>JAAGEH010000012.1:76436622-76886622 GCA_011751065.1 Lasiurus cinereus | reverse complement strand
CAGACACGTGTGATTTGGCTTATGGATCCGCACACGTGAATTTTCAAAAAGTGACGTCATCAAGTTGGTTGACCAGAGGAAAAAGAGGAAGTGTTTGTAGTTGTTTATGTAGGACGAAGCAAAACACATTTTACCTGTTTTACGGAGCTAGTTTTGGTTGTTTAGAAAGTCCGGAGGCCTACCAAAGCATACTGACTCACAATGCGTTTTCTGTTTTCTCTTAGACATTTGAATAATTATTGATCTCAGACTCAATATGAGTGGAAAGTTTCAATTAAGTATCTGGAGATCAATGGTCACTGTTAGGTTTTATCAGATACCTTACGTAATTAGCTTGTATTTTCAACATATTCTCCAGAAATATTAAATGGCAAATGCATGGTACTAGGGATAAAAAAATACTAAAATCCTTAATAATGTGTATCATATTCGGTCTATTTCTGTTTAATATAATAATGGTTGTAAACCTTGCTGATTTACAAAAAAAGAAGTGTATGCAAGTTTATTAAGAAATGGCCAATACACCATGGGTGGTGCACTTCCTAGTAGAAGTGTCACTGTCCGTGGTGCTGAAATGAGATTACCCAAGAGCTCTGTTGAAGATACTGCAGTGAGTGACATTTTAATAAGAAGAAATAATGACAGAATCTTTGTAAGCCTTAATGTTTTGTTCCAATGTGTTATTGTATTAAATAACACAATAAAATGGTATTGCCTTTAAAAAAGGAATAATATACTGCACTCTCTCTGTTCCTTTCTCTTCACTACTCCCTCAACACCACACAGGAAAAGAAAAATGGTCCCTCTTCTGCTTCACTTGCTTTGTACTGGAGAAGTGCAATCAAGGGCAGTATTGATAAACATGCATTGTGATTCTTTGACATGAGAACTGGTCTAAGGAATCTATTTAAAATGAACATAGTTCAAGGGCTGTACTTTACTTTGATTAGTTGTGCTTTTGACAATTAAACTAAAATTGCTTTTCAACGTTTTTTAAGACCAGAAACAGATCTTCTTTGAAAAGACTAATATTGAGGGTACAATATTAATTTAGAATGCCACTTCATAAGATAAATGGATTTTAAACTTTCCTAAATACTTTTCTTAACCCTATAACCTTAACTAATGCCTGGGGATTAAACTTATTCTTAATGGCAGCTGTTAATGACTTACTGCATAGCTATTTATTATGATTAGATATGTTGCACTGGAATTATAAAAATAAGAAAAATGGTTGTCTGATAAATTTGCTACTCATAGAAAGGTTATAAGCATTTCAGTATTTTATGTTTAAAAATGTTTATCTTGTAATAATATAAATTTGCTTACTTTTCTGAATGTAATTCTCGTATAAATTTCTGTCAATTCCAACTTGTATAGGTTCAGTATTTAAAAGATAATCATTGTTAATAGACTGCAGCATATTTTCAAATAAGCTTTTCAGATATATCTTTGCTCAAATATCCAAATTTTAAATATAAATAAGTGTATTTTTCTCTTGACCTGAAATAATTTTTAAATTTTTATTTGTCATCATAGAAGTAAGGTATAATGTAGGTGAAATTAATTTGTAATTTTATTAACTACTTCTTGATTGTGTTTTTATATAAAGTAATTTTTAACTGTATATTCAACAGCATATTATAAAAGTCTTTACTTCTTAGAAACATTTTTTCTTCATATCGAAAAGTAAGCACAGACATTTGAGTTTCTCATCACCACACACATGATTTATTACTTGTGATGTCTTGTAGCTATTTTCTTGGTTGTGTGATTTTTGTTTTTTGTCCATTTGAAACATTTTTTCCATAATAACTGTTTTTAATAGAGTTCCAAATTTAAGTTTCAAGTATTCCTGGTTGATAACTTACAAATTGATTGGTTATTTCCTTAACTTAATATATAATTTCTTTATGATTCTGTAAAAACCACAAAAACATCCACATAGAAATTATATTACATGCTTTAACATACTACTTGTAAACTTTGAAGAATGTGTCTGAGTACTTTCTAAACACTTTTACTTATTTCAAACACAACTATAATTATGAAATTGTGACTGTCATCAAGGATTTTGTCATCAAGATATATATTCTATGAAAAATTTTCTGTATTTTAAAATAGCCACAAAGCCTGAGGCTATGTTAAAGCAAATCATTATATTTCTGGAATTGATAATATATTCATGAAAAATATAATTTAATAGTTTAGAAATATATTAGAAAATATAAATAGAATATACTTAGTCATATTAGTTATACAATTTATTAACGTTTAGAAGAAATATTAACTTTATCATGTACATATAATTAAATTATTAATGCAGTAACTTCTAATTTTTAAAACTTAAGGACATATTATTACCTTCTAATTTTATATTCTCCTCCATTTACAAAAAGCCACATCCCATATATAAAATAGAATTGATTACATGTAATTTTGATTTAACTTATTTTGAAGGGCTTTTGACACCTTATGCTGAAAAAGCAAACAAACCTTAATATTGATCTAATACAATCATAGTGTCTTGGGTCCATAGTATTTGGAGATTAATTGCAGCTTGGATTTATTTTAATGAACATTTGCATTGAACACATAATAAAAATCATTTGTACCCAAGAATATTTTTTTAATATTCTGAGAAATAGTTGGTTTAATTTTAAAAAAGTAAATATGCACATTTATCTGGGAAGTAATTAATGGAAAAATAAAGAACATTGAAGCTGCTATATTACAAAAGTCAAGTAGCAAAAATGATGACCATAATTCTTTGTAGTTTTCAGTGTTTTTCAAAATGATCTTTAATATATAAGAGTAACAAATCTGTAATAATCTTCAAGTTGGATGCTAATATTTAAATATGCAGTATTGTAAGCTACAAAATTACATATATATATTATTAAAATGCTTTTTTTTAAACTTAAATAAGTATTTTCTCTTGTCCTTTATCTCCTAAGCATATGTGAAGATATATATGTATATAAAACTGGGCTATTTAAGGAATACAAATTACTTTGTTACTGGTGAACTTTTGTTATTGATAGCTTTATGTACGTACTAGTACTATACCTTAAATTATATGCCAGGCAATCAGTAAAAGCAGATTTGAGATTAGATTATAACATAGATATTGCATCATCTGTATTTTAGTTCTCTTATAATAAATACTAATCTTCATACTCTCAAGAATGTATGCATTTCCATATTTTTATTTGTATAACCTCATGCTAAAGCAGATTCTATTGCTTATTCTTATTTATCAGATACTGGCCAAAAAGATTTTATGCCAATGTAAGGCACATATAATAATCATGACACCTGAAGCTTTCCGTATTGTTTGCAGAAATCATTCACAAACATTAACCAGTTTGAGCACATGTAATTTGGCTTACATAATGTACAATTTGAATCTTTCTTAAGTTCTTAATTCAGGTTGGCATCATGCACTCTAGATTCTTGAAAGAATATATTATAAATAAAATGAAATATCTAACAATTATTTTTATTAAAAATATTGTTTTGCTGTTGATTAAGTGCTGTTGTAATAGTGTGACATTGTCCAGGAATGTGGAATACTTGTGCAAATAGATCTTTTTTGTATTCTACCCACTTTATTATTTTCAAATCTTATCTCTATAGCTGAACTGCTTGTCCACAAAGTCCATCAGTCCAACCATGCAGATAATCATTTTAACCATTATTAAGGCCATTTTAAGGTCAAAACCATTATCGTAGCAAGTTTTATGACCCAGATTTTTGTTTTTCCTATTTTTTGTTTTATATATGACCACTAATTTTATGAATTATATTTTTATAGGAAAACAACCAACATTTTATCCTACTATTAGATGCCTACTGTTTTTATAGGATAAAGAATGATTATTTTTACTTTGGACTTGTAACTGTGTCAAATTAGTAACTATATAGGGTTCAACACATTGGTTTTAATTGCTTTAGTTGTATGATGTCAGCGTCTGCGTGTGCAAGGTGAATTAACGTATGAAGCAAAGGAAATCAATAATGCTCCTAGTCTCATGCCACCTCACATATAAATGATAATCTATTAAGATAGTTTTTCATGCTAGATTGAGTATACAAGACAAGTATACATATAGCTATTTCAAACAAAATAATACTTTAATTTGAATTATTTGACTTATTGCTTTAATTTTGATCTCCAGTTTCTTTTTCAATTTTTATCTTCAATGTTAACCTCACATTGACTAGGCACAAATATTTTGCTGTTTACTTTATATTGATTTGCACTGCAAAGATGTTTCTTCAATATCAGTGAATTGATACTGTAGATTAATGATTCTTGGAATATCCTGGGGAATCTTTAAAAATGCCTCCAGCCTTAAGAGTTTCTGATTTCATTCACCTGGCTTGTGTCATGAGTTTGGGATCTTCCACTTTCCCTGATGATGTGTGGCCACGGTTGAGAACAACTCTTCTAGTTGACATTGACAATTAATGTGATAAGACCTTTTAGCTCCTGTGCCTCAGTATAATCTAATTTGTTAAACTGATGAGAATGGAGCTAGGACATATATTTTTTAAAGTGATAAAGGCAATAGGACAGAGCTAGAGGTCAGGGAGCAAATATATTGGGAGTGGGCTGAGTAAATAGATGAGAAATGAATTGACTAGTCAGTGGTTGGCAAACTCATTAGTCCAACCGAGCCAAATATCAACAGTACAACAATTGAAATTTCTTTTGAGAGCCAAATTTTTAACCTTAAACTTCTTCTAATGCCACTTCTTCAAAATAGACTCGCTCTGACCGTGGAAGAGCCATACTCAAGGGGCCAAAGAGCCGCATGTGGCTCTCGAGCTGCACTTTGCCAACCACTGGACTTGATGAAAGGGTTAAGCAAGGGATGTTCCAGAAGAGAACATGGAGAGAGAAGGTGGTGGTTGCACAAGTGTGTAAGGATGTGCCTATTGCCTGTCAATATTCTGTCTTTTAGCTCAAACTGAATCATTATGTTGGTGTTCAATAAACTGCTGAGCACAGGTTTGTCTGTGAGACTGCTCAACTATTTGATTAGAGGAGGCTGGCCTTATGTCTGTCTCAAATTTTAAGCAATATAAATAGCTGAAACTTTTTCTAAAGTGTATGGTTTATTTTAAGAAAACACACACACACACACACACACACATACACAGGCTCTTCATAGTATTTTGCATGAATCAGATTTATTCTTTTAAAAAATATATATTTTCTTGATTTTATAAAGAGGAGGGAAGAAGGATAGAGAGATAGAAACATCCATAAGAGAGAAACATTAATCAGCTGCCTCCCACATTCCCCACCCCTCACCCTGGGGATTGAGCCCACAACTGGAGCATGTGCCCCGGCCAGGAATCGAACTGTGACCTCCTGGTTCATGGTCCAATGCTCAACCGCTGAGCCACACCAGCTGGGCAGATTTATTCTTTTTTTTTTTTTAATCTATTCGCTTTTGTAAACTTAGGAAATTACTAATTCTTTTTTATTTCTTTGTTGTGATAAGCCATGTTTTATTTCTTACTTATTTCTGTAATACTAGAATAACTAGTATAATATTTATGTAGTTTTTTGAAGACATAATCTGCTAAGTAATCACATATTACTATTAACTTTAATTTTGGGAATTAGTTTCAAAATTATCTGATTGCTCTATTCTGAAAGAATCGTAATATCCGTCACTTTATTTTTTCACATTTTATATTACAAGATGTTATGAAACACTAAATCTAAGTTTTACTTAATAATAAATTAAATATTATTGCAATACAAATAATGAAATTTCCTCATGAGATGTTCTAATTTACTCTGATTCTGAAGAACTAGAAATAAGAGAATTACATTTGCCTTTTTTTGCTAATAAATAGTTAATGATTTATACTTTGTGTTGTACTAGAATGCATGAAAACATTTAATTCTTGGGTGTGTGAAGTTAGAAGGTAACAGTTGCTTACCATCCCCCCATCCATGTAGTCTGTTTCTGCATTCAGTCATTTATAACCAAAGTGTTATAGAAGATACTACAGATGGCATGAAAAATCCTGCAAACAAATAAATAAATAAATAGAAATTTATTATCTGTTTCAATACTGTTGTTGATTTTAGCAGTAGCAGTAGGATAGCCACACAGGCGTGATAGGTGAATGCAATAATCATGTCTATGGAAATGCATAAGGATTTTGTTTATCAGCTTCTCCACCTTGCACAAGAAGAAAAATGGGCTCTAGTCAAAATAGGACTCTTCTGCTCCTTCCTCTGTGTGCTTTCTTGCTATCATTTTGCTGTGTCTTCTCCTGTCATGTGAAAGCTGCATATTCAGGGGCTGAATCCCATGAGAAATCCAAAGTTCAGAAATCTTTTTTCTCTGTATCTCTATTCCCATAAAAAATGACCAGTCTATTTTTTACTGAACTATTACTGATTTCATTTATTTGAAAGAAAACCAAACTAAGAGGTAAATGGGTGATCATATCAATGCATTAACTCTTGCAGAAAATTATTTGAATTACTCAGAAACTTAAGTATTAAAACAATTTTCAATAATAAGCTAACATTCTTTACAAGTCAGAACTAGTCTAATTCATTTCTTCTTCATGTCCTCTCTATGAGGTATTATCACAGATTTTACAAATGAGTAAAGTGTAGACGTAAGTTAACTATTCCAAGGTCAAATTGATGGTAGTGTTAAAGATAAAGTACACTATTGCTTGAATGTATATTCTTTTTCTCTTTCATTATTAGTATTACAAATATACCAAAGATTGAGGAAATTAATATAAGCCTATATATACCTGTAAAATATAGATTTAACAATTGTTAGGAATCTTACCATACTTACTTCTTTTTATTTTAATTTATCATTAAAAACATTTTACAGGTGATAAAAAAGCTAAGATGACAGATATTTAGGAGATCTGGACAGCTGGGGTGAATAATCAGAAATTCCAGGTTCATCATTTCAAAGGCTTAGGGAGGAGATATGAAAATGAATAAATTCAGCAGAACACCTAGAGCTAAAATTGAGCAGGTAAAATGATGTGTATAAAATTTTAGTGGGAGGAAGTAAACAGGATGTCTGTGATTGTTCTTATGCTGAATTTACAAGTTAAATAAGATACATTCACTTTATGATTTTTAATCAATGTCCTATTTTAACTTATTGCATTAAATATATTTGAGTATATTAGTTAAGAACTGTATCAGTATTGTCTAACATCTGTAATACTTACACATTTTAATTTTTATCTAATTTTTATTAGTTCCTTTTAGGTCCTGTCTTCAATTATAGTCACACTTCGGCGGGGTAGTGGGGGGGACGCAGGGTGTCAGGGTTTCAATATATGAATTTGGGGGATACAATTCCATCCATAACACTGAGTAAGGTATGTGTCAAGAGCAGTAGAAAATACCTTTGGGAAAATGTTAGTGCTCAATTGTGAAGGATCATGTATACAGTTCTAAGGCCTTTGAATTTGATAAAATAACAGAGAGGAATTTTAATCAAGGAATCATCTGGGATGATTTGTTTTTCTCAAAAATGAGCTCTGATAGCAATGTGATCATAGGTTGGAATAGGATGAACTTATGCCAGGGAGACCAATTCAGAATTGGCTCTCTTCTTTGGCAGTAATAGGGTGACTCTAAATCAGCACTCTTCAATAGAACTTTCCATGGTGATCCACTCTTTTCAATATAGTAGCCACTAGCAATGTGTGGCAACTGAGCACTTGAAATGTGGTTAGGGTGAGTTAAGAACTGAATTTTAAATTATATTTAATGTTAATTAATTTATGTTTAAAGAGCCCCAAGTGAGTATTGGCTACCATGTTGGGCAGAACATTCTAAATTACTGCAGGTGTTATGAAAGTAGAGAAGAAACACAAGAAGATTCAGGAGCCTTTTTTGAGTTCAAATTTACAAATTGCTATGTAGAGAAGGGATATGATTCAAGCTTTATAAAAGGTTAGGCTGTGAATTTTGATACCATTTAATGAGATAGGCAATATAAGAGGAATAACAAGTTGGGATTGAGAATGGTCAAAGAAACAAGAAGTTCATTTTTGGAGATAATGATATCAGGATGTCCAGTAGATTGTAGCAATCAGTTACCACATGAGAAGGGAGTTTGGGTATGAAGTTTACTATCTATCTGTTGGTTTCATTAAGGAAGTATGGACAGAGATTAGATAACTTCACAAAAATATTATATGGAGATAATAACAAAGATGAATCCTAAGAAAGAATGAGACTTAAGGGTTTGTGTAGAAAAGGTACCAGAGAAAGATATTGAGAAGAAACAAAGGACTGAGGATGAGAATGAAAATAGGGGATGGAAGAGGGGGTGGGGAGACAGAGAGACAGGAGAGAGAGAGAGAGAACAAAAGAGAGTGGAGGGAGAGGGAGAAGTAGAGACAGAGGCAAAGGTGAGAATGCAATGTTTTGAAAGCCTTAGGGAAGGATTTTAAAAAAGATTCAGGATCAGTAAGGAGTGTCTTATCTTGTAGAAAGAACATGTAAATGAAGCCTAGAAATAGGCCATTGAATTTGGCAGTTACGTTTGTTGACTTTACAAGAGTAGTTTCAATAGAATGGTAGGAAGAAATGTCAGATTGTGATGAATAAAGGAATGTGTTGAAGTTGAGGAAATAAAGACTAATCCAAACTACTCTTCATTAACTAGTCAGTGAAAAGACATAGAAAATGGAATAGGTGGGAAGATGTGAGTTTAAAGAAATAAATATTTTATGAGGAAATAAACTTTAAAATATTTGTAGCTTTTAATTTAGAACACTGATGAGAGTATGAGGTTGAAAGTATCAGACTCAGAAAAATTAATGATGCCTTCATATTCCAAAGAGGTGATGGGCTCCCATCTATTACTAGCCCATAGTGTACAGATATAGCTAATAATTTAGAAATAGAAATTAATTATAACCCTAATAAAGAAGTATGGTTAAAGGAACAGTTGAGCATAGATTAGATTTAACTCCCAACATTAATCACCATTTATTAGTTATATGACATTGTCCAAGTTACTGAAAATAGGGACTCTAGTATACCTTTCACATGATGTTTATGGGGGAGAAACTGAGTTTCCCAGGCATATAAAAGTACTTAAGCTATGACTTGATGATGCCAAATAAACTGTAGCAATTCATTAAAACCCATGGGGAAAAAGCCATAGAAACATCAGTAAAATTGAGAGCTCACAAATTTTCTGGTAAATAATACTCATTTACAAAAGGTTATAAGCAGACTTTGCATTTTGCCTGGTAAAATTCTCTGTTGTATTACATCTACATTCATCTGTTTCTCTAAATTATTGACCAACACTGGAATCAAATGGAAAAAAAAGGTACAGCTGGAGTGAAAATGTTTTACTCCTAGCGCTTGAATTTTTTCTCTGTTCTTTCAAATTAAAATGAACATGTGCTGGGTTTTAAACTGAGTAGATACTCTTAAATTAGTCTAAACTGACTTGAGCACTTTTGTTCATAAACCTCTCAGAGGTTTAAGTGGAAAAATCATTGTAATGATCTTCCATATCCTGGAAATTGATGGGTAAAAATAATCCTGAGGAAAGTTGTGTGTTATATAGTTTGTTAGATTGCAGAGTCATTTATCCCAAATTCTATATTAAAAGGTGGATCCCTTTGTCCTGCATTCTAGCTACTTAACTTTGTATTTCATTTTGTTGTCCTGGTTATTTTCTGCTCCACCCACAGTTACCCACTCTGCTATACTTAGTAATTTTATTGATTGGGGAGGGAGAAGAAGTAGGGTCAAAGATTACCTTAAACTAGAGCTGGCAGACAAAGAAAACATGGTAGGTGCCAATATACAGAAGTCTAAGTTGGGTAGACTCTAAGCTTTACTCCACGGATGGGAGCATGATTGCCCTGAGAAAGAGAAGACACAGGGAGTAATAGTAAGTTTCTTGATCTGAATCATATGTGTACTATTCAGTACTTCCTATGACTGTAGGAGTGAGAAAGGGACTGTAGGTAGGTGTTTTAGGAACAGCTGTACTCTACCAGGGAAGAGTGTTTTATTAAAGGATACAATGGAAAATGTTGGTTGCCTGATAACTTCCGAGCCCATTGCTACAGAGATGTGCAAATGTGTTGGGAGCTATCTGCCATGACCCTAGGCATCTTGCCTATGTGTTGCAAGTTAACCAGATGATTTTAATATTCTATCCATCATCCTTTGACATCTAATGAGGCACTCAGAAATGATAACTTTGCATTGTGAAATGGTACTTATTGCCAATTCCATCAAAGAAAAATTTTTATTACATAGAAAATATAAGTATTTTCTTAGCCTAACAACTTGCTCTTAGTAATAGTACTTTGGTTTTAAAAAGTAGTTTTGAACACCTCAACTTACTTATCTAATTCCCTTTGTTATTAGTTTGAATAATTTTGAAAAAGAATGAATCAACTACATGAGCTTACTCTGAAGATAGACAGGAACTGAGTTAGAATAATTTATAGTAAACTTCTGTTATTACTAATATTAAAAAATAGACATTCTTTTCTTCCTATATTAAACACATCAGTCACTATTATAAAATCTCAAATAATTATTTTGAGCAAAGTGGGCCTCAACAACAGGGTCAGACTGGGAAAGACATGGTGCATATGACCTTTCTCCATTGGGTTCGCAGCACTTCTTTCACATATATCAATTCATTCCCACATCCAGTTCTTTGGGGATATTATCATTGTAAAAATTCCATGCTCTCATGGAATTGTACCCATCTATTACATTTTTACAATAAACAAGCCCTATATTGATAACTTCAGCATTCTTATCTTATTTATTACCCATAACAATCTAATATTATAGGCAATATATTAGCTTTCTTCAAAATATGGAGTGACTGACTAAGGCTAAAAGTTAAAAATTGTGCCCAGGTCCTCACAGGTAAGTGTGGCATAACCTAAATTCAAACCCAGTAATATCTGGCTCTTAATTTCGTGGGCTTGACTTAATTACTATAATGTGTGTACACAGCCAAAACGGAAGTTAGAAAAGGTTGACTATCCACTCTGTCACAAATAATTGTTCATGTCTAGTGTTTGTGTTTTGTTTTTTTAGGGGACAGTATATGGATGGATGACAGCAGAGGTGAATAGAATATAAAGTTCTTTGGCAATATAACTTCGTCCAAATTCTTCTTCTTGTAACATTTTGGTATAAGGAATGAGTTTTGGCTGAAAGGTTAGAAAGGCGTAGTTTCAAATAGTTTTTCCATCAATTCCTGTAAAATGGGGATACTTATATTTTAAAGAGTCCTCAAGAGAAGGACAGAATAATGTATGATAAAATGTAATTGGCAAGTAGTAGTCCCCTCAGTTCAAGGTACTCTGAGAAGAGAGAGTCACTTCACAGTGCAAGGCAGTAAGACTACTCTCTCAGCTGTTTAGAAACTGAGCTGGTAGAACACCTTGACAAATTTATTCTCCTGACCCAACAATTGGTTTCTAATCAACATTGTCCTAGCATAGATCAACAACCTGACAGAGATTTTCCACTTAGTTTCCACTGAGGCATTTCAAAAAAGACACAGATGATATATTTACCCTCAAGAATCACAATGTTCCTACATAAAAGCTATTTAAAACCACAATTTTTCCTTTCCCATAGTGAAAGCTGGACTTACTGTTATGGGCTATTAGGTAAGAAGTTGTGGGGCACCTGTGCTTCTTAAGGCAATGACTTCATGTCAAAGTCCATCTGAAATAGTGGGAAATGAAAGACCACATGGACATGCAAATGATCTTGCTGTCAATGGAATATATGTCTGATCTGCTTTGTGAAAGTTTGGCAAGTTTGACAAGTTTCATATATTCTATTAGAGGCCTGGTGCACAGAATTCATGCACTGGGGGCGGGGGAGAGCATCCCTCAGTCCAGCCTGCACCCTCTTCAATCTGGAACCCCTTGAGGGATGTCTAACTGCCCATTTAGGCCCTATCCTGGTAGGGCAGTCAGACATCCCTCTCACAATCCAGGACTGATGGCTCCCAACTGCTCACCTGCCTGCCTTCTTGATTGCTCCTAACCGCTTCTGCCTGCCAGCCTGATCACCCCCTAACCACTCCCTGCCAGCCTGGTTGATGCTAATTGCCCTTCCCTGCAGGCCTGGTTCCCCCAACTGCTCTTCCCTGCAGGTCTGGTCCCCTACCAAACTGCTCTCCCCTGCAGGCCTGGTCCCCCACAACTGCTCTCCCCAGCTGGTCTGATGACCCACAACTGCCCTCTTTTGCAAACCTGGTCCCTCCCAACTGCCCTCCCCTGATGGCCTGATCTCCTACAACTGCCCTCCCCTGCAGGCCTGATCCCTTCCAAAGGCTTTTCATCTTGTGACAGCCATCTTTTGGCTGTCCACATGTGGGCAGCCATCTCTGACCACATAGGGGCAGCCATCTTGTGTGTTGGAGTGACAGTCAATTTGCATATTACTCTTTTATTAGATAGGATTTGTACCATGAAATTTATAAAAACATATTGAGATTATAGAAATCACTTATAAAAAGTAAGTTATTTCATATTATTTTAGTTTATACTTTTAAAACTTAAGTTCTATTCAATATAAGTAAAGATTCAAGTAAAGAGTGGATTTAAATCTACTTTTTAAAGTTCTTATCATTGTTTGGCTTCATTGATGAATATAAATTATTTGGTTTTTCACTTGTCACTATTGTCAGTTCCATTGCCATGGATTTGATTTTTCCATTCAACTAATTCTTTTTCTAGCATTATTAAAATTGTTGATCTAATCTTTAGTTACTTTGATATTTATTTTTGTTCTTAGGAATAAGCCAAACATGTGCAGGGTGTGGCAAACGTAAGTTTACAGTTGTGAGTATGTGAAACACAGAGTTTATTCTTGTTTATTACTTATTAATTATTGTTATTTTCCATACAAACAACTGTAAACCTACTTTTGTCCACCTGATATTAAGAAATTTAACTTTATAATAATCATCTAAAATGTTTTCTTAAGGCTATTGGGGATTAATTATTTATATCCCTCAATTATTTCATAAAGGCCCTAATGCAGGAGTAATTCTTAACATCCATAAAGAGAGGAAAGGCTTTGCCTTTGTCATGCTGTCAAGACAGGCAGCACCACAACATGTTGGCTAGAGAGTTCACTGTCATTAGCTTTCCCTCCTCTTGAATGTCTATCAACTTTTTCTAACTCCCATTTTGGCTGTGTCCACACAGAAAAAGAAAATTAAGACCAATAAACAACTATAATTGAGACAAATATAAATTTGTGAAGAATTGAAACACTCTTTTGTTAAAATTTTTTTGAGTAATAATCTTTGTCTGAAATATGGTGCAATCTATTAAGGAAGTGCTCACTTCTCCAATATCAAGTTTTTGTTTTTTTTTAACTTTTTTTTGTTGTTGACACTATTACAGATGCCCTTTCTCTTCCTTGCCCACCTCAGACATCTCTTGTAGCAAGGGAAACAAAGGGAAAAAAAAAGTAAATGGCACTATGTGAAACTAAAAAACTTTTGCATAGTAAAAGAAACCATCTACAAAATGAAAAAGAAACTCACTGTGTGGAAGAATATATTTGCCAATGGTACATCTGATAGTGAGGTTAATGTATATATATAAGTTATATATATATGTGATATATATATATATAAAACTTGGGTCCTTCCTTCCCTGGCTGCCTGCTGCTGGCTGCCATCCAGGGCCTTCCTTTGTACTATGCAGCCCCCTGGTGGTCAGTGCATGTCATAGTGAGCAATCAAGCTCCAGGTCTCCTGGTTGAACTCCCGAGGGGACACTTTGCATATTAGCCTTTTATATATATAGATAGCCCAGATCTGAAAACAGACCAAATGCCCATCAGTAGTAGATAAGTGGATTAAAAAGCTCTAGCATATTTACACAATGCAATACTATGCTGTATAAGTTATATATATATATATATATATTTTATATATATATATTAAATATATATATTTTATATATATATATTTTATACACCAGGAAGACAAAACAAAACAAAACAAAAGTAATGCAATAAAAAAATGGGTGAAGGAACTGAATAAACATTTTTCCACAGAGGATATACAGATAGCCAATAGCATATGAAAACATTTTTAATGCTACTAATCATCAGAGAGTTCCAAAATAAAAACCACAATGCAATATCTCTTACACCTATCAGACTGACTATCATTAATAAATCAACAAACAAGTGCTGGTAAGAATGTGGATAAGACTGGTGCAGCCACTATAAAAAACAGTATGGAATTTCCTCAAAGAAAGGAACTTTCTTTTGACTCAGCAATTCCACTTCTGGGAATATATCCTAAGAATCCTGAAACACCATTTCAAAAGAATAAATGCACCTCTATGTTCATAGTAGCATTATTTACAACTAGAGGCCTGGTGCACAAAATTCATGCATGGGTAGGGTCCCTAGGCCTAGCTGGCGATCAGGGCTCATCGGGGTCTTCCAGCTACCACACTGGGCCTTCCTTTCCTGACTGCTGACTGGCAGCTGTGACCTTGGGTCCTTCCTTCCCTGTCTGCCTGCTGCTGGCTGCCAGCCAGGGCCTTCCTTTGTACTGTGTAGCCCCTGGTGGTCAGTGCATGTCATAGTGAGCAATCAAGCTCCAGATCTCCCAGTCGAACTCTCAAGGGGACACTTTGTATATTAGCCTTTTATATATATAGATAGCTCAGATCCGAAAACAGCCCAAGTGCCCATCAGTAGTAGATGAGTGGATTAAAAAGCTCTAGTACATTTACACAGTGCAATACTATGCTGTCCAATATCACTTTAATTAGATGGATGTTTAATAGTCTCACATTACTCACTATAAATAGATAAATGCAAAAGCTAAGGAGTGAAAATTTGCATTTTTTAGCAACTTGATTATATAATAATATTAAAATAATGTGGTGAAAGGCACAGTGCAGCTCTCAACAATTTCCTTTTTTCCCCCAAGTCAAGGCTAGAGTTGATGAAGTAGAAAGTTAACTCATGATACATATGTTTTAGGGGAAAAATCATATTTCACCCAAGTATAATAATTTATTTTAATAGCCCAATAGTTGAAATAAATGAAAAAAGATTAAATGGCTGAATAGCTGAACTGATGCTGCAAATAGAGCATGGAAAACACACAATATTTGAGAGTTTCCATTTCCTTCCTTTGACCGATTATAATAATTTACTCTTGTTCATTTATTGCTGTGTCCATTCTGGGTATTTTGTATAGCTCTGAGCTTATTCATACCTTACTTTTTTTTTTTAATACTATGATAATCGCTGTGGTAAATTATTAAAGAGAATTTCCCATGAGGCTATTTCATCCATGTTCCTCTGACTTCTCCAAGTAATGGCTACCACTGCTTGTTGTGGAATGAGCCTTGACCCAGACAGGCCAAAGAAATATTAGCACTGAAAAGAATCATGCATTTTCTCAGAATTGTCACAGTAATTATTTGCAAAGGATGTGATAATTGCAATCTAGTTGCATTAAAGGATGTTGTATAAAGAACACTTGAATAACTTAATTTGTAATAATTTCCTCTGGGAATGGATTTATCATATATTTTTATGTATGATCTCACTTAATAAAAAATAATATGCAAATTGACGGTACTTCCACTAAACCCACAAGCCATGCCCACCAGCCACGCCCACCAGCCAATCAGATTGAGTATGTAAATTAACCCAACCAAGATGGCTACAGCCACAGAGAGAGCAGGAGGGAGGCTTGGGTTGCCCCTAGCGATGGAGGAAACCAACCCTGGCTGGCCCAGGCCTCCACTTAAGGCAACAAAATTTCAATGGCTGTGTGAGCAAAAGGATAGGCTCTGCTCCAGGCTACAAAGTTTCAATTGTAGAAGATAAATAAATCCCATATACCAGGGCCTCTGCTTGAGTTGTGGGGAGGCGTGGCTGGCCTGCAAACCACCACATGCCCCTCGCCCAGGCCACCCCATACCCCAAGGGAACATTCACCCTGATCTAGGACATCCTTCAGCGCAAACCAGTTGGCCCCCACCCATGCACCAGGCCTCTATCCTATCTAATAAAAGAGTAATATGCAGATTTACCATCACTCACACATACAAGATGACTACCCCAGGTGGTCAAAAGATCCTGCCACCATGTGGACACAAGATGGCCACCACAAGATGGTGAGCAGGGGAGGGCAGTTGGCAGGGACCAGGCCTGCAGGGGAGGGCAGTTAGGGGTGACCAAGCCTGTAGGGGAGGGCAGTTAGGAGTGACCAGGTCAGCAGAGGGTGACTGGGCCTTCAGGTAAGGGCAGTTGGGAGAGACCTAGGCCTGCAGGGGAGAGCTTTTGCAGGGGGAGGGGGACCAGGTCTGCAGAGGAAGGCAATTAGGGATGACCAGACCTGTAGGGGAGTGCAGTGGGGGTGACCAGGCTCACAGGGGAGGGCAGTTATGGGCAAATAGGCTAGCAGGGGAGCATTTAGGCATCAATCAGGCTGGCAGGGGAGTGGTTAGGGGGTGATCAGGCTGGCAGGCAGAAGCGGTTAGGAGCAATCAGGAAGACAAGAAAGTGAGCAGTTGGCAGTCAGCAGTCCTGGATTCTGAGAGGGATGTCCAACTGCCCATTTAAGGCCTGATCCTACCTGGATTGGACCTAAACAGGCAGTCGGACATCCCTCAAGAGGTCCTAGAATGGAGAAGGAGCAGGCTGGGTTGAAGAGCACCCCCACACCCTGGGCATGAATTTCGTGCACTGGGCTTCTAGTATAGGATAAAAATATATTATCGAGACAGATGAATATTACTTTAAAAAATACATCTTTAGTGGAAACTGTCCTTGGATAACCTACTTGAGCACTATTATTATATGACAATAGTTATTTAGTCACTGAGGTATAAGATATCCCACAGTGAACCTAGTTAAAAAAAGAATAAATAATTAGAACTTTCATCATGTATGACTCATATATGGACATGAAAAATAGGAAAAAAAATTATATATGAACAGGATGATTGTTAAAGCAAGAGAAGAAAGGAATATGAGGGAGAGCCCAGAAAAATCTTTTCTTTTTTCAAGATACATGTTACTGAGAATATGATTAAAAGACACATAAATAAATCTCTTGATCCAAAAGCTGTTGTGCTCATAACAACTGAAAGAAAAAAAAAATACTGGTAACAAATATTCCTTTTCAAATGGTCCTGTTTTCAACCTATAAGTAAAAATTGGATTTCGCTCAGAGCCTTGACATCAGGACAGTGCTGCACTTTCAACATGAAGATGTTTCCTCTAACTTGTTTATGAAAGTTTGTTGTTTTCCTCTTAAAATACACTGGGCTCTGGATAACAGAATTACAAAATATCAATTTTATAAAATAATGTTGTTTGATATCTTTGTTGCTGAACATCAGAGCTTTTTATATGGAAACATAAGCACAGTATTTTATTTGTACATGCTTCTTTATGGATAATTATGGGTATGAAAAGTAATAAACAGTAGTGCAATAATGCCATAGCTTGTGGTGGGGATGTGTGTTTTCTTAATCTGGCCACTTAAAAAAAGATTTAACTATTCATCAGTGAACCTTTCAGATAAGCATTTCTGTAAGCCAATATCATTTTCCAAATTTAGAAGTCTTTAGAAAAATCTAAAAATCTATCATTGTTTGCTGCTTTTGATTAGTTGATGAATTTTAAGAAACTGGAAAGCTACCATAACTTTATTATGATAATAAAATCTAGAAGAGATTGAAGCAAGTTCTACTTTACAGGAAAAAACAAGATAAACTATTTGACAGCATGATAGAAACTTTTCGTTTAATCCAACCATTGAAATAAAAAGTATAGATATGTTTCTTTCTTTACTCTTCTGGTATCTAGCTAGCATGTTCAGAGCAGCAAAATTATTACATCATCTGAGAAATTAACCAGGAAAGTTCAATTGGTTTCTAAAATTCAAATAACTTAGAGGCAAATGTTTTAAACTATCACTTTTTAAACATATTCCTGTATTATATCACATTGTGGAATAACTAGCGTTAGTGACGAAACAAGGAAGAAGCTCAATCCTTTTGTGGAAAATCTGTTGCTCATACAAATTAGTATTATGACTTTTTGGTCACTTGAAGAAAGTTTGACCTCAGTAAAGAATCCTAGTATAGGAAAAAGAATTATTGTAAATCTGTATCTCTGTCATTATAAGTGACTTAGATAAATTTTCTTATGAACTTAAATTTGATTCATGGATATCCAGCAAAGTTATGCCCAAAGCTGAAGGCCTATTTTCTTCTCTGTAAAGATAATGATAGTTAAAAATTAGAACCTGGTGTTGGTACCAGACCATTAATTTATCTCTATGAAGTAGGTCTGGTAACTATCCCCATTTGTAGGTAAGTGAACAAAGGCCTAGGGCACAGGTGTCCTAACTAAAGCTTTTAACAACTATTTTATATTCATTTTCTATCACATTGCTATGGTAGAGAAGCAACCCTGATGGTCAAAGATCACTGATTATTGAAAGAAAGAAAATAAGAAATTACTGAAAATATTAGTTTGAAGTCATTGTCTAGGAACAGTTTACATGATACATCTATAATGGATGAGGCAAAAATAGGTTTACAGTTGTGAGTACACAAAATACAGTTTATTCTTGCATTGTTATTTATTAACTAGAATTTAGACATGTGTGTGACTGCTTCATTCAAAAGATTAGGGTATATGTAATGCTCTGTGACTACTATGATAGGTGATAGATCAAAGGGCATGCAGTTTGCTGGCATATATATTCTTGAATCTTGAGCTATCAAGTAAAATTCTCAGTTAACTCAGGACCACCATACTGTAAGGAAGTCCAAGTCACATAAAGAAGCCAAAGTCAGGCTTTCTTGTAGACCAGTGGTTCTTAACCTGTGGGTCGCAACCCCTTTGGGGGTCGAACGACCCTTTCATTGGGGTAGCCTAAGACCATGGGAAAATGCAGATATTTACATCACGATGCGTAACAGTAGCAAAATTTCATGGTTGTGGGTCACCACCACATGAGGAACTGTATGCAAGGGTTGCGGCCTTAGGAAGGTTGAGAACCACTGGTGTAGACAGTGTTAGTCAGTTGAGCCCAACCTTTGACCTGACAGGTGATAGGTATGTGATTGACTCCTCCAGATGAATCGAATATCTACCCATTTAAGTGATCCTGAACCCTTTAAATCTTCCCAAAACACTAGATACTTTTTTTTTTTGAGGAAAAAAATCTTTCTCCCATTATATAATATCTTACTTAACCAATCCACAGGATTCTAGACTGTAATAAAATGGTGTTGATTTAAATTATTTTGGGGTAATGTATTATATAGCAACTGGAGGCCTGATGGACGAAATTCATGTAAGAGTAGGCCTTCCTTCCTCTGGCTGCTGGCACCAGCTTCCCTCTGGCACCCGAAACCCAGGCTTCCCTCCTGCACCTGGGACCCGGGCTTCCCTCTGGCTGCCAGCAGGCACCCCGGACCTGGGCAGCCACGGCTTCATCTTGGAAGGTCATCCTTCTGAACGTCTGGTCTAATTAGCATATTCTGTAAGAAGTTCCAATGAATAAAACTAATGAGCTTTAAAATATAGGAAACCTATGTGGTCTCATATGTATTATTGAATTATTTTCCTCTCTGGTTAGTAATACTGGTAAGTAGTTTCTTGAAGCTGTAATTATCACATTTCCCCCTGCCAGTCATTTAACTCATTTAGCAGCAAATATTCACATATCAACTCATGTGCACAATTTGTCATCTGAGGAAGTATGAGGTATATGATGGTAAGATACTAGGCCTATGAACAGGTTGTGTGCAATATAACTGAAAATACACCATTTGAGTTGCATTACACAGTGCTATGGAGAAGATAGCACACTGCTCTGGGAGTTTCTTTCTTCTTTCATTGGATTATACTAATATATTATAATATGTGCCATTTGTGGCAATATGATGGACATCAAAATAACTGCTCAAACGAAACAACTTTATATTTCTGCTGAAGAATTTAAAAGAAAGGTGATTTTAAGGCTTTGGATATTCAGTTGAAATCCTCATATTTTGAATTTAATTTTAAGTTAAGAAACCATAGTGAACTACAGTAGTCCTCTTGAAATTGAATCCTTTACTTTGAACTTATACCAAGCATTTTCAAGTGGGTGATTATCATGCTATTCTGTCTTAGCTACCCAGTCCTACTGATCTGTAGGAGAAAGTAGCTGCTACATTTTCACATACAAAGTAAAAACACCAGTTCTTTGAAAATATATCTCCTAGCACATTGTAAATAGCATTTGTACAAATTTGCATATTCAATTCACCTGAAATATTTTGAGGAGAATTAAAAGCTATTATGTAGAGAAATCACAAAAGAAACTGGTTATGGTATACTAGTAGTCAGGAGAAGCAACATTATCTAAATCTAACTGTTGGGGAGAATACAAAGAAGTGAATGATCATCATGAAGAAAATGCCAACCAGTTTTCTGAGTGATTTTCTAGACTTTTTATTCAACAGAGTAGTCACTATTTTTCATGGGTTATTTCAAAAGTGGGATAATATTACACTTGACCTATTTTTGAAGTTTAGGTCAAAGTGAAGCAGGTTTAGTTTGTTTTTCTTGCTTTGCAAAGAAAAACATGTAGAAATTCCATTCTATTTGTTATCTATCACTTAGTGTACACTTAGAGATTTAAAACAATGCAGGGTTAGTATCACACAATTTATGTGGGTCAGAAGTCTGGTTGTGGCTTCGGTATGTCCTATATAGTAAAGATGTGGGCCAGGTTCGGGTCTCACTTCAAACTCGACTGGGGAAACATCAGATTCCAAGCTGATGTGGTATTGGTGGAATTTGTGCCCTTGCAGACTATGGAACTGTGGACCTCAAGTACTTGCTGCCCATTGGCTGGAAAATGTCCTTGCTTCTTTGCCATGTGGCCCTCTCTAGAGTGGCTCACAACCTAGCAGCTTCGTCCTTTAAAGCCAGCAAGGGGGAAGGTTCTCAACAAGGCAAAAGTTCTAATCTTATGACATCATGAAAATGATACCCCTCACCTTTGCTCTGTTCTGCTTTGGAAGCAAGTCCTGACCACCCTCAAGGAAAGGAGGCTATACAAGGATGTAAAGACCAGAAAGGGGAATCATGGAGCCACCTTAGAGATTATTTACAACCCCATTCCTTTTAAAGAGCCCTCAAAAACATTCTTCTTTAGATAATTGGAAACAATTTCACATATTTTTAATTGTTTCAGACATAATACATGTTTATTTTTGTTTTATGTTGACTATATCAAGAAATATTTGATAAATATTTAAAAATGCCTGTAGAAGAACATCAGAACTATTAAATATAAATGTGTTTTACTGTGGGAACATAGGTAAGTAAACAATTTATTAGGTATGATACTGCATGGGGAAAATAGAATTTTAATAAAAGAAATTGGAAAAGGTCATTTTCCAACCTTCTTATTTCTTCCAAAATTATTTCTGTAAGAAATTAAATTTTATAGTTTATCTGGAAATATTTTTTAAAAATTGAAAAATCTACTCTAATTATGGAATGATAAATAGCACATAATGGCTTTAGACAAATGTAGTCTGTTTTCTAAAATGTATTTAAGGGTAAATTACTGAATATTTAGAACCTGTAGTTTCTAAGTGGTGAATTATAATTCTTATAACAACACTGACTTATTTAGACCAATGCAGTAATCACATAGGCCTATTTAGTCATCCATATATAATCTCATTTGTCTGGGATGCTGCCCATAATACTAAATTCAGATTAAAGGTTTTAGCAATGGGATTTGCAATAAACATAAAAGCACTTTAGAGCAATTGCCTATATAAACAGGGATCTGGAAACTCCATTTCTTCAAATATTTTGACCCTACTAGAAGAATTTTACCCCCACCAATCCCAGAATGCCAGGTATTCTCTAGGAGCTACATATACCTTTAGTCTCTAGCCCATGATCTTTATTAAAGTACTTGGTTAGTATGAGAAACCCAGCTATTGGAGATAATGTTCTGTTTATGGTTTTATACTCATTGAGGAGCTGGCATGTTTTTTTTAAATTAATTTCTTTATTGATTAAGATGCTGGCATGATTTTGTATGAAGAAGTAGTAAGTTATATTAGTGTGTTAGGCAAACAGGATAAGACTAAGGGATGCTGCTTACCTCAACTTCCAACTATTCTTTGTCAGCAGGTAATTCTATTCTACAGCAAAGACTAGACCTTCCAAATGTTTAAAGAAGTAGAAATGGGGGATGGTAAACATTGTAATACTGTCAAAAATAAAAATATATTTGAATAAATAAAAAGAAGAAATGGATCACTGCAATGTATCATTACTATATGAAAAATGATTCTAAGCATATTCTACTTGATAGCATCATCTTGGTATTTAACATAAAAAAATGGAATTAGCAATCCTTCATCTGGACTTGAGTCATGATCATCATGATCATCATGATGATGATCATCATCATCTAATGCAAAATTAAAAATTAAAAAATGTTTCTGGATTTTCTCTTTTGCTATTAATGGATTCATCTTCCTGGACGTTCTGAAATGAATATTAAACTATGTGCATGTTTTGTTTTTATGCATAATTACTTGCTTAGAATTAATGTGCTATATAAAATTAACTCCAAGACTCACTATTTATCTTTGCCTTACACTTACAACATAATTGTTCACTAAATGTTTGTTTAATCCTATCTAATAAAAGAGTAATATGCAAATTAATGATCACTCTGCTACACCCACAATCCACACCCACCAGCCAATCAGGAGCAAGTATTCAGATTAACCCAATCAAGATGGCTGTGGCCATGGAGAAAGCAGGAGGCTTGGGTTTCCCTGACAATGAATGAAGCCAAACTTTCCACAGCCCTGGCCTGCCTTGGCCTCCACTTAAGGCTACAAAGTTTCAATTATAGAAGATAAATAAATCCCAGATACCATGGCCTCTGCTTGGGTCACCAGTGGGCATGGCCTGCCTGCAAACCACCACAGGTCCCTCAGCCAGGCTTTCCCATTCCCCAAAGGAATCCCCACCCTGATCCGGGACACCATTCAGGGCAACCAGCTGCCTCCCACACATGCACCTGGCTTCCATCCTATCTAATAAAAGAGTAATATGCAAATTGACCATCATTCCAACACACAAGATGGCTGCCTCCATGTGATCAAAGATGGATGCCCCGATGTGGACACAAGATGGCCATCACAAGATGGTCAGTAGGGGAGGGTAGTTGGGAGGGACCAGATCTGCAAGGGAGGGCAGTTGTGGGCGATCAGGCCAGCAGAGGAAGGCAGTTGGGAGGGACCAGGCCTGAGAGGGAGGGCAGTTGGGGGTGATCAAGCCTGCAGGGGAGGGCAGTTAGGGGAGACCCAGGTTGGCAGGGGAGCAGTTAGGCATCAATCAGGCTGGCAAGGGAGTGGTTAGGGGCAATCATAAAGGCAGGCAGGCAAGCAGTTGGGAGCCAGCAGTCCTGGATTGTGAGAGGGATGTCGACTGCCCATTTAGGTCTGATTCTACTGGGATTGGGCCTAAACAGGCAGTCAGACATCCCTCGAGGAGTCCCAGATTGGAGAGTGTGCAGGCTAAGTTGAGGGACACCCTTCTCCCCTGTGTACAAATTTCGTGTACCGAGCCTCTACTAGATAATATTCATTTGGAGAAAATCTAATTTTAATTCCATAAACATAAAAAATGTTATTAAGCTGAGTAGACAAATCTGTGGTGACTCCCAGAAACACTTAACTTTATTCTTGAGGAAATTAGGCACAATTCAGCTATCTTCTTTTCCTGCATGTTTTTTAGATGAAGTCATGCTGAATAACAATGTGAAAATCTTATTTGAATTAGGGTAAAAAGAAGTTAAAGAAACCCATCTTTTCATTTCAAACTATATTCATTCAATTGTCAAACTATCAGTAGTTGTTGGATTTTTTCAAATCAAAGCATGATTCATATAATTACTGTATTATGATTAGCTTTATTAAGGGTCTGAAGATATTTTAATGAAAAAAGTATGAAGAACTAGTCTGCAGTGGGAACTGTTGAATATTGAATTCAGTTATAGTTATTGTTGAATTTTCTATTAATAAGATTGAATCCAGAGGCAAAACATTTTATTCCTTAAAACCCCATTGAAATATATTTTAAGAGTGACCTACATAATAGTGAATTTTAAAATTTTTACTAACATCCTGAAAAAAAACAACCAACCTGACATAATGACTTAGCTTTCAGTTTAAATTCATGCTTCTTATTATCAGCTTTCTTCTGGTCATTTCATAAGTTTGTCTCATATAGTTGCTGATTTTCTAGATTTTATTTAAATCTTTATTTAATTACTGGTGAGTTACAACTTGCTGTTCAACATCATGTACTTACTTATTTACAGTCATATATATTAGGATCTAACAAATGCTTCCTATTTAATTTTGTTGTCAAACAAAAGAGACGGATATTTTAATTAAAAATAAAGTAAAAAAAAAGAACATTATAAAAGTAAAAACAGACACAGTCTTTTTAAATTCAGCCATATTTTTTCTTAAATTCAGTCATGCTTATTGGTTGTCTACTGCAAAGATACTTGTTTGCTTGAAGTTATTTACACTGTATCTTTTATAAATTCATTTAGTTTGCCTTTGGTGAACAGTTACCTTTCATAAAACCAGTTTTCATTTCTTAAATCCATCCAGTACCTTTAAATTTTAAGTCATATATTTTTTATCAGACTCATTAGGAAGTTTGTATTTAATGTATGATCTGTCAAAAATGAATAAAATAAACAGAGAGAAACAGGCACATGGTAATGAAGAAAGTAAATTCAATATGCTGTGAGATCCATAGTTCAGAATCTATTTTCAAAGTTACTGAGCTTTACTTCTCACCTTTAATCTGCTGGGCATTTTGTTTTTGATTAGTCCATTTAAAAATATTCTACACATTTAGCCTATACAATAGGAAACCATTTTTTTGGCATGATGTTATTTAAGAAATATATCTTACTTGACTTTGACATATGACTTATTCTCTCCATTATTTGAAATGTTAATTATCATCATAATTTAGGAATATCTCAATGTCAGAAGCCTCATTTGATTAAATAATTGTTTACCATTTATAAAATTTGTCAGGCTCCATTGAGTTGTTTGGATAAATCCTCATATTAGACGAGGAATCTCCCCAGTCATCAGATTTACACTGAGCATTTGTTCATTTGTCATGACAATAATTTAGAAGACCGTAATGTATCTGATATTTTTCCATTTTTAACTAAGGCTTCCTATAATGGTTAGAAGTATTTTAAGGTCATTGAACATAATGTGCTTTAATTCTAATGTAGAAATCTGACAGATAAGGGATCATGAGTCTGATAAATTACTGGGTCAGACCATGATACCTAGTGAGAACTTTTGACTTGTACTTGGATTAAAGTACCTTTCACTCCTAGTAGTAGAAGTCGAGCAATATGAAAATATAAGTAGGTTGTCAAGACAGTTGATTTCTCGTATGCCTTCTGTAGATACAAGGAAGATAGGTGTAAACAAATCCATTCACCTGTGGGCTTGCTATCTTTCTATCTTTAGGCATATCAGCACAGAAATAATTTGTAATCCCTATACTTTTATATAAGTAGATTGATGTGGGACTTAAAGTGTAACTTATACAAGAAATATAGCCACCAGTCCTTACATACCCTGTGTTTTGGCCTAGACAATTTCTGTGTCCATCCACTCCAAACTTTCCATCAGCAGTCCTGGTCACAGCTTGCTGTTTGTATAGTTTTGATTTTATGTAATGAGGAGATGGCTAGTACAGTTTACAGCTATACTGGGAGAAAAGGAGAGTGAAATCTATTAAATGAGGCCCAGAATCCTATCTAATAAAAGAGTAATATACAAATTGACCATCACTCAAAGCCACAAGATGGCTGCCCCATGTGGTCAAATATGGCTGCCCCCATGTGGACACAAGATGGCCTCCACAAGATGGCCTGCAGGGGAGGCCAGTGGTGGGCAGTTAGGGGTGACCAGGATGGCAGAGAAGGGCAGTTGGGGGGGACCATGCCTGCAGAGGAGGGCAGTTGGGTCAGGGGAAAACCAAGCCGGCAAGGTAGGGCAGTTGTGGGGGGCACCAGGCCTGCAGGGTAGAGCAGTTGAGGGGGACTGAGGAACTGAATCTTTAGTTTTATCTAAATTTAATTAGTTTACAATTTAATGTAATTTAATGTATTTAAATATTGAACAGCACAATTCTAGAGAATAGTATCACTTTTATACATATCTGTTTATTGAATGGCTTTTGATCTCTTCATGGAAATCCTACGGTAACTTGAATATACCCCTATACTCAGTTAGGAGTAATTAAATTCACTTGCATACTACCAACCCTTACTAATTATTTTTATTCATATGAAAATCAGAATATATAATCTTCAATAACAAGCTCTTAGGTAATTGTCAGTTCTTTGATAAAGTTGAATAAGTGTGTGCCAATACTTTTAAGGTCAATATTATAATGTCTACAATTATTGTGGATTGTGCTGTACACCATGAATAGGAAATCTTCACAGTCAGTAAGGTAAGCTGTGAAGAGCTCATGTCATTTGACGGTATCTCTTTTGGTAGAGCAACAGATCATAGGGATAATTCTCTTAAGTGGTGCCTGAGTTTCATGGTTAGATTGTCTCGTTTCAAATATTGTCTCAGCAATTTTGTTTTTAAATTTTATTTTTAAATTACAGTTTTAAATTCAGTATTATTTTGTATTAATTTCAGGTGTACAGCATAGTGGTCAGATAATCATATACTTTTAAGGTGTTTCCCCCATGGTGCCAGGTGTATACTAATATTTCCAGTATACACCTGGCACCATGCATAGTTACCATAATATTAGAGGCGGTTACTCGATATTCATGCAAGAATAGGCCTTCCTTCGTTCCTGGCTGCCTGGGAGCCGCCAAGTTCCTGCTCCTGGGCTGCCTGGGAGCCGGCAAGTCCTCGCTCCCAGCCAAAGCACCGCTCCTGTAGCTAGCTCTCTCTGCACCCCCGTCCCTTAGAGCAGGTATCCCATCCCTCCCAGCCACTCCGTGCCTGAATATGGAAATTAACCCACTATCTTTGTTGGATTAATTGGCACACTCACTCCTGATTGGCTGTGGTGTAGCAGAGGTACAGTCAATTTACATGTTTGTCTATTCTTAGATAAGATTATTAACTATACTAGAGGCCCAGTGCATGAAAATTCATGCAAGAGTAGGCCTTTCTTCCCTCAGCTGCCAGCAACAGCTTCCCTCCAGCACCCGGGACCCAGGCTTTCTCCTTCAGTCACCTGCAGGCACCCAGGACCTGGGATGGCTTTCTTCTGGCTCTGGATTGGTCAGGAAGGACATCCAGAATGATGTCTGAAAGACGTTTGGTCTAATTAGCATATTATCCTTTTGTTATTATAGACTAGGGGCCTAGTTCACGAATTCATGCACCTTGAAAGGAACTGTGGGCCATGAGGCTGCGGTAGGCACACGGCAGGGCTTGGCTCATCCTCCGTGCCCCTGCGTGGCCACTCCCCCCACAGACTCTGGTCCCCTGTTTGCCAGCAGCCCACTCCTGCCACTGCTGCTTGCATCTACTGATGGCGCAGAGCGATTGGGGCTGGTGCCAGCAGCAGATGCGAAAGGGACTGGTGCTGTGAGCGGGTGCTGTCAGCCACTTCCCTGACCGCAGGAGCAGGGGGAGATGGAGAAGCCCTCAGGGTCGATCAGGGCCAGAAGCTGCCGCTTGCACCTGCTGATGGGGCCTAGAGATCAGGACCAGTGCTGGGCATCGGCAGCGGGTGCAAGTGGCAGCTCCAGTGCTGGCTGAGACTATGAGTGCGGCTGGTGCTAGCATTGGGTGTGCATAGCAGCTCCGCCACCAGTAGCAGGTGTGAGTGGGGCCGGTGCTGGCAGCAGGTGCAAGTGCCAGGCAAGACTGTGGTGTGTGGGAGCAAAGAATTTTCAGTAACCAGCAGAGGCTCGCCCCTATGACAGCGACAGGTGCCCTGCTTTTGTCTGGCGCCCCCACTTACCTGCTCCACCATCTGCATGATCAATGCCTGCCATGTTCTGCACACACGCCCTGGTGGTCAGTGCATGTCATAGTGACATGTTGTTCATGTTGTTCCACTGTTCAGTCTATTTGCATACTAGCCTTTTATTATATAGGATCCCCTATGCTGTACCTACATCCCTATGACCATTTTGTAGCTACCAATTTAGTTTTAATAAATCCCTTTATCTTTTTTGCCCAGTTCCCCAACCCCCTGACCCTTTGGCAACCATCAGCCTGTTCTCTGTGTCTATTAGTCTGTTTCAATTTAGTTTATTTATTATATTCTTTAGATTCCACATATAAGTGAAGTCATATGGCATTTGTATTTCTCTGACTGAATTTGCATAATATCCATTAGGTCCATCCATGATGTCACAGATAGTACGATTTCATTATATTTTATGACTGAGTAATATCTCTTGGCATATATATACCACCACTTTTTTTTTAATCCTTACAAGAGAATATTTTTTTTTTTTTGAAAGAATGGGAGCAGGGGAAGAGAGAGACATATACAGTGGTTGTCTACTACACATGCCTCAACTGAGGCTGGGGCTTGAGCTACAACCAAGGTACACACACTTGAATGGGAATTGTACCTGTAACCCTTTGATCCAAGGGGTTCTTTTTTTTTTTTTATCTGCTTGTCTATTGGTGCACACTTGGGTTGCTTCCACATTTTGGCTTTTGTGCATAACGTGCAATGAACATAGAGGTGCATATATTGTTTTTAAATAGTGGTTTGAGTTTCTTTAGACATGTACTGAGAAGTAGAATCGCTGGTTCCTAAGACAGTTCCATTTTTAATTTTTTGAGGACCCTTCATAGGGCTGCACCAATCTGCATTCCTATCAACAGTGTGTGAGAGTTTCCATGTCTCCACATTCTCACCATCACTCTGTGCATTTATTGATGATAGCCATTTTGATAGGTGTGAGGTGATACCTCATTGTGGTTTTAATTTGCATCTCTCTTATGATTAGTGATGTTGAGCATCTTTTCCTATGTCTGTCGACTATTGTATGTCCTCTTTGGGGAAGTATTTTCTGAGGTCCTCTGCTCACTTTTTTATTTTTTTGGTGCTGAGTTGTAAGAGTTGTTTATAAATTTTGGATATTAACCCCTTATCAGACATATTATTGGTGAATACCCTTTCCTGTCCAGTAGCTTGTCTTTTTGTTTTGTTGATGATTTTGTTTGCTTGTGCAAACAAGTTTGGTTTGATATAGTCCATTTGTTTTTTTCCCTTTGTTTCCCTTGCTTGATGATGTATATTAGAAAAAATATTGGTAAAAGAAATGTCAGAGATTTTACTGCTATTGTTTTCTTCTAGGAATTTTATGTTTTTGAGTTTTACATTTAAGTCTTTAATCTGTTTTGAGATTATTCTTGTATATCGTGTATAGCCTCACTTCTTTGTATGCATCTGACCAATTTTCTCAACATTTATTGAATAGACAGTATTTACCCATTATATGTTCTTGCCTTCCCTGTTAAGTACTAATTGACCATATAGAGATGGGCTCAGCTCTGGGTTCTCCACTCTGTTCCATTGATTTATATGTCTATTTTTATGCCAGTATCATGCTGTTCTGATTACGATGGCCCTGTAGTATAATTTGCTATCATGTCTCTGCAATTTTGAAATGCTCTGTTGGTTATTTACCTAACTTCTCTGACTCAGTTTCTTTAGCTGTAAGAAGGGGTTTTTCATAGCAACCTAACTCCTGGAGTTGCTATAAAGATTATGTAAGTCTAGATTAGTAAAGCACTTAGAATAATGGAAGGTGCATTGCACATTTTTAGTTCCATAGAAGTATTTGTTAGACAAATAAAATATATGTGGCATGTAAAAGAAAGCAGGCTGCCACAATTACCGTTGATGGTCTGCTAAATGTCATTATATGTTAAATTTATTTCTACTACCTAGGTAAGTATCAGTGGCCTGGATACAATGCACATGGCACATCCTTAGCTTGTCCAAGAATATCTGGATGATTCTTTTTATTGGAGAGAACACACAAAAGCTCATTGGAGTGTGGGGGGAGGGTCCTAGTGATACCTAAATTAAAAGCTGGGAATAAATATCACACAGGCAGATGTCCTTTTCCTAAAGACTTGCCAAGATTATATTAAATCACTGTCAAATTTTTCCAAAGAGTGTTCTGGGGAATGACTAATTACATAGGAGGTTATGAGATACTGAAAGAAAAAATTTTGAGCTCAAGTATGTCTGCGATTTGATAGTTTTAGAAAATGTTAATTATACTTTTATAGTAGGAATACTTAAGAGTTTTGCATATATCTCCGTGCTTTGTGAATCTCTTAATTTGTTTAGTCATGTAAGTTTTTTTTAAGAGACATTGGTGAGGGATTTATTTCAGTAAAATTTGAGACACTAAAATAAACAAAACTAAAGAGAATTTAAATAAATATTATTCTTTCTTGGAAAATGTAAAGATATCTACCTTTAATATTTATATGTAACATACTTTTAATATACATATTTGATTTGGAAAGAAATTATAATTTTTTTGCAACATAATATAATTGTCACCACTTGGTGAATTTAAAAAAGGACATATACAAAATATTTATAGTATCTATAGTAGACACTATTTCTTTGTGATCCTGCACAAGTAATTTGACCTTCTTAATTTTGATTTTTTTATATTGAACTAAGCTTATCTCATCACACACTAATGTACTATATCACTTTTAATTTTTTTAAAAATTATGATATGAGTTTTTGAATTTTGGATTATGTTTACTTTATTGATACAGTAGGTATTTTAAAGAAAAAATGATTTTTTTATTATTTGTCTTACTGTATATAGTCAAATTATCTAAAATGTTTCAAAATGAGATCAGGATAGTTCAAAATAATTATATGTATATGAAAAGAATATATTTCACCTTTATAAATAAGAAAGGTTTTAAAATATAAGTAGAAAGATAAATATTTGCATTCTTAATATAAAACTGTCCTATATAATAAAAGCCTAATATGCTAAGTGTCTGGTCGTCCTCTTGGCTGTTCAACCAATCAAAGAGTAATATGCTAATGATATGGTAAGACTGATCAATTATTGATATGACATGCACTGACCACCAGGGGGCACAGTTGACCAGCCGACCAGTTGCAATAACTTGCACTGACCACCAGGGGGGTAGACACTCCAACCAGTAGGTTAGATTGCTGCTGGGGTTCGGCTGAGCAGGACTGAGTGAATGCCTTGGAGCTCTCCTGTGGTCCCTCCCCAGCTGGCTAACTTCTTGCATCCCTCCCCAACCCCTGATCCTGCACTGGTGAGGTCCATTGGCCTCGTCTGCACCCTTTCACAATCTGGACCTTTTGGGGATGTCAGAGAGCCGATTTCAGCCCAATGGAGGAACAACTTGGTCTCTATGATACACATTGACCACCCGGGGGCAGATGCTCAATGCAAGAGCTGCCTCCTCGTGGTCAGTGTGCTCCCACAGGGAGAGCACTGCTCAGCCAGAAGCTGGGCTCATGGCTGGTGAGTGCAGCGGCCGTGGCAGGAGTCTCTCCCACCTCTGCAGCAGCAATAAGGATGTCCGAGGGCTCCTGGACTATGAAGAGGGTGCAGGCCAGGCTGAGGGACCCCTTGAGTGCATGAATTTCATGCACCAGGCCTCTAGTTCATTAATATTTTATCCACATGTGTTTTAAAATGGTAGAAAATTAAGAATAGATGCACATTTTTACATATGTTTTGTGAAAAGCATTCTTTTGCAAGAATATTTGAGATTTCAGCATGGAGGAACTATTATAAAAAGTAAAACAAACAAAATATGCAATCAACTTTTCCCCCAGAACTGATTCAAGCAATAGTTTTCCCCATGGCAGTGTAAAGCAGTCTTTGTGAAATGTGGTGTGCAAAAACAAAATGAAACAAAGCTAAGTTAAACAACTAAAAAGAAAACATTTTCATTTTTTCTAGTTTGAGCTTTAATAAAAAGTTTAGCAGAGATTACAGCTTGTCTTTTGCATTTTTGTTTTTGTGTGGTCAATAAAAGCCCTGAGTCATTCTCACAAAGAATAACCAAGGTCTAGAACAAGAGAGAACACCCATGACCTGTGATGCCTTTATGGGTTATTTGAATGCTGGGGATTTCCAATTATTTTCCCCTTAAGCATTTTATTACTGTTTTTTTCTTCTTGAATGAAAACATTTCTGTAATGGCATCAATTTTGCTAAATGGTGGTCTCTGACCAGCTCTTTCCCCTTTGAAATGGCACCTGAAGGCAGATAGATCCAGGGCTTTTGCTCCTTGGCCAGATCCTTAGACAGTAGTTTTGGCAGGAACAGATGGGGGCACAGACATGCCCCCACTACCGCAAGCACTCAGTGAATTTTAGAGCCTTAAGTGCTGTTTAAATTTTATTATTTGAAATCTGCTTACGTGGAGTTGCATAACTTAAAAATATTTATTTTTCTATATGAAAAATATGGAGGACATCATTCTATTCTTGTTTGTTGAATCCCTGGATAGATAAATGCATTGATGACCTCTGCCCCCAAATAACATATCATTCAATAGGAGAAACATAATTGTTTAAAACTATCAGGATGTTGTGAATCACTAGGAAAAGGTCAAGTGCAACAAGGAAGGATTAGGAAAGATTTTGTTTAATAAGTGCATTTTAAATTGAACTATAAGGTTGAGAAGGATCTTGAATTACAGAGAAGTAGTCATTCTCTCTTTACTGTTTCCTGATAGAACCCTGATATCCTGAACTCTTGCAGTTATGTAAGGACATGTGACCAATTACTAGCCAATAAAATGTATGTGGTATTTCAGGGCTGTTCTTCAGTGGGGTTATGACTAAAAGGCAATACTTTTCTTTGTATCTTTCCATTTTGCTACCTGGGATGCAAGTGTTCTCCAGCTATAGCAGGCATCTTGAATCTTGATGATGAAAGTCTGTATCCCAAGGATAGTGCTGTTTAGCAAGCGTATCTGATGAATATTTGTAGCTACTAAACCAATGTGTATTACCTAGTGCTAAACTTTCTCTTTTTAAAAGTGAGCAATAAACTATCAGCTTGAAACCATTATTATTTGGGATTTTACTGTTATATGAAGCATGTGTGAATAAGTGATTAAAAAAATGGTGACATTGCTAAAGAGTTTTATCATCTGTGCTCATTTATTTTAAATTTTTTTTATATTTAGACTTTAGGATATTTATACGAACGATTTGTAGATCTCTTTTTTCTATGGCAAGACCATTCATAGCATATGTGCATTTGTAGAGTATCCATTTATAAAATCACAAACATTTTAAATTGGAAGTGGAAGCATATTAAATGAGGAAACTGGGATTTTAAGTAGGTTAAGAGATTAGAATCTGGAAGATAAAGTAAGTTTGTTACATCACCACTTAAAAAATAACAGATAAGCTATTTTACATGGTGACTAGAACAAGAACAATAAAATCATTTTCATCTTCATGCTATATGGATTGTTCAAAGCACTAAACTAGTTTAGCCAACAAAGTATCAGCATTTTATTCACAGTGTTACTACAAATCAGGCATTTTTCTCCCATGAGGATGGCAGTTATTAACTTATTTTGAGGTGGTGGAGAAGGTAATTATGAATCCTTGCTCTTTGGTAGGGCAAGATCCAGAATCAAACACAGAGCCAGAATCTTAATTTTGTAGCTAAAGATAAGGTACCTGCAGATTTGTGTGGGGAGGCATCTGCTGTGTTCTCTTTTTGTAAGGTTAATTCTTCACTGGCTATAACATAATAATTACTTACCAATAAAATGAGATAGAATATGTTTTCATATATGACTTCCATATTATGACTTCAATATTTTTATATAACCTCCCCGAACTCCTTGCACACCAGTGACTAAAGAGCTCCGTGTTACCCTCTCACCTGCTCAGGAATAACTGGAACCTCTAAAAGCATGTATTTTTTTAAGCTGAGTGAGATCACAAGGATGGGGGAGGGACTACAGAGGTGGTGTATTTGGCAAGAATTTAAATCGTAGCCTGAATAAAAAAAAGACCTCTAGGGCACTTTTTGCATTCTGTTGCCTTCATTGTTTCTGCAGATCTCTCTAATCTATGATATAGCTAGATGCATATCCATGCAAGCATGTTTCACATCAATTAGCTTTTACGTGCAACACCATTTGAAATGTATTTAAGAAATGTGTCCGTGAGTCTCCTTTGAATAGGAAAAACAAAATTATTTCCAAATATAGGATGCTATGTAAAGTGTGTTCATTACATAAATAAATAAATACCAGAGTTGAACTCACAAAAACATTCATTGACGTGTTACTTTACTGCTTTAGGAAAAAGTACTTTGTGATGGTGCTTATCACTGTATCCTATATGCAAATCTCCTGGGGGCCCTGTTTAAAATGCAGATTTTGATTTGTTCATGGGGTAAGGTTTGCTTGTGCATTTCTCACAAGCTCTCAGATGATGCTGATGGATGCTGGATTTTTGGCTGTACTCATGGCCGGATGGCATGATTCCCTGGCAGATGTGAAAAATGGTTAAAGACAAGATTTTCAGAACCCCACTCTTTCATGAGTGGTTCTCATGTTGAGCTTCCAGCATTTGGAAGTTCAATCTAAACGTAAGTCGTAGCCATTCCTATTCACATTCTGAGCGCCTAATAGGAATACCAAACCACAGCACATTTCTGAAGAATAAAGTGTCTAACATGAGTTTTTGGACCTATGTTTTTATTTTATTTTTTTAAACCCGGATAATCTAATGATGGAGACTCCCTTATAAATTACTTATGACTGGTTTTCTTCACAGAGGAACCTCAGTGAAATGATCTTTGAGGTTTTCAAGCTATCTTTCTCGGCAAAAATATTTACACTTATTTTCACCAAATGTCTTTTGTGAAACTGGTTGGCACTATATCTAGTAAGTGAAAGCATATATCATGTGACTCCAGGGAAAGTCTATGTAACTGGTGAGGCATTCAGAGCCTGGAATGCTCCCCAGCCTCATTAGAGCCTGGAATGTTTCAGGTCATCTGTAGCATTCAAGTTTTGGCATCTCTCTGCACCTCAACATCTTCCCACTAACTTCAGGACCAATTATATGCAACAGACTGCTTGCAGAACTCACCGAAAACCCTTCAGAAAGGTGGATACCCGAAGAAACTTGTGGAGGTGCATTTGACAGGGGGAGGACTAAGCTCATTATTGCTACAAACAATTGCCATTGCACCAACATACTTTCTTCAGAACAGGCAACTTTGAGACTGTGTCTGCTGCTCTTCCTCTTATCCTGTCTCAGTACCAGCCCCCTGTGTTTATCCCTGGTAGATTCTCTTGGAGATTGCTGAGTTTATAAAACGGGTTGTGAATAACATCTCCCAATGTTAGTAACATTTCTAGGGTGCTTACCATTTACAAAGCTTTTCACATAAATTGTTTCAACAACAAAAGTAGGGCATCTCGCCTGAGGTCACTTGTCTAGTGGGGATTTAAAGGAGTTCTGAAGCTAGGTCAGGACTTTCATCGCTAGAAAAAATGCAGTTAAAAACCCTTCAAATATAGAGTAATATTTAACACAGAATATCACAGAATTCTGATTTTCTTATTTTTATGTTATAATGCTACTATTTTTCTAATTAAAACCATTACATTTTGATATTTAAAAATATTCCATCTCATGATCTAATGGGCTAATTAATATGTTTCTCAGAAACTTCTCATTCTTGAGGGTGTCCTAACTGGTATATGTAACCACAAAAACAAACAAACAAAAAGTTCAACTATCTTTGTTTCAAGGTATATTATGCCCTTCTAAGTGCTTCTTGAATGAAACACAAATAATGCAAGGCAGTTTTGCAAGCAAAATATTTTCTAAAATTGCTTCTGGATTGTTCCTAAAGTTAGGCTGGCTCTCTGTGTCACTGCCTGTATTTGAATTTTTGTTTAAATGATAAAAATAAGAGTGTGAAGCACACAGCCTGATAGACTATGCATGGGTGAATCAATATTATCACTTAATCTATCTTATGCCACAGATTGTGTATATACTTACAAAATGTCTTTAAGAACAAAGTCAGTGGATGGCCTATTAAACTTGTTCCTGCTTTTAAGTTAGCTGTAATGGGCTATATAGTTTTGTGCTTTCCAGTGCTTCAAAATCAGTGTCATAAAAGTCTCAAGTTTATTCATTCTTAGGGCCGATTCAGTTGAAGGAAGAGACACTCCCAAAGTCAGGGTTTATTTCAAAGTCAGGGTTTATTCCTCCTGACTTTGGGAGGCATGCATGGGTGGATAGTATGGCCCTTTTTTCTTTAAGGTAAATATGCTAATTTGTGTCAGCTTTCACAGTGCAGGAAGTTAGGAGGATCAATGTGAAGTCAATCTGCCTTTCCACCTTTGAGGGGGAAAAGATGCTGATGACATCTGTATAAACATTTGAAGGCTTTTAATTTTTTGTATACCCCCAAATAGAAAACTATTTCTATGTGCCATTTTATATGTGAAGTTGTACTCTTATGTCTTTCCATGGCCTTCATTTTTAACTTGACATTATATCTGGACAACCATCTTGTAATTTCATGATATATTGAAGGAAAAAAAAAACTACTAATTGACCCAACAGCAGACATTATGGATGATCTATGATCATATGTTTTCATGTAAGAAAGAAACAGCAGAAAAAGGAAAGTGTTAACTTAGGTCTCAATGCTGTGTTGAAGGCTATCATATATAGCATATCTGTGGAAATTCTCTTCCCTTCCTGCCAGGGTGCCATTTGCTGTCATTTTAAACCTGGAATTAGTTTGGCTTTCTTGTTTCATTTTTTTTAGAAATCTTTTTGAGTGATTTGTTATACAGGATATTATAATCCCACAATAAGGGAAGTAGCGTTACAGATGAATAATGTTTTGACAGAATTTCAAAATTAAATTGCATACCATACCTTAGCAGAGTTGAAATATCATAATGTATATGTTTCTGAGAGAGTTATCTTTATCATCCAAATAGGGTATACAAGAATAAAAAATGATTCATCTTTTTCTTAACAAAAATTGGAGAGTAAGCTTTTTTCCAGACAAATGATCCAGCTGTCTGGGGTACCATTTAGACAGAAGATTCAGATTCTCTTTAATTATACCCATTAATTGTTTACTCAGTTAGTGCAGCATTAATTGCCACCCTTGTTGGGCCAGTACCCTGATGACTACCATCTCACAGCTTGGCTGATAAGTAGGGGATGATTCATTGCATCCCCCCCCCTCCACACCACTACCCCTTTTGACATCAGTACTTTATGGTTATTTAAAAATGTAAAAAAATAAGTCTCATGTCCTCTTACTCATATACAAACAAAATGGTCTAATTTAATATTATGTTTGAAATTTATTCCTCAAAGTTGCAAGAGTTAATACATAATAAATGGCATTATTAAAAGTAAAATGTTAACTATGCAAAATACTGAAAATTTAAATATTATGAGGACAAAGTAGAATAGGGTCATGAAACAGTGTCTTTTCATGGGATTAGATAGCAAGAGGCTCAGAATCTTCTATTTATTGTGGTAAGAACACAACATGATATCTATCCTCTTAAAATTTTTTGGCCTCGCCAGTGGGGTTCAGTTGGTTGAGTGTCCTCCCATGAACCCAGAAGTCACAGATTCTTGGTCATGGTACATTTATGTGTTGTGGGCTCTATCCCCAGTAGGGGGCATGCAGGAAGCAGTCAATCAATGTTTCTCATCTGTGTTTCCATCTCTCTCTTCCTCTCTCTGAAATACATAAAAACATATTTAAATAAGTATGATTAACTTTAGCATTGTGCTGTACAGATATCGCCAGAATGTATTCATCTTATATAACTGAGACTTTATATTGTTGAATAGCAACTATCCATTTTCTCTCCCCACCTGCCCCTGATAACTATCATTTTACTCTGTTTGTATGGATTTGGCTATTTCAGATAATTTATTAAGTGGAATGTTGCAATATTTGTTCTTCTGTGAGTGACTTATATCATTTAGCATAATGTTCTCCAGGCTCATCCTTATTGTTGCATGTGGCAAGATTTCCTTCTTTTAAAAGGTTGCATAATATTCCAATATATATGTCACATTTTTTTATCCATTCATCTTTCAATGGACAACTAAGGTACAGAAATCTTGCCTTTCATTTTGACAATTATTGAGAAATTTCTGACTCATTTAATCTTTTGATCCTCCATTTCATGCTACACAGAATATCTTATTTTCAACATATTTTTTTGTGTGAGACAATTGTTAACTGTGACTATCAAACATAAGGAAAAAATTAAGTTAAATATGGCACACTGAAAAACTAAATAAATTTGATAGTTCATCATGATTGGGAAATTGGCATGTAGATTAGTTTTAACATATAGAAGTAACCAGGATAATAAGAGAATGAGCAAGAAAAATTTTACCAAAAATATTCTATAGGAGAAATAAAGGAAGAAGAGGTAATTCTTCATTCAACTAATGCACAATGTAAAGCAGAGAGCTTATTTTAAACCTGATATAAAACCATATATATAATATTCATTTGTATTAAAGACATATCTGCCTTCTTAGGGCCAAAAATGTCAAATTCATAGAGACATGGTGGTTCCTGGCAGCTAGAGGAAGGTGGAATGGGGGCTTTTTAATTAATGGGAACGGAGTTTTAGTTTGGAAAGATAGATATTTTGGTTTGCACAATCTAAACTATTCATCTTATCAATTTTTTAGACCACACACTGAATCAGATTGCTTTGAATATACAAGATGAAGTACAAAGACAAATGGGCCATGGACAGTTGGATCAAAGTGGTATCAATGTAGTTTTCTTATTAGATCAGGGTTCCCAAGGATAGTGATGGCATTCTTGGAATCATATAAATGGAGTCCTCTGTGTATCATGTTACTCCTTCTTGCTAAGCCTTACCATGGCTTCATGTCCTTCTCAACAGTGACACTAAAAACATTTTTATTTTAAATTGTATTATAATGTCAAAATGCAAAAAGAAGGTTCTGTTGATAACACGACCCCCTAAATGTCAATGCTTTTGTCTGAAAGTGTCTGAAGAACTGGTTTTATGCAATAGCTGAAAGAAAACAAATGACTTGAATTCTAAACTTATTTCCTTTCTATTGTGGGTACATATTATATCAACATTAAAATGTCAGGTTCACCTCTGTGTTTTTGGTCTAGTAAATTTGTGAAATATGCATGTGATTTCTGTGGTAAATGCGGTGTACTTTATCAGAGCCCCAGGCTTTGACTATCCAAGGCTATTAGAAGCAGATTGCTTCCTAGCTATAGTGTGGCGCAAATAAGAAAGCTGGTTGTGGGGATAGGTATTTTTATTTCACTCCCATGTCATCCTGAGATCTCCCAAAGATCTCTTTGCTTTGAGTGAATAATGATGGCATAATTAGTAACAGAAAAATCTTGATCACATATATTTGCATTCTCAGATTTGCCTCCGCAGTTTTATTTGTTCAACAAGTCTTACCTGCAAAAAAAAAAAAAAAAGGAAAAAAAAAGGGAGGGGGATCGGGGATCTTCATACTCCAGCCCTCTTTAAAAACTCTCTTAAGTTGAGACAGTGGGTACAGATTGTATTGAACTTTGGGCCAGGAAAAAAACAAACCAAACAGTGTGCATAATATAACTACTTAGAGAAATGTCTTTGTCCAAGTAATGATATGCACGTAACTGAAATGGTCAAATTCATATGAAACTGCATCCCTAGTCAATAGAGAATGAGATGCTAGTTATGAAGTGAAATGTGAATTTACACCTGTCTTAGGTTTTGAATAGGTAACTAATTTTTAAGTCATTATTCTCTTATCTGCTTCTTTAAATAGAATTAAATCTTCTCTGAAAAGAGATATTGGATGGGAATGCTCCCAAAATAGAAATCATGTTTGTTGTTAGGGGAGATTGTATATGCTCTTGTGTTTATAAGTGTGTGTGTTCTGATTGAATTTAATGTGAGTCACTATGTATTGTATTCTCAAGTTCCTCATAGTATTTTTCTCTACGGGGGAAATAAAAAAGATCTCTGTGATTCAACTTTTAAAAATCACTTTACTTTCTGAATAATTTGACTTCGTAAAATTAAATGCAATGAGTTATAGAAAAATGTTTGCACCACACTGAGTATGGATGCAGTTCCTACCCAGAACCTGACCTGAGGCCTTTTTACTTTCTGTGCTTACTACAGTTTCTGAAGATTAGAACCACACGTGATATGAATGTGGGCCGTATATTAATAACCAAATTTGAAATGCATACCATACTTAAGGGGAACCTTAGATCTAATTACGCATAAAAGCCTTTTATGAAAGGAAGATTGTGTAGTTTAATAAAAGTGCTATCAGCATTTTAAAACTAAGCTGAAAATTACCCAAATGAGAAATCATGTGGAGTCCAATTCACAGATTCCTTTGATTTTCTGGGACACTGTAAAATCTCTATCATCTACTTAGTGCCTAGCACTATGAATACACATTGGCGTGGCAAACTAAATGGCAGTAATGAGATGCTCACTGAGAGACAAAACATTTCCTCTTCTCATCTGCTGCAGTTTTGTTAAAAAAAATCTATCTACATGGGTATTCCTAGAATTTATCTTTTCTGTGCTAAAAGATATATTTTTAATGGCCCTTTCCAAAATTTACCCAAGTTCCATTTTTTAAAATTTATTTCTTTTCAAGAATCTATTTTTATTGATTTCGTAGAGGGAGGGAGAGGAACACCAATGATAAGAGAGAATCATTGATCGGCTGCCTCCTGCACACCCTCTACTAGGGATCTAGCCTGAAACCCTGACTAGGAATTGAACCATGATCTCCTGGTTCATAGGTCGATGCTCAGCCACTGAGTGACATTAGCTGCACTAAATTTATTTATTTTTATTGTAGTTGACATTCAGTATATTAATTCCAAGTATACAACATAGTGATTAGGCATTTATGTACCTTAAGAAGTGATTATCATGATATTTAGTATTCATCTGGCAACATAGATTTCAGAGAGGTATTACATATTATTGGCATCCCCATGACTAACTTTATAACTGGAAATTTGTGCTTTTTAGTCCCTTTAACTTCTTTCACCCATCCACTCACCTGCTTTCATCTGGCAATCATCAGTTTGTTCTTGGTATCTATGAGTCCTTTTTGTTTTTCTTACTTTTTTTTTTTAGAATCCACATAAAAGTGAAATCATATGTTATTTCTCTTTCTCTATCTAACTTACTTCACTTAGTATAATAACCTCTAGATCTATCCATGTTGTTGCAAATAGTAAAATTTCACTCTTTTTATGGCTGAGTAATATTCCATTCCATCTATCTATCCATCCGTTCGTCCATCCATCCATCTCTATTTGTATATCAATGGACATTTAAATTAACTTCCATATCTTGGCTATTGCAAATAATGCTGCAATGAACATAACAGTACATGTATTAAATTAGAGTTCTTGATTTTTTTAAAATACCCAAATGCGGGATTTCTGAGTAATATGGTAATTCTGTTTTTAATTTTTTGAGGAATCTTCATACTGTTTTCTATAGTGACTGCACCAGTTAGCAATCCCACCAACACTACATGAGGGTTCTTTTTCTCCATATAGTCAGCACTTATTCTTTGTTGTTTTTTTGACAGTAGCCATTCTGACATGTAGTTTTGATCTGCATTTCCCTAATTAGTACTGATATTGATCATCTATTTTTAATGTGTCTGTTTGCTATGTCTATATTCTTTTTGGAGAAATGCCTGTCAGGTCTTAAAATCAGGTTGTTTATTTTAGTTTTTATGTGGAGTTGTATGAATTCTTTATATATTTTGAATATTAATCTCTTATTGAATAGTAGGGGCCCAGTGCATGAATTCTTGCACTTTGAAAGGAACTGTGGGCTGTGAGACTGCAGTGGGCAAAGGGGCGGGTCTTGGCCCATCCTCCACATCCCTGCCCGGCCTCTCCTGCAGGGGCTGCTGGTCCCCTGTCTGCCAGCAGCCCTGCTCCCATTGCCGCTGCTTTCATGTGCAGATAGCGCTGGCCCTGTTCACACCTGCTGACAGTGCAGAGTGATTGAGGCTGGTGCCAGCAGTGGATGTGAGTGGTGGCTGCTGCCCTGATTGCCCCTCAGGAGCAGAGGGAAGTGGAGAAGCTCTCAGGGGCAATCAAGGCCTGCAGCTGACACACCCACTGACAGCGCTAAGCAATTGGGACCACTGCCAAATGCCAGCAGTGCATCAGATGTGAGCAGGGCTGGTGCTGGCAGCAGGTGAAAGTGCCAGCAAGACTGGTGGTGCACAGGAGCATAGACTTTTCAATAACCTCCAAAGGCTCACCCTGATGACAGCAAACAGCACCCTACCTTAGTCTGGCAACCCCACTCACCTGCTCTACCATCCCGCCATGGTCAGTGCTGCCATGTTCCACATGCACTCCCTGGTGGTCAGTGCATGCCATAGCAACCAGTTGTTCGATTCTGGTTGTTCCATCATTCAGTCTATTTGCATATTAGCCTTTTATTATATAAGAATATATCACTTGCAAATATTTTCTTCCAGTCAGTAGGTTGTAGGTTGCATTTTCCTTTTGTTAATGGGTTCCTTTGCTGTGCTTTTTGGCTTAATGGGGTACTATTTTATTTTATTTTGTTGTCTTTGCCCTAGGAATCACATTTAAAAAATATTGCTAAGACGACTGTTAAATAATTTATTGCTTCTGTTTTCTTCTGAGAGCTTTATGATTTCAAGTCTTATATTTAAGTTTTTTAATCCATTCTGAGTTTATTTTTGTATTAGAGACCCAGTGCATGAAATTCGTGCATGGGGGGATTTCCCTCAGCCTAGCCTGCATCCTCTTCAATCTGGGATATTTCTCTCACAATCCAGAACTGCTGGCTCCCAACCATTCGTCTGCCCCATAACCACTCCCCTGCCATTCTGATCAATGCCTAACTGCTCCCCCAGCTGGCCTGATTGCCCCTAACTGTCCTCCCCTGCAGGCCTGCCCCTCCCACCCCCCCGCAAATTTCCCTCCCTTGCTAGCCTGGTCTCCCCCAACTGTCCTCCTCTGCTGGCTTGGTCACCTCTAACTGCCCTCCCTGCTGGCTTGATCACCTACAACTGCCCTCTCCTGTAGACCTGTTCTCCCCCAACTGCCCTCTTCTGCCAGCCTGGACCCCTACAACTGTCCTCCCCTGCAGGCCTGGGTACCCCCTCCCCCCAACTGCCCTATCTTGCTGGCCTGGTCTCTCCCAACTGCCCTCCTCTGTTGGCCTGGTCACCCCTAACTGGCCATAATTGCCCTCCCCTGCCGGCCATCTTGTGGCAGCCATTTTGTGTCCACATGGGGGCAGCCATCTTTGACCACATGGGGGTGGCCATCATGTATCTTGGAGTGATGATCAATTTGCATATTACTCTTTTATTGGATAGGATATGATGTTAGAAAGTTGGTTAGCTTTCTTTTTTATTTTTATTTTTTTTTTGCATGACTATGCAGTTTTCCTAAAACCATTTATGGAAAAGTTTGTCTTTCACTCATTGTATATTCTTACCTTTTTTGTCATAGGTTACTTGACCAGTAACCATGGGGTTTTTTCCTGGGCTCTCTATTCTGTTCTATTGATCAATGTATCTTTTTTTGTGCCAGTACCACCCGTTTTTTGTGGTTTTTTTTTTAACATATTTTTATTGATTTCAGAAAGGGAGGGAGAGAGAGAGATAGAAACATCAATGATGAGAGAGAATTGTTGATTGGATGCCTTCTGTAGGCCTCCTACTGGAAATCGAGGCCACAATCCTGGCATGTGCCCTTGACTGGACCTTAGGTCCGCAGGCCAATACTCTATCCACTGAACCAAACTGGCTAGGGCCAGTACCATCCTGTTTTGATTTCTATAGCTTTGTATTCTGGTTTGAAATCAGTTAGTTTGATACCTCCAACTTTGTTCTTTTTGCAGTTTAAAATTTTAAAACTATAATAATTAATATAGTTTTTTTTAGTTAACTATTATACAGACAAAGAAACATTTTATTTATTTATTTTTTGTTTGTTTGTGGAAAATAAAGCAGAGTATTTATAAATACGTTTTCTTGTTGAATAGGATCAGACTATTGATTCAGGGTTTCATAGATTGAATGTTAGTGTTTCTCAAAATTTGTATGTTAAAACCCAATTTCCAAAGGTGATTATATTGAAAGATGGGGTCTTTGAGAGGTTGCTGAGTCATGAGAGCAGAGCACTCATGGGTGATATTGATACCCTTATAAAAGAGACCCCAGAAAGCTCTCTTGGTCCCTCTGTCGTGTGAACCAGGAAGCAGGCTCTCACCACATATATCAGCCTTCAGAACTATGAGAAATAAATTTCTGTGGTTTTATAAGACAATCAATCTATGGTCGTTTTTATAGCATCCTTAATGGACTACAACACAGGCAAAGATTATAGCAGCAAATAAACATAAAAACACACAAAAATGTTAGGCAGTAGTTAATTAAAAGCAAGTGGAATAAATTGGCCTAGAGGTGGCATAATGTTAGCTGGCCTGTGAAAGTGGGTTTTGGCGGTTGATTCTAATGCTTCCTTATGATCAGGGACCCTTGTGGTTAGACACTGGGTTTATTTCCTAAGAACAGTTGTGTTCAGTGATTCTGCAGCAAGCTCTCTGACTGACTCTGACAAATGTTATTCCTGGGTTCCTGCAGCTGAGGCTAGGAGAGTGAAGAATGTTTACCTAAGGTCACACATATATTAAGATGGATCAGAGTTTTAATTGAAATATTCCTGCATTCAAAGGCTATGTTCTGTCTTGAGGGAAAAGTTCTCTTCTCTGTGAGCTGACTGTAGTCTCTTTACCAGTTGTAATTCGAAAAGGACTTTCCTACCCTTGCCAAAAAGTGTTTACAAGCTGTCTTCTCTGTTTTCTTCTGCTTTACACTTTCAGCCTGGAGTCCCCTTGGCATCTTTTTTAGATGATGCTTTTTGTCTGCTCTTTCTAGGTCATGCTTTTATGTTTTAAGCATGCAAATATTTTTCTTGTTTTCTCTATTGTGCATGGTCCTCAGGTTGTGGTTGATAGCTTTTCATCTGCTGGCATTCCCTGAGGCACACCCTCTCAGGTTGTGTTATTGCTTGAGTGACTTTAAACTATGGTAAGAGCTACATATGTATGCACACACACATATGCATGCATAAACAGAGGCACACAGGAGTAATCTGGCACTTACATAGGAATGGACTGGTTTAAAAAGGCCACTTTTCAAGGACTTCTAATGAACCACAGCTTGCTTGTTCACTTTCTCTTTTTCTTTCTCATTTTCTCAATTTAATATTTTCTACTCCAGGCTCCAGAAAAGTACTAATAGTTTATATTACATGCAGTCAAAATACAGATACATCATTGGACTTTGATGGAATGTAAATGTTCCTTTAAAAAGATTATAGGTTCTCTTTTTTAAAAATTTTATTTTATTGTTTAAGGTATTGGATTCTCTTTTTATAGTTTTGCAGGGGTAAAGAGCTGCTTATATGAGGGAAATGTGAAGTCAATTATTTTCTACAAATATATGAATTTATTTACTTTTAATTATCCTTTTGGCTTTGATTATTAAATATTTTCAGGAGTTAATTAATCCTCTTTGCAAGTTGTATGTTTAACATAGTACATAAGGATTAAGGCCCAGTTAGAGTTGAGGTAAGAGTTCAGATGAAGGAAAGGGGATTCTCATGAAATAATATGTATCTCAATTTTCTTAAATTAAGGAGCATCAACAGTTTTTAAGTGTCATATGGGCTTTGGTATTTAAAAAAATGGCATTTCAGTGATTAAATAGCATGCTTCTTTTAGATTAGGTTAGAGACCATAAATTATATTTAGATAAGAAATTATAGTTATAAAGCCTTTTTAATCATTGAGATCATCCACAAACCAATATCATCATTTTATAACTGAGGGAACATCATAAGGTAGATTTTAGGTTACTTATCACAAAACAACAAAGCTAGTTAGTAAAAAAGGCCAGAAATCCTAACTCTGCCCTGCCCTGCCCAGGAATTATCCTTTGTCCCTTAGAAACCGCCAATTGCATTTTACTTCTGAGAATGATGAATTTATTATTCTCAATATTGTCTTTCCTTTGTAAATTTGCAAATACTATTGGAATCTAAACAAACCATAAAATAAATTACAATAATAGCATAACTTCTCAATTTGTTGTTCGGGCTCATGTCCTAGTATTCGGGAGAGGTGGAAAGCAATTTATTACTTTATCTCGTACTTTCACATTTTTGACACCAGCCATTGAAGTGGCAAACCGAAATTCATAAGGGCAGTGGTGCGAAGTAAGCACGATTATGACTACATAACGATAGAAAGGCCCGATATACACGTGCCAGAAAGCATGGGTACTCACACTTCTAGGACTCTCATCAGAAATGAACTGCAGTTATGATTTTGACTTCTTTTCCTTCAATTTTGTGATTTTCTACATTTACTGTGTATGAAGAATGGAGGAATCAACACATACAGCATGGAGCTGAGAGACAAGCAACTTTGTATTTGAATAAGTATTTTAATCCTTTAATCTAGACCAGTGTAGGTCAGAATTTCCTGTGTAGAATATCAGACCCATGGGTTTCTATTCTTTCCTTTATTTGCTTGTGTTCTCAAATCTGAGGAATGTTTCCCCAGGCTTTGTATTAATGGAGAATGAATTCCATTATAGTTTTTTCAATCCCGTGGAATCACCCAACAGCAAGTAGTTAAGGAGGTTATGGGGAAAAATGTCTGCAAAGCAATTAATCTATTTACACTTTATTTTCATTTATTTCCTAAGTTGGTCATTCATTTGATAAGATAAATATTTATTATATGTTTGGTACTGTTAGGTACAAGAGTCAAAGCAGATGACTTTGATATGCTCCCTACTCTTATCAGCCAGACAATCTAGTGGAAAAACACAATTATGTTTAATTATTTTAATATGAACTAACTACAATGATAGAAATAGCCATTTGTTTATGCTACAAACATTTATTTAAAGCCAATTAAGTACATAAAATGTTGCTCAAGGTGAGAAAATAGAGGTCATTCTTGCCTTTAAGGAGATTATAGTCTGAGGGGGGATAATAATAGAGCAACAATCATCCTAGTAATAGTAGCATTTCCTATATATCACCCATACAAGAAACAATTTACATGCATTAACTCACGCTGATTCCTCACATTAACCTTATGAAACAAACATTATTATTATTCCTAGTTTCTTAGATGAAAGAGAACAGGGTGGTTAAATAAGTTGTCCTGTATCACACAGTTAGTAAAGAGCATACCTAACATTTAACTATCATTCTAAAATCTACTGGTATATGCTCATTATACAAGCACTAGAGGCCCAGTGCATGAATTTATACATGGGTGGGGTCCCTCTGGGTGGCCTGCAGGGATTGGGCTGAAACCTACATCCCAATGTCACCTGTAGCTCCTACCTGCTGCTCCTGCTCATCCCAGCCCCATTATGCCTGCCGTGGGCTCCTGCCCAATCAATCCCGATCAGGAGAGGCTGGTGCTGCCATAGCAGTGTTTGCCAGCCATGAGCCTTGCATCTGGTGCTCTCCCAAGGGGAGTGGCCTATGGGATGGAGACTGAAACCAGCTCTCCAACATCCCAAAGGGGTCCGAGATTGCAAGAGGGTGCAGGCCAGGCTGAGGGACCCCACTGGTGTGCACTCAGGCTGGGGAGGGACCATGGGTGTGCTCCAGGGTGTGTCTGACCCATCTTACTCAGTCCCGATTGCTGGACCCCAGCAGTAAGCTAACCTACCGGTTGGAGCATCTGCCACCTGTGGTCAGTGTATGTCATAGCAACTGATCTACCAGTCTGACCCCTAGTGGTCAGTGCACATTATAGCGAGTGGTTGTGTAGCTTAAGCATATCATTAGCATATTACACTTTGATTGGTTGTTCGTTTGTTCTGCTATTTGGTCTATTTGCATATTAGGATATGTAAAGTTACATAAAAGAAGAGTGCAGAAGGTCTCTGGAAGGTCATGAAAGGTTTCTGTAAATACTTATCCTTTGCTCAATTGTTTACTATTGTGCATTTATTAGCATTGAGCATCAATAATTATCTGTATAGTTATTATCACAAGCATAAATCTAAACGTAGATGATGTGGTGATGACAGGCTGCTATCATGTACCATCTGATATGATGTGATGAGGCATTTATTCTCTGTGGTATTCTTTTCAAAGGCTCACAACCCTAGTCTAATCTTGGGAAAAAAAAGATATAGACAAATCTTGCTTGGGGGCATTCTTCAAAATACCTGGCCAGTACTCTTCAGACTGCCAAGGTCAAAAAAGATAAAGACATATTGAGGAGACTAGGAGGAGACTAGGCAGACATGAGAATTAAATGCAATGTGGTAGGTTAGATTAGCTTTAATCTTGGAAAAGGAAGAAGACACTAATTGGATAACTCATGGAATCCAAATAAAGTCATATCACTAACCAATGTTAATAATAAAGTAAATAAGTCTTTAAACCAATCAGTAGTTGAATAGCAGGGTGTAATCCACCAACAAATTGGGAAGAAAATTCTCTTCCTTATAAATATTGCTAAAATAAACTAGAATTTCATAAATTATGTCAACAAGTAACAGGTAAAAAAAATCATACTTAGGCACAGAAATATTTTTAGACCTTACACATTTGTGTTTAGTTCCAGAGACATATTTTACATTAAAGGAAGTAGGCAGTGATGCATATAATGATTGTAGTTTGTATTTCATATTCCTATTTTTTTGATGAAATGTCTGGGGTGGGAGTATACAAAATAAATAGTATGCATCTTATCCATGTACATGAGAGTGCACATAGCACAGGATAATTTTCCCAGTACCTGGAATAAATATATGTCAGGGGTGTTTTGCTGCCAGGCTTCTAACATTGATTATGAACTACATCATGAAATAGTGTCATATTTTGCCAAATCAGTGTCTTCTGTGGATATTAAGCTATAGACTAGAAGTGGAAAATCTCTGTAAGCAGCAAGTACTGTGACAGAAATATCAATGTAGTTAGTGCTAGGAAACATGCATTTTCTATTAAAATGTGAAGCCTTAAGCAGGAAGAGAAAGATTTATATAGTAGATAAGGGGAAATAGATGAACTCTCCCAACATTAATTTGAAAATTGTCATTTAGGCTTTTGGACTCTATAATGGCCATAAGCTTCTGCCTGCCAGGTTTTGAAAAAATATGTTTGTGTGTCAGCACCTTGACAAGGCAGACAGGGAGCTGAGGGTAAAAAAGGCTGAGGGCAATTTTAACCTGCTTGTGTGATGCACAATGAAGAGCCTGGGATTGTCCATTCAAAGTAAATGTCATATCTGTGTGTGCATTCAATTTTAAAAATGTGAGTATGATTCAGGCCATTAGACTCGTTCATACACATGAAAATATATGGTTAACAATGGGTCCAGTTGACTATAAAACTTCTTTGGTAGAATAGAAAAGCCTTGCATTCATAAAACAACCCATCCATCATTCATGAAAATATGTATTTATTGAGCTCTTATGTTGTGCAAAACCTTGTGTGGCACCAAAGATGATGCAAATGATATGTGAGATAACTAATCTACTCCTAAGAATTGTATGAGCAAGGGCATAGATGTTTGCATATCTTTTCAGACCAAAAAGAGAGCATAGGGTTCTACCAAGCTGGGTTCCGAGAAACAGGGCAAGGTGAGGAAATAGAAAGCATTGATTCTGAAATGTGAGTAGTTCTGTAATCTGTATTTCAAGGATTTAGAAGAATTCTAGATTTTCTGTGAATGAATCTACTGTTGCTAAAGAAACTGAGAATAAGCTAGAACCAGTTTAGACAAGTATATAAACAAATACTGCAAATCAGAAACATTAGAAAATAGAGGTGGCAAGGACCACAAGAAGATGTAGATTATGAAACATGGTTGAGAGGAGAGTGAAGGAAGAATGAAAAAGAGACAGAGAGAGAGAGAGAGAGAGAGAGAGAGAGAGAGAGAGAGAGAGAAAGAGAGAGAGAGAGAAGGAGGGAGGGAAGGAGGGAGGGAAGGAGGGAGGGAGAGAGAGATATTGAGATTGAGATTGAGTCCAGGTGGAGACTTTGAATTCATTACATGGGAATGTAGTGCCAGAAAACAAGTAATACCTCCATAAAATAATGTAAGTTTAAATCTTATTAGGGGTCAATGGGAAGTGATTAATATTTATAAGTTGTGAAGGAGCATAAACACATGTAACACATGCAAAAGATGATGATGTCCCAAGCTTGGAAGAAAAAAGAGCACACAAATGCAAGAAACACTGTTGAGGTAAAACTGAAGACTTATAATTATTTATAGAATCATTCATGTTTAAAGGTTTTTATTGAGTGCCTGTTCTGTTTGTGCCAGTCTCTGGGTTAACACTGGAAATTCAGAGTGAACAAGGTAGATATGGTCTCTTATCTCATATACTTATACTTTAGTGGGAAATAGAAACTTAGCCAATGAAGTGATTACAAATAATTTATCCATTTATTCCATAGATATATATTGAGAATCTACTGTCTTTGCTCAGGAGACAAAGCAAAAGATCATGAAATTGTGGTCAGTGTTATAAAACTAACAGGGTGAAGTGGGACTAAGCATCAATGAGAGTGTACCCTGTCTAAAGAAAACAGAAGGAAAATAATTGTGACTTTTAGGAGGCAAGTATCATTACAGTTCCTCATCAATCTCTTCCTGCAAGAGCATAGCTGAATGTTTTACCCTTATAATAAAAGTCTCACAGAAGTCTCAAACTTGCTTAATTGAATTTCTAGGATCAATCCTGATCTCAAGTGGAAGACATGGCAACTCTAACTCTAATCTCCAATTCAGCACTAAATAATCTATACTGCCTGATGAGGGACTCCCTGTGACAGGGGGTGTGCCTGAGCCACTGTGGTGAGGCTTGAGCAGGCCTGGACTGGAAACAAACATTTTTTGTGGTGAAAGGACTGGAACTGATGAAAACACTTTGGCAACTGAGGTGGCCAGCAATGGCAGCAGCAGTGGGGTGATGGGGGTGGCACCTTTCCCTGATCAGCCCTGTCGCTTCCCACAGTGAGAGGCCAGACTGCTTCAGTAGGAAATCCCCTGAGGGCTCCTGGACTATGAGAAGGGGCAGGCTGGGCTGAGGAACCTAACCACTCCCCTGCACAAATTTAGTGCACTGGGCCTCTCTAGTCCTATATAATAAAAGCCTAATATGCTAAGTGTCCAGTCCTCTGGTCGTCTGTTCAACCAATCAAAACATAATATGCTTAAGATGATATGGTAAGGCCGCTCAACTGCTCGCTTTGATGTGCACTGTACTTACCATCAGGGTAGACACTCCAAACTGGTAGGTTAGCTGGCTGCTGGGGTATGGCTGATTGGGATTGAGCAAGATGGGCTAGACATGCCCTGGATCACTCCCATTGTCCCTTCCAGGCTGACCAAACTCCTACATCCCTCCCCAATCCTGATCCTGCACTGGTGAGGTCCCTTGACCTGGCCTGTGCCATCTCACAATCTATGACCTCTTGGGGGATGTCAGAAAGTGGGTTTTGGCTTATTTCCACAGACCAGGCCATGGGACCCCACTGGTGCACGAATTTGTGCTCTGGGCTTCTAGTACTCCTAACATATAAAAATCCTGGGTTGTAACATCCATTAACAACTGATGCTTGACCAACTGGAAGTCAGTCCTGCAGTCAGCGCTGACTGCTTTCATTTCAGGTGCAGTGCCCCAAAACTGACTCCTGAGGGGCTGTGAATCAGGATCAGTGAGAGGCCTGAGGAGAGAAGCAGTGACTGATCTGTTGCCTCTGTGGCAGCTTTTAATCAGGATTTGCCTCTCCCTTTCTCTCCCAGTCTGGCCAACAGCTACACCTCCATTTCTCTCCAGGCCTCTAGTGGGATTGCTGATCAGGTCATGTTAATAGGCCCAGAGATGCTGACTGGCATAGAATATGACCAATCAGAACCAAACCTGGGTGAGTGTGAAGAACCACTGGCTGCCTTGGAAGCGGAGCTTTTGATGCTGACTGGCATAGAAACTGACCAATCAGAACCAAATTGGCTGGCAGAGGAGGACAATTGGGGGCAAGATCAGGCCTACAGGGGAGTGCAGTTGGGGGTGATCAGGCTGGCAGGTGATAGCAGTTGGGGGTAAGATCAGGTTGGCAGGGAAGGGCTGTCATTGGGGGAGAGATCAGACCATCAGGGGAGGGCAGTTGGGATATACTAGGCCTGCAGGGGAGGACAGTTGAGGGCAAGATCAGGACAGCAGAGGAGGGCAGTTAGGGTCAATCAGGAAGGTAGGCAGAGGCAGTTAGGGGTGACCAGGCAAGCAAGCAAAGGAGTATGGAGAAATGAGGCAGGCAGAGATAGTTAAGAGTGATCAGGCAGATGAGCAGTTAGGAGCCAGTGGTCCCAGGTTGTGAAAGGGATGTCCAACTGCCGGTTTAGGCCTGATCTGGATCGGGTCTAAGTGGGCAATTAGTCATTCCCCAAGGAGTCCCCAATTGGAGAGGGTACAGGCTGGGCTGGGGGAACCCTCCCTCCATGCATGAATTTCGTGCACTAGGCCACTAGTATATAATAAAATTCACCTTGTATGTAGCCAACTTTATGAGAAACTGTAAAATCACACAAGCAAAAACATTAAAACAAATTTGAGTTTCCCAAAATATATATTATGAGCTTTTCATAATATATGGGCTTTTCAAAATGATGTTACTATACAAAGGATTAAATAGTTTGGTTTTCTCTAGGTAGGTTCATATGTTTCCTGCATTGTTTATTTAGATAGTAAGCTTGTTTCTAAACCAGCTGCCTTTAAGACCTATAATGCTTTTTCAAAATATAATAATCATTTTTTATCAACTTAATTATAGCTTTGGTTTCTTTGTTCATTGTGCTAATTTTCTGTGGACAAATGACACATGCAAATAAACATATTTATTCAAAGCTTACAAATCACAGTTTATGAAAATTTGCTCATGCCTGTGCCATAATGATTATTTATGGAGAAACAGGCTAATCTTATCCCAATAAGGCCAAGCTTTCTAAAATCTCATTATATTATCGACAGAAACAATGTGGCATTATGTAGACATGTACATAATATCATACTCCTTGAAAACAGAAACTTTGGCTTGGAAAACATATACTAATTATATACAGTCATGAAGAGTTTTACATGTCAAATATTAACTATGTTGCATGAAGTTCTACATGAATCCATGGGTGATAAATAAACATAAGTAGATGTTTGAATATTAATAACACCAACTTTGTAGCCATTAATCAGAAATACTATTTCATTGGCATGATAAAAAATCATATGGTTTGTCAGATCTACTGTAGTCAGTGTCTCATATTTGCTATACCAAGTGAACCCATTTCCTGTGGTCTTCCTCACTATTCTAAATGAACAAACCATCTCCGGATATCTTCGTGGTGTTCCCTGGAAAGTTCACAAAAAACTGTTATAATAGAAATTTAATGATTTAGAGTAGGTCAACAGTGCTTATGCTGGAAAAATTCAGTTTGTAGTTATATTTATTTAGTGTTAATGAAAATAAAACTGCATTTTTACTGGGTATTATAGCATCTATTGTACATATAGACTTTTTATTAAAATATAGGTAGCTGAAATGAGTGAAATTGTATTCTTTCCTGGAATTTAAGATTTAATCAATTATAAAATCTGGCTATTAATAATTATGTTTAAATATTAAACACTGTATAGTTTTCAAAATTAAAATATTTTCCCTGTCTTAACATCAATTTTTTATGCCTTATGCAAATGTTTAATGAAGAAAATTTTCAAATTTTACAATGAATTTTTCAGTGAAAACAGTATAAGGTGTAAAGATGAGGAAAAAACATATTTTAGACCTTAGGAAGCTAAAAGTTTAATAAGATGCAGTTCCTATTTACTGTGAAATAATTTAATAAAGGGAATATATATACGTATATATTCTATATATACATATATATATATAGGTATATATATATATATATCCTACATATAAAAAGTGTAACAGAGAATAAAGCTCTGTAATCAAAGTGAAAGGGACGATTATTATGGACATAGGAATTGTCACATTTACATTGGTGTTAGATGGATTAGAATTTTTTAAGTGGACAAAAGGAAAATAGCATTCCTCTTGAGGAAGCAGAATGAGTAAAAGCAAGTATAAAATTGCACAACATGTTTCAGTAGCAATTAATTTTCTAGTAGGCCTGGGCTTAGGTCATGTTCACTGGAGCAATATGTATTGGTTTAAGAAAATGAACAGTCTAAAAAGCTCATCTAATAGAAGGCCTGCATTTTATAAGGAGGATTTTAGAAAAGTAAAGGTGTAATGTGTCACTGTGCATAAGAGAATATATTTGCTCATTGACTTATATGTTATATTACACATATATGATATGTGGATAATATGTGATTATACATAAACACTATATATGGAGAACTATATAGAAGTTAGTCTGGTTGTATTGCAGATAGAATGGAGAGGCAGAAGATTGAAGGAAGAGGCAGAAGATTGAAGGAAGGGGCAGAAGATTGAAGGAAGATTTGTTAAGATAGTAATGTAACAAACTATGGAGAGACACTGAAGATACACATCACAGAGCAATATTCAGATACAAAACAAAAAAGAAGTTGGGAGAGATTTTAAACTAAGAATTGACAGGAATTGGTGCCTGAATGAATGCAATGAATATAGAAGAGAAAGAAATCTTAGTCCATCATAAGAGTTTCACTCAAATTATGAAAAGAATGATCATAGCAATGAGCTGGATAATGATTGAAGAAGTTGTTGTTTTTAAAAAATTATAAATTTGTTTAATCTCTCTGCAATTTGAGATATTAACAAGACAGCCATGCATAAATACGTAAGAAGCTATTGAAAAGTGAATATACAATTCAGTAGAGATGATGACCAAAATATGGACTTGGGTATCATCTACACAGAAGTGATTAAATTAAATTATAGCAATCCTATCTAATAAAAGAGTAATATGCAAATTAACCATCACTCCAACAGACAAGATGGCTGCCCCCATGTGGTCAAAGATGACTGTCCGCATGTGGACACAAGATGGCTGCCACAAGATGGCTGCCACAAGATGGCCAGCATGGGTGGGAAGTTGGGAGAGACCAGGCTTGCAAGGGAGGGCAGTTGTGGGTGATCAGGCTAGCAGGGTAGGGTAGTTGGGAGGGAACAGGCCTACAAGGGAGGGTAGTTGGGGGTGATCAAGCTTGCAGGGGAAGGCAGTTAGGGGTGACCAGGCCAGCAGAGGAGGGAAGTTGGGGGCAACCAGGCCTGCAGAAAAGGACAGTTGGGGGGACCAGGCCTGCAGGGGAAGGCATTTAGGGGTTACCAGGCCTGCAGGGGAAGACAGTTAAGGGCAAACAGCTGGCAGGGGAGCAGTTAGGCATCAATCAGGCTGTCAGGGGAGTGGTTAGGGGGTGATAGGTTGGCAGACAGAAGTGGTTAGGGGCAATCAGGAAGGCAGGCAGGCAAGCAGTTGGGAGCCAGCCTCTAGTAAATATATAAAGCATGGAGAGAATAGAAATGATATTAGTGATCTAGGAGACATTATCTTTAGTATGGCTGAGCATAGAATGAAGAATGAAGAGATTCTGAGATGAATTATCATTGACATAGAAGGAAAAGCAGTATTGAATCTCATAAAAGAACAAAATGGGACATGATCCCAGGATTGGTCCAAAGTGTCAAATGCTGTGGACATACTGAGTCATGTGCAGACTATGGTTTTACTATTGGGAGTTGGGTATTGACCTTGGGGGGAGCCATTTCTGTAGAAATGGAGAAACGGAAAAGAAACCAGTTTGAGCATATTTAGGGCAAAGAAAATGGCAAAGTGGAGTTAATAAATGTAATTTGCTTTCTAGAAAACCTTAGTAAGTAAGAATTATTTATTTTTACATACATATATATATTAAAATATATTTTATTGATTTTTCACAGAGAGGAAGGGAGAGGGAAAGAAAGTCAGAAACATCGATGAGAGAGAGACATTGATCAGCCGCCTCCTGCACACCCCACACTGAAGATGTGCTCACAAGCAAGGTACATGCCCCCGACCGGAATCGAACCTGGTACCTTTCAGTCCGCAGGGTGACGCTCTATCCACTGAGCCAAACCGGTCTCGGCAATTTCACATATATTTTTTATTGATTTTTTTGCAGAGAGGAAGGGAAAGGGATAGAGAGTTAGAAACATCGATGAGAGAGAGACATCAATCAGCCACCTCCTGCACGCCCCACACTGGGGATGTGCCTGCTACCAAGGTACAAGCCCTTGACTGGAATCGAACCTGGGATCTCTCAGTCCATAGGCCGATGCTATATCCACTGAGCCGAACTGGCTTCGGCAGCAAGTAAGAATTAGATGGAGTCATAATATATCATGGACCTATGAGATGAAGGAAATGTGAACATGCTTACTAAGGTGGGGGAGGTGTACCAGTAAGATATAAGGGAAAATGATGGATAGGAGCAGATGAAAAGTACAAGGAAGCTGTTTATCTAAAAAAAAGGAATAGAAGGCTTTCTTCCTTAAGTCAGAATGGAGATGATAAATAAGGATGAAAGAAAAAATTAAGGCATGATTGAGAATTTGGAGGACATATACATTAATATAAATTCTGTGTCCTAGAGAATTCTACAGGTGGACAGAGGCTGAGGGCCAGTTTTACGGACATGGAGTTTTTACATTTGGGGAGTGAAAGTCCTGCTTGAGAAATTCAGTGTGAGGATATCAGTACGTGTGATATTCAGATCCAGTATGAGACAGGTGACTATAGCAAAAGCAAGTCTTTGAAAATTTGAGGGCACATCTGTTTTATTTTTAAGACAGTAAAGCGCACCAGCCAAAGACCACCAAGAACAGAGTTAGCTCTTTCATTTGCTGTAGAAAGGGGAGGACACCTCATATGAACTTTGGGTGACTCGGTTAAAAGCTGAGGAGAATTTTTTAGGATTTGAATTTTTCCTGAGTAAATGTAAAAATGTTGTCAGTAAAGCCTGGGGGAGTGACTTCAAATGGCATATTGTCATGAGGCAGAGTCCATTGCTGACCTTGGTGATTATACAGGAAGTGGGGAAGCTGAGAGGGGCAGGGGTAACTTTGGAAAGAAAGCAGTAAATGCACAAGAAGAGATGTATGGCTTCAGAAAAAAATATTTACGTGGTCTTGTCCATTGCTAGATAAAAACTTCATTTTCTGTTCTGTTAGGAAATCATGGCCTAATTAACAGCAGTATTAAGAAGTGGATTTGAGATTGGAGTTCTGTTTCTTTGCAATATATATGATTTAAAAAATTGTAGAATGTCAACTCCAAAAGCTCCCAGTTTGAGGCTCTTCTGCATCTTATTTTGACATCAAGGCTGCATCATTGTCAGGGAAAAGATTCCTCCAGTAGATTTTTTTCTCTCTGGTCTTTTATAGAAAATTTTGTGAGACCATGATTTTGGAAAATAAGGATTTTTTAGCCCTGTTCTTGATGTTAATCAATAAAATTAGACTTATCAGTTCACAGACCAATTAGTCACCTATTTCATGCTCTGGGAGTCAGTCCTGAATTGGACAGTCTGGTCACACAGTACTTTGATTCTGACTTGCCTTATGAGATTTTTTTTTTTACCTTATTCCCAGTTATTCTATATAATAAAAGCCTAATATGCAAATTGACCAAACACAGAACAACTGGTAGCTATGACACACACTGACCACCAGGGGACAGATGCTCAATGCAGGAGCTGCCTCCAGCCTGCAGGCCCAGGACAACCAAGGCAGGTATTAACGGGGCATCCCTCTGATCTCAGAGGGAGGCAGGGCCGGCCAGCAAGTGGGCTGGCAGCACCAGGCCAGCCGAGGCGGGTGCCAGCAGGGGCACCCTGTTCACCCGTTGGTCACCCCATAGATAGTCCCTGACTGCCGGCTAGGCCTAGGGACTCTGCCTGTGCACAAATTTCATGTACCAGGCCTCTAGTGTTTTATACTATTCCCATTGTCTGTGTAATGGGAATTTTGTCATAACTAGAAGTGACATGGAAATGGAAAAGATCAATTCCTCTATCAGCTAAGCTTTTTTTTTTTTTCCTTGTGCAACATCTGTATTTCTCTAAATCTTTGTTCATGGCTGATATTAATAGCAAGGAAGCCTATTAAAGCTAACACAATACTGTTGTACAGGAAGTCAGGAGAAAGAGAAAGACACAATTTAAAGAAGTCAAAAGTAGGAATAATCTTGGAGGAAATTTCCAAAAACTAAGATAAATTTGTATTTTCCAGGAAAAAAAAATCCTGGATGGGGAAAGGTTCCTTTAGTATAGAAAAATCTAAGTAAATATTATAAGGATTACATTGTAAGTACTGTTGGTGGAATAATTTATGTGTTAATCCTTATAAGGTATTTTCTGTGGGGTATATATCTAGGCTACAAAAGCACTTGGGTCCCATAATTACCCTTATAAGTTCAGTGATTATTATGGTCCCCTTTGCTAAATAAACTAAATGAGGCCTAAAGAGGAAAAAAGTAACTTTTCTCAATCAGACAGCCTATTAGTGAGGAAGGTCTAGAATTTACTAGAAAAAAAATTGCACTCCACATGAATTATAGTTTGTAGAATAAACCACATTGAAATCTTGTGAGTTCAATTATCATTGATACATTTCCTGTTTTATCAAAATATGTAGGTAATGCAGTGTAGAAAGAATAATATAAAATCTGCAAGTGCTGCTTAGGTGAAAACAATGTACTGGCTTTGAATCATTTTTTGTTTTGGAGAAAATCAATGCTCATCAGTTTTGGAAATTTTCATTTCTTTGTGTGGCATTTTAGATGTTCAAAGACCATTTATTTGAAGTGTTAAGCTTTTTGTTTTTACTTAATTGATTTTATCAGCCTTTGCATTATTGGCCAGGAACAGTAAGGTTATCCAATAATGTATCATAATGTATTGCATTGTGATAGTTTGCATTTCAGATGCACATAATATACATTAGATGTTGAGGATAATATTTTGATATAATACAAAGTGTTTCATGAAGCTGAATAAATAGGCCCTCATATCAATGATATCTTACACATTGAATATTTTATCACTCCATATACAAAAAGTCATGAGGTGATTAGTAATAAAAAAAAACCCTAAATACACTGCTACGTACTTTTGCAAGTACATGTCAGTATTAGGTATTCTACTGGGTTGATAATTTGAGTTTTAAATGCATTTTTTTTAAATTAGATAGACTAGGAACTAAGAGGAACTGACCAAAGTTTTAACTTTGGAAAGGAATTATAGGGTGTCTACTAGCAGAGTAATATCATTTGTTAGAATGTGAAAAGAAAAAGAAATAAAACATAACATGTATGAGTCAGGAATATTTAAGTATCTGTTATTGATTTCCTGCACTTACTAGTACATATTTGGGGTTGGAATAAAGGGGTTATTGAAAAGTGTTTCATGAAGCTGAATAAATAGTTTATTTAGCAAAGGGGACCATAACAATCTTTGTTATTAATTAATTGTTGTTTGGAGATATACCCCAAATAAAGTACAGATCTTTTAGTTTAGTTGCAAAATATAATAATGGTAGGTCAAAGATTAAAAAGTGACTTTTGTAAGAAATATTCCCCAAAATAAATTTCAGATATTCTCATCTACTTGGCCTACTAACATTTTTGCTTTTCTGACAAGCTGTCACATTTTACAGCATACTTAATGATAAATGAATAATCCAACACTATAAAACTCATAAAATTACATGTTGTCACCGTTTTAAATTTTATGTAATGATATTGAGAGGGATACAATATATAACTGACTTTAAAAATAATTTTTGTGTCTCAAGGTTCATTCCATTTTATAGTTCTCTTCTGAGATAATTTCTTTAATTTGATCTAGAATGTTTTAACATTTCAGTGATTTACTATTTCATAACAGATAAAACACAATATATTCTATTTCATCCTCCCCCTCAGAAAAAGTTCAGTGTGAACCCACATCATCAGTGACTGCATTAAGGAAACACCTGAGGGCATAGGGAATTTTAAAGCTGTTAGTAACAGAACCTGGAGCACAGTGGAATATTTAGTGAGGAATCTAGGTCATCTCTGAACAAATGCGTGCACTCTCCTTTTCTCTCCAGGTCACTTTGAGGTTTGTATGCTTAGTTCAAAATACTTGCAGCCTGAAACTGGCGAGGTTTCTGAATATTTCTCCATGGTTTTATATATATAATTCTATAAAATTTGTTCATAACGTTGAATACCATTACTGTATAAGCAATCAGTATGTTTTCACTTTATTTCTTAAAACCTGTAGGTGTTTGGACTGGTTCTTTAATTTGGTACATGAAGCTTTTCCTATGATTTTATGATCAGCAGCAGCCCTGTCTACTTCAAGGATCTGGTCCAGAAAAAGCCACAGGCCTTAGTTAAACAGAAAGTATAACGCTGACAGGAGTTAGGACATTTACCAGTTTATTGAGAACATAGTTGCAAAATGCTTTTCTAAGACTTCCAAGACTATAGAAAATGCTTTATTTGTATATAAATTGAATCTTGTGATCACTAATCTTAAGGATTAAGTGTACATAGGATTAAATAAAGTATGCCATTTCTCCACTAATTGTGTATTTTACTCATGGAGTTTAATTTAGAAATTTTGCAACCATGAAATTTATTTTCCTATATAGAAATAAAAAAAGGGTCAGGCCCTGAGCAGCATGGTTCACTGGTTAGTGTGTCAGCCTGTGTTCCATTCCCAGTCAAGGGCACATACCTGGGTTGGAGGTTCGCTCTCCTCCTGCAGGAGACCACCAATCGATCTCTCTCTCTCACATTGATGTTTCTCTTCCCCTCATTCTCCTTTCCATTCTCTGAAAATCAATGGAAAAAAATATCCTCGGGTGAGAATTAATGAAAGAAAGAAAAAAAAGGTTAGAAAGTGGACAAGAGTCTGCAGTCTATTAGAGCTTCTCCCGTCTCCCTTCCCTGTGTAAGAATAAAAAAGCCCATTCTGAGGGGTGGAGAATAAATGAATTTATTTCATAATCACCAAGGAGTAGATGTTGCATATCCTAAAACATTATCCATACCTATGGCCGAAAACATACAAGTGAAACACTGCAAAGAGAACTTGGTGAAAATGGCAGTGCTGATGACACTGGTAAACTTGACTTACTTGAGGGGGAAATTGATGGTGATATATGTACATGTAAGAGGACTGGATATAGTATATAGAAATATGCTCTTAGAAATCTTTAAAATATGGCTCAATGACCTATAGAATTTATTTACACTCTTATGTAGGTGATGCTATCTCAAATGTGAGATAATTATTAAGCTCATAAAAACATAAACTAAGAATAATTACACTCCTCTAAACATATTTCAATTACTGTTGTTAGCTGACTGACTCAAGGTTATCCATCAAGACAGTGATAATACTCAGTGATTTAAATTATGCTATGTTTATGGAACATAAATTATGATATAACATTTGCTCTTGCATGTCATTGTACGTAAGTCCTTAAAATTTAATTTGAAGCACAAGAATTATGATTAAATATATAAGGAACACAATCATATTTGACTTCATAAAGTTGTTACTTACTTTTGAACTTTGAACAAGTTCTCATTAATATTTCCTGGAAACATCTAGAATTCTGAGAGAAATATTGACCAAATAGTGTCAATTTTAAAAGTGTTAAGTTTAGATATTTGATGTCACTAAGCTATTATAATTTTTTCTTGAGTTCATATACGTGTAATTTGCAAATCAAATCCAGTCTCCGCTGGTTTTATGAGCTGTTCATTTGCTTATTTCAAATAATAGGTACAATCCTCATACCTTTTTCTAATTTGAGAAGGCATGGTCCTTTTTTTTTTCATGTCTGCAAGGATTATTTCATAGTACAGCACAATGCGCAAGAGTATTTAAGAGTAAATATTTTTTAAGAACTGTATGCATGATTGAATGACACTGAATTGGTTATTCTTCCAGTCAGCTTTTTCTCTTACTCCATGTAAGAGACCTTTCCATTTCTATGTGAAGGATGCTGATGGAGGCTTGAATACCTAGTGCAATTGAGTTTAGTCCTCTTTAAATATCTGTTCATTTGAACCCAACTCTCCACTAAGTTTTGTTACTTTTGCTCTATCAAGCAAATGATCAACCTTTTCTATAAATTTTTTCTTTATTCATGAGAGGAAACATCTTGATAATAGAGCTAAAGATAATTCCAGTGAAGAGTTTTTCCTATTGAGGTGTTTGTATAAGTCAGATTTCATGCAAATTTCCATTTAAAAGATTCCTACGTCATATTCTCACCTAAAAATATGGGCAAACAAGATGGTTCCTCAAACCACTGATACAGACTTCAGTCAATAAAATGCACAAAAGGCAGAAAGTAATTCACAATCATTTTATTCAGCCAGCATAATGAAGGGTGTGGGATGAAGAAAGAGGAAAAACCCAGGCGAATAGGAGGGCTAAGTTTATGCATTTATTCACAGCCAATTTTATAGAGCTGACTGAGTAGACTTGGTTCATCCTTGTAAAACATTTTCAAAGTTGCTCTCTATCAGTTGTAATTAGGACATGAAATTAAAATCTGTTCTCATTCACTGAATATTATGTCAGCGATATAAGGCAGATAGTTAGTTGGCCCCTGACAGGATTTTAATTTTCTGCAGTCAGTTTCTAGAGGATCTTGTAAGGAATGGGATGTACTGAATTTTATTTTCTGTTGAAGCTGCCAAGGTCCTGCCAGAATAATGTTTTATAATTACTACTTTATATTGGATTTCCTTGGAATTGTAAGAGGATGATAGTACCAGAGTATTACCTATGACTGCATTATAGTTGCACCCAACCCTCTTATAACTGCCCCATCTACTCAAAACCTTTCTTGCAAATATTTTTAAACAAATTGACATCATCCTAGTACATCAGTTAATCTACTCATGTGTAGTACCTGGGAGGTGTCTTATTGCTTTTTTTTTGTATGTAGGAAAGAAAATTACCTATGAATGCAGTGGGGAATAGTTGAATGAAATAATTATGCGTAGTCATCTAGAATCACTAGATTTTTGTGACACTGTTATAGTTCTAAAGGTTTTTAAACAAATACCTTAACATCATGTCATGTAGTGTACCTTTGAATTTTGTTTAATCTGTAGAAAAGACTACAGGACTAGTCAAGGCAAATGAAGGACATTTAAATAGTTTACTGACAACATTTATAGAACCTGTAAACAAGATAAATTATGCAGCCCAATATCCTTGAAATGTGTTGGAGAAACTGGAGTTGGTATAAGATAGTTTGTTAATATCACTGATGTTCTTCTGTTGGATTAAAGATAATTCTAGAGCAACCATCAAGATTTTGCTTCAAGCACCTACAGTTTATTATTTTAGGAAAGAAACAATAGTCTAACTTAGTGGTTCTCAATCTTTTAAATGCCGCAACTCTTTAATACAGTTTCTCGTGTTGTGGTGACCCCCAAGCATAAAATTATTTTCATTGCTACTTCATAACTGTAATTTTGTTACTGTTATGAATTGTAATGTAAATATCTGTGTTTTCCGATGATCTAAGACGACCCTGCTAGCAGTTCTCAACCTGTGGGTCACGATCCACAGGTTGAGAACTGCTGCTGTAGAGCCTGAAACCATCGGAAAACACAAATATTTACATTACAATTCATAACAATAGCAAAATTACAGTTATGAAGTAGCAATGAAAATAATTTTATGTTTGGGGGTCACCACAACACGAGGAACTGTATTAAAGGGTTGCAGCATTAAAAAGATTGAGAACCACTGGTCTAACTCAATCTAAGTGATGCTGAGGAAGAGTTGAATGTTATTTCATTTGTAACTTAGAAATTACTTTGACTACTTTTTATTTAATTGCATAAATTCAAGCCATGAGAGAGCTTCTGGAAAAAAAATCACAAACAAATTCAAAAGAATTTTTTACATATTTTCAAATTTGAAAGTTAAGTATCTGGAACCTTCTAACTCAAGCATTAATTTCCTTGCTCACAAATTTCAGGCAATATGTAACGCTGGGTGATACCTAAGAGAAAACTTTAGACTCTACTACCTTAAAAGAATCTTTCCTTTTCTCTCTTTCTTATTTCTATACTTGAGTCAACCAGCAAATAGTATGCTCTTCAAGTGTGAGGATGTCAAAAGAAGTGTTAGGCATAGTTTGGTTTTTCAAAAACAATTGTTAAGCATTTCTTTCTTTTTTCTATATTCCTCCATTTCTTTTCTTCCTTTCTCCCTTTCATTTCCTCTCTCCTAATATTTTTATTTTTCTGATGTTTAAAATTTACCTTGCTCTCTCCTATCTCTAATAATTAGTTTAAAAAGATGTAACTAAGATCCCAGAAGTTACTTCCCTGTTGTTGTTTCTCCTTGCTGTATAAAGTAAAAGCTATCTGAGCAACATTTGGACCTCATCCTTGCAGTTTTGCTTATTATGTACTGACCTAATCATGATAGTTTTCAGAGTTTCAGCGTTCTCTTGATGCTTTTTTGCATAAAACATGTTAATGTGTGTTACTTCTGATTTCAAAAGCACCTAAGAATCGACTTGTAGATCCTTCTACCCTAAGATTTATTATTATAAACAAAACAAGGCCACAAGCCCTGTTAATTGTCAGAATAAATAATGAGTCCAAACTTCCAGCCTTTACCAGAGATAGTGGCTGGGTTGTAGAAAAACTGATAAACCTAAAACTCTTTATATTGTTTCCATCCGCCTGTTTGCATATGCCAGGGCAAGGCAGGCGAAAAGAAGGTTTAGGAAAACCAGTATTTACAGGGTGTAAATGTTGAGCATTGTACATACTGGTACAGTACCTCATTTAGAAGCATGCTCCATTCACATCAGTACCAAACAGGATCCTCTGTTGAGCCAACCTATGAAAGAGGCTGTAAGTAGGGCATAATGAGAGGATGCTGGTGGCGGCTTATTTAATTGACTAATGATTTTGCAGTGCATGCTTTGAAAACACCAACAGAAGGTGTTTTGATAGTTGTATAAATGTCTAAGGTCATGATCATGTTTACAAGGCTTCCCTGATGTGGTTTGTGAGGATTATGCACGAAGTAGAAGCTGTAGATACCATGGCAAGGAACATATAGACTTTAGGGATAAAGGAGAATGGGGAGTACTGTACTAAATTTTGCCATTTTCTGGTTGCAGAATTTTAAATACGCATGGCTTGTTGTGACTGGCTTTTTCTGTAAATGATTCTAGTTATGGGACAGACATTGTGAGCTTAAAAAAGAAAACATAAAATCTTGGCATAGATAAATGCGCAGAGGCCACAATTTATGTTTTTACTATTATTAGTGATTTGTAAAACATTGTATTTTGTTCCACAACAATTTAGAGCACATTGTTTGTCTTTATTGCCATAAGTTTATAGACTATGGGCTGCATTCAAATTCAGACTAGCCAGAAAGACTTAGCTTGGAAAAAAGAGATCGTTTTATCTTGCATTGGCAAACTCTTTTTAGAAATATTTAAAATGAAACCATAAAAGCACTCCAAAATAAAAGAATTTTCCACCCTGTATATAGTTCTTTTAATAATTTAAGCTGCACTATCACTTGGCTCATCTGCTTCTTGAATATATTTCAAAATTCAAAAAAAATGAAGGGAAAAAGGAAAAATCAGAGAAGGAAGAAAATGACAATACTGATAATGGTATTCTCTCAAAAGACTACTATAGAATTTTGCAATTATAATTTCAGAAATTTATGTTTTTCTGTTAGTAAAGTTGTGTTATTAATGTAAACAATAATGGTGTCTCAATTCTGAATGGAAATATCTTAATCTCTAGAGACAAGTAATTAGCATATTCAGCTTATAACATATATTTAACGTAGCTCTTATTTTATTAATATGGCCTCTGAAATATAATTTTGCATCCAAAGGACAAGAAAACACAAAGCTAACACTGACTGCCATCAACAATTGATCTTCACTAATTGTTAGTGAATGGACAGGTGCCATTGCATCCCATATTCAGAGGGGTAATTGCATCCTGTATTCATAAGGGTAAAAGCAGAAAACATAAATCATGGGGAAACTAATATACTTTCTTAGACATCCACTTGTCTCTGTGGTCAAGAATATTGTTTTCCAAAGTGTAGTGATATACCTTGTTTTTGAAGGACTTCGTAGAATCTGCTCTATCCCAAGTTAAGAAAAAATGGGTATGCTGTTTAAAATTGTTTTAAGTTGCTTTTAGACTTGTTAAATATAGAAAAAGAAAGCCATCTTGGTTGGTTTTTATTAACATGCATTTCATTTGGCCTGTGAATACTTTTTATGTGCATAATACGAAAAGAATGTAGAATATATGGTGAACTATCATGAAGGAAGAGAATGCATGTGTCAGAAGTTTATATTTTCTGCCAAGAAATTTTCCTTTATTCTATATTTAAAGAATTGTCATTGGCAAGTTAGAGAAGAAAAATGTCCTTTCATTGGAGGATGTTATAATCAATGGAATATTGTAAATGTAGACTAAATTCTCATTCATTATTAACTTATGATTATTGTGGTTTAGTAATTGCAAGTGCTGTATGAACAATAATATTATTATGTGTACAATGTGATTTGTTGAAATAATAAAAGAGAGCCTTCTACCTTATGAACATGGATTGTATGAGGATGGCTTCATACTGAAAAATATAACGGCCCTTTCTTCCAGCACTTTATATCTGCTGAAAGGTAGAGAGAATATGTGGCAGTAGCGGAAAACCTTAGACTAGAGAGGGATGGGCTAGTCCTTTCAGTGAGACTTAATTTGTTGATCCATGGCTTCTACAAAAGAATGCCTAATTAGGTACGAGGAGCCTTGTTGAAGCTTTTCTCTAGATCAGTGGGGTTTCATTTCCTTCTTTTACAAAATATGTACTGATTTTTTTTAAACATGAGAATGAGTAAATTAGATTGACCTAAATATTACTTGACTGTAGTTTATCTTGTCCAGAAGCACAGGCATGGTTTGTAATTACCCCCGAATTCTGAATAAAAATTGCAAATGCAGAACTCTAACACTACCTTAGCTAATTTTTGCCTGATACATATTCTTTTAGTCTCAATTATTTGTGTATGCAAATAAACACCTTGTGAAATTAATGTGAATGTTCACTTTGCTTCTTTTGTTTTCATTGTTACACTTTCAGTCAGTAAGGCTACTGGGAATAAATTAATCCAAAGATTTTTTTTTTGTCTCTTCAATGCTTAAAAAAACTTGTTCAGAGAGATATTTTTCTCTATTGGTTAAGGACTTAAATCAGTTACTTGGTTTTAACATAGCTTTAGGCATGAATATATTGTACAAACATTCAAAATATAACTCAAAGAGCATAAGTAAAATAATTATTCAGTGCTTTCTTTGTGGTAGACTTTTGCCTTACAGTATTTTAAATTCTTACAATTATTTTGTAATGGAGTCCCCATTGCTTCTAATGTCCCATAGGTAGACAATAGGGATAGTTAGGACCCCCACCCAATTATGTAGATTGAAAGAATACTTGGAAACTGGCCACACATGTCAAATTTTAGTAGGAATTTTGTTGTTGTTAGATGAAGGAATTTGTGAAAAAATGTTTTTATAATATATTGGCATATTTTATTTTAAGTACTTAATATTTAGCAATAAAAAACACACAACTCCATGCTACTCTGAATAGAGGACAAAAACTTTCCCATTATAATCAGCACTATGAGTTCCTGTGCATTTCTTTACAGTTCAGGAGTCTAACAGTTAAAATAGGACTGGGAAAAGATAAACAGAAATTATTTAATAGGAGAGAAGTTACAAGTTCACAGGAAAACAACCATGGCTTAGATGGGGGGATGGAGAGGAGGAGGAAAGGAGGTGGAGTGAGGCCAAAAGAGTAACATAAGCATAAGCTTTCAGATTGAATGAAAAGGTGACAGGCTTGTTCTTCATTTCAAGGGGCATAGAACTAGAAATAAGGGGTATACTTCAGTGCATGAATTTAGGTTAAAAAATTGATTAAATATAAAATGGTTGTGGGAAAAATTTACTTAAAGATATATAGGGTGTCCACCTAAAAAATGTATATCCTATCTAATAAAATAGTAATATGCAAATTGACCATCACTCCAACATACAAGATGGCTGCCCTATGTGGTCAAAGATGGCTGTTCCTATGTGGACACAAGATGGCTGCCACAAGATGGCCAGCAGGGGAGGTCAGTTGGGAGGGACCAGCCCTGCAAGGGAGGGCAGTTGGGGATGATCAAGCCTCCAGGAGAGGGTAGTTAAGGGTGACCAGGCCAGCAGAGGAGGGAAGTTGGGGGTGACTAGGCCTGCAGGGAGGGGCAGTTAGGGGCAAACAGGCTGGCAGGGGAGCAGTTAGGCATCAATTAGGCTTGCAGGGGAGTGGTTAAGGGGTGATCAGGCTGGCAGGCAGAAGTGGTTAGGGGCAATCAGGAAGGTAGGAGGCAAGCAGTTGGGAGCCAGCAGTCCTGGATTGTGAGAGGGATGTCCGACTGCCTGTTTTGGCCTGATCTCTGTAGGATTGGACCTCAACGGGCCATTGGACATCCCTTGAGTGGTTCCAGATTGGAGCGGGTTCACTGGGCCTCTAGTATACTTTAACAGCTGATAGCTCAATTTTAAAAATCAAATGTATTTTAATAAACTCTGCCTTTATAATTATTAACAATGTGTATACATATTTTTTTGGACATCCTATATTTAAAACAGTGAAGACTCTCTCACCTGTTTGGAATGTTTTAATTATTAATTACTATGCTTAAAATTAAGAATGAATAGGATGAGTTAATGAATTTCATATTGAAGCTCATCTTTTTTTCCAGATGATTTCCAGCAGCTCTTAAAGACTTAAATTAAGAAAAAAATCTGTAATAATTCATTGTCAATTTAAAGACTAAAGAAAGTAATTAAGCTGAAGTGGGTTTATTTGTGTCTGGATACAAGAATTCATTATAGGCTATGTAGGTGGGAGAGACTTTATAACCTAAAATTGCACAGAAATTGATTCAGAATAACTAAGCCTGACTCAAACTTGTGACTCATTAGTGGCAGGAACTTTGAAGATGAGATTTAAAAATACTAATACTAAAACTTTGACATAAACTAACTTCTTAATAAAAGCAGAATGGGGTATTACTTACTACATGTCAACATACTTTGGGAGAATTATAGAAATAGATTAAATAGTAAAATATTCAGAATAGTGTATTACATGATATTATGTAGAACTATTTTATTTGATAGATATGTTGAGATGACATAGACTAACCTTAAATTTATTATCTACTGATAGGTTAGGACAATTCTTACATAATATTCAGTTCTATGGTTGATAGTACAAATTTCCACTAACATTGTACAATGTAAACACACACACACACAAACACGCACACACACAAGTTTTTCCTTTTATTTCAATGTTTCCTAAGTCTTATTTCTACTTTTGATTCAGTTCAGATGAGGCTTTGATCTACTTTATTGACAACCCAAGGGAGCAGTTAAGTTGGAGCAGGACCTCCTTCTGTCACCCCTGACAGTTTCCTCACTCCAGTCAGAATATCAGTCATGGCAGACATTCAGGTTTCTCTTTAACCTAATAAGGTTTCATTAATCTAACTAGGCTAAACATGCTTGCTTTTTATTATGATCAACCTCCAGGCTAGCATTTAAAATAACTAATCATATATTTCTGCTTTTTATTTTTGTTATCCTTATCCTAGGATATTTTTCCATTGATTTTTAGAAATATATATTTTATTGATTTTTTTACAGAGAGGAAGGGAGAGAGACAGAGAGTTAGAAACATCAATAAGAGAGACACATCGATCAGCTGCCTCCTGCACACCTCCCACTGGGCATGTGCCCACAACCAAGGTATATGCCCTTGCCTGGATCAAATCCAGGACCTTTCAGTCCACAGGCTGATGCTTTATCAACTGAGGCAAAGTGGTTAGAGCTCCATTTATTATTTTTTTTAGAGAGAGTGAAAGGGATAGATGGGGGAGGGGGAGAGACAGAGATAGAGTGAGAGAAAGTGAGAGAGCGAGAGAGAGAGAGGGAGGGGGAGAGAGAGAGAGAGAGAGAGAGAGAGAGAGAGAGAGAGAGAACAGAAGAGACACATTAATTGGTTGCATCCTGTATGCATCCTACCTCGACTGGAGATCAAACCTGCAACCCAGGTATGTGCCCTTGGTTGGGAATCAAACCCACCAAGGGTTCCTTGCTAAGACCAATGCTCTAATCATTGAGCATGCCAGCCAGGGCTGCATTTTTGTTTACAAAAAATTCCAACTATCCCCAACTTGACAAAAGGCTCTCCTTAAAGATCAAAAAAGAAGGAAAAAAAAAAAAGAATCATGCAATGAAACTGCATTCGTTGATTGGCAGATATGTCCCAGTCACTAAGTTAGGAGCTGTGGTCACGAAGATAAGCAGATAAGCTCCTGTTCTCTGGAGTTTGCCTGGTGGTGGGTGATATTGCCCAGTGGACCAGGGCTAAGTAAGAACTGTTACCATGTGGAGCTGTACTTCAAGTACTGTAGAATCATATGGAGGGAACAATGGACGTGGCCTGAGCCGTCACAGAAGGCTCTCTGTAAGAGGACAGAACTAGAGTGAATGTGGAAGAGATTGCCATGTATAGAAAGAGTAGGAGGGTATTTTGGGATGAAAGGTAATGGTTATAACACATTCAGAGAAGTACCTTCTTTCTATAAGACTCACCCTATAGTTACCAATGGAGGGAAAACAGAGAGAGATGTGGCCATGAATGGCTCAAGTAGAAGGATTAAAAATGGAAAACATCATGATTAAGGTGGCAGTTAAGCACTGGTCTTCAGGCCCAAGTATGGGCAATAGATTGATAAGGCCAAAATTAGCTGAGAGCATAATTAGGAGACTATTGCAGTGATCCAGCTGAGCAACAATGAAGGTCAGCAAAGATAGTGATGGGATAGAAGAAACCAGAAAAGTAAAGAAGTAGAATTGACAGGATTCACATGTGGAGGGCAGAGAAGATTTAAGTGCTAAGAATGGCACTCAAAGTTCAGATTTATACCACTGTTTAAATATAGTGATTGCCCCGGGCAAACTAAACAAGTAGAGAAGTTGATTCATGGACATAATAGCTTTGAGATGTCCATGAGAAAATCAGAGAGCACACACAGCTGATTGGTAGATGCATACATAATCTGGAAGTATCAATGAAGTAAATTTTCATGAGTCACAGTAAAGGATGGAATCACGTGGATCTAAAATAATGAATTATGCCATATGGAAAGATTGCATTAGCAGATACACATTAAAAACTTAAGACAAACCATAGGATGTAAGAAAAGAGTGTTTTTATTACCTAATCCATGAGCTACATATATTGGTTTGCAAAAGGTTTCAGATTGGCATTCATCTACTTCTAAAGAAACAACTTTGGAAATACTTTATTTTACTTATTAATTTACTGGAATAAATGATACACTACTTACAGGAAGATAAATAGAGTCAGGTTAGCTCTGAGTCCCATTCCCTAAAATGTATAAGAAGACATATAAACACTGGCAATAGCTTTTAATTCTTTTAACATCAGCCACATAATATATGTTTGGTGTCATTTTCTTGGGTAAAGTTAAATACACAAACTGAATCATAAAGAGAGCAAAAGGCATATTAGGGAGTCAATTCATGTGAATTTTCAATGCCTTTAAGCCTTTAATGAGGTTTATATCTGTGAACAAACCCACATAAAGAGACATTCCCATCCATAAAATTGTGATGATATTTTATACCATATGCAGCTATTATTGGACAAATTTAAAACTGAAATTTTAGAATGGTCAAAATAATTGGTTGCATGCATATGTATGGATTTCTCATCAGCATAAAACATTTTCTATTATGGCTAGATAAAGGAATTGCTTAAAAGAATTTTTTAATCCTCAGGAATAAATAGTGACAACAGTTTAATACATAATAGATAAATAATATTAGATGTACATAATAGTTTAATAGTAGATTTTAAGTGCAGATCAGTAGTAAGCATAGAATGGGAGACAGAATAATTATGTAAAATTATTATATTAAGGTTTCAGGATGTCTCTCTACTAAGTAGGCTTATTAACCTCTCTGGAGTTCTGTGTTCTCACCTCGCAAATAGAGATGGCAGATACACCAGACATCGATCTGTCCCAAAACATACACTCTCTACCATTTTGTTTACTCTACTGTGGGAGGTGGACCCATGATATCTGCTCTAAGCTTTATCTCAGTGACAATTTGGGTAAGGTCAGTGGTTCCCTCAGGAAAAGATGAGAGGAAAGGAGGAGGTTGTGGTTAGGGTATTTATTCCTTGGTTCCCTTCCTATGATGTTGATTGTCCTGGTTGGGTCCTCAAGTAGCCTTGATCTTCCAAAAGAAACCCCTCTAGGACTTTCTCTTATTTTTCTCTTTCTTTCTCCTGTGGTGTTGCTTGTGAAAAAAACTAGCTATTCTCTGGCTTTCACACTACCTCTTACAGTATTTTTACATCTTGCCCACAACTGTCTTCTTGTAAATAAAGTTTTCTCAAATTATTTTAATTTGAATGCCATCTGTATTCTTTCAGATACTGAGATATGATAGTTTCTAGAATTATATCCAGGAAAAGTATTCTTTGATGCTGCATGTTTTGGAAACCAGTGTCAGCAGAGTATAACCATTTGCAAGTCTGTCCAGGGGCATTGGCACTTCTTTGTATCTCAATATCAATTTAAATTTAAATACTGATCAAAGCAGGCTTTGAAATGGTTTATCAGTGACACTTTCAGACAATATTTGACACTTCTGCTATGTTAATTTCTAGTATATATAAAGGAAGAAGAAGAGTCAATGACAACTAGGAAACTTCCTGAATGACACATAAGAACAGCTATTCTGGTATTGTGCATGTTTTTGTATAATAGCACAGGACAGTTGTTACTTCAGTGACTACCAGCAGCATGCACTTTTCCTATCTCCTCCTTCTGTTTTGGTTGCTCAAAAATTGAGATTCATCATTCAGGGCAATAGTTATGTAGTCCATGTCTTCATGATAATCTGTTTATCTAAAAGAAACAAATATATGTTGGCCCAAATGTTTGTAAATTTCCTGATATCTCATATACTATCTGTAGCTACTGATACATGCTTATGACTCTTGGGAAGGCATTCACCTTGATCGAAGGGTGCAGTAGCATGGAATTGTTTTTTTGTAACTCAGATAGGACTTTCTGGCTTCCTAGAAGCTTAGCTCTGTTATGCTGCATAGGAAAGGGAGTTCACCTCTAGTAATTAAAAGGTTTTCATATGATTTTCTTATAAAATTACAGAAATGTAACTTGACCTTCTTTACTATCTTTAACATATACAATGGAGTTTAAAAAAAGTAAAAAAACAACAACAACAAGAGTTTAACTCATAAGTCATTTTTGGTAAAAAATAATTAGAAATATTGACTATAGAATAGTCAGTTGGTACACTTCTTTATTCAACAATTGTTACTGAGCTACTGTAGGCATTGAGGATATTATAATGATTAAAACATATATACTTACCGTCCACATAATGATTATGGTAAATGCAGGGAAGAGTCAATTAAATAAATAATTAAAGTAAAAGAATAGAGTTTTTAGAGGCATAAAATAGAGACACCTAACTCAAAATTGGAGTCCTAGATAAAGTGCTCTAAAAAAGAGCTGAAGGATGGGTTTTGCTTCTAACATGGTCTGGTTGTCAGGAAAATCTGTGCCTCTATCAATTAATGGGAGTTGCTGATACATTTTAAGTGATCAGACCAAAAACATCACACTCTTAAAAAACATTTCAAACATGTAATCTTATTAGTGAAGGATAAATAGATGTGGATAGACTCAAGTAGCATCTGGAGTTAGAAAAAGAACAGAGTTTACATGTGAGAGGTTCAGGTGAGCTGGATTAAAGTTTGGTACAGATCTAAACTGTAGATCAGATTTTAGAAAGTCAACAAATTACCCAAGCTGTTTCTTCACTTGGATGTTGATTTTTAAATCTCTTAAGCTGTGTGTATATAGCCTCTTCTCCAAGTGGATATACAGTCTTTCATAGCACCTTGTTTTGCTTTAGACTGATTAATGTGGGGGAAAGTCACTGAATGAAAAATGAACTTTCTTTTTATGTAGAGACATCTCTGGTTCCAAAAATGTACAAATAAAATTAGATCTTTTTGCATAATACTAATAGATTATTTGGTTATTTTCCCCCTTGCATGAGAAGAGATTTGCAGTACTATTACAAGTAAAAAGTGAACTACAGTGGTACCTCGAGATACGAGTTTAATTCCTTCCGTAACCTTGCTCGTATATCAAGTTGCTCCTATCTCAAAGCAAATTTCCCCATTGAAATCAATTGAAATGCCATTAATCCGTTCCAGCCCCCAAAATGCCATCCCAGTTGTTCTTGTTACGTGTTTTTGAATAAGAAAAATGTATTTATAAATGACAAATATTGTATAAAAACATAATAAAAGAGAATGTAAAGGAATAAACTGGTTTTATAAAGTGTATTTACCTACTCCTTACACTCTTAATGCTACACTTTATCCCTAAACTGAATGTAACTTAACTAATCTTCACTGAACTTAATTGCTACTGGTCTTTGCATTTTTGGCCGATTTCAAAAAAAAGTGTCCAACGAGGTTTGCCTCTTCCTCTCTTTCAGAATGTTTCTGAAATGGATGAGGCAAGTTTCATTGAACAGCTCCGATGCACGACCAGTAGCAACTTTTTCGGGGTGTTTCTTTTCCACGAAGTGTGACACCCTCTCCCACATTCCTAAGACCTCCTTTATCTCACTTGTAGAGATCTCCTCCACCTCTGGCTCCTCCTTGAAACCAATTTCTTGGAGAACCTCCGCATGTTGCTGAGACTGCAACTCTTGTAACTCCTCCATGGTGAATTCCAGAGAGTGCTCCTCCAGGAGCTGATTCACGTCTCTCTCATCCACCTCCAGGCCCATGGATTTTCCCAGAGACACTATCTCCTCCTCCACTGGCACCTCGGGTTCGAATCCTTCGAAGGTCCTTTCGGCTACGGCCTCAGGCCCCAGCTTCTTCCATGCAGAGGTCAAAGTGCTCGTTGTAACACCCAGCCAGGCCTGATCAATAATTCTGAGGTATATCACGATGTTCAAGTGGTTCTTCCAGAACTCTCGAAGGGTGAGGTTTCTGTTCTCCCTCACCTCAAAGCAGCGCCGGAACAGGTGCTTGATATACAGCTTTTTAAAATTAGAAATCACCTCCTGGTCCATGGGCTGCAGGATAGGAGTGATGTTGGGAGGTAGGTAGACAACCTTTGTAAACTTGAACTCTTCGAGGAGTTCATCTTCGAGGTTCGGTGGGTGAGCAGGAGCATTGTCGAGGACGAGGAGGGCTTGCATGGTTAGGTTGTTTTCCTGTAGATATTTCTCAACAGAAGGGCCGAAAACCGGGTTTACCCACTCCACAAAGAACTGCCTGGTGACCCATGCCTTCGGGTTTGCCCCCCACATAACTTGCAGTTTATCTTTTAAAATCTTATGTGACTTAAAGACTCTGGGGTTTTGCGAATGGTATACAAGCAGAGGCTTGATCTTGCAGTCGCCACTGGCATTGGCAGTGTGAGAGTTAGCCTATCCTTCATGGGTTTGTGGCCTGGCATCGCCTTCTCCTCTGCCGTTATATAAGTCCCATTCGGCATCTTCTTCCAGAAAAGCCCTGTCTCGTCACAGTTGAGGACTTGCTGGGGGATATATCCTTTTGGCTTCTAGCAGTTCCAAAAAAGTTTTGAGGTAATCCTCAGCTGCCTTCACATCCGAACTTGCTGCCTCACCATGCCTGATGATGGAGTGAATGCCGGACCTTTTCCTGAAGTTATCAAACCAGCCTCTACTGGCTTTAAATGAGTCTTTCGATGCTTAGTCCATGGAAATGCGCGGGGTCTGCTCCAGTAAATCACCATAAATCGCTCGCGCCTTCTCGCATATGATGCCCTGTGTTAATGTATCTCCTTTAAGCTGCTTCTCAGTCACCCACACCATCAGTAGATTCTCCATCTTTTCATGGAGAGAGCTACGGAGCTTAGAAATTATTGTAATGCCCTTAGCTGGCGTTATACCCTTTATTGACTCCTTCTGTTTAAGCTCAGTGCATATCGTTGAAGTACTACGCCCGTATTGCCTCTCCAAGTCAGCCACTCGCACACCTTGCTCATATTTTTCTATGAATTCATGCTTTAATTCAATAGACATCATTCTCTTCTGAGCACTGACCTTTCTACTCGCTTTCTTCGGACCCATGGTTATAAAAAGAAATGTGATAAAGTATGTAAATGCACAAAAGATGCTTCGACAATGAGGTAAACAAGCACACTGACTGAGGCGTGGGAAACTATGAGATGCTCGAGTCAAGGTAAACTGGTGGATCGTGTGCAGCCGGCTGATCCGCGCTATTACTCGTATCTCAAATGTTGCTTGTATTTCAAAGCAAAAAATCGTTCGCTCGATGGCTCATATCTCAAAAATCTCGTATGTTAGGGCACTCGTATCTCGAGGTACCACTGTACAAAGCCATCATAAATTTGATAAATTTTTGACATTTCTGCTATGTTCTACTTTATGCAACTAATAAAATATTTAGCAGGCATTTATTAAATTCAAAAATAAGCATCTAAATTATGAGGGATAATACACTGTTAGAGGGACAGTTTAAATGTTAGAAACATAAAAATGCCTAAAACCTTGGTCTCTATTCTTCAAAAGCTTTTTTTTTTTTTTAAGTATTATAAAGGTTTTTTTAGCCTGGCCAGTATAGCTCAATGATTGAGCGTCAACCTAGGAACCAGAAGGCCCTGGTTCGATTCCCGGTCAGGGCACATGCCTGGGTTGAGGACTCGAACCTGAGTGTGGGGCCTGCAGGAGGCAGCCAATCCATGATTTACCCTCATCATGGATGTTTCTGTCCCCCTCTTTCTTCCTCTCTGAAATCAATAAAAAAAAATATATATTTTTTAAAGTTTTTTTTTTTTTAAAGCTAGCTTTGTTGAGATATAATCTATTTATATATAAAAGCCTAAGTGACCAAATGACCAAGGTTCAGTTGACGGGTTGCTCTGATGCACACTGACCACCAGGGGGAAGACACTCAATTCGGGAGCTGCCCTCTGGTGGTCAGTGTGCTCCCACAGCAGGAGCAAAGCTCAGCTGACCTAAGGGCACCAGACACCTCTCCTGCCTCTGCGCCAGCGCTACCAAATGGTGGCTGCAGACGCAATGGGGCCAGTATGAGCAGGAGCAGTGCGGCTGCTTCACGCATTACTCCATCCCTCAGGGGGTGTCAGACTGTGGGGATCAGGCCGAAACTGGCAGTCGGACATTCCACAAGGGGTCCCAGATTGTGAGAGGGTTCAGGTCAGGCTGAGGGACCCCACCAGTGCATGAATCTGTGCACTGGGCCTCTAGTTAACATGTAACATTGTGTAAGTTTAAGGTGTACAATATGATGATTTTATGCAGATATATATTGCAAAATGATTACTGCTGTAAGATTTGCTAACATTCTTAAATTCATGTAATTGGCAATTTTTTGTTGTAACAATGAGAAAATTTAAGATCTACTCTCTTAGCAATTTTGAAGTATATGATAAATTATTAACAATAGACACTATGCTTTCCAGAATGTATTCATTTTATAACTGAAAATTTGTATCCTTTAACCATCATCATTTTTCTTCTATCCTCTAGCCTCTAGAAATCACTGATCTAATTTCTGTTTCTCTGAATTTGGTTTTTTAGATTCCACATATAAATGAGGCCATACAGTATTAGCCCTTTTTTGTTTGACACATTACAGTTAGTTAGCACAATGTCTTTAAGATTCATTAATGATACAAATGATGGGATTTCCTTCTTTCTTATTGGTGTATATATTACCAAATTTTCTTGATCCATTTATTTGTAAATGAACACAGGATTTTTTTATGTCTTGACTATTTTGAATAATATGCAATGAATGTGGAATGTATATATCTTTATGAGATAACTAGAGGCCTGGTGCACGAATTTGCTCACTACTGGGGTCCCTTGGCCTGGCTGGCAATTGAGGCCTATCAAGGGGCCAGCCAGCTGTGGGGTGGGGCTGGCCAGGGGAAGGGACCATGGGAGGTTGGCTGGCTGCCCCTCCCCATCAGGGCAGATAGGGAGGCTGGCTGGGTTGGGGGGAGGGGCGGCGGGAGGTTGGATACTGGGGGTGGGGTAGGGACCATGGGAGGTTGGCTGGTTGTGGGAGGTTGGCTGTTGAAGTGCACTGATCACCAAGAAGCAGCTCCTGCATTGAGCGTCTGTCCTCTGGTGGTCAGTGAGCAAAATAGTGAATGGTCCACTGGTCATTCTGGTCATTCAATCATAACAGTTGCTTAGACTTTTATTACATAGATGATTTAATTTCTTTCAGATAAATAAATAGAAGTAGAATTGTTGTATACTGTTTTCCATAATGGCTATAGCAATTTACATACTCACCGATAGTACCCAACGTTTACTCAACATTTTCATCAGCATTTGTTATTTTTTTTTTATAATAGCCATCCTAAAAGATGTATCTCATCATGGTTTTGATTTGCATTTTCTTAGTGATTATTGGTGTTGAGTACCTTTTTATATACTTGTTGGCCATTTGTATGTCTTCTTTTGGGAAATGTCTATTCATATTCTTGGTCCATTGAAAACTTAGATTACTTAATTAATTAATTGATATTGAGTTGCATGTGTTTCTTATATGTTTTGGATGTTAATCACTTATCAGATTGTGGTTTGCTAATAAGTTCTTTCATTCTATAGATTGATTTTTAATTCTGTTAACAACTTCTTTTGATGTGCAGAAACTTTTTATTTTGATGTATCAATTGCTGGTTTTTACTTGTTCCTTATACTTTTGCTATGTTTTCATCTGAGAATTTTATGATTAAATAGAGGCCTGTGCACGATATTTGTACACGGGTAGGGTCCCTAGACCTAGCAATGATTAAGGCTGATTGGGGCCTTCTAGCTGCTGGCTGGGGTCTTCCTTCATTCTGGGCCCCTCCCTGGTGGTCAGCACATGTCATAGTGATTGATTGAACTCCTAGTCTCCCAGTCAAACTTTCAAGGGAACAATTTGCATATTAGGCTTTTATATATAGACTAGAGGCCTGGTGCACAAATTCATGCATGGGTGGGGTCTGGCCGGCCCACCCTGATGGGGGCCCATTGAGAAGGGCTGGTGGGGGGTCGTGTAGGAGGGGCCGAGGCCAGTTAGCCAGCTGTTTCCTCTCCTGATCAGGTTGTTGGGGACCAATTGGGGTCCAGGCTGGCCAGGCGGGGGCGGGGGGGCAATCAGGGTCCAGATCAGGCTGGCTGGCTACCGCAGTGTACATCATAACCACTGGTCCTTCTGGTTATTCTAGTTGCTGGGCTTTTATACACACACACACACACACACACACACACACATATATATATATATATATATATACATATCTTACATTTAAGTTCCTATTGAGTTAATTTTGTGATTGGTGTAAAATAGGGACTCAGTTTCATTCTTTTACATGTGAATTGATTTTTCTAGAATCATTTATTGAAGATATATTTTTCTACATTGATTTAGTTGACTATATATACATGAGTTTTATTGTTGAGCTTTTAATTCTGTTCCACTAATCTATGTGTCTAGCTTTATGCCAGTGCCATACTGTTTTGATTATTATAACTTTGCAAGATAGTTTGAATTCAGGAATTCAGGTGATGCCTCAAGATTGAGATTTCTCAGGCATACTTTGTCTATTTGAGATCTTTTATGGGTAGGATTGCATTTGTTCTATTTCTGAGAAAAAATGGCATTTGAATTTTGATAGAGATTACATTGAATCTAGAGATGGCTTGGGATATTATGGAAATTGTTAATATTAACTCTTTCAATCTGTTAACAAAGTATATTTTTCTGCCAAAGGATCTTAATGCCAGTTTAGGAATATTAAAACAGTTATATAGTAATAACTATTATTGCAAAGCACTTTGCATGGAACTTTTATTCAATTGCATTAGTTTACTTGATACTTTCAATACCTCTGAGAATAAATATCATTTTTATTACTCCCAATATGGATAAGGTAGTTGAAATTTAATGGAGTGAAAACTTCTTTATATGGTAGAGAAAAATTGTGGTAGATGTTGGACATAAGCAAAAACTTTGAATAAGAGAAAAAACTTGAATAAGAGTTAAAATACTTAAGTAAGTGGGGAGTACAAGATATGGAAATTAAGAGAAAAAATGAAGAAATTAAGCAAAAATCAAATAGTTAAAAGATTACAAACATAATTAGTAAGAAAGGTTGATGTTAGCTAATTGCCAGGATTTTTCAGGACAAAAATTTGCATAGAGAGTCACTTAGAACAGAATGTTGCTCCAGTAACAACAGCAGCAACAGCAACAAAAAATAATTATAAATTAAGATTTTATATGAAAAAAATAGTCTGTGCTTATATAGGTACAACATTGTTTTCCAAAGTTCTTAAAACCATGGATCATGCTTTACATTTTAAGACAGAGGGTGTTCAACTTGAACATCCCGACATGAAATGGTAAAGAATTGCTAATATCTGCTTCATAGGTGAAAGGAAGTTAACTAAGGTTTTAGGACCAGGTGGGAAGAGAAGTAAGAGAAGGAATTTAAAAGGCAGCTTGAAAGGATTAATTAAATTATCTAAATGCGGAGCTATATCAGCTTAAACTATGCAAATGTCAATGTAAAAACCTAGTATAAAAGGCAGAATATGAAATAACTAGTTCTTGGGATGCTAGAAATCAATATATTTTTTTTGCCAACTATGAATGTTTGGCTAAGAGGGGGATATAAGAATGGAAGAGCATTTCAAGAGAAGAATTAGGACTAGGTACCTTCACCCTAACTAATTATATGCAGAAAGGCATATAGAAAAATGTTACTGTTTAAGTCACTGGATGTGATTTGGAAATAATATCACCATATGTATGAATCAGAGATCATGAAGTGTCTGATTCTCTTATTGTATGTTCCCTCAATGAAATACAGAAAGAAAAATTACTTAAAATACAATAAATATGGTAAGGAAGGTGGTATTACAGATGGACTATTCTGTTTCTGAGTAAACATTGGCAAAGTTGAAATAGCCAAAGAGGAAACAAAAACTCAGATATTTGAATGAATGTTATAACAATGCATGAGTGAAGATATTCATTCTTTGTTAGATCGATAAGATGATTGAATATACACAGAATAATGAAAGAGGGCCATTGAGATCAATATATGAAAAAGCATGAAGCTGAGAAAATATTGCACCTCTCTGCAACAATTTAGCCAAAATATTTAAAATATGAAATAATATGGTTCTGAAAAATCTTATTGACCTAAGTAAAGAAAGAAGAAATTGATGATATATTGGCTATAGAAAATGTAAGATTAGGAACAATTAAATAGTAGTAATTTTTAAGTAAAAAATAATTGCTCCTGGAAAAGTGTACAAGTTTGTGGCTAAAAATACATAAACTTAGGAGGTAATATTTAAATAGAGAAAATTGAAGCTTTGTGAGCTATTGGCTGTTTAACAAAATAAACAAATAAAATAGAAACAGATTCATAGATACAACTGTTGGAGGACTGGGTGAAATAGGGGAAGGGGTTAAGCAAAATAACCCTAAAAACCCAACAAATAAAAACAAAAACTCATAGACATAGTCAATAGTATGGTGATTACCAGAGGGAAAAGGATAGGGGAAGGATAGATAAATAGTAATAGAAGACTTGATTTGGGTGGTGAACACACAATATAATATGCAGATAATGTAGGATTGTACACCTGAAACCTATATCATTTTATTAACCAATGCCACTCCAATAAATTCAATTAAACAAACAAACAAACAAACAAACAAATAAATATAAATAAATTCCTGAGATACAAGATGCTGCACAGAGCCCTTGATGATTCTGGAGAATGAGAGGAAGAGAAGAAAGAGGATTCAGAAAGTTGGGGGGAGGGGGAGTTTAATGGCCTCATCTCCATCTACAGAAAATTTATGCTTAAATCCTTTTAGAAATAGGTGACTCACTCCTCCACTAAAATGTCACATTCCCATCTTAACCCTCTCCTAAATTCTGCCTTCACCAAACATTAATATTTATTAAAAGTTACACCAGTTTCCATTCTTCTTCTATAATCATCACTTTAACATGTGAATTGCACAGCGATATCCCTCCTAGGTATTCAGTCCAACAGGTACAATATTCCCACTTCTTTTAATCACTCCTCACAGAGTATCACTTTAACTTTCCACTGTTCTGATTTTCCTCCATTGAACACACTCAAATTAAATTCCTTCTTAAAAGGCGGTGCCAGGTTTAAAGATGATGTTCTAAATGCATTCCACACACCAGGAAATAACGGAGATAGATGCTTCTTTGTTCTGAAACCTATGTTTCTGTTCATACAGCCTAAGTTTGTGGGGGCATTTTTGCAGCCAAGTCTCTGTGCACTCCTATTAAATATGCAGTCATTATAAAAAAGCCCTGGGTGTTTTCAACAAGTTCTTTCATTTATTTTGGTCTCCTTCTTCTGGTCATTTGGAGTCATATCCTTAAGGCATCGAATGTGCCATTTAAATCTATTAAATGATAATTTATCAGCAAGTAAATCAGCAGACAATTTAAACAAGACAAAAATTAAGTATGTCATGTCACAGTGTCATAGGGAGAACATTTCTGGGAACATTTTGTAAGAATATTTACCAAATTTATTAAACATATTCATTCCATAAAATTTATATAATATTAAGAGCCATTCAAAGTTTATTTTCTCCAATTTTTAAAATCTCTCTCTTGTGCTTCCTTTCTTATAACTTACATCAAATTAGATTTCTATCCTAGAAAGGCATTGATGGTGTGTCTTTCTTTCACTGCAGCTTTTCCCTAGAGAGCGATGAAGCTCAAGAGAAACTTGTGGCTGCTTCAATTTCTAGTTACATGTCTATGGCAAATATTAAATTTTCTCTTAATCTTAGTTTTCTTACTTTAAAAATGGGGACAGTAAAAATGTCTTCATGAGGATGCTGTGACAATCATAGAGACATGTCAGACAAATTACCTGACATAGAAGAAGGCATTAGTAGAATTAGCTATTTTTACTAGGCCATCACTGAATTGAGAAATTTTTTTATATTTTACTAACATCAAAGTACATTTCAAGGTATTTCAAGTTTTTGTTTACATTTTTGTTTGTTCTAAAATCTGTCACATCCTTCAGGGAACTGTTTCCAAATCGGTTTTGTATTCATAAGTTTTGTCATGTTTTCTGGCACACAGTAGGTACTCAATAAATGCTTGTGAAAATAACGTAATAAATGAATACATTAAAAGATAATGCAGTTTAAGAGCTGATGCATCAAACTTAACTACTGTTTAGTGACAGTGCTCATTGCAACATAATGCTAATTTACACCCATGCTCTATTCTTCATGTGTTAATGACTATAATGCTATTATGTCAGAACTGTTTATGTATAATTTCTCATTTAGTGCTCACTGCAACCCTGTGATATAGGTCCAATCACTGGCCCCTTTTTACAGTTGAGAAATCGAGGAACAAAGAGGATAAGACTATTATCCAATGTCACTTAGCTGATGAGTGATGGAGATGGGATTAGAACCCAGGCTGTCTGACTTCAGAACTGAGACAACTCATCACTTTCTTATATTGCTTCCCACCCTGCTGGGTTTCTCAAGTTCAATAGTTCTAATATTAACAACAACAACAACAACAACAACAGGACTTTGACCCAGATTTAGGTCAATTTGTTAATGTTTTTTCCTCCCCTGACGGCTTCCTGAAGTTATAGCTGATGAACCGACTCTTCTTTCTTCTTTCTGGCTGCCAAGGCTAACAAATTGTATAGTTGACATGTGAGAAAATCAAGGGCAACTGCTTTTAGGATAATCTAGGATAATTTACTACGTCAGTGTTAATAGGATATCACTATTGTGCTATCATAGGCCAGGTGCATAAGAGCCAACTTGTTATTGCAGCCTAGCAAATCCAAGAGGTCTGATTCAGCCTCTCCAAATCTCAGCTCCCTTGTATTTGAAATGATGGGTATGATACTTTATCATGTTGTTGTAAAGAATAAATGAAATAACACGTGTGAGAGCTTAAAATATTGCCTAGCTTTATAGTAGAGCTTTGGTTTTTCACTCAAATTAAATTGGTAAGTCAATGGGGAGACATGGGAATTTATATCAATAACTGCAGTATGATACAACCTCTGAGATATATTGTACTAGCTATCTACATATAGAGATATTATGTTATAACAAAAATTCCTCTTGACTCTGAAAAGAGGAAGACGTATCTATAAAAATTGTGATTTCTGGCTGGTCTTTGGAGAAAAAATTTGACTCCAGAGAGCATGGTTATTTTTATAGTAATCCATTTCTATAGATTCCATGCAGGCAAAGGCAAGGACTGTTTTCCTAAAACTCCAGCCAAACTGCCTAGCAGCAAAGACTTAGATGTAAGCGGAACTCCACAAGTATCTGTTGGATGAATTAGTAAATAATAGAGCATGCGAAAACCAAAATGATATACTGAGTGTTAAGTCAGAAGTATTTTTAATTTTATTTCACTGATGAAAAATTTAGGCTGAGAAAGGTTGGAATTTGGCTAAAATTGTTGATCTAGTCAGGATTTTAAAAAATGAAGATAGAATTTCAGACTGTAAAATTGGTGACTATAGTTTCTTAGGGGAATTTAATCAAAAGTTGAAGTTCCTTTTGGAACCCAGTGGTGACTGCATGTGGACTTTATTTTCCTAACATATTTAAAAGTATATTGGGTCTGATGAGAGTCCTCAGTAAGGACAAGAACTTCCACTAATATTTGCAAACCATTCAACAAAATGAATGGCATGACATACAAAATTGGAGCTCTATAACACATGTATGCACATAAACACACACATAAAAACTGAATCATAATTACTTCTTAAATACATTGGAAATGTCAAGAGAAACAAATGATGGAAATAAGTGACTGCTCATTTTGCATTCATTAAGGGGAAGAATATTCAAGCTCACTATCTGTTGCATAATAGACACTCATTTAATGGTTGATGAATACAAGCATAACAGTATGACTTCATAAATTAATTTAATAATGAATTGTTTAAAGTACTTGGAATTGGTCATTTAAGGGGAAAATGTTTTATCTGGACTGAAAACATAAAATAATCTTTAGAATTTAGTTGACTTTAAGCTAGTACAAAATAGTGACACATTTTTAACTGATAAAGAAAAGACAATTAGAGCTTAAAACACAAAAATATTATTAAACACAAGATACATTTTTGAAGGTTAATTTTTGTTTTATTTTGTTTCAGAAAATTTGTTGAGAAATGGTAGGGTGTAGTTAGGAACAGAATAAAAAGTCAAGGAAATATATCTGTAAAAAAACATCAAGGCCCTGAAATATTAAAATAAAGTTCTTAGTTAGTTCACCCCATGATAAAGTAAGAACATTATTATTTTCTTAATAACTTTAAGAGATGGCCATATAGTAGCTTTAAACAAAGATATTAGGCCACATTTAACATTTTTAAGCTAGCTTATTGTATGAATATGATTTATAATACTGAACTATGATTTATGATGCATATCAAGATAGTTTCACATTTTTCTGGTGCTATCTTTGTTCTAGCTCATGTTTTTGATGAGAAAATTGAAAATAATAGATCAGGAATACGAACAAGCTGGATGTGTCAAAGATGTGAATAAAATATATCATAAGTTAAATAGCTTTTGTATACATATGGCCAATATACTGTTAACCTTAATTAAGAACTAGTACTTTTGTTTTATCTTTGTATGAAATTGAGTTCTTTAAAATATGAACTGTGACTTACTCATTCTAAATTTTTTAGGCCCATCTGCAATGTACATTTTAGATACTCATTTAATGTTCATTCAATAAAGGAAATATAAGATGTAAGAAACCTTTTTAATGAAATAGGTAATAAAGGTATATCCTGAAATTTTTCATTCTATAAATTTAAATATTGTTTTTTAAACAAGAACAATCTCAAATGGTAGAGATTTTGTATATACATTTTAAATGTCATCTGTTTTTAAGAGAGTACTTCATGGAAAAACACAGCTTTCAGAGTTTGTTATCAGATGTCTCTCTCATACATGGCCCATGCTTTCAGAGATTTTATTATAATAGGCTAATATCCAAGGTCATGATCGAATAATCAAGATTTAATTACTGTGTTTCCCATGGTTATTTCACTACAGAATTTCTTTTTGTGGTGAATTTCTTTCACTACAGAATATATTTTGGGAAAGGCTATTTAAATGATACAGCAAATTTCAGATGAATTTGTCCTTTGCTGATGTATTTCCTACATTATTAGTTAGGAATTTTTTCACATTAACATTTAACACCCTCAAGGCCTCAGTGAATTTATATTTCAGATTGAATTTATCTAAAAAACACCAGGGACATACTGACTATATTATCTGTACTTGGAAAGAGTTTTCCCCCCCTGTATCAACTATGGAAACTCTCTAGAATGCATAACTGGATCAGCCAAATTGTCCACCTACCACAATATTCATTCACAGCATTTACTAATACATAGGAATATTTTATATATACTAATATATTGTTCAATAACAAAAATTCAACCAAATATCTTTTAAAGGCCTATTGACTTTATTGAACAATTCATGAGCTGGGCAGCATCCCATCTAGTAAGTAGAAAGGGGCTCAAAAAGCTACAGAAAGGGAAATGATTTTAGAGGTTACACAAGGAAGTCACAAACAAACAAACAAAACAGCGTTATTTCAGTCTGAATCATAGCATTTGGGGGGAGAAAGGTATCAATTTTAAGAGTATTATCTCATCTTCCTTTGGGGAGGGAAATGCCTATAGTGTAATTACCTCATAGGTGCTGACTAGAAAATTCCAGACTGAGCAGGACTACTTTCCTGGGAGTGGAAGCAATGTAATTAAGTTAGCTACCAAGCTGTGGTGGCTTATAATATGACTCCATTTTGAGCCTGCCATTTCTGTGTGTGTGTGTGTGTGTGTGTGTGTGTGTGTGTAATGGTCTCCAATATACTTGATAGCCATTGTATATGTTATATATTAATTATAATCATAATTATAAATCTTCTAAAATATATTTATATGTTTATTCAAAATCCGAGTATTTGTAACATACTAAAACAACTTTAAATAGAAATATCAAACCAATCTAAAATTTGGGGTTTGAAAATACTAGTATGTAGAAATAAAATTAAATGTTAATTTTATATTTTGGTTAGACTTTTTTTGAACTTTAATCATGAATGCAATACAAATCTAAACTTAAAGATTCAATATTACATTATCAAATGAAATTGTTTTATGTCTCTTTGAAAAGAAAGCATACACATTAAGTGATTTTTAGTAAGGTGCTAATCCAAGCTCTCTTAGTCCTCACAAGGAAGAAGAAATGACTACAAGGACTGCTAAAAGTCAAATAAAATTTAGGCCAAAACCAAGAATGTAGCCAAAGTATTGCCAGAAGCAAAGAAGACACAGTGAAAAAGGAAATCAGCAATTTCTTTAAACAGGGAGGAGAAAACTTAAAGGTTAGGTCATTAAAGATATAATCGACTAGTCAAAGTCAGAGAGAACAGAGCCATCAAAAGAAGTTTTACAATTTTCCCATTGAGATTTCATCCAGGCCAATAACATATCCTTCTAATTACACAAGGCAACTTTTAGGCAGGCTGTTGGTAAACCCTGCACTTTTAAGATACATAACTGGATAATGTCTTGAAAGAGATAGAAGGATCAGTGGGTAAGAAAGCCTGTATTATTTACTTGTGAAGCCATGGTACTTTAAAGTCTATATCTGAAATTAAAGCCCAGTGTCTCTCTCCTTATGCATGCCTCCCTACTCTTTAAACATATCTTCTTATTTGGAACATGAAAATGAGAAAACACTCTATTAAGATTTAGCAATGCCTTAAAGTATATGCTAGAGCAGGACATGCTATCATATGTCAACAGACAAATCTACACTAATAAAGAGTAAGATGCAAATTGACTGTACCTTCACGACGTCCACCAGCCAAAAAGGAGTGAGTATGCAAATTAACCCAACAAAGATGGTAGGTTAATTTGCATGCACAGGCACCAATGGCCAGGGGCATTCAACATCACCCCAGCCACTCTGGGCCTCTGGGTAGCATGGAAAGATGGAAAGGTGGCTCCGGCCGAAGTGAAGGCAGTGCTGGCAGCCAGGGGAAGAAAGGTCCATTCTTGCATGAATCTTCATGCATTGGGCCTCTAGTTCTATTATAAATGGCATTACAGAGTTATACCTACATGCATACAAATGTATGTATGTATTGACCTTTAGCAGCACCCATATAAGTCACAATGTTTTACATGAAAGCACAAAATACAATTGATATTCTTTCTAACTTGAAGGTACTAATGCAAATGCTAGGATAGTTCTCAGAAGAAATGCACTTGTTCCTTAATATATATGTAGATAGATGATCTGTAGTATTCTAGATGTGGACCATGAAAGTAAATCCTGTAAGGCATTTTAGAGGATTTAAGGACACTGGAATAACATGTGCTAGTAATAACCAGTTATTGCTACAAAACAGCAATGCAGGGATAGACTCTGCTTCCACTGCCCAATTACACTTGGATGTATGGCAGGGAGAGGGAATCCTGGGCTCTTTTTTAACTGCATTTCTTCTGGCCATGGAGGCAAAAAACAAGAAATGCCAAGCATATTTACTCATCTAATCACAATGTGACTTTAACTTTAGAAAAGCTACAATAAAGGTCACAAGGTGTAGAAGTCCATCTTGTTATTTTTTATATCTGTTTCTGCACCCATAGTATTCATTTTGTTTCTGAGAGAAACACACCAGGGAGAACTTCTGTATCATTTTCCTCATGTGAATCTTTCTTTAACTGTATTTTTCTCTTTTTCAGTTGCGTTTTCCCTCTGACTTTTTTACTCTTTTGTTCCCTTCCCCCCACATTCCTAATTCTTTCTGATTTCAGTTTCCTGCTTCCTTTAGCCATAATATAAAATAAAATAACACCAAGTAATTTTTGGGCCTTTTCTGTAATATGAAAATAAACATTAATTTGCTTATACTTCTTTGCTTTTAATTGATTATTTTTTATGGACCAGTTGCTATTACAACAAAGGATGGGGCACAGGTCGCTTTTTCTGCCTTTAAATGAACTGTTTCTAAATGATTACATGAAATAACTATATGTTAATTTGCAATTTAATTCTTTATGTAAAATTTATTTTAGTAAAATTGGTCTTATATTTTAATTTGAATCAGCACTCTTTAAATGTTGCATTAACATAAAGGTATTTCCCTAGCTGGTTGCTTAGTTGGTTTGAATATCATCTTGTACTTCAATACCTTGTGTTTCAATTCTGGTCAGGACACATACCTAGGTTGTGAATTTGACCTCTGGTCAGGGAGCATTCAAGAGGCAATTGATCAATATTTAGTTCTCACATCAATGATTCTCTCTCTCTTCCTCTCTCTAGTCTTCTCTCTAAAAATCAATACACATATCTTTGGGTGATAACTAAATAATAATAATAATAAATAATAATCACAAAGGTTTCAATAGCTTCATAATATGAAAGACAAATTTTCTTTTGTTTTACATATATAGATATATATCCTTTCATAGGCTGACAATTATAAAATAGGTTGCCCTAGCTGGTTTGGCTCAGTGGATAGAGTATTGACCTAAAGACTAAAGGATCCGAGTTCAATTCTGGTCAAGGGTACATGCCTGGGTTTCGAGCTTGATTCCCAGTAAGGGACATGCGTGAGGCAGCCGATCGATGATTCTCATCATTGATGTTTCTCTCTCGCGCTCTTCTTTCTTCTTTGGAATCAATAAAAAATATTTAAAAAATAATGTTTGACACTCAATCCATCTGCTTAAATAAGTATTGATTAAACATATTAACCCATAGTAACTGAGACAGCAAATTAACTGCAGATTTCAATGCATATTTATCCTATCATTATTAATGCTGCATTTTTGTTTTGTAATAAAATTTCACTTGAAAGAAAATTAATTTTTAATGACATGAGCATGCATTTTCTTTATCTGATTTTCACTTTATTTCAAAAGGAAATATTTGGTGAGCACATTGTTACCTAAGATTTACTCATTTGTAAAGCAGAATTTCTAACACATCTTCTAAGTCATTGTTTGCTTAGTATGAAAGATGCCTCTTTTATTGACTTGGTCACTAAGGATGTGCAGATTCATCTTCCTAACACTGCCCTCAGTGAGATTTGCTATGGTTCTCAGGTGGCCATTAGCCAGAGTCCTATCCTAGTAGAAAGGGAATGGGACTGCAGAAAGGCTCATTATAACTGCACCTATATCATTTATCCAATTACACCCACCTCCTAATATCCAATTACACCCACTTCCTAACTCAACATGAAGGATAATCATCAAATGTAAGCAGTGGTAGCCTCCAATGAAGCTATTATGGATGGTCATTCTCTTCTTTTCTTTCTCTTTTTTATTTTTATAATAAGCTAAGAAAAACATAGCTATTTAGAGAGAGAGAGAGAGAGAGAGAGAGAGAGAGATATTAATTTTTTGTTACACTTATTGATATTGTTACACTTATTGATGCTTCCTGTGTGCACCCAGACTGGATAGTGAACCCACCTTAGCATATCAAGATGATGCTCTAACCAACTGAGCTACCTAGCCAGGGATAAAGTATATCTATTTTTTTAAAAAAAGATAGTAATGTGACCTAGATAAGAGGAATTTAAATCAGCTTGTTGATTAGACCTCTAAAGGATGTGATTTGTCATAAACATAATATGTTTTTCAAATATTTATAAAGGTTTAATAATAGGATTCTCTACATATTTATTCATTTAAATGCCTCCAAATCTAAGTAATGTTTATGAGTTTAAATATTAATAACTTAATAGATTTAAATAAACTAAAGTTATATTTCAGGACTATTCACTGAAACCAGGTTTTATAAATGATAAAACCAAGGCCTCTATTTTCATTTATTATGAATATAAAGAGTGAGTGGGTAGATATTCTATTTACTAAATGGTCTAAAGAGAGACCATTCAATTTAAGTTTCAATTCTGTCTGTATTTTTAAACCTATTTTTATTTTAAAATTCTATCCTTAGTGTTACTGTGTCTGTGTCTGTGTATATATATATTTATAAATATATATATATACACACACACACACACAGAGACATGTACATTTATATACATACACGCTAATTGCAACTAAATATTATGTAAATGGGTTTGTGCATTTCTATGCTAAGCTCTAATAACTAATCAAGATAAGATGATGCTTTAGTATGCTATTACTTATATAACAAATTATATTGTCCAATCCACATCAACTTGATATACTGGGCCTTGGAATTTTGTTGTTAGATAGATGTTTTAAGGAGAAATTTAGAAACCTCTTTGGACTAAATTCATTCAGAACAGATTCTGGTGATACCCAGCTCTTTGGAAATGGGTATTTATGGCTTGTGGAACATTTCTGGAGCAAGGAAAAATCTGTAAATTGCAATTAGTGCAACAAAGCTGAAAAATGAAGTTGTGATATTTCAGTGCATGTGGTAGTGGGGATTTCTGTGGTATTCTAATCCTAGCAACATATTTTCTTTCCATTCAGTCATAATTCTCATGTAGAGAAGTTGCAAATATATCTACTAGATATTTCTCAGTGGGTGAAGAGCAGCTCCTGTTTTAGAGAGTTATCAAGGATGCAGTTATTTGTACTGACTTAAAGCAGGGAATACATGTCTTCCATGCATACTCGAATCCTGAATGGTAAGATAAATGACTTTATAATCAGTATTCTTTCAGTACAATGGCTGGAAAGTTACTAATCACACTTAGCTCTCCAAAGGGCTTGACTTGAGAATATACAATTGATCTCATCACAGAGAATATTTAGCTTAAGGAATTGTATACTTTACTAATCTTAATCCATTACTGATCTGAGTGTTTTACACTGTTTCCATTGATTTTACAGATTTTGGTCATTTTAGAATATTCTTGTGATAGAAGAGATTTCTCAGTATTAGTTAGTATACTTTATGTTTGACAACACAGAATGGCAAATTTTGATATAAACACAGTAATATTTAGGTGCTTGTTATAAGAAGTCAAATGTACTTGATTTTTCTTTCTTATATAACTGTCATCTAGATCAGTGGTCAGCAAACCATGGCTTGCGAGCCACATGAGGCTCTTTGGCTCCTTGAGTGTGGCTCTTACACCAAATACCATGGTCTAGGCGAGTCTATTGTGAAGAAGTGGTGTTAGAAAAAGTTTTCAATTTAAAAAATTTGGCTCTCAAAAGAAATTTCAATCCATTGTACTGTTGATATTTGGCTCTGTTGACTAATGAGTTTGCCGACCACTGACCTAGATGAAACCAAGTCCTTTCATTAGAATGCTATACCAGACATAGATGTCAAGGTCTCTAGATCTTTCTGCCCCCCTGCTCCTCTCTCAGATAGATAGGTAGGTAGATTGATAGATATATGAAAGATGATAGATGGATGGATGGATAGATGGATGGATGGATAGACATAGGCATATTTATAGACTATAACACATGAATAATCCTATATAATAAAAGCTTAATATGCTAAGTGACCTTTCAACCATTCAACCAGTCGCTGTGATGTGCACTGACCACCAGGGGGTAGACACTATGACCAGTAGTTTAGCTTGCTGCTGGGATCTGGCCAATTGGGACTGGGCAAGATGGTCCAGACATGCCCTGGAGCCCTCCCTTGGTCCCTCTGTGGTACCAGTGGTGCAACAGAGTGGTCCATTGACCTGACTTGTGCCCTGTCACAATCCGGAACTTCTCGGGGGATGTCAGAGAGGTGGTTTTAGCCTAATCCCCACAGGACAGGCCAAAGGCCCCCACTGGTTCATGCATCTGTGCACTGGGCCTCTAGTATCCTATATAATAAAAGGCCAGAGGCCGTAAGTGTCCTGACCAGAACAACTGCCCAGTCAGTCGCCATGAGGTGCATTGAGCATCTCTCAGTCCCTCCCCCTGAGCTCCAATCGCAACAAGGCGGGCAATAATTGGGTGAGGTGACGAGGGCAGTGAGCAGTGGGGGCTACCATGCATGATTTCATGCACTGGGCCTCTAGAGTAAATAATAAAGCTTACATGATTTTGCAGTATTTTTGCCATCTAGTTTCTCTCCTAACATGCCCAGTTCCATAATATTTCCATCTCAGCTGACAGAAGTGGGAAATAAAACAAAGGTGTTAACACAGTGGGGAAATTTTCTTGATGTTATTATGGTACTTGATTGTAAGCTTCCTGACAAGCTTTTCCAGAGCTCATGGAATAGAAAAGCGTGAACATCAAACTGAAAAGATGAAGAACAAACTGCCAAGATTATGATATGAATTTAAATATACATTGCCAAACAGGAGGAAGAAGGTGGTAAATATCACACTTAGGGTAGGGTGCCAGAGGGGTGGGCCGCTGATGATGGAGTGATGTATATCTCTTGGCCTGTGCTGGAAAAACTCATTCAGATGGCTGGATACCTTATAATCCTGTGTTTATGTAGATTTGCATAATACTAATATATTAATTCAATGATACAAAATAGTAAGTATTTTACTAGTAGAATGTGTGTATTATAAATCTTGGTAATATCACGGTAACCATAAGTACACATGTCAATGACAAAAATCAGTTTCTAAGTTTTTAAAAAATGTTTTCTTTATTTTCTAGCAATATCTATTTGATGTTCTTTTATAAATGGTATTTGCTTTAGACAAATAGAAACAGGCCCCAGAGCATTAAGAAATATTTTTGAAGGATATTTAAAATGGAAGCAATCTTATCTACTACTAGTATTTTTCTCCTTAATGAACTGGAAAGGTCGGTTTTTTTTTTTTCCTTTTAATTTTGCCAGGCCTGACCAGAAGCCCTTGAACTATGGATGGCGGGTTACTCAGACACAGTTTGGCTGTGAAAGAGAGGGCTAGGAGCGCTTGCCCAGTTGTAGTAGCCAGAGCAGCCTCCTTAGGCCTTCATTGGAATTTTTATCTTTTGATACAATCAGTAGGGTGAGTAATCTTGGGAGGACATATGTGTTTACATTGTACTCTAGGCAAGAGCATCCAGGGATTAAGCATAAGGATTCCAGTAAACACCCAAGGGTCTGCATATGTACACAGACTAGGATTTGGAAAGGTCAAGGAATAATTAGGAGCACTATCTTTGACACTACCCTAAGTCGGAATTCTGGTAAACAGGGCAGGTGGCCTTCCACACACTTCCCTTTTTACAGAATGTGCTCCTTACAACTTTCCAACCAAGTCTCTTGTGCTCCCCAACATAATTTCAGCATGGAAAACTTTAGTATAGATCTCAGATGTTTTGAAAATACATTAAGTGAGAACCAGTGAGGTAATGTGAAGGAAATAATATCAGTACAATTAAATAATGACTTAAGGATATAAGTGGCATTGTATGGAGGATGGCATCTAGTGACACTTAATTTACTGGAATTATTTTTCTCTATTGAAGTCTTATTGGTGACTGATCCTTGGGAGAGGAGGAGGAGGTTAAGAGCAGTTTAACTGGATATCTCTTATTTGTATAGATAGTAATTTTCACAGTTTTCCATTTCTGTTGTGTTACTATTTCATAAATTTTTATAAAATATATGAAAATGGTTTCAAATGATTAATTGGATGCCAGAAAGAGTATGAAAACATGTGTGCTCATTGTTATTCTTTGCAGTGTCTGCGAAGGCTGATAACCCAGTGTGTTGGAAACTCTGTAATTACTTTTCTTGCCTCGATTTCCTTTCTAAAAACCTTGTGTCTGAAAGAGACTTGACGAGGTGTAGTGAACACACAATGCAATATACAGATGATATAATATACAGATGATATATTATAGAATTGTACACTTTAAATCTATATAATTTTATTAATGTCCCTTCAATAAATGTATTAAAAATACACCTTGCAATAGTTTCTTACTGACCTTCAAATATAATAGTATCTTTAAGAAAATTTAAAAGACTTTTTAGAAGTAAATATTTTATTTTTAATTGTGGTAAAATTTACCTTCTTAGCCATTTTTAAGTGTACAGTTCAGTATTGTCAAGTATATTCACATGGTTGCACAACAGATTTACAGAACTTTAAAAAAAAAATCCTTCTAGCCGAGACCAGTTTGGCTCAGTGGACAGAGCATCGGCTTGCAGACTGAAAGGTCCCAGGTTCTATTCCGGTCGGGGGCATGTACCTTGCTTGCGGGCACATCTCCACTGTGGGGCGTGCAGGAGGCGGCTGATCGATGTCTCTCTCTCATCGATGTTTCTGACTTTCTCTCTCTCTCCCTTCCTCTCTGTAAAAAATCAATAAAATATATTAAAAAAACATCCTTCTACATTGAAACTGTGTGCCCATTAGACAACTCCTTCATCCCACTTCCCCCAGCCTGTGGCAAACACCATTCTGTAATACCTGCGTGACCTGGCTCCTGCCCACGCTGTTTGATTTTTCTCTAACCCATCTTGAGACATGCCCTGCGGGCACACACACAGTCTTTCCCTTCTCCATTCATATTCTCACTTCCACATTGTTTCCCTTGGTTGGTACAGTTGTCCCCACACTTCTTATATGGTTAACTTCCAACTCAACTGTTAGTCTTATAAATTTATAAGAGTCCTAGATTGGGAGATGTACACCCACTGTGTGCTCTTAACATCTCTGTACCTTATACAGGGTGGGGCAAAAGTGGGTTTATAGTGGTTAATGTGGAAAATAGTACAATAATTAATAATAAAAAGCAAACTGTGTTTAGTGTACTCATAGCTGTAAACTTATTTTTGTCCAGCCCTGTACTTCCAACTATTATAATAATTAGCTTTACTTTTTTTTTCTGAGAGAATGTGAGCCCTTTGAAACTAAAATCATTAGCTACATTAATAAGAACATCCAGTCTTGAAAAGCAGGGACTAGATGTCCTCCATGCCTAAACTACTTTCGAGTTATAAGATAAATCACTTTATAATCTGTACTAGTTCTTTCAGTCCAATGGCTGGAAAATTAATAGTCAAATATAACTCTCTAAAGGGCTTGACAACATAGAATGGCCATTTTGGCACAATCACAGTAATTTTTGGAAGCTGGTTGTAAGAAGTTAAGTGTAATTTTTGGATGCTGGTTGTAAGAAGTTGATTTTCTCTTTATTTTTCTTACATCACTGTCATCCAGATGAGATAAAGTCCCTTCATTAGAATGCTGTTCTAGACATTGAAGTTAAGATCTCTAGGTCTTTCTGCCTCTTTCTCTGTCTCTCCGATAGATAGATAGATACATACATACATACATACACACACAGATACATAGATATAGTCATATTCATAGATTTTATAGTATATAGATACATAAATATAGGCATATTTATAGATGTTTATATATAATATAAAGGTTCATCTTATTTTATTACTAGCACCACAGGACACACTAAATAAATAGCTATTGATTGGATAAATGGGTCAGTGCTCAAAATACCTAAATTTGAATCTTTACACTTACTGGTTGCGTGCCCTTGGATATATAATAATAATGCTGTTTACAATAATAATAATTTCAGCAGTAATGGCAGGGGTAGCATTTACAGAGCACTTATTATGTAGTAGGGATTTTCCAGCCTGTATATTAACTCAATGTTCCTAATACCTCATGTGTTAGGTTTATGATTATGACTATTGTGCAGATGAATAAATAAGACAGATGTTAAGTGATTTGTCCAAGTTCACACAGCTCAAAAGAACAGAACTGCCCCTGGAATCAGGAATTTTGAAACTGATGGCATATACAGAAATATATTACTTGATGTGTTGGACCCCACTTCCTTATTTATAATTAGAGGCCCGGTGCACGAGATTTGTGCACAGGTAGAGTCCCAGGCCTGGCCAGAGATCAGGGCTGACTGCAGCCTTCGGGTTGCTGGCTGGGGCCTTCCTTTGTTCCATGCCGTCCCCTAGTCATCAGTGCATGTCATAGCGAGCGACTGAACTCCCGGTTTCCCATTAGAATTTCTGAGGGGACACTTTGCATATTAGCCTTTTATATATGTAGATAAGGATTATTATAACCATTTTAAATATGTACGATGAGCATTAAATGTTCTAATTATGCAAGCTTCTTAGTATATAGTGAAAAATCCAATAAATGACAATAATTACTGTCATATGTCAGGTACCCGGCTTAGTGCTTCTAATGATGTAGGCTTTCAGTAAATATTAGCTCCTTTCTTCCCTGACTTCTTTCTTAATTGGAGCAAATCACAGACAATTACTAGTGAAAAATAATTAGGACAGGAGTATATTGCAATGGCCACGAAAAATATGAGTTACAATTGGTATAATCACTAAAAGAAGAGCAAGATTTAAGAAGAAAACAGTATCCTGTAGCTGGAGTGCTAATACTTTGCTGCGATTGTGATAAAAATGTTTGACATTTGACTCATACTTATAACTTTGAAAGCATGTTCACCTTTTTCATGTCATTTTTATTTTATGGCTGACCTTGAGAGAAAGGATAGGATATCACACCACATTTTATAAAATCATTTGCTGAAGATAAGAATAGTTAGGGCACAAGGAATTACTGGAAATTGTATTTTTAGATTATTTGTTCTGTAGAAATATAATTCATTATGAAACCAGAACATTTTTGAGAATGGAAGGGGAAATTTCAAAGTTCATACAACAGGCATAAACTGGGATGATCCAGGGCCAACCAAGGGATAAAGGTGCCCTTCTTTATGTACATTCTTCCTTCATTTGTTCACCTTTGCTATTATCTTGCCCAACAAGCATCATACTGACTTAAAATTTCCTTCCTTCCGTCCCTCTTTCCCTCCTACTTTCCTCCCTCCCTCCCTCAGGCCCCCCCCCACTCTTTCTCTCTCTCTCTCTGTTAATCCTCACCTGAGGATAGTTTTTTCCTACTGATTTTTAGAGAGAATAGAATGGAGGGGGAGAAAAAGAGAAACATCTATGTGAGAGAGACACATATATTGGTTGCCTCCTACAAGAGCCCTGGACTGGGGTCAGGAATCAAACCTGCAACCCAGGTATGGGCCCTTGACTGGGAATTGAACACATGACCCTTTAGTCTGTAGGCTGACACTCTAATCACTGAGTTAACCAGCCAGGACAAATATTCCTTTCTGGATCTCCAGAGGATGAGTTTTTTTCTCCTCCTCAGGGCTTCCATAGTTCAGTTTGTTATGCACACATATATGTGCACATACCAAGTGTATATAATTGAAAAAAAAAAAGATTTATGCCAGGGCTGACCAGCAGCCCCTGAACAACCGTTGAATAGATTACTCTGACAGTTTCACTGTGAAAGAGAGGGCTAAGGGGTTGCCTGGCTCAAGGGACCAAGCAGCCTCCATTGCCTCCCTGGATAGCCTTTTATTGTACAGCAGTTTGAGATAAAGTTTATCTTTTAGATATAGTCAGTAGGATGAGTAATCTTGGGATGATACTTGCTTTGCATTGTCCTCAAGGCAAGGGCACCAGAAGATTAGGCATAAGGATACCAGTAAACACCTTGGGGATATGCATGTGCACAAACTGGTTTGAAAAGGTCGAGGAATAATCAGGGGCGCCACCTTTGACACTTCCCTGTCTTTCCTAAGTCAGAATTCTAATAAACAGGGCAGGCGGCCTTCCACACACTTCCCTTTACTCAGAATGTGTCTCTTACAAACTTTCCAACCAAGTCTCGTGTGCTCCCCAACAATTTACCTTTAGGCAATGACTGTATATACACATTAGAGGCCTGATGCATGAAATGCATGCAAGGGGGTCGGCCTTGGAGGCCCTGGCTGCCTCATGGCCCTGCAGCCCCACCCATTGGTCATTCCGCATGGTCTGTCCAGAAGGCTGTTCCACCATCAAGTCTAATTAGCATATTAGCTCTTTATTATATAGGATATGTATATTTAGACATATGTATACTTATATGTGTATTTGGGGTAAGGTTGAAAAGTTTGACATACTTGATGTGGTTTGCTTCTGTGACTGAATTATCTGTTTCTCTATTGAACCTCCTTTTATTAACTGTATTAAATCGTATAGTGGTCTCCTAATGCTGCTGTTAACAAAGTATCACAAGATGGATAGCTTAAAACAACAGAACTGTATATATTTTTTTCACAGTCTTAAAGAGTAGAAGTCCCAAATTAAGTTGTGTACAGAGGTGATTCTTTCTGAGGGTTCTGAATAGTCTGTTCAGTCTCTCTTCCAGCTCTGGTAGTGCTCATGTTCTTTGCTTTGCAGATTGATTCGTCACTCCAATCCTCTGCTTGCACATGGCATTCCCCTGCGGGTCTGTGTCTTTACTAGGGATTTTTGTTGGTCATGATAAATCAGGACTCACCCTACTTCAGAACAAGCTCACCATGACATTTCATTTGCAATGACCCTATTTCCAAATAAGCTCATGTTTGGGATTAGAAATTAAACATATTTTGGGGATGAGAGGGTGACTTTTTAACCCATAATAGTAACAACAGTCAAACCAAATCAGATTATAGAAGGATTTGCCAGTGTTGCACTATCTGTTGTATTACTTTGTTTTAGTAAAGCAAGAAAACAGAATTAATTGTGTCTGCTGAAAACAACTTCATAATGACCCTTCCTTTTCATTGCATGGAAGATGGTGATGGGATTTAATTTTATAAATAGGAATTATAAACAGCTACTAAAACAACGAACATTTTGCTTACATATATGTGTGAAAATCAAATGTTTTCTCTACTTGTCATGTTTAGAAGGTATGAAAATTACCTCCCAAGCTTAAAAAAATTCTATTAGTGTTTATAGATAATTTTGTATTGATTCTATTTATATTATATTTCTATTTTAGTCATGAATAGTTGTTGATTTCTATGGGAAATAATTTGGCATTTTAGCAGAATTGTAGACTATTATGTTGGATATGACAAAGAAGCTATTATTGTAACCTGCTCTTGTTTCACATTAAAATAAACAGCATAGTAGTATCTGAATAGACTCTTCTTTCCCAGCAGAACACAGCTGAAGGAAAAGGCTGAAACGATTGAGGAAAAATATTCTAGAAAGAATGACAGACCCTCTGGCAAGAGAACAGCATTTCCAAGCAATTAAGTCCCAAAGAAAGGGGCTGAAACACACCACAAAACAAACAAACAAAAATGCCATTTGAAGGTAGCTAAATGATCTTCCAAACCTAGAGGATAAGTAGAGATGTGAGCAGGTAGGGTGGAAAAAAACACAGGTGGAATACAGGCTAATGGATTCTGTGAAAGCTGAAGGGCTGAGATTAGCACATAATCTGTCAGGCAGCAGTTAAACCAGGAATTTGGGTTAGTAGAATTCAGAAGAACCAGATTCAGAGGCACACATGAACCCACTTTTTCTACACATTTCTATCAAGATAAAGGGGTATTCTTGGTGTTTGCCATTTCTTCTTAAGCCATTGACTCCTCTACAGGAGGACAGTCTATTACAAAACGTACAAGTACCTTTCATACTACTGCTCCTCACAGGGCAGCTAATGGGGCACCTATCATTTGTATAGGTGATCCTTATCTTTTTCAGACTAGATAATTTACTGTGACTTCATAGAGACTTGCAATTTGGACATTTGGACATTGAACTTTGGGTTTTGTGGTTCTTTTGAAATCTGTATTGAGACCCTGAATAAAACAATTCCATACTTAAGTTTTCATTATTCATAAGAAATTATTTTAAGCATGCATTTCAGGAAAAATCAAAAGTATGATAAGGATAAACTGCTTTGTATTGATGCAATAAATGAGTTGTAATGAGAAAGTGAATGTGCTTTTATATAAAACTTAACTGAATTTTCATAGTTTGAGATTTATGAAAAGGTGATGACCATACATCATTGGAAAATTATTCTGGAAACTTATAGTTTTGTCAGTATAAAACCCACACCAACTTATTAATAGTAATGTAGGAAGGAATGACCCAGATAAGAAGGCCCACTTGAAATGAAAATCCTATTGGAGTACTTTTGACCTTTTTAACCCATTTCTCAGTCAGATGTTTTGCTTGCATTGCCTAAATAACCCAAAACAGGGCTGCATTTTGATGCTACTTCCTTTTGTCATTTTGTTTTTCTAGATTGATGATGGGGACACATTACTGTTAATTGAATGTATAAATAAAATAGTGAAATAAAGAGATAAATAATATATCAGCCTTGTCAGTCCTCAAACAAATAATGCTATTCACTGTTCAAAATAAGTGGTTATTCATGTGCCATTATCATTAAGAATGACATCCAAAACTTAAGCTGATTTTACAAAATTTTTCAAATTGATTAAATCATTCAAGCATCCAATTTGAAAAAAAAAGTCAAGTGATTCATTTGACAGATGCTTGATTTTACTGATCAATAAATAACACTCTTAAAAATTTATATTTAGGTCTTAGAACCTATCTATCCTTCAATGACACACCAACATTTAGTCAATTACATAAGAGAAATATCTGTGTGTAAACATTTATTCACCTAACTTTTTCAAAACATTGAAAAAGATACTTTGGGAGGAGTGATATGCACAAATCCTTATATCCACAATGATTCCATTCTATTTGTTAGACAAAATTAAAAGATTTTCAGAAGTAGGGCCTACATTTTTACAAATCTCTAGCTCCTTATTGTTCAGATAGACTTTCTTTTTTTAAAAATATATCTTTGTTGTTTAAAGTATTACAGTTGGTCCCCTCCCCAGGTCTTTACCACACCATTGTCTGTGTCCATGGGTTATGAATATATGCATATGAGTTCTTTAGTTAATCTCTTTCAATAATATATGTTGAAAGAACAAAACCAAGGCTAATGTTAATAGGAATGTGAAGTTGTGCTAATGTTCTTCCTCATGTCCTTCAAATGAAGCCCCTGTTAGTTATGCCATCTTCCCCATCAATCTTCCCAACATGGAATGTCTTCCTTACTGCTAGTATAGGGGTGACCTCATGTTATCCACTGAATGTTGCAGGTTTCATACTTTCTTGTATTTATCTCTCACTCTTCCACACCAGTACACACTGCCTCACAGCAGCCTTGTTCCTTGTTTAAAGTCATGGACATGTCTTGAACACCTCAAAGCTTATTGGAGTGCATGGCTTTTGTGTTAATATGTCTTCAGTCCGTAGTCACATCTGCACATAATTTTTTTTCCTTTACAAAGTATCTTTGAATATTTTTAATGAGGGACAACTGGAAGTTAAGATGTACATGTCAATTTGTAGCCTATAAAATGAACTTTTTAACTAAAACTCATGACAATAACGCATCAAAGAATTTATGAGACTCATTGTGAAGATTTATGTGACAAATATATCTAATGTCATTACAACAAAATCAGATCTTTAAACCTTTGTATGTGAACCATTCATTTCATAATGCAGTGAGTCTTCTGCCCTAGTTTATTGTGTGAAAGAGAAAATGTGGGTCTTCTTTCTGGGGTTAATTGTTGCTTTCACTGTTCACAAACCCTCTTTTCCTGCGCCCTTTTAGGATTGCCCCTGACCCAAGACATATTTGTGAAAATTGATATTCACGGTTTATGAGCCACAAGGAATAATTTAAGTGGCGACAAATCCCTGGAGGTATTCAATATAGTTAAGCATGCATATTGAATAAAGGATAAAATTTTTATAACGACAGTTGTGAGAATGCAAAAGCTGTGTCAGACCTGCTTAAACTAAATTTTATTTTAGTTTATGTTACAATGTGGAGCCTCCATCATGAATTTGTGCTTATGTTTTATATGCATTGATAAAATGAACAATTTAATATTTAGTTATGAATGATTCAAATACTAGTCTTGCTGAAAATGCAGACTTCAGGTGCCACCCTAAACAACTAAGACAAACTTGAATTTTAACAAGAACCTCAATCCCGATGTTGTCTATGCACATTGAAGTTCACCTCCTGTCCTTCATCTCTGTGAAGTTTCTCTCTGTAGATATGAATCAGTATTTTGTTTTGAAACACTGCCACTATTTTTTAAAAGTTAGGGCCCCTAGAAAAAATTATATTTTTCATAAAACGGTCTTCTCTTCTAGCTTCTACCTGGAAGGTAGAGATTTTACTTGGAGCCACACAAATGAAATAATAGAAGGAAACATTAACAAAGTATTGTTAGTAACTTAAAAAAACAAGATTTCATTAGACATTCTGTATATGACAAGCCAAAATATCACTGAGAGCATGTTCTTTCTCATTAGTGATCCATTTATTCTTAGTTGTCATAACTGTATTTCATGTAGAAATCTATAGGATTGTCATAGAATTGTATATAAAATAAAATTTTGGCCAGATGAATTTGCTGGATATGATTTTTATTGCTCCTTAAGTAACAACTCCTGGTTGTAATGCTCAAGATTTTATGCTCTGAAACAAGTACTATCAGCTAAAACTTTGGAATCATTTTAAGACTTCAGGAAACTGTAACTTTCTCTTACATACACACACTCAGGCATATTTAGAATTAATTTTGAGCAGCTCTCATAGTTTTGTCTATCAACTTAAGTTTATTATTGGAGCTTTAGCAGTTACATAGATAAATAGAGAGTAATTCTGCTGCCTGGTCACTTATAATCTAGTATACAAAATAAATTGAACAGAAATCACTTCAGTATAAAATGCCACAAAAGAGATCCTGATTACCTTTGGATGAAATAGTCAAAAAGACATTTTTGATGAAATGGTATTTAATTGAATCTTGAAAGATTTGTGGCACTCCAACATGTAAAAAAAGGCAAGATCATTTTAATGGGAAATAACAGTATGAGTAAAAACAAGATAACGAATGATGAGGCATGGAGAGAAATAGAAAATAATCCCAGAAAAAAATGAAAACAGTTAAAAAGTACTATAAAAAATTGAAGAAAGAGTACTTGTCACTACTTTGCAATATGTAGATCTACTCACTTTGTAACAGCTGAGGTATGTAAGTGCATTATTCTTGTTAATATTGGTAGATGAAAATACTCAGGTGAATTTAGAAGACAAATGTGAAAAAATACTTCTTAAAATCTCTCTTCTATATAAAGCCCAAGCAACCATCCGACCAGCCAGTAGCTATTATGCACTGACCACCAGGTGGCAGATGCTCAATGCAGAAGCTGCCGAGCTGTGGTGACTTGGCAGCAGTGATTCTTGGGTGATGCACTTGGAACCAGAGAGGAGGAAGCCTGATTCCGAGGTGCATCACCTGAGAACTGCCCTCTCTCAATCCGGGACCCCTCAGGGAATGTCAGAGAGCCAGTTTTGGCTGGATCTTCACTGGCCAGGTTGAGGGCCCCCACTGATGCATGAATCCATGCACCAGGCCTCTAGTACTTAACTAAAAATCGTGTGGTTTCAGAATGAAAACGTCATTGAGAGCCATCTTTTCCAACTTTCACATAAAAGACAGGGATTCCTTTTATCTCATCTCTTGTTTCCATTAAGGTTTTGTTTAAATTCACTTTTGACAGGTTTCTTTATTGACATTTTCAAGACAGCTTTGGTAAACTCTTTTTTTTCTTCAGTTGATTAGAAATTAAAAGAAAATAATTCAAATTTTCTACTTGTTTGTCCATACTTGACCCCAAATTAAGAAATTGGGAGCACATTCTTTTCTTCTGCTTAGCCTTTTGGTACTTTTCTAAGTTAAATACTTAGATTCCCAAATGTGCTATATGTAATTATATGTCTGTATTTATCTCTGTGTGTATTTGTGTGTAAAATTTCTAAACTACTCTGGTATCCCTTTTTTAGAAGTTCTAAGACTTTTGTATCTAATGGGCCAATCAATTCAAATCAGATCAAAGGCTTGTCAAATAATTAGATTAAAAAAACACTATCATATATTTAATCTCACAATTATTGTGAAGGAAAAATATAAATTTCACTAAAATGTAGAGAAAAAATAATCACAGACTAAAACAATCTCTCTCTCTGACAACAACTTAATTTTATTGTACGTAACAATACTATGCATAGTAAGTATATTACCTTTCCACTTTTTCTCTCTTTCTTTTTACAAAGACAAAATTTATTTATGGTAAGCAGATCCACATTTTGAAAGCATTCGTTTATGTGATCTCTATTTTCTCAATATATGTATTTTTTAATGTCAGATCAGAATTGAACTCACTACTCTCAAAGATACTTCTCCTCTTTGGGCATGTTCCAGGTATAAGTGCAGTTGATATTTTTGTCAGTGCTAACTCATGTTGTACTCTTAATTATTGTCTCATCTTTATTTATTCAATAAATTTTTGAACCTAAAGGCAATATTTTGTATTCATCTTTGTTCAGCTGTATATCTTGTTGGTTTGGGGTCAGTTTGTATTCTGTTTTGACATTAAAAATAATGGTGATGTATCTCTATAAAATGTATTTTTTAATGTCTTTAAGCTATCAAAACATGAGCAGGAAAATACATTGAATTCATTTTATGTGCTTTAAAAATATTCTGCCAGGTTTAAGTTTTGTAACACATGTTTTTCTATTTCATCATCTGTTTAACATTTTTATAATGAGTTTTTAAAACTAGAAATTATATATATTTTAGGCATACTACATGATTTTATATATTTATAGTGAAATTATTATTACATGAATATATTTCACAGTAACAATTTTTTGGTGTATGATGAGTATATCTGAAATCTATTTCTTAGCATATTTCCTGGATTTGGTACAGTATTATTAAGTAGACTTTTCATGCCTGTACTTTAGATACCTAGACATTCATCCTACATAAGTGCACATTTCTTTGGCCAATATCTCCCCATTCCCACACCACCTGCCCTAACCCCTCACAACCACTATTTTACTTTCTGTTTCTATGAGTTTGACTTTTAAAAAAAATTACATATAAATGAGATCATATAGTATTTCTCTTTTTCTGGCTGACATATTTAACTTAGCAGACATCTATGTTGTCTCAAATAGCAGGATTTCCTTCTGTCTTATGGAAAAATAATATCCCATTGTGTATTCATCTTCTTTATCCATTCATCATTGATGGACATATATTTAGGTTGCTTTCATATCTTGGGTATTATGAATAGTACTATGGTGGTTATGAGCATATAGATATTTCCTTGAGATACTGATTTTGTTTCCTTTATATATGTATACAAAGTGGGGTTGCTAATTTATATGGTAGTTCTATTTTTAATTTTTTGAGGAATCTCCCTACTGTTTTTCATAATGGTATAGTTACATTTTCACCAATAGTGCATGAAGGTTTCCTTTTGTCTCCAACATTTGTTAGCTTTGTCTTTTCCATAATAGCCATGCTAACAGAAAAATGAGGCAATATCTCATTGTGTCTTTGATTTTTATTTCCATGACAATTATTAATGTTGAGCACCTTTTCATAGATCTGGTGGCTATTTGTATGTCTTTTGAGAAATGTCTACTGAAGACCTTGCCCATTTTAAGTGGGTTGTTTTCTTGTTAGTACGTTAAGTTCCTTATAAATTTTGGATATTAATCCCTTATAAGCTATATTAGTATGGTTTGCAAATGTTGTCTCATCACTCTTTTTTTTTTTTTTCTGAACAGAAGTATTTTAGTTTGATGCTCTAGCATTTATCTATCTTTGTTTTGTTGCTTATCCTTTTGGAATCATATCTAAAAAATCATTGCCCAGACTGATGTCAAGAAGATTTTCCCCTGTTTTTTTCCTAAGATTTTTTAAAGTTTTTTTTTTTATTGACTAAGGTATTACATATGTGTCCTTATCCCCTAATTACCGCCCCCCCTCCTACTCATAACTTCAGCCCTCTGTTGTCTGTGTCCATTGGTCAGGCTTTTATGCATGCATACAAGTCCTTTTGTTGATCTAATAGTTTTATTGATTCAGGTTTTACATTTAAATCTTAAATCCATTTTGAGTTGATTTTTATATGTGGAGTGAAATGAGTCCTATTTAATTCTTCTGTGTGTAGAAAACCACTTATTAAAGAGATTGTCCTTTCCCCATTGTATATCTTTTTTGAAGATCAATTGACCATAAAAGTATGAATTCCTGAAGTGTTGAAAACACAGCTTTGTATTTTTTCATTTGTCCAACATTTTTGAGAAATGGCTGAATTGTTTTTATCATTTTGTAATGTTGTTCAAATTAAGAACTAAGATATATTGTTTTGTTGCTAAAAACTTTAACAACTAATTTAGGGCCAGGAATTTAGTCATGGGCTAAAATTCATTGGTAATTTCAGAAAATCTGAATGGGTTATGCCCTTTTACAAAATGAATGAAAGAACATATAAGCATAAACCATTAAAAGCAATTAAAATGGCTAAAACTACTTAGAAAAGTAATGAATTAAAGAAGTTATAAATGTGTCAAGTTACTAGCAAAGTTCTTGGATAATAAGACAAATGTACAAAGCAAAGGCAGATCGCTAAAGAGAGACCTATGGCTAAAAGGAGCATTACAGATAAAAAGCAGTTTTCTTCGTGTGTTGACTATTTATTTAAAATGTGATATCTTAACTATGAACAAAGTGTTAAGATTATGAAATATCTTCAGAAGATAACATAAACTGATTGACTGTAAAAAGCAAATGAGAATCTCATAAAAGTTTCCTTTCATCTTATTATAAACCATAATATTATGTTATGATCAAAGTCTAAATGTTGGCTCATACAGTGTAGAAAAATAATTAGAAGATTGATAGATTCATAATCTATTATAGAAGAAAGGAAATATATAGTGCTGTATAATTTGTGAAATGGATATAGCATTGCATATGTAGTCAAAATATCTCACACTTCTTTATTAAATTTAACTAATTTAAAATGTTTTATTGTGTATTAGATAACAATGATTGAGTGCTTTTTGAAAGTTGAAAAAATAAAATAAAATTTTGATATTGATAAAAGAATAAAAGTGAATATACTTTGCAAAACTTAAAATTTATGTTTTTATTATCCTACCAGAGGCCCGGTGCATGAAATTCGTTCACAGGGGTGTGTGTGTGGGGGGGGGGGGGAGGTTTTCCCTCAGCCCAGCCTGCACCCTCTTCAATCTGGGATCACTCTCACTATTCAGGACTGTTGGCTCCCAACTGCTCACCTGCCTGTCTTCCTGATTGCCTCTAACTGCTTCTGCCTGCCAGCCTGATCAACCCCTAACCACTCCCCTGCCATTCTGACTGATGTCAAACTGCCCTCCCCTGCAGTCTTGGTTACATCTTACTACCCTCCCCTGAAGGCCTGGTCACCCCTAACTGCCCTCCCCTGCAAGTCTGGTCACCCCCAAATGCTCGTCCCTGCAGGCCTGGGTCTCCCCAAACTGCCCTTCCCTGAAGGCCTGGTTGCTCCCAACTTCCCTCCTCTGTCAGCCTGGTCACCTCTAACTGCCCTCCCCTACAGGCTTGATTGCCCCCAACTGCCCTTCCTTACAGTACTGGTCCCCCCCAATTGCTCTCTCCTCCTGGCCTTATCACCCACAACTGCCCTCTCTTGTTTACCTGGTCCCTCCCAACTTCCTTCCCCTGCTGGCCATCTTGTGGTGGCCATCTTGCATCCACAGGGGCAGCCATCTTTGACCACATGGGGTTAGCCATTTTGTGTGTTGGAGTGATGGTCAGTATATTACTCTTTTATTTGATAGGATGCAAAATTTTAAAGTGCCTTGATTACATGAATTTTATTTGATAACTAGGGGCCTAGTGCATGAATATGTGCACCTTGAAAGGAACTGTGGGCTGTGAGGCTGCGGTAGGCACAGGGGCCAGTCTAGGCCCATCCTCTGTGCCTCTGCCTGGCCCCTCCCACCACAGCCCCCAGTCCCTTGCCTGCTGGCAGCCCTGCTCCCACCATCATAACTCTCATGTGCTGACAGCACCGATCCCGCTTGCACCTGTGGATGGTGCAGAGCGATTGGGGCCACCCACTGATGGCACTGTGTGATCAGGACCAGCACCAGGCATCAGCAGTGAGTGCAAGTGGGTCCAGCGCTGGCAGCAGGCGTGAGTATCACAACACTCCAGTGCCAGCAGTGGGTGCAAGCGTGGCCCGAGCCAGCAGCAGGTGCGAGCACCAGGCAGGACCACAGCACGCAGGAGCAGAGAATTTTCAATAACCACTAGAGGATCACCCCTATGACAGCGATTGGTGCCCCACTTTGGTCTGGTGCCCCCACTCATCTGCTCCATCATCTCGCCATGGGCGATTCCTGCCATGCTCTGTGCACGCCTCCCTGGTCAGCACACATCATAGTGACCAGTTGTTTGGTTGTTTGGTTGTTCCGTCATTCGGTCTATTTGCATATTAGCCTGTTAGTATATAAGATAATTTAAATAATAAATGGCAATTTATAGAATATATACATATTTTTATATATGCATAATATGCTTAAGTTTGGGATTTGTGTAAGTTTGTTTTGGAGTGGGCAGTCACTTATAGAATATAATATCTATAAATTTTTGCATTATATTTTAGTCATTATTATTTACCATTGGTGACACAACTATATTATGGGGCAGTTCCTTAACAGGGTTTGAATTTGTACATATTCAATAACATTCAGGAGGTGATACATTCAGTAGAAAAGTCAGTAAAATTTAATTAGGGCTCTTTTAAAGAATAATTACTGTTGATTCTTGAAAAACACAGGTTTAAACTCCCTGGGTTCCCTTATGCATAGATTTTTTTTTCAATACATGTCAGACCTCCATATCCTTAGGTTTCACATCCATGGATTCAATCATCTGTGGGTTGAAAATAGTATTTTTGATCAATGCTTAGGAAATTGTGAATGGTGAGAGGGAGAGTTGTATGCATCACCCCATGCCATATTTTATGTAAGGGATTTGTGCACCCTTGGATTTGGTATCATGGGAGCCCTGGAACTAATCCTTTGAAGATACTGAGGAGCTCTAGTTCAGTTTTGGAGAAATCAAAAGTCATAGTTTTTTGATTGTGTGGGGGAGTTGGCACCCCTAACTCAATCATTATTAAAAGGTCAACTATATTTATTTTATTTTAGTAAACTGTGCATGTATGAGATGAGTTGATAATACTTTTTAATTGATAAATCTAAATGTATTCTTTTAAAGAAAAACAGTCAATCCAGTTAGTATTTTGTGTTTAATCCAAGGACAAGTTGTTGGGGACTGCACAGCTATTATTGTTGCTATTTTTTTTTTAATCTAAGTAATTTTCTCCAATGTTTTACAAAACAGATATTCTTCAAGGTCAGTTTCCCATTATATTTAACCTGAAAGAAAGCCCCCATAAACACAAATGAACTTCTTTTCCCTATAATTTGGACAAACCAATGTGAAATATTATTGGTTCATACTTTGGTTTTTTACTACGAGCCTTACAATAATTTACACACTCCAGAGAGGTTAAGACATGTCATCCAGCTGAAACCTCCTAAGTCTACAAAATAGATTAATTTATGGTAAAGCAGCTTTTCTTTCTAAGTATGCTTTGCCCTGGAGGAAATGAAGTTGCTGCTTTAGAATGCTTAATAGCACATTCCACTCAGTGTTGTAGCTCACAGAGATAAATCAATTTCTGCTCTGTTTTATCACTAACTCAAGAGGCTACCAAATTAAAGTTGCTACCTGTTAGACTGTCACCTATGCACTCTAGGATATACTCTTTACTGGAGGTTTTCTATGTTGCTTTTTTGCCTGAGGACTGAAGGGTTCTCATTAAGATTTCTAAAAAATAAAGAAGCTTATTTTCATATTTCCTATATTTTATGAAATTTTAGTGTAGTGGATTTCCATGGTACCATTTGAAAAAAAAATCATTTAAGATCTGTGATTCTCTATTGGAATTGTTAAATAAGTGAGTAAAATATAATTATTATTTTAGTGGAAAGCTGATATCTACAGATAAAGTATTTTTACCTGTTACTAATAACATCACACTTTGCGATTTTGTTTGGTTTATTGCTTATCTTTGTTTTTCCTTTCTTTCTTTTTCTGAACCCACCCCTACCTACCCTGTATTCAGGGGTTATGCATAAATGCCTAGCTTTGTTTTCTTTATGTTAATGCAATCCAAAATAATATGGTAGTGGGTAGGTATTTGCTCCAAAGAGTAATTTTATCCTTATAAAAGTAGTGATTCATGTTATCTATTTTCATTCTAAAACATCTAGATATAAAATTTCAAATTGGTTAAATTTATGATGAGACTTTTGATAATGTGATGTGGCTCAATTTAGTGTGAGTTAAATATTGGCTAAATAATTTTCTCTTACTTGAAAAATTAGATTCTTGTGTTACTTTCTGAAAGACCTAGGTAGATCCTCCTATGGGAAAGCTTGAAGGTCTTTTTGCATTTTCTAGTCTTGATGGATGATGTCATTGTCATGAGCTGGCTCTATTTTGGGGCAGATAATGTGCTGAGGCTCTAGGCCTATGTCTCCAATGTGGCAGCCATTGGCCACATATTGGCATCCAGCACTTAAAATGGAGTCAGTGAGATGGAAGGAATGCTTTTTCACAACTTGATTTAATTTTAATCAATTCAACTTGAAAAGCTGATGCAGTGTAAAATAAGTTTAGATTAAGCATATCTTTGTTTTGATAGAACTGTATTTGACCTTTGATATTTTAGCATCTAAGATATGCTGCATATATAATATATAAAATTTTGAAGATCTCAAATGGAAAAAAGGAAGTAGAATATAGCAGGAATAACTTTTATTTTGATTACATGCTGAAACGATAAGATTTTAGATATGTGAAATAAAATCTATTATTAAAATGAATTTCACATGTGTGTATTATATGGTTTTTAATGTGGCCACCTATGTGGTTTACACTATATTTATATTATACTGTATAGCTCTGGCAGTTCAGATGGAGGGAGTGATAGTTCTCTATATAGAGGTGAACTTGGCAGGAAGTTCCCACAAAACTTAACTTTTCTACATCTTTGCAGATTCTTTCATTTTAAACTTATGAAAAGAAAGTAATCCTAAAACAGATTTCCAAAAATATGTTGACAATGTTAAAAAGATTTCTGAGGGTTTAATGTGCCATGTGCCATATATAATAATCAATGTACCACAGTTTCCCAAGTTGACTTGTAATGAGCATCTCTCAAGAATAGCATGCTATGGGCCAGATGATCAGATGTTGGGAAGTATAATAATAGTTATGCCGGTCATTATTTTGCTCATTTTTTATTTTAATGTCACAAATCTCAGTGCCTCAAATAGCACTCCACATGCATATTACACACATATATAATGTTATTTGACACTTTTCCTATGGATAAATGATCTTTTCCTGCTGTCTTTTTGTTGTTCTTAATCCTTCCCCGAGGACATTTTTTCCTTGAGAGAGAGTGAGTGGCAGGGAGGAGGAAAGACAAACAGAGAAACACAGACGTGCAGGAATTGAGCTTGCAACTCTTATGTCCTCAGGCAGATGCTCTAATCACTGAGCAAACCCACTAGGGCCAGAATCTAACTTTAGATTCCTTACAGAGCTTCATTCATTCTTTCCCTCATCCTCAGACTCATTCTTTTGTATAAAAGAACAAATACCATATGTAAATCAAACCTTGTGTGTGAAATCTCTACCCCAGTGTTTAGCACATATTTTCACATGCTAAATATTTCTAATTTTTATCACTAGCTTCAATTAAGTATTTAAGACATTAAGTTAAATATCAGAAGACATTCAATGCTCTCATTACAGAATTATTCATGACTAATGAGTATAATTAATATTCAGGTCAGTTCACAAATATTTATTGAGAGCCTTCATGTGCAAGAAACTGTGCTATGGACACTGGAGATTTGGCAGGAATGCACATGAATGAAATTTAATAATCTGACTTCACAGAGAATAATTGTATTCGTAAAAAATTGTCATCTATTTAGCAAAAATAGCCAATGATGGTATAGTTTAAAGACTTGTTCACTTGTTATTTTATGAAATTCCCTTTTTGCTTCTTATGCTAAACAAAATATCTTATGTAGAATATTTTATATATTTTAAGTTAATACATAAACATTATCTACTGAAAAAGCAGATGGAACATTACGTGATAGAATCTTGCCTTTCATTTTCTCATGTTTTTTCTCTTTTCAGTATGATATAACACTTGATCCCTGAAAAGGATAGGAAAACTGGGAGTGTTTTCACCATGCAATGAAGAGCAGTTAAATTACTCTAGTTGAGATTCAACTTCACCATTTTGTTAAAATTGAAACCATTACTTACAGAAACAACATGGCTTCTTTCAGTTGATAACTGGCTCACTTAAGATGCTCCTCATTAATAAATAATAAGAATAGGGAAAATATTTGGTGAGACATAACATCATTCTATGAAATGTACCACTGATTGTATGCAAGAAATAATAATAATGAAATTCATAATGAAGCATTTTACTGAAAGGCTTTAAAACTTTTTAAAAACTTTTTTACAGTCCCAGTACAAAGTCATATATGCATTTAACTGTGATTCTGCATATTAACAAATAAAGTCCCAACTTTTCTCGAAGCAACACAACTGTATTCTGAAAGGTTGTGTTAAAAAAGAGGCCACTATTAAATGGCAACATTTTAGTTATCTATATCTAACAAAAATGAACAACATAACTACTGTGGATTATAGAATATGGGCATATAAGACACTCCACTAGTTCCCAAGACTACTGTTCAGATATTAGATTTACACCAGATTTTGGCCATCTTGCAGAAGTGTAAGGGAAAAGATGCATTGAGCTAGTTGTGTGAGGCAATAGAGCAGGAGTGGGGAACGATCAACCCACAGGCCTCAGAAGATCTTCAAAATCATTTGGGCTCGCCCTGCCAAGGCATTAGGAGTGAGTTAATTACATATTTAACCAAATATAGCAGGCTAATTTTTAAGTTGGTAATTGTGTATGGCCTGAGAATGATGTTAAAACTATCGAAATGGCCTTACTCAGAAAAAAGGTTCTCTACCCCTTCAATGGAGTGGATAGAATTTGGAGCTATATATGTTTAGATAGAGGCACGCTGTGTAACCCTGAAGCCAGCTTTCTTTGAGATCAGAATCATGGTGAGATTCAGGTAGTCCAGGAAACTACTTTTCAGAAAAATATTTTATTCTCAATTTTTAAAGCCATCTAAAATATGAAGTTTATTGAGATTATTAAATAGAAAAAAATGATTTATTGAACGATTTGATTCAAAATATTAAATGGCCTTTGGAAAGTTTAAGTGGGGATTCCTTTACACTTCAGTAAGTGTATGTTTAACAAATTTTCTTCCCATCTGAGTTCACTCCCCTGCATATTCCCTCTTTATTAGATAGGGTTTTTTCTTTAACATATTGGACAGCCCTAACTGGTTTGGCTCAGTGGATGGAGTGTTGGCCTGCAGACTCAAGGGTCCCAGTTTTGATTGTGGTCAAGGGCATGTGCCTTGGTTGGAGGCACATACCCAGTGGGGAATGTGCAGGAGGCAGCTAATTGATGTTTCTCTCTCATAGATGTTTCTAGCTCTCTATCCCTTTCCCTTCCTCTCTGTATAATATCAATAAAATAAATTTTAAAAAGGAAACATTTAAGATTCCTCTATATCCGCCAGGCTGGTGTGACTCAGTGGTTGAGACCCCAGGCTGCCTCCATTGCTAGGGGATTGCGCCCTGGAGGCAAGTGCCTTTCCCAGGCTGATATCCCAGCCCACGCTGGAGCCTCTGTGAGGGATAGCACTGTGGGGAGTGAATTTCTTTTGTTTCTATAAAGGTTCAGAAGGGCCTCTGGGCAGCATTTCCCAGGCTACTTACTCTGCAGGCTCTCAGCAGCATCCCTTCCTGAGGCTGGGGGACTCTGGCAGGGCTGAGAGGACTAGGGACCCCCATCTTGTGGCTATGGGTGCTGCCATTTTTATTGCAGAGTGATGGTTAATTTGCATATTACTCTTTTATTAGATAGGGTTACATTTTCTACTTTGAGTACCTCAACTATAAATAGAGATATAATAGTACTGTTTATTTAGAGTTATTGTATTTAATAAATCAATATATGGAAAGTACTTGGCAAAGTATTTGGGACATAGTACAATGAGCTAAGAATTTATTATTTTTGGAAACAATAGTTTTGTATAGTACAGAAACAAGAGGGAAACAAATAGCCTTTCAGAGCAAGGTGAGATTTCTCCAGCTATTTTGCTCGAGATACAGAATGTGGGGTAGAGTTTGGAAGAGAATGTGTAATATAAACACCAAAAGGGAGCTCAGTAACTGGGAGAAGGAAAGAAGGATTGGGAAAGTGAGTATGAAAAAAAAATTAAAATCTATTTTTTTTATTAAGTGTATTGGGTAACAGCAATGATTATCAGACACTGGCTAATTTACGGTTTTGGCCCTACTTTTGTCCTTGGCAGCTCCAGAAATACCTTTACAAATCCTAGGTATTGGTGCATATATTAGTGGAATATATATGAATGCTTGCTTGAAAGTCTCAGTTTTAAAAAGTTTTTATATTGAATGTTTCTTTCTAGTTAACATTAAGAAGAAGCTTCAAAATTTTAGAGCATCTGCTACAAAGATGTAGAAAAAATAATTAAGAATAAGTTTTTTTTTAAATAGTAAACTTTCTAAATAAATAGAGAATAACTGCTAATTTGCAGTCATGGATGAATTAAAAAGCAATTGGTCTTTAAAAGTCTATGCTAAAACAAAGTGCTAAACAGCGAAAAATCAAGTTCTGTAACAAAATGTTTCCCCTAATGTCTTGAAAGGAAATTTGATTTTCTTTTTCAACAGGTTATCTATTTCATTTTGACACACATTGAGGCATCAATATTTATTAGATACGGTGAGGTGAGTAAGGATCGGAGTTATTGTTCTGCCTTGCTGGCTATAATAAATAATAAATATTGATGCTGTGTTTGAATACAGGAATTCCCTGATTTGAGGGTGTTTTGAATCAGAAAGAATAGACACAGGTCATGATAAATATTTTATTATTTTTTATTGGTTATTATGTGAATCCCTTTATGAAATAAAAATGAAATGAGAACTAGGATTGGGTCTATGTTGGCTAAGGAACAATAGCAGTGTAGGGCGGATTTTAGAACTTAAAGAGACTTTTATAATGATCTAATCCAACATTCTCATGAACATTTATTGAAACTGAGTGCTAGTGAGCATCAGCAGTTTGACTAATATACACAGCTAATATATGACACACATATAGTAACCTTTCCTGTCTATAACCTTTCACATTTTAATTATGATATGTCTTTTGTCTGGGATTCTCTGTGCTTCCTGAATTTGTAGCTCTATTTCCTTTATCAAGCAAGAAAAAATATTCATCATTATTTTTTTTCACAAATATAGATTTCTCTACTGGTTTCTTCCCTCTTAATCAGTGTTCTCATTTTATCAAGGAAAACCTTACCTTTAGTCTTGTTCTGTGTAACTTTCTATATGTGGGAAGAAAACCTTGCTTTCAGAAATTATTTTGAAAAATAATAAAATAATGTGTTATCTTGTTCCTATTTGATTTGTGTTTTAGTCACAATGAAAAATCAGTGTTTGTATTCCTTTGACTCTAGGTACTTCATGCTAAAAACCTTTCCCAAGATGGATTGGAATATTGTTATTGTTGTGTTTGTTATGAGACTTTTATTGAAGTTGATAATGGATCTAACTTGTTGCAGCTGATTATTAGTATAAATGACATAGCATAAAATTGTCTAGCAGGGAGTGTTTAGGGGGTGATCAGTTGAATCATTTGTTCAGGAGTATAGAGGGCCACCATGTGTCAGGAAAGAAATATACAAATAAACATAATTCTTGCTAAATTCTTGTCAGCCTAGAATTTAATCTTAAGGTTTATATTCTTAAAAACTTAAATTCGTCTTTGTATGTGGGTGTGTTAAATACGTAATATTTCTTTCTAAAAACATATTTTTTCAATTGTAGTTGACATACAGTACAAACTAGTGATTAGAAATTGTATACCTTACTAAGTGACCACCCCAATAAATCTAGTATCCATCTGACACCATACAAAGTTATTATAATACTAGAGGCCCAGTGCACAAAATTCGTGCATGGGGTGTGTGTGTGTGTTCCTCAGCCCAGCCTGTACCCTCTCCAATCTGGGATCCCTCTCACAATCCAGGACTGATGGCTTCCAACCATTTTGCCTGCTTGCCTGCCTGATTGTCCCTAACTGCTTATGCCAGCCAGCCTGATCATCCCCTAACCACTCCCCTGCTAGAATGATTACTGCCTAACTGCTCCCCTGCCAACTCGGTAACACCTAACTGCCCTCCCCTACCAGCCTGGCCACCCCTAACTGCCCTCTCCTGCCAGCCTGGCCACCCCTAACTTCCCTGCCCTACCAGCTCAGTAACCCCTAATTGCCCTCCCCTGCCAGCCTGGCCAGCTCCAACTTCCCTCTCCTGCCAGCTTGGTAACCCCTAACTGCCCTCCCTTTCCATCCTGGTCACCACTAATTGCCCTCCCCTGCAGGCCCAATAGCTCCCAACTGCCCTCCCTTGAAGGCACAGTCCCTCCCAGCTGCCCTCTCCTGTTGGCCTGATTGCCATAACTGCCCTCCCCTGCCAGCCATCTTGTGGCAGCCATCTTGTGTCCACATGGGGGCAGCCATCTTATGTGTTGGAGCGATGGTGATTTGCATATTACTCTTTTATTAGATAGGATTATTGACTATATTGTCTATGCTGTACTTTACATCCCATGACTTCTATAACAACCAATTTCTACTTCTTAATCCCCTTACCCCTTTCACCCTTCCTCAAACCCTCTCCCATCTGATAACTATCAAATTATTCTCTTTATCTAGGAGTCTGCTTCTGTTCTGCTCATTTGTTTATTTTGTTTTTTAGGTTTCCAAGTGAAATTATATGGCATTTCTGTCTAGCTTATTTCACTCAGCACATTATCCTCTAGATCTTCCATGTTGTTGAAGATGGCAAGATTCATCATTTAAAGTAACTGTAGATACCTATGTATTATTGCTATTTTATTACTCATATCTTTTAGCTTTTTATTCTTAAAGAAGATCCTTTAAAATTTCTTGTAATACTGGTTTGATGATGATTAATTCTTTTAGCATTTTTTTTTTAATCTGGGAAGCTCTTTATTTGTCCTTTGATTTGATATGCTACCTTTGCTGGATAGAATAATCTTGGTTGTAGGTCCTTGCTTTTGATCACTTTGAACATTTCTTGCTAATCCCATTTGCCTTCAAAGTTCCTTTTGAGAAATCAATAGAAAGCTGACATTCTTATGGGAGCTCCATTGTAGATAACTAACTGCTTTTCTCTTATTTCTTTTAAAATCCCTCTTGTCTTTAATCTTTTGCATTTTAATTATTATGTGTCTTGATGTATGCCTCTTTGGTTTCACCTTGTTTGGGATTCTATGCTTCCTGAATTTGAAGGTCTATTTCTTTACTAGATAAGGAAAGTGTTCATTATTATTTTCTCACACAAGTTTTTCAATATTTTGTTTTCTCCTTTCTCCTTCTGGCACCCACATGAAGCATACATTGGTACCCTTTAAGTTGGATTTATATTCTTAGATACTGAGATTCAGTTCTCTGGGAATATGTAAGACCTTGTTGTTTGTCCCTGCTAGGGAGGAAGAAGCTGGAGTACATATTTATTTACTAAATCCTCTTTGGTACTGGTTGAGGATCATACTCAGATAAAGTTAATTCTCCAAGCCTCACCAGCTCAGACTGAGCCAATCTAGCAGCCATAGAAAGCAAGCATGGTGAGCCTGGAAAATGAGTGTGCTGAGGGAAACTGGTATGGGTAGGACTGACTGTGTCCACCCTATCCCTCCAAGGCAAAATCTTGTGGATTTACCAGTACAGTGACCCATGAATAGCAAGAGTTTGAACTGCATCAGCCCAGTTATATGTGGATTCCCCCCCCAATAAATTCCTCTTCTGTTTTAGATCTAAAGTTGGGAGTCTGCAGATGCAAAGGGCCAACTATATGCATTGATCTGTGCCATTTTATATAGTACTAGAGACTCAGTAAACAATATTAGTGCTCTGTGGGGGTAAGGGAGATGTCCCTTAGCCCAGTCTGTGCACTCTTGCAGTCTGGAACCCCCTCACAGGATGTCTGCCAAAGAGCAAGCCTAACCTGGCAGTTGACATCCCCTAAGGATGCAAAGCATAAATTGATCAAAGAAAGATCAGTTTATTATTAATCTAAGCATTGTTTTATTGATACAATAAAGAAAAAAAAAGATAAATGCCTTTTCATTAATTGCTTTTATACAGTCTTTCTGAAAGGCAATTTTATTGAAATCATATAGCTAAAGCATTATATGATGGTTGATAAAGTGTTTTAAGCAAATAACCTAGAACATAACCTATCTAACAAAGAAGGAATATGCTAATTGACCCTCATGACATTGCAAAGATGGTGGCACCCATAGCCAATAAGGAGGGAATATGTTAATTGACTGCCTTAGCTCAAAGCCAATATGGAGGGAATATGCTACTGGACTTCCATGTCCTCACAGATATCAGTACCCACAGCCCCAAGATAGTGGAACCCAGTCCCCTCAATCCCTCAGTTCCCCAGCTGCCAAGAGTCCCCCAGTCCTCTCAGTCCCCCAGCTGCCAAGGGAGCCAATCCAAGGCTCAGGCAATTTTCCGATGGTGGCTACCCAGCCTCCCAGGGCCAGCCCGAGGCGCAGGCAAGCCTCAGATGGCAGCTGCTCAGCTGCTAAAGGCCACCTAGGGCCATCTAAGGCTCAGGTAACCAGGGCCACCCAAGGCTTGTGCTGCCAGCAGTGGCAGCAGTGTAGGTTTGATGGGACATCATATTCCCCTGATCGCCGGTTCGCCTCCCGCTCCTGAAGGTTCCCAGACTGTGAAAGGGGGTGGGCCGGGCTGAAGCAACCCTCTGCCCTCCAGTGTATGAATTTTCATGCACCAGGCCTCTAGTATATATATATATATATATATATATATATATATATATATATATATATGTATATAAATTTATATTGGTATACATGAATTTATATATACATTTAATACTTACATGTATATATTTAATCATGTTCACCAGCACTGTTCTCAATCCTAAAGCAGTACTACTTGGAGTTTTAAGAAATCTCTTGGTATAGTTTTTGCTTCTTTAACCAAACTGGGGGCAAATTTAAGTTTTGCTTGCAGGTATCCCTTAAGCAGTATGCACAGAAGCTATCTCTCTGTTTACTTACTTTCCAGTTTCCTATTTCTCACAGGTATAAACTCTATGAGAGCAGCACTGATCTACCTTGTTTGTGTATTTATTCACAATCTCTAGCACAAAGCCTGGCACCTAACAGACACTAGGTAGACAGTTTTAAATGTATGAGCAAATGAATGAATGGCATCATGGTAAGAATTATGCACACTATGAAGAATGTACATTTGACCCTTGAACAATGTAGGGGTTTAGGAACACAGACCGCCTATGCAATCAAAAATCTGTGTATAACTTTTGACTCTTCAAAATAAAATTGTCCCTAAAGTACCTGTGGAGGATTGGTTCCATGCTCCCACTCTGATACCAAAATTTGAGGATGTTCAAGTCCCCTATACAAAATGGCCTATATCATTGCCTACAGTCCACCCTCATCCCAGACTCCCTCCTGCAGATCAAAAGCAGTTCAGGTACTTAATGAAAAAAAAATATGTAAGTGGACCCATGCAGTTTAAACCCATGTTATTCAAGAGTCAACTGTATTAATTCTCCCAAACCAAAAATAATAATCTAAAATTTGCATTCGATAATCTCCAGAAATAAAGAGTATTATCAACAGATACCTCATGGATTGTATCTGTCTTAATTCTATTCTATGGTTTTGTTTTTATTCTTAACAGGATATTCTCATTCTGCATCTTTTATTTCTAATGAAAAGTGCATAATCTTCTATATTCTCAGATATTATTATTTACCTGGGAATTATAAAAATATTATTTCTGGAATATAAATTTTGCAAAGCATATTTTAAGTGATATTGATTTGAATGCATGTGGAGTTCAGCTTCTCTAGGTCCTAATGAATAACAGAGTTTTTACCTTGTACAATCAGTATGGCATTAGTCCATTGACACACTAGATATACAGTATTTTTGTCACCATATGTTCCTGATGATTCGATGGGATCAGTATCAGCAGGTGAGAGTTTGTCTAATGTATGATCAGAAAACCCCTGCAGTCAGATTTTTGAGCAAACATGGTTTTTGAGTACATAATTTAGTTTTAGTTTTTTCCTCACAAATTATACACAGTCTTTTGAAATGTTTTTACTTCACTTCTGCCTTTTTAACATCCATTCTAGAGTTATAGGGGCAAGCTCTTAATCATCTATTGTTATTGAGTAAAGCAGTCTTGTTATGTCCTTGTGTATACTCAAGTTACTATTGATTTGACACAAGTTGATTGTTAGAAGGGTGAAAAAGAGTTTGTGGACAAGGAAATATATAGAAGTAGGAAGACTGGGCAAAGTGTGTGCCCATGATTAGAAATGATGTAAGGCACATAGTTACTGTGCAATTGGTCAAATGTCCATAAAGGTCTTGAGTCTATAAAATGGATAAAAGCTAATCTGAACAGAAAATGATGACCTCTTAGAGCATACTTCTGATATACATTGGATAACTGATATCCTCATACAAAATGAAAGAAGTCTACAAATAATTAGGAAATTTTTTTCCTACTGTAGTTCTTTAAGCTCCTCTGGAAATCATTTGTGCAGGATTTTATAGCAAAACTAAATAACATTTAATGGAAACAGGTTTGGCTCAGTTGATAGAGCGTCGGCCTGAAAGGTCCCAGTTTCGATTCCGGTCAAGGGAACGTATTTTGGTTACAGGCGCATCTCGGGTTGGGGGCATGTAGGAGGCAGCTGATTGATGTTTCTAACTCTGTATCCCTCTTCCTTCCTCTCTGTAAAAAATCAATAAAATATATTTAAAAAAGAGAAAATAAATAACATTTGGTGTTTGATTTTAACTCCTAGTCCCAGAAACCAGCAAATATTTTAGCTTTAAGAAAAAATAGTGACTGTAATAAAGGAAATGTAGATGGCAGTAAACACAGAAAAGGGTTACCTATCATTATCAAAGTTGTATAGATTTTGAAAACAGCAATCTTCCAATTTTCCCCATCAATAGTTTAAAAAATAATTAGTTTTAAAATGAAAGTCTTTGATACTATTTAGAATTCAGTGAATGGGAATTCTGCATTGCACTGGAATGTTGATAAAAACCTATTTAAAAAATAGTTTGGCTCAGTAAACTTATAAATATTCATCATTTTTGACCTAGGGATTTCATTTATTGTTAGCTATAGAAGCAACAACAACAAACTGCTGAGAAGTGGGTTCATGAAATTATTAATACCGTAATAGTCATGAAACTGGAAATTACATAATGGCTAATGAAGAGGTTACTTGTGCTTCCGTATGACATACTCTTATTCAGCTACTAACAATGCTGTTTATAAAGATTTAATAATAGTCTTTTAATGTTTAGAATAAAGGGAGAGCTCAAAAAAGTTGATGTGATTCTCAGCTGACTTCCAAACTAGTTGAACAGATAAAACATGCTGTAATTTATGGAAATATGAGTAATTAGAAATGCAGAGCTGCCCCTGTGGCTGGCAGACCATTAGTATTTCTTCACTGCCTGGCAATCCCCTGCCAAATTAGTGTAGGAAGATATTAATATGGAGGAGTGGCTTTTGTTTTGTTTTAAATTGTGGCTAAGGGTGTTGCTGGCCTCTACTCGGGCACTTCTTTCTTAGCCTTTATTTTTCTCATTTATCAGTGTCTCTTCAAGCTTGAAATTAGCTACCAGTCTGATTCACTCCAGTTTACTAATAAATTTTAAACTAAAAGCAGTAAATTAAGTGAATAAGATTTACAGGCAGCAGAATTGAGCTGGAAAAAAAATAATAAAAATGTAAAACCCCTAATTTGAATGGTGATCTCATATCCAAGTTGAACTAGGGGCTGTGCTCTATACCTGGGAGTTCTTTAGAGAAATAACAGTAGGTGCATTTTAAGGAGATTCATAGTTAAGTGCACAGAAGTGAGTAGGTTTGCTGTTTATTTGTACAGATTCATTCCCGCCTGTGAATTGCAGCATCTTATTTTCAGGGAAGCCTATTGACAGCAGCAGTAGCAGGGGTGTAATCAACCTGCATGAACAATCCAACAAGTGAAATCCAACAAGGGAATGTTACACGATCTAATAAATGTTGCTGCCACAGCTGCTGCTACACTAATGACAGTGTCTAAATTTTTCACAAACAGAGGGCAACTGGTTCGATATGGCTTTTTTGATACGTGTGTGTGTGTGTGTGTGGGTGTGTGTGTGTGTGTGTCTTGGTGTGATTGTCAGAGAAGCCATAAAATATCATGTTTGTTCTTTTATATCCCATTGGGCTGTAAGTCACATCATATAAGCAGACAGCACAGGGTTATTGTCAGTATGCTGGGATTGTCCCTGCCATCAGGGTCTTTATAGTTTAGGAGGGAAAATAACATTAACAGCCCAGCCAGTATGGATCAGTGGTTGAATGTCTACCTATTACCCAGGAGGTCATGGTTTGATTCCTAGTCAGGGCACATGCCCTGATTGTGGGCTCAATCCCCAGGGTGGGGCGTGTAGGAGGCAGCCGATCAATGATTCTCTCTCATCATTGATGTTTCTAGTTCTTTCTCCCTCTCCCTCCCTCTCTGAAATCAATAAAAATATATATTTTAAAAAAGAAATGAACATAAATATGACTTAAGGGCTTAAAATCACTAAAAAGGACTAGGAGTTCAAGAATAGACATTATCTGTTCATTGTAATGATGCAGTTTTCAGATTCCAGGGCTCATTGCGTTTCTATGTTATCCTCATACCATGAACAGTTTGCGGTTAAGAGGCTGCTGAAGAGAAGCCTGTCTTCTTTTGACAATAATCTGTCAAGTATGTGAATTCAAATCTAGAAAGCCTCAGCTTTTTGTATATTATCTACTTTTACTAATAAGATTAGATGTTCTAGTTAAAAAAATTATTTAATGATCACAGCTTCAAAAGGGGTCTATTTGAGCCAGTGCAGATAATCCATTTTTTCTTTGCTACTTTGCCACTTACTCCTCTCCCAACTTAATATGAGTAAAGAAAAATTAAACATATGTGTCTTCCGATGGGGAATTTAGAGAGGTGAGCTTTCTGATTTCATAGTAGCTTCCTGACTAAAGTGGGCTAGTCAGTATTTTAATGTCAGGAGAAAAGGCAAGCTGCCAACACTCATATCAGCTGAAAACATTTGGCCATTCTCTGCAAATTATTTTATTCATCCAAGCATGTAATATTCTGGATTATTTGTTATCTAGAAATGCCCATTACTTAGTCTGCCACAAAGGCATATTGGCTTTGGTATGGCTTTATTACATAGGTTTAGATATATGCGGAGCTAAAATTTAATAAAATAAAATGGGTTATTATAATCTTCTTTCTTGGGGAGTCTGATGAGAATAGGTGGCCTTAGGGATTCATGTTACTGAATCAAGTTTTTACCCCTGATTCTGAGCTGTCAGCCTACCAGATTTCCTGGTGGAAAATTGGTTTCATGATGGGCAGGCAAGCTCTCTCACCTGCATCTGTGTTTTTTGCTCCCAGGACTGATAGCTTTTGATCCCACAGATACCCAGATGGGGTTTAGTTTACCAGACAGCTACTCTCTCTCTTCCCCTAAAGAAGGGGGTTGGGAATAATGTCTAAACGTTGGTCTCTAATAGTTCCTGGAGTACAGTTGGAAGAGGGGAAGCAGAAGGAAATTCACTTTGGAGGATCTAATGTAATATAATGTCATACAAACCACTAGCATATCGTGAGAGTACTCTTGAGTTGTTCTCACCATCATTATTAATGTGAACATATTATATATCTTACTTTATTTTATCCTATTAATATTATTTTTTATAAATATATATTTTATTGATTTTTTTTCAGAGAGCAAAGGAGAGGGATAGAGAGTTAGAAACATTGATGGGAGAGAAACATTGATCAGCTGCCTCCTGCACACCTCCTACTAGGGATGTGCCCGCAACCAAGATACATGTCTTGACCAGTCTGCAGGCTGATGCTCTATCCACTGAGCCAAACTGATTAGGGTATCTTATTAATATTTTTATGTGATAAGCATTGCCATCCCTGTTATAGGTAGTATCTTATCCAAGTCACCAATCTTTTGGCAGGAAGAGCTAAAACTGATCTCTCTGGTTCCAAAGTTTGTTTCCATCAGGTCACAGATTTTACTATGCAATACAGTTTAAAGACTCAAAAGGATTTATATGGCCAGTGGTTTGACAGCAGAAAAGAAAGTATATTTTTCACTACCCAATATCTAGCTATTAGCTCCTTCCTTAATTCCATTGTAATGCATTTTAAAGGGCAGAAAAGATCCGTGAGTTTTCTCTTGCCTCATAGTGCAGCAGCATCGATGTTCTCTAACTATGACCTTTTCCAAATTTATGCTGTAGGAGTCATCATTGGCTGGTACAACTATATGTACTAGCATAATTAAGTGAAGTGTGGCAAGACCAAATTCCTCTGTTTACATCTTCGATTCCTTTGTCTTCTTCTTCTGGGAGGTAGGTATAGCTGTGTGTATCCTGGGAACAACTTCTGATGTCATATGAGATAAAAATGTAATTATGTATACAAATTAAGCTTTACTAATTACCCTGGTGGCTTTTAATGTCATGATATTTTTGTTTTTTGTCATTGATCTCTTTATATTATGGATTAGTAATTAGTAAAACTGTTTTGTTTTGTTTTGGTTTGAATCTAATACAGATATATCCCTATTTTAGGTTGATACTAACATATGCCTTTGCTTTTTTTTTTTAAAGTAGTAGATCTAAGATGCATCATTGTCTATTTGTGTAATTTTACTGTTTCAGAACACAACCAGACATACTAAAATGTACAGTGTAATTTATTGAAATCTTCCATGTGACCAAAATTCTGTCCCTGCCTTGGGAATTCAACAAGAAATCAAAATAAGATGTAAGCCATTCTGAATAAACAGAAGCCTTCAAAGTTGTTATAGTATAAATTTTCTCTCTTGAATACAATGTTACAGGAACATCTGCTGTAAAACAAAAATGTGTTCCGGGAGGTGGATGATGGCACAGTGGTGTACAGCCTGCTTCTGCACCTTCTGGGTCATTTAGGCTGATGGGGACTAGATGGCGGTTTAATGTTTAAAATGTGACACAAGGCATGAATGAATGACTGTTGGATTAATAAGCCAGGTTGTTTTTATCCTAATGGAATAATTTATGAACCCACAGAAATGCCCAATATTTCTAGAGAATTTGAGTGAAGGTGTTTTTGATCCAGGAGCCCTTCTTGTTCTGCAAGGTGCTGCCTTACTTCATGATTTTCTATATTATTATATTAAATTACCACAATGTATTTTCAAGCAATGGTGTATTCACTCCTTGCCTTTATCTGATCCCTAAAAATAACTTACAGAAAACCAAGTTTCTATTGAATGTGGGTGAGCTATATACAACTTTGCCTACATACATCTTTATGGAGGAAGGAGGAAAGATGAAGAGAAGAGTCAGTGATCAGTTTACCTGTTTTCTGTAATAGATTTGCATAGCTTTGCATATCTGTTTAGCATGACAACCAAAGTCTGGCAAAAGATGAGGGAAGGCCACAAATCTCACTATTGAGAAAAATAGTTTAGCATAAATGAGTAGCAGGAGACAAAGATTCTCCTCCATCTCTAGTCCTGTATAATACTTAAGAGGAGCTGCTTGCACTTTTATTGAAGGAATGTCCTAGTTATGTGGGTGGAGGATCACATGGCAGTCTGCTGAGGCAGTGAGGGCAGAGCAAAGCTATTCAGTAGTAGTTGTTGCATCCTCCTTACTCTCACACAGAAGAAAAGAGGCAGGGATGCCAATTCTAAACCCAGTTCAACATGACTTCCTGTGAAGCTGGCTGAGCCTCTGGTTGGTTTGACTTTTGGGTAGTTAAGAAATCTCTTCAAGTGCCCACAATGTTCAAAGCCCTGCCAGCAAATGAAAAACTTATGGTGTGCACTGCACACAGTACAGACATAAAATAAAATAGAATTGAAATCAATACAAACCATCTATGTGTATTTATATATATCATGTATATAATACTATACATAGGATGTATATAATACTATACATATATGCTATATGAATACTACTAGAATGCAGAGTGGAGCAAAAGTAAGTCTACAGTGTTAATATAGAAAATAATACAATAAAATAAATAATAATATAAGAATAAACTCTGTTTTCCATACTCACAGCTGTAAACTTCCTTTGCCCTCCCTTATATGTATTCATATTTATCCAGTGTGCAAAATCAAGTTAAACAATCCAGAAAAGATTTGTGGAGAAGGTTAAATGGAATTGCTCCCTAGATTGCTAAGAAAGAGTTAAGAATCACTAGAAAAAGGAGGAATTACTTGAGAAGTTAACCTATGAGGAATATGTCAGTCCAAGCAGTCAATTCCTAATCTCCATGCTCCTTTGTTTGCTTTTCCTTATCATAAAGATTTCTACAGTGCCAAATAGCCCTATGGAAAATTTTACAGGGCAAAGGAAGAAATAACCAAAGGTTTTAAGGAATCTTTAAATTTAGTATTGCATAAATTAATATGTAGATCCTCATGTACACTTTTCTCAACTGTTACCCCTAAAATGTAACATTATATTGAGAATTGACATATGCTATAAAGGCTGTTGTTGAGAGTGAATTATGCTATTCTTGTTGATTTAATTTAGGGATAAATTTTTCTTATTGGAGGAATATATTAAAGTCACCTCCTGCAAAGATACAGGATGGCTTCTACCCCTTGGTGCAAAAATTCCTTCTACGGTTTGTCTTTTGGAAATCTAGTCAGTATGCTAACTTCCTAAGGAAGATCTCAGCACAAACAATATCAAGAAAGTCTTTAATAATGCTCAGTTATGTAAGTTATACTCTAGGGACAGCTCTCATGCTCTCCTAACATGTTTGACATACAAGTCCTGCTCTTAGATGGTTATCCATTAACATACAGGTGGTGTGTGTAAGCACTCCATCACTGCTTGGAGGCTGAAAACCCACAGGTAATTCAGTGTTTATATGCTACAGTGTCTCTAATTGTTCACAGACTCTGACACTAACCGTTTGAGTTCATGTTAGCAAGTGGAATGTTGCTTGGTTCCTACAGCATCATTGGCACACAGTTCAGATTATATCAGTTGCTGACTTACAATAAAAAATAAATAGATGGCAGCAAGCCTTCTGAGGTGGTCATAGGATTTTATGTAAGACTAGAAGCCCAGTGCACAAAATTCATGCATGGGTAGGGTCCCTAGGCCTGCCAGTAGTCAGGGCTAATCAGATTCCCCACCTCCCTGCCTCCTCGCCTCCCTGCCTCCCCCACTCCTTGCCTACCCTTCTTCCCTCCCTGCCCAGTCCACTGCCCTTCACCCCTGGTTCCCTTCCCAGCCCAGGGCCCAGCCCTGATTGGGTGATTAAGACCTGCTAGCTGGGGGAGGGACTAGGAGGTTAGCTGGAGGTTGGGTGATTGGTGCCTGCTGCCTGGGGGGAGGGGCCAACCACCACATAGCAGGTGGGTGGTGGGCCAATTGGGGCCTGCCAGCCAGGGGAGGGACAGGAGGAGGGACCTGGGAGATTTGCCACTGGCTCCAAGGAGGAAGCTGGTCCTTGGCCCCCCTGGGAAAGGTTCACATTCACTGTCATCCACCCCCAGTTCCCCATCCCAGCCCAGGGGCCTGGACCTGATCAGGTGATCAGTGCCTGCTGGCTGGGAAGAGGGACCAGGAGGTTGAGTGGTAGGTGCCTGCAGGCGAGGGGTAGCTCCTACATTGAGCAATTGAGCATCTGCCCCCTGGTGGTCAGTGCATGTCATAGTGACCGTTATTTCAGTCGTTCTGGTTGTTCTGTTGTAATGGTCACTTAGGCTTATATATATATATATATATATATATATATATATATATATATATAAACACTAGAGGCTTGGTGCACAAAATTCGTGCAAGGGGCTCAGCCCTCACAGCTCCACCTTCCTCAGCTGGCCCTCGCAGCCCCAGCTTCATCTAGAAGGTCCTCTGGAAGGTCGTCCAGATGGTTGGTTTTGCTGTTCAGTCTAATTAGCATATTAGCTCTTTATTATATAGGATATAGATTATTTTGTACCTCAAAACATTAAAGAAATTTGATACTTTTATTGAAAAATATATTGGAAATGATTTCCATAGGACATTTTAAAAATTGTTTCTGAAATATACACTCAGTGGCCAGGTTATTATGATCTCTGAATGCATAATAACCTGGCCACTCAATGTATATCTGATAGAATAAAAGGCTAATATGCAAATTGTCCCCTTGATCAGGCATTAGACCAGCAGGCAGGACAGCCAACTACCTATGTCCCTTCCCCCTGGCCAGGCTGACTGGACCCCATCCATGCACGAATTCATGCACTGGGCTTCTAATACACACACACACACACACACACACACACACGTGTATATACACTGAATGGCTAGATTATTATGCTTTCAGAGATCATAATAATCTGGCCACTCAGTGTATATTAATCCAAGGTAATACACTGAATATTGTTTAAGGAATGTAAGTATTAGATTGGAACACTAGGAATTAGAAACTCATTTTCATTCCAGCTAGTGATTTAATTCAATGAATACAGAAATGCTAGGAAAACACTAAATCTGATTAAAAGTCCCAAGTGACTTAATGTCATGGCTAAAATTAAAAAACAAAACAAAATAAAAACATGCTCAACCCAGCAGCTAATGTCAGTCACAACAAAAACTAAAACAAATTTATGAACCAGCGTCTTGTTTAATTTTCATATTATGGAGGATATGGCTCAGTTATTACATAGGAGAGTGTTGGTTGACCCTGAAGCCCTGTGATATGAAAAATGTATGGAAAACATTAGTGTATTAGCAAAATTTCCAGTAAATCATTTGTGCTGACTTTTGTGAAGAAAAATCACTTAAAGAAAAATGAGAAGATTCTTGACTGCAAATTAGTGTGTAGAAGCCTACTTTATAAATGTGTTCTTGCATTTTTCCCAGAATAGACAGATATTTGATCTTTCCTGTACCAATTTTAGTAGCAGACTTATAAAATAGGTACTGTAGAGATCACATTACTGATAATCAATAGAAATGCCTTTTGTTAGATTGACCAAGAGTTTTATAGATCTAAGAAATTTGACTACACTGCATGGAGTAGAAAGTCAATAAATACTTGCACTTGATTGAGTCAGTTCTTCTAGGCATACACCCTGAGGTCCATCCATTATACTTGGACAAAGGGAGTTGCACAATTCTAGCAGTTTGATTTATTTTAAACTCATTTACAAAATTGAAAATAAATTAGTACCTAACATGTTAAGAGCATCATTATACATTACATTTCCTCATTTATTTTTTCTCAGTAGCAATGTAATGTATCATCAGTAGCATTTGTTAAGGATGAGACACAAAAAGAGATTTAAGATAGGTCAAATAATGGGTTAGGCCAGGGATTAGAAGCCTTTTTTGTAAAGGACAGGATGGTAAATGTTTTAGGCTTTGGGGTTTTCAGTCAATATACAGTTTCTATCACATATTCTTCTTTGTATTATTTTTTTAACAACTATTTAGAAATGTAAAATTTTTTCTTTAATCATCACACTACAAAACTGATGCATTTATATGTAGGATTCTAATTTGCCAACTTAGTCAAATTTAGTGTGTAGTTGGTGGCTCAGAGAGTAAATGCTCTTCCTCCCCACATTACCCTCCTCGTGCCCCAGAGTTCTAACACTCTCAGCCTCTGAAACACTCAAGAGAAATGTCACAAGACCCAGAATAATTTTTTTATGGTGAATTTTTGGAACAGCCAAACTAGAGATAGAGAAATAATGTATCTAATAGTTTTTATATCATCAGATAAATATTTTATAAGATTATTTTAGTTTGTTTATGTATATTATCACTTTTTTTTTTCATGGCAAGCTGTGCCTCTGTATTCTTTTTAGTAAAAAACACACTGGCCTCAAGTCTGTGCCACAACAAATGCCATTTTCTTTACTGTTCTGAGCAGTCTTGTGTGTGTGTATTTCTTTTTGACAATTTTCTGCTCTGCCATGCTGAAATTTTAGAAATGTATTGTTTTACCATGGGGCAGTCATGAATCCCAAACTTGGAAAAATAAAAATAAATAATTGATAAAAGCATAACATGCCAAGAAGATAATATGTCTTAAAAAAGAAAATCAAGCCTCAAGTTTGGCTCAGTGGATAGAGTGTTGGTCTTCGGACTGAAGGGTCCCAGGTTCTATTCTGATCAAGGGCATGTATCTTGGTTGTGGGCACTTCCCCAGCAGGGGGTGTGCAAGAGGCAGCTGATTGATGTTTCTAACTCTCCCTTTCTCTATGTAAAAACAAAAAACAAAACAAAAAACAAAAAACAACAAACAACAAAAAAAACCACAATAAAATATATTAAAAAAAAAAAAGAAAATCAAGATAGAACTCTTTGGAAATTGGGGGTCCAAATAGTTTTGGATTTCTCCTAAATATATATATTTATATGTATATATGTAACAAATCTCATCCTTTCCTTTTTAATTTTCTGTGTTTTCTTTGTAAACAATAATATGTTTTTGCAAATTAATTTGCAAACATCTTTTTTTCTATGAAAAAAGAATCTTTTATTTTCCAACTTCAATTATCTAGCTTAGCATTTAACTTTGAATACATCTTTATCATTATGAAATTATAATGGACATATAAAGATATTAGTAAATATAGCATATATGAACTTCTTGAGTCTTCATACAGATTTTCATATTAAGTTAGATAAAACAGTAAAAGTTGCTACTAGAAAACAGGTGTCAAAGATAAAAATATTAAAAAGAACACAAATTTCTAGTTCAGATAACAAAAATCTATCCTTTCTGAAGCACAATATAATTGGAGTTTGCTGAGGGAAACCAAAGGAAAAATCACAAGTTAAGATGTGGGTCCATTTTAAAAAACCTTCTGTGAAGCCCAGTTGGATAGTTGGAGTTGTTTTATAAATAATTCAATAAATCAGCCACTAAACTAATCCCACTTAATGCTTAATTGCTTCAGGGGAATTTTTCTCCTGAAATTACATAATTGACATTCTTTTCAGTTTCACTCTGCTAGCTTAACAACCTTCTTAGCTATGTTGGACCATTTTTTTTCCCTTACTTCTCCACAAGTCTACTCTGTTTGCAATGAGTCTCAAGGGACCACTTAAAAAATTACATTTGGCCCTATTGATTTTGAAATTTGAAAGTATTTACCCTCCCTGCATTTGTAGGAACTGTATAATTAAAAGATGAATTTATTGTAGAAGTAAAAACTCAACTTTTGGACAATCCATAAGAAATTATCAAGGGACTCTATATACACACACACATATATAAATATAAATATGGTATATCATATGTGTATTTTTACATATAATATGTATTTGTATTAATGTTTATTAACTATAGCCATGTTTCATATATAGCATATTGCATAAACATTAACTTATATGTAATACATATTTGACTATAGTAATTTCAATTAGTAAAATTTTATTTAATTATATAAATTAGTACTAATTATTTAATTTAAATTTTAAAAAGTTATGCTCTGAACTCCATTGGGCTGGTGTATCTCTGCAGACTTCAGATTTGATACGTGTAAAATTTAATTTTCAAATTATCTCTAGATTTGTAAACTTACTTAGGTTTGATCAAGAAAATCTTATAAAGTAGACATTATATATCTTGGTACCATCTATTCTTGCTTTCCCACTACTGTCTCATCCACATCTCTTTTTTTGACCATTAATTGGGTGTTATTTTGCAAAAGTTGTCTGAAAAGGGTTAATTCCAGAGCAATTCTATACCAATGAAGAACTCTTGACTGCCACGGAAATTTAACAGATAGTAGCAAGACTGTGTCATTTCTGGACTGATAGACCCACCCCATTCTCTATCAGGTCATTGTTAAATGTGGCTATCGACTTCACCTCATAGACATGTCTTTATAGTCAGAAATAAGGGACAGCAAAGGTAGTATATGTCAGTCTTACCTATATTAAAAAGTAAGACTTCAATGAATTGATAATTTAATTATTCCCAAGCAACAAAGAAACTTTTTAACATGAGTTAATTTTATGAAAGATAGTTTACTTTGATATAAATACAAGTTAGATATAAATTTTATCTGTGATTTTGGTTTTAAAAATATATGAAGCCTTATGTGTACCATCCTATTTTGTATAATTTAACCATACCAAATCAGGGCCTGTTTAATAAAAGTAAAACAAGACCAGGCCCTCTACACCCCCCAAATTCTCACCGGAAGTCTGTAGCATATAACTATGGTAATTGAATCAAATTACCTGCAATGTGATTAGGTACATAATGGTCTAGCCTGCATTGTAAGAGAGAGTTTACTCTGCTTTGAATGTGTAACATCAAATTTTAATATATGAATAAAATCTTTAATTGCTTCTTTCCCGCATGACTAAGACATGCATTGTATCAGAAATAGATTGACATTACACAATCTAAAATGAATTTTGGAGAGGTGATTGTAAATATAGTGGGAAGAGAGAGACAATTTAGCTATAGCATCAATTGCATATATCTTTTATTTAATGGACATTATTATTCAGTAGGAACACTGATTAATTGAGAGTTGTTTTTTTTGTTTTGTTTTGTTTTGTTTTTGTTTTTGCATTTAATGAGTCAGTGGTGTGGAGCTAAGAATTATACATCTTCATTTTAGAGCCCTAAGTTTAGATATAAGAAAAGTAATTCAGGCCAATCTATTGCTTGAGGTGGTATGCCACTAGAAATTTCATTCTTTTTTTGAAATAATATTTTTGTAAGTATATGGCTTCTGAATCTGACTAAGCCTATCTCTAGCCTCAATATAGGAAGTAATTATAATTTTCCAGTGTTTAGGGTAGTTAGGGTTTACTCAATTCCTTACAAAGTAGAAATTTCCACTATCAAAATTTGGGGAGAGAGCACTTTGGTAAAGGAAGATTGTCCTGAATGGTAAAATGTTAATTACAAAACAAGTGATACTTATTACTTTTTATTAGTTAATCAGTTAATTAGCTTTTTCTGATAGATACAAAAGCTGTTGGGTGGAGGCGGCTGGAGAGACATTTCATGTCAGAACCCAACAAAATGATTAAAGATGGATACTTGAATTTAGAACTGTTCTTCACAGGTGAGATCTCAGGCTTGATAGCTAAAAGTCTTTTTTTTTACAAGGGTAGGGGGAGAGTAAGAGAGATGAAATATTTTGCCGGATTCAAAATGTAGCAGGCACCATGCTGAATGAATAGCAATGTGAAACTTTAGCCTTTGGATGTGATTTTCTCCTATGCTTCCATTAGGGATATTTCACTTTACATCTATTTTATAATGCTGACTGGCATTTCTAGAGAAAATTCTAGACTTTGACATTTCCCACATCAAAATCATGCTGTTTGTGTCTATTGTGCATTTCCTGCCTCATCTGTTTACATGTTCAGTCCATCTTTTATAGTGCATTAAGACCTGGCATGCTCAAAGGTTGATCAACCCAGTCTAATTTATGTTATTGTAATATGCTCATGTAACCCTTTATTCTTATACACACAGTGCAATGAGGACAGAGACTAACTATGTCTTCTACCTGTTACATGATAGGCGTTCAGTAACTATTTGCTGAATGAATGAAGGCACACACTATTTAAAGATTGTCTTAAACCAAGTATAAGGCTTACCAGACTAAATTTGGGGGGCTAAAGAGGAAGATAAAGAACAGAAACTCATTAAGAGATAAGACCAGTATTGAAGGCCAGGTATGGCAGGGATCTCCCTTTTCCGCGTCCAGCAGGGAAGGAGAGCTGAACCAGTTCTGAGTGGAGGTGGCTGGGGATTGAGAAATAAAAGAAAGAAAGAGACAAGATACAAAATAGAAGGAAAAAGCTGGGACCGGGTGGGACCACCATCGTCTTCTGATGGAGGGACAGGGACCTAGAGCCCATACAACAGATTTATTTTATACCCCCAAATACCAGGAAGTTTCACTAAAAGTTAGGGTCAAAGGAGATTATTTGCATTCTTGAGTGGGCCCTAGCCTTCCTAGTGCTTGACTGGATTTACATATCAAAGACCCACTCCCCCACACCTGGCCAAAGGTAAGAGTCCATACTGAATACACATGTGCCTTCTTAGCAAGATCTGTATCCAAGACCTGGCTTTGCCTGTCCCCTTGGACTCAGCTGACAGTAATTTAAAGAAATGCCCATGTGCCTTCCCAGGCCCTGTCTACATATAAGTTCTCTTGCTGTTATATAAAACACCAAGAAGAAACAGTATTTGTTACAATTCAAAATTGGTTTCCTTGGAGGTTTAAGTTGATCTTATCTTTTATCCTGCCTCCAGGATATCATTTGTTTTGATTTATACATGATCCACACTCAGAAAGGTTTCACAGCAGGTCACTGGATATTAGTTGCACAGAACAGGGAGGGTGTGCTTCTGCCTCCCTCACAGCTGCCAATAAAACCCCTTGCACAGACCAGATACACAGGCTCTATTAAGTTTTGTTTCCATCTTTCTGAATTTTTCAGCTATATTCATTCCAGCTTTAAGGTCATGTCTAAGAAATTTAACTTTATATGTTATTATATATGTGTGTATATATTCATTTTATGTATTATAAAAATAAATTTTTTTTGAACTAGGATACTAGACTATGAGTTTTTAGGGTCTGGAAGATCCTTAAATATCTAGCAATAGTAATTGCAGGATAAAAGAGATCACAAAACCAGGCCTTCTGGACTGGGGCATTCATAAAGGAATAACCCAGGAATCACATACCTCATTTCATATTTGTTATCTTCTTGAGTATTCAACAAATGGGTTTAATTTTATGAATGAATGCAATAATTAATTGGGGTTATTGCACAAGGAATTCCATCTTTGGGTATGGCTTCTAATAGAGTGCTTGTAAGGTTTTTTTATTTTATTTTTATTTATTTATTTTTAAATTAAATCTTTATTATTCAGATTATTACATTTGTTTCTCTTTTTTCCCCTCCATAGCACCCCTCCACCCAGCTCCCACCCCTCCCTCTGCCCTTAGCTCCCTCCCATTGATCTCATCCATAGGTGTATGATTTTTGTCCAGTCTCTCCCTGTACACCCCTCACCCTTTCACCCCTGAGAATTATCAGTCCACTCCCTTTCTGTGCTCCTGATTCTATTATATTCACCAGTTTATTCTGTTGATCAAATTTTTAATTCACTTAATTTTTAGATTCACTTGTTGATAGATATGTATTTGTTGTTCATAATTTTTTGTCTTTTACCTTTTTCTTCTTCCTCTTCTAAAAGAGTACCTTTCAGCATTTCATATAATACTGGTTTGGAGTTGATGAACTCCTTTAGCTTTTTCTTCTCTGTGAAGCTCTTTATCTGCCCTTCAATTCTGAATGTTAGCTTTGCTGGATAGATTATTCTTGGTTGTAGGTTCTTGCTATTCATCACGTTGAATATTTCTTGCCACTCCCGTCTGGCCTGCATCGTTTCTGTTGAGAAATCAGCTGACAGTCGTATGGGTGCTCCCTTGTAGGTAATAAACTGTTTTTCTCTTGCTGCTTTTAATATTCTCTCTCTTTTGCTCTTGGCATTTTAATTATGATGTGTCTTGGTGTGGTCCTCTTTAGATTCCTTTTCTTTGGGGTTCTGTGTGCTTCCTGGACTTGTAAGTCTATTTCTTTTACCAGATGTGGGAAGTTTTCAGTCATTATTTCTTTAAACAGGTTTTCAGTATCTTGCTCTCTCTCTTCTTCTGGCACCCCCACAATTCTGATGTTGGTATGCTGAAAGCTGTCCCAGAGTCTCCTTACATTATGTTCACATTTTTGGATTCTTTTCTCTTCTTGCTTTTCCAGTTGAATATTGTCTGCTTCTTTATATTTCAAATTTTTTACTTGATTCTTGCCTTTCTCTAGTCTGCTGTTAGGACTCTGTATAATATTTTTTATTTCAGTCAGTGTATGTTTAATTTCTATTTGGTCCTTTATCATCTTTAGTAGGACCTTTTCCATCTCTAGTTGGCTCTTTTGTATCGCTAGTTGGTTCTTTTTCATCTCCTCTTGGGTCTCACTAAATTTATCGAATTTTTCTAGCATATTCTTGAAAAACCTTACAAGCGTGGTTTTGAACTCTATATCCAGTCGTTGTTTTTTCCTCCATTTCTTTTGTTTGTGATCCCTTCCCTTGTTTCGGCATTTTTACTATGCCGGGGAAACTTCTGTGTTGGATTCAGCCTTATGATACCAGATGCAAAACCGAAGAAGCCTCTGTTGAGTTTGGGAGGGGTGGAGTCTCAGGGCTGAAGGGACCGCCTTGCCTTCCAGTCGGCCCCGCCCTCCACGGCCCCTGAGTCTCACGTGACTGGGTAATCCCTGGAGCGGTCCTTGTGCGCGCGCATACCCGCAGTGCCTCTAACCGCTGCCTTTCCAGCTCCCCAGAGCACTAGGACCACACGAGTCTAGGTCCCCAGGGTTTCGCCCGAAACAGGGGCTTAGTGGAGTCAGAAGTGGCACAGTTCCGAGGGTTTGTCTCCCGCCCAGTCGCGAAAGCCAGCGGCACAATCAGCAATCTGTCCTGCGCGCAGTACCGTCCGTGTGCGAGACCAGACCTGATCTTCTGCGACTCCCCTAAATTTCCGTGCACCTCTCCCTTTTCACAGTCCAAACTCCCCCCCGTATGAGTTTCGCTGGATCTGGGGTTTAGTGTCGTAAAATAAGGGGTTCAATGCTGTTGGGAGTCTCCGTTTCCCTCCCGCCAGAGAAAGCCAGCCAGGTACTCCGGTACCCGCTCTTTCAGCGCGCGCGTCTCAGTACCTCGGCTTTTTGCAGCTCCTCTGGGTCTCCGTGAGCCCCTCTCTTTCCTTCTAGCTGTAGAACTTACACTCCGCCAGCTTTCCTGTGGTTCTGGATGATGTCCGCTCTGTCTTTTAGTTGTAGTTTTGAAATTGTTGTGCGAGGCAGCAGTGTAGGTGTTTACCTATGCCGCCATCTTGGATTCCTCCCCTCAGGTCAGGTTTTTTTATTTTTATTTATTTTTTATTTTTTAAATATATTTCATTGATTTTTTACAGAGAGGAAGGGAAAGAGATAGTTCGAAACATCGATGAGAAAGAGACATGGATAAGCTGCCTCTTGCACACCCCTACTGAGGATGTGCCCGCAACCAAGGTACATACCCTTGACCGGAATCGAACCTAGTCCACAGGCTGACGCGTAACCACTGAGCCAAACCGGTTTCGGCTTGTAAGTTTTTTTAAATATTGAAAATCTGTGACAAATAAATGAATAGGAAATCCTAACTTGTATGACTATTATAATAGCTACCCTTTAGGGTTTGCCCCAGACGTGTGCTTAGAGTTGGGACGAAAGCTTAAATTTAGTATTTGAGATTGTTACAGCAATCCTGAAAATGGCATTTTTTTACTTCCATTTTAGGGAGGTTTAATGACCTGTTCAGTGGATATGGTTAGATAAACCTGGGCTTGATCTCAGGTCTGTCTGGATGCAAAGCCTTCCTCCCACACTGGGCTGCAAAAGCTATAGGCAGACATTTGAAGAAGGCAAGTAGAAGTGTTGTAAGGGGAACTGTAGGAAGGCACCACAGGAAATCACTCAAGTCAAATGGCATTACTTCTGCCCCTTTGGTTCTGGAACATTCAAGTCAGGCAGCAAGAAAGGATATGGCTAAGCTTATGCCTCAGTTCCTGCTACACGAACCACCAAATCTTCCAATTTCAGAGCCTATTTCTTTGTTTTTGTCAGTCTAGGCTGTCTGAATTCTCTCCCCCCCCCCCTCAAATATGTTTTTATTGGTTTTAGAGAGAGGGGGAGGGAGAAGGATAGAGAGGTAGAAATCCATGAGAGAGAAACACCGATTGGCTGCCTCCTGCACGCACCCTCCTAGGGATTGAGCCCTCAACTCTAGCATGTGCCCTCAACCACTGGGGCACACTCACCGGGCTAATACTTCCTTAATGTTCCCTTTCTCTCTTTCTCTTTCTCCCTCCTTCCCTTTCTCTCGCCTCCGTCTTCCTTCCTTTCTCTGTCTGTCTGTCTGTCTGTCTGTCTGTTTTGGTAATGGTGTACATATAATTTCACCAGAATTTCTTAACCTGCTGAATGTTTCATTTTGACTTTATAAAGGCCTTAAACTCAAAGGCTGAAATAAAAAGCACTCACTGATGATTTCCGTAATTTATCATTCGCTAGAGCGTGTGGATGAGCAGAGCATGGCAGAAGCTTAATGGATGCATATGTATTTCGAGAAAGTTTAAAAATATTCATGAAACGATGGCAGGATGTATATGAGAGATCCACAGTCTCCAGAACGCCTCTTCCTCGGAGGTTTCCTATCTCCCAGGGGAGACAGGGAGGATATTATATATTCTGTTTGCCACTACACTCGGCAGTAAGATTAGTATAATGAGAAACAAAAATGCAGATGAGGTTATCCCTGGAGCCCATCATTCCCCAGGAGTTAGGTGTTTGGATTCTGGCAGAGAAGTCCTCATTGGACATTGTGGGCAGAGCTCAGAAGTGGGTGAACCTACTGTAATTTCCTGCAGCATGGGGCCATGCAGGGAGAGACTAGGCCATAGTTTCTGTCATTTGTATGCAGAGAGAAAGATGAATTTGCACCTCACTAGAAAGAGCTGTATTATGCTTTTTTTTTTTTTAAGGAACACAAAGAACATGAAATATTAAACCTGCTGTATTTGAAATGCCATATAGCATTGAAAATGACAAAGTTTGTAGGTATGGACTTGACCCACCTACACTGCTTTCTTCTCTAAATGTGCAACAGTTTATTTTCACTGCACTGCCCTAGTCCTGGCAGGGCCTCTGGATGGTGGAGGGCTGTGTTTTCCTTTACTCATGGTTGCTACTAGAAGAGAATGAGGGACCTGATGTCAGGCAGAAATAGAAGTGGCAGCCAAGTAACCTTAGTTGCCTTCGTTTACTGTGTCCCCTAAGAAGTTACATTATTTTCTCTTGTTAACTTTATTTCATACAATTTGGTGCATGATATCCAGAGCACTTACAATCCTGTCCTTGATGAAATGAAAGTTGGAATAATTGCTACACACACACACACACACACACACACACACGTACTAGAGGCTCGGTGCATGAAATTCATTGTGGGAACCTCTTTCCACGTCCCGCGTGGTTCAGGGTTCCCGGGTCAGGGTTCGGGTTCTGATGGAGGCCGCACGCAAACGAAATGAGAGACTAGAAAGCATTAATTTGGCGATATTGGGGGGCCAGGCGGGAGCCTTCCTCTAGTGGAAAGGACTGCCATTTGCTCTGGCCTTTTTCTCCCTTTTATTAAGGCTTTGGGACACACCTCTAGCCTTTAGGCAGGAGATAACAGAAATTAACATGATACAAACAGATAGTTTCAACTAAACAATGAGTAATCAGCTCTGACCTTTCAGAGCAATTAAGGTTGGCCAGCCTTCTGGCTTCCCATTTACAACCATTTAGTGAGAACAATATTTGGTTTCTGACAATTCATGCACTTGGGGGAGGGGAGGGGTGTCCCTCAAGTCTGACCTGTGCCTTTTCGCAGTCGGGGAGCCCCCTCATCCATTGCCTCGCAGAGGGAGGCCCTGCCCAGCCACTGCAGTGCCCCTGGCTGGTAGCCTGGGCCTCCCACTACGGGTGCGATGGTGGGGCCCCCCAACCAATTGCATCACATCTACCTTGGCTGGCCTGGTGCCAGTGTGTGTCATAGTGTGGTCTTCCAGATGTCTGGACAGTCGTTCTGCTGTTAGTTGATTTGCGTATTATGCTTTTATTATAGATTTGTTAAAATTCAATGGCAAACTCGTTTTAAACTAATACAAGGTAAACATTCACATTATACACATGATGAAATGCCCATGAGAAGTACTACCATTTATATTCATAGATGTGAATTGATTTACAAGAGAATGTCTCCTGTTAGCTCAGAGTTCAGTTCAGGTTTGCTTATAGATAAATGGAGTTGTGGTAGTCTCCCTGCATGGAAAAAAGAAAAAGCATACATGTAACCTCTGGTGTAAACATGTATGTTTCAACCTGTGTTTACCCAGGAATGGGGTGGAATCACTACCCTCAGCCTAGCATGATCATGCTCCAAAGCAGCAGTTCTCAACCTGTTGGTGGCGACCCCTTTGGGGATCGAATGACCCTTTCACAGGGGTCGCCTAAGACCATCGGAAAATGCAGATATTTACATCACGATGCATAACAGTAGCAAAATTTCATGGTTGGGGATCACCACCACATGAGGAACTGTATGCAAGGCTCGAGGCCTTAGGAAGGTTGAGAACCACTGCTCTAAAGCGATCAGTCATTAAAAGGATGCAGATTAGAACTGCAGCACAGGCAGATGGGTACTGCTTGAGAAAATAACAAACTCTCTGATTCCCTAGCCAGATTTCTTTCATCATTTGATTTTGCTAATTTGCTGCTGCAGTCTTTTAGGTGGTCAAATGCCGAACTTAAAAATTCAATTCAACAGGCATTGCTGGATTCTTAAGAATTATAAGTATGATGCTTGGAGTTGTGGCTGGTACAAAATTGAGCAGAACATAATTGTCTTCAAGGAGATTGAATATGCAGATAAACCATGTGCAGGACCAATGAGTGGCTAGCTTATAAGTGGAGGGCACCAGTGTGCTATGGGATAAAAATTATGTCTAGAGGGGCTCCATGGAGTTGGTGAAAAATGGGAGAAGCCACAAAGCTGGGATGAGTTTGGAGTGGGAACATAGTTGGTGGGAATGGGGACTGCATTTCAAACAAAGAGACCTGAATGGAGTGGATAGATCAGTAGGGAGCAGGAGAACAACAGTGTGCCTCTGTATTCAGGGAAATAAGTCATGCAGCCATATTGGCAATAAATTTGGGTGAGAGAGGCCCCAGAATATGTCCCCCAGAAAAACATTTTATTAGTCTGGGATTGAGGTGATAAAGGGCTGAATGTGGCAGAAGCATATGAGTAAATGTTGGGAACGGAGAAAAAAGAGTAAAATATGACTATGGCCTTTCAAATCCCAAGAAAACATTCTATTACCAGCAATGAATCTTTCAGACATAAAAATGGAGAGTGTAGTTGGAGATGGGAGATGAGGAGCTAGAGTTTAATTACGTTATTGTGTGTGTGTTTTCTGAAACACCTCATGTAGGTGTCCAGAAGGCCAGTAGAAGTGCAGCTTTGGAGCTGAGAAAAATACTCAGAATACAATAAATAGATTTTGGAAATAATTTTTAAAAAGCAGTGAATGGTCCAAGTGGTAAGCATGATCATTATCATTGAAAAAGAGTGAGTTAGAGAGGAAAGGATGGTGACTATTTACATTTTTGGGAGACAGTAAAAATGAGACCCTAGACATATTTACAAGGACAATTTTGGAAGTAGTGGGCACACAGGACAAATCAACAGGATTAAATTTTAGAAAATTCAAGGAACTCTGATAATTTGAAAACTAAGAGATTTTTGTAACACTTTTAGATAGTCACCAGATTTCAAGTAGTTACATAGAGTAGGTATGAGGAAATAGAAATAATAGCTCTCTCAAAATGTTTTTGAAGAAGAACAAAAGGAAAGCTGGTAATCTGAAATGAGATCATGATAATGCCATTTACTGAGTACCTACTAGGGATCAGCATCATGTGTAATTTGTCTCATTTAATGCAGACACAAGCAATCATGATTGTAGATTTAGAGAAAAAGAAAGAGATGAAGGAATGTAGGGTATCACTTCACCTTCCCCTTGTTTTAGCAATTTGAAAGATGAAAAAGGTAGAAGATAAAATCTTATTTTCTTGTTGAGAATCAGTCCTTGTCTGTCTGGTTCAGTCTATTCCTCCTTGCCACTTCTTGCTTATAACCACAGTGCTCTGGGCACTGGACAATTTACCCCAGCTACTTTGGTGAACATAATCTGCTCCCTCCTGATTTCACACCTCAGAGGTTTCCTAGTTTCTCTTCTTCCTTTTAAGGATTTTCTAGCTCAGTTCTCAAACCTCAGTGTGCCTCATAAATACCCAAAGTCCATTAAACAAGTGCTTGCTTGCTTTCAGCTCAGAGTTTCTGACTCAGTAGGTTTATGGTGAGCCCTGAGATTTTCACTTCTATAAGTTCCAAGGTAATGCTTGTACTGTTGGTGAACATATTGTACTGGGACATTTTGTAGATTATTAATATATTGGATTGACTCTGGAGAGTATGACCAACTGATTTAAATACTTACGTAGTTGTCAGAAGAGGGATTCTGTTGATGTTTAGTCCCAGTGGATACAACTATAATTAATGAGTAGAGGGTACAAGAAATTCTTGCTGGCACACATAGGAAGAACTGAGCTCAGCCAGAAGGGTGGACTGATGTGAGCTATGTGAGTGAGCTTTGAGAACTACTGTTGAGGATGCTGTAGCAGGTTCTGGCACTGATAAGCAGCTGGAACATATTATTTTTTGTTATTGTTGTTAATCCTCTACCAACAATATTTCCCTTTTTTTAAAAAAGTGGAAAAGTGGGATAGAAGGGGAAGAAGGAGAGAGAGAGAGAAAAAGAGGAAGGGAGAGAGGGGAAGGGAGAGAGAGACACACACATATGCATTGGTTGCCTCCCTCCAAGGCCCTGACTGAGGCCAAGATCCAACTTGCAACTGAGGTATATGCCCTTGATGCGGAATCAAACCTATGACCCAGTGGTGTGCGGGCTAACAACTCTAACTACTGAGCACACCAGCCAGGGGCCAAGTTCAATAGGAAGCCTGAGCCCTCTTCCCTTTCCAAAACCCACTTTCCCATTAAAACAAGTAATCAAAATTTGTGAGTTTCTCTTAACAACTCCACTCTTCAACCCACCACTATCTGAATTCTCTTCCTACCAAACTTAACATTCAGCATCCTTTCTAATGAGGCATATGACCCATGTAAGGTCTTATTAGCCATTCAAGAAACTTCACCTGGAAACAAATCTGTGTTCAAATACAGTCACCTTTCCTATGTCCAGCTAAGCTGGCCACTGCATATCCACTTCGGGGAAGGAGGTGTTTCCAGCATAATGTCCTGTAAAGATTTCAAAATATGTCCCCTGACTATACAGTAAGTGAAGAGAAAGTGGATTTTTCAAATAATTTGTCTGTACCTTAAGTGCGGAGTTCCTCTTCCTTATCAAGCTGTGACCTGGATATACTGAGAATGAGATCAGGAGGAAGAAGCAATCAAGCTGTTCTCACTCCTGTACTCAGCTTTGAACATGGATAAAGCCTTTGCAGTGATGATGGAGGAGGAAAATACAGTGTAGTGAAATATAATATGCTGTGACTTTTCCCCGGAGGTGAATTTTACACCTGGCTGAAATCAGCGAGCACTGTTTGGAGTGATTGAAAGTTTTCTTTTCCAAATGCAAGGACTCCAGTGGATGAATTTGGAACCTTTCAGCACTCTCTTATCCTTGGTAATAACTCCGGTGAAGAAGTGTAAATGTGTCTGATGCTTTTGAGAACATCTGAATGGTCTTGATGGAAGCATTGAGAGAGTGAACTTGGATATTAATGTTGCCTGAAGGGTTTGACATAAATGGGTTTGAATTACTGCCTGAGTGATGGACACCTAATTTTTACAGGTACCATCAGTCTGTAGCTTCCCAAAATTAGCTGTTCCATGCATTGAACTTAGAAAACTTTGATAAAGCAAGTCAGAAAAAAACAACAAAAAAACAAATCTAGCATGACATTTTCTTTCTCTCTCTCTCTCTTTCTGTCTCTCTCTTTCTTTTTTCTTTCTTTCTTTCTTTCTTTCTTTCTTTCTTTCTTCTTTCTTTCTACTGATTCTTCACTTTTAGGAAGCCCTGCACTTCATCTTTTTGAGCTTTTGTTTTCATTTAAAAATGTCAAAGTCATTCACTGCTAATTAAGAAAATTGTGGCCAACTGCAGTGGTGAGCAGAAGACACTCGAGGCTTCTATGCCAGAATTGCATGCTATGGAGCAGTGCTTTGCAAACTATCCCTGCTGAAGCACTCACTCTTTCCTCTTGCATCATAGTCCATGGTCGTCTCCTGTCATGCCGCAGCTCATCGCTGAGTCTCAAAACAAACACACCAAGTAGGTGGTGCCCTGTGAAACAAGGTGATTCTCCTACCAGTGGTCAGCAAACTCATTAGTCAACAGAGCCAAATATCAACAGTACAATTGAAATTTCTTTTGAGAGCCAAATTTTTTAAACTTAAACTTCTTCTAATGCCATTTCTTCAAAATAGACTCGCCCAGGCCGTGGTATTTTGTGGAAGAGCCACACTTAAGGGGCCAAAGAGCCGCATGTGACTTGTGAGCCACAGTTTGCTGACCACTGTTCTAATCTATAAAAATGTTTCAAAACCCTCTCAGTTTCTATACTTATCTTGCTTGAAGCAGCTCTGCTTTTTACAGAAGAACCTGGTTAATTTTTAAGACATTTTGTGATATGAAACTCTTTCAGGCACAAAAACCATAGTCATAGAATGTTGCCCTGGATTCTTAGAATTTAAGATAAGAAGTAATACAAATATATCTACATCAAATTCATAGGAAGCAAACTGAGAACATCAAAGCAGAAAAAATGAATACACAAAATCGATAGATGTTCTCTTCTGATTAATTAACTGCCCAAATTGTGAGGAAAAAATAATTGAGGGCAATTTCAGGTGTCTGCTGCCATCATGTGAAGAAGCTAGGAAAAGGTTGTAAAGAAAGATTTGGAATTTATTGATTCCAAACTTTTTATGTTTGTTTTGATCATCATATCTCATGATCAATGGTAAATGCAATATTGGTCATGAAATGGATTCTTCATATTAAAATTTATTATTGCTAAATTAAAAGCTGCCAAAGGCTTTAGTGATAATCTGCTCCTTATATAAAGTCAACATAAATCCATAAGTTGAAATAACCTGTGCTAGGACTCACTGGTAGTAAATGCTTAAGTAGGGCCATTGTCTAGGACTTTCAAAGTCAAATATAAGAAGTGTTCCTGTTTCCTGTTCTGTCTCTCTTGATCTTGATTTTCTTTCACATCACTTAATTATTTAAAACACTTCTCTTTTTTTATGTACACAGTATACTGCTCATTAGGCAATTCTTGTTTTCCTTAAATACCATGCAAGACTCAACTTATGCATTAGGAAGGGTTAAGGTATTGGGTCATGCTGTCCTTTGACCCTTTCTTTAAAAATGCTGATGCAGAAAAATTACTGATAAATATAGAATATACATAATGTATATACTGGCCATTTTATTATGCTTTTGCTTCTATACTATATTATTTGCTAAGTATTCAGGACTGAGTTGACAAACTGGGGTAAAATTATGATGGTGCATTGATTTATAACACCAGTTCATACAACCCACTCTTAAATCTACTTGTGTGATTTCAGATGACGTAGTTAATTCCTTTACCCACTGTCTCCTTATCTATAGGATGTAGATAATAACAGTTTCTACTGTACAATCCCATGGTAAACATTATATTTGTACATTTATTAATGTAGTCAGCACATGCCTAACATGCAGTATGCAAGCAATAAACATCACCTTTGTCGTTATAATTTTATATGATTATGTTCAGTAGAAAACTATTTGAGTCCTTAAAAAAGGAAAATATCATTCATGAATTAAGAAAGGAACAATGAACAGTTATACCGTCATGCTCTGAGAGTAAAATCCATTTATGGCACTCATTTCCCTCAAAGGACAATCAATATTTGAAATACTCGGCTTTCTGAAGAAAGAGAAATTAGAAGAATGTAATTAAATTAGAAAATAAATTGAAAGACTGCCATTCTTGGTAACATGAGATGCTACCTGGCAGTGGCTGTCCCTCTATGTGGCCACAGTCTTCTCAGCAGATTTGGGTCAGGAGGGCCTTGCTGCCCCTGCAGGGACACTGAAGCTCTTAATGACTTGCTCCGAGACAAGGACTTGCAAGGCAGCGCCAGGATAACACACTGGCAGGTCCATCTCCAGATGGAAGTGAAGCCTGGGTAGACCTCAGGACACAGTGTGTCTTTGGTTAGTGGGTTAGCAAGTCAGCTTCCATCTTTGATAGCACACAAGAGGGAAGCTTTTGAATATAAGGAATCAAACCACTGCAGCTGTTTTGAGGAAACAATTTGAAAAGCTTTTGTAATCTGTGCACTGAAAGACTGCTCTGGACCTTTTCATGCAAGCCTTTCACACTGTGTGACATTTTCAGTGCTTTCATTTTTTTTTTTATCCTTCTAGGACATGCCACAGTAAAATTACAAGTATAGCAGTCCTCCATCTGGCAAGATTCATTCTCCTCCAAACAAAGCTGGGGTTGTGGAAGGGGCTTTATAGTTTGCATTTCTGCTTCTCTACATCTGTATCACTCTGTGTGATCTTTTCTAATTGTTAATCAAATCTTGGAACAGAACCTTCAAAATTAATTTTTATGGCTCTCAAGGCCTCAGTCAACCTGGATCTCAGCATAATCCAGGACCTCAGAACTTAGTTTGTGTGTATGGCTTACATCTAACGTATTTTTTTTTGTGTGTGTGTCTATATTGCCCTAGTCTCTGTTTCATTGCTGTTATTTCCACCTGTTTGTTTGTTTAGGGTTCATTCTTTCTGTTTGTTTTTTTAAAATTATTTTTAGAATGTCACTGGTTAATATCTCTTCCATTATAGGTGTCGAAAATTCTCCAAATGCGAATGTAACATCTGAGTTTAATCAAGTACCTTACAGGGAAGCAGGGTAGGGGAATGAGTTGAAAAGGGAAAGGGGATTAAGAAGTACAAACTTCCAATTAAAAGTAAGTCTCAGAGATGTGACATACAGTATGGAGAAGTACACAGGGGTGGGCAAAAGGAGGATTACAGTTATGAGTATGTGAAACAGTTTATTCATGTATCATTTATTAATTATTGTATTATTTACCTGTATTACAACTGTAAACTACTTTTACCCTTCCCTGTTTTGTAATAATTATGCACAGTGACAGATGGTTACTAGACTTACTGTGGTGTCACTTTTCAAGGTAGATAAATGTTGAATAATTATGTTGTACCACTAAAACCAATATAATAGTGTATGTTAACTATAATTAAAAATAAATTTTAAAAACTACAAACAATTTTTTAAAATTTCAAGCAGCAGACTTATAGTATTATTGCATTAGAAATATTCACCAAGCATGTTTTCTATTAGCTGGGAATAAAAAACTATCAATAGTTACCGCAAAAATATGCTCTTTGAGCCCATCTTTCTGTTTGTTTCTATAGGAAGTAGTATTTAGAAGTACTCTTGAGAATGCTATTTGAAATTCTTTCTGAACACCCTGGGGTTTGTCATAGATTAATAAGATATTTTTCTTTTTACAAAAGTTGCCCTACAAACCCTCATAGAACACAGATATCCCCAGGATGAAAAGAAAAGCTTTGATGACATATTCATGAACATTTTCCTGGTACTTACACAACCAACTACTATTTTCTTCTGAATACATATACTTTATGCTAGGTTAAAGGGAACACTATAAAAGTAGAATTGTATGTTTGGTGTAGTGTGAGAATGTAATACAAAATTCAATTCCATAAATACTCCTGTAATATATGCTGAGAGAAGGCACTCTTTTAGTTCCTGCAGGTAATATGATGCTGTGCAGGACACAGTCTTTTCTCTTAAGTTGCTTTTTATGTAGTCTGGAAATGAGATAAATATAACTGCTATAAGATATAGGTGTGAGTGGTAAATTCCTGAAAAATTCAGAAGAAGGAGAAATCCCATTATGTGGAGACATTAAAAAAAAAAAGAATAAGTGTTATTTGAGGTGGTCTTTAATATAAGAATTACTATCAAGTAGATTTAATTATTTCTAATCAAATAAGACCCATTAATTAATATTAATGTAACAATTAATATAAGCTTTTAAAGCAGGCACTAGGGGCCCAGTGCATGAATTCATGCACCTTGAAAGGAACTGTGGGCTGTGAGGCTGCTGTAGGCACAGGGGTGGGTCTTGGCCCATCCTCTGCGCCCATGCCTGGCTCCTCCCACTATGGCCCCCTAGTCCTCTGCCTACTGGCAGCCCTGCTCCCACCACCACCACTCCCAAGGGCTGGCCCTGTTAACACCTGCTAAAAGTAGAGTGACTGGGGCCAGCTGCAGCAGTGGGTACGAACGGGGCCAGCACCTTCAGTGAGTGTGAGTGGCTGCTGATACCCCGATCACCCTTCAGGAGCAGGGGGTGGTGGAGAAGCCCTCAGGGGCAATGAGGGCCTGCAGCTGCTGCTTGCACCCATTGGCGGTACTGAGCAATTGGGACTGGCTCCCAATTGGGCACTGGTAGTGGGTATGAGTGGCGGCTCTGGTGCTGGCTGCAGTTGCAAGCAGTGCGACACTGCCAGTGGGTGCAAGCAGTGGCTCTGGTGTTGGCAGTGGGTGTGAGTGGGGCTGGTGTTGGCAGCAGGTTCAAGTGCTGGGTGGGACTGCAGCACTCGGGAGCAAAGAATTTTCAGTAACCACAAGAAGCTTGCCCTGATGATAGCGACTGGTGTCTGCCTTGGTCTGGCACCCCTGCTTGCCACGGTCGATGCCCACCATGTTCCATACATACCTCCTGGTGGCCAGCACATGTTATAGTGAATGGTTGTTCAGCTCCAGTTGTTCTGCCACTTGGTCTATTTGCATATTAGTCTTCTATTCTACAGGTTATGTCAGAGGAAAGTATCCATTCTGGTTTTTATAGAATCACATTGATGCCATAAATCTTAAATGTATATCAAAAGAATGAGATGTGGTTGTTTGCAAAGCATCTTGGGATAACTGATGTCTTACCCATTTTGCCATTGGATGCCTATGTCCCCAACCAAGATGGCTGCAGCCACAAGTGAGCAGGAGGGAAGCTTGGGTTTCCTTGGCGATGGAGGAAGCCAAGTTTTCTACACACCATGGCTGGGCCAGGCCTATGAAGTTTCACTTATAGAAGATAAATAAAGCCCAACAGAAATGGCTGCCACTAAGGAGCAAGCAGGAGGCTTGGCTGTGCTCTAGGCTACAAAGTTTCAATTGTGGAAGACAAATAAATCCCAGATACCAGGGCCTCTGATTGGGTTGCCAGGGGTGTGGCCAGTCTGCAAATCACCACAGGCCTCTCACCCAGGTCGCCCCACACCCCTAGGGAACCCCCACCCTGATCTGGGACACTCTTCAGGGCAAACCAGCTGGCCTCCACCCATGCACTAGGCCTCTATCTTATCTAACAAAAGAATAATATGCAGATTGACCATCACTCCAACACACAAGATGGCTGCCCCATATGGTCAAAAGATCCTGCCCCCATGTGGACACAAGATGGCCACCACAAGATGGCCAGCAGGGGAGGGCAGTTGAAGGGACCAGGCGTGCAAGGGAGGATAGTTGTGGGTGACCAGGCTGGCAGAGGAGGGAAGCTGGAGGTGACTGGGCCTGCAGGGAAGGGCAGTTGGGGGGAACCCATGCATGCAGGAGAGAGCATTTGGGGGTGACTAGGACTGCAGGGGAAGGCAGTTAAGGATGATTAGGCCTGCAGAGGAGGGCAGTTAGGGGAAAACAGGCTAGCAGGCAAGCAGTTAGGCATCAACCAGGCTGGTAGGGGAGTGGTTAGGGATTGATCAGGCTGGCAGGCAGAAGTGGTTAGGGGCAATCAGGAAGGCAGGCAGGTGAGCAGTTGGGAGCCAGCAGTCCTGGATTATGAAAGGGATCCCAGATTAGAGAGGGTGCAGGATGGGCTGAGGGACACTCCCTTCCCCTGAGTGAATGAATTTAAGTTTGATGCCATAAATCTTAAATGTATATCAAAAGAATGAGATGTGGTTGTTTGCAAAGCATCTTGGGATAACTGATGTCTTACCCATTTTGCCATTGGATGCCTATGTCAGCAAAATTTAATGAAATGACTGAATCTCAATAAGGCTACCATGACAAAAGCAGGCATCACATTAATAATGAAGACTGTCTATACAGTTATAAACGTCCCTTTCATAATTATCCCATCTAATAAAAGAATAATATGCAAATTAGCCATCACACCACTATGTCACAAGCCACGCCCACCAGCCAATCAGGAACTAGTATGCAAATGAACCCCAACCAAGATGGCTGTGGCCACAAGCGAGCAGGAGGGAAGCTTGGGTTTCCTTGTTGATGGAGGAAGCCAAGCCTCTAGTGTGTGTGTGTGTGTGTGTGTGTGTGTGTGTGTATAACAAAATAGAATTAATTAATAAGAAAATAACTCACTATTTCTGGTAATAACATTTTGTTTCATCATGAAAATAAAATTTATAGAATAATTATATTTTTTATACTAAATAACATGTTGAAAGAGTGGAAAAGTAATATAATGAAAAATATTTTTGACACTCTCTAAAATTACATTCTTAACAATAATCCACTAAATTTACCTTGTGCTGTAAACAGCTAATATCCAGGTTTTACTATTTAAAATTAAATTAAAATTAATTAGAATTAAAGAAAGTAAAAATTCCTTTTCTCACTTCTGCTAGCCACATTTCAAGCACTCAAAAAATACATGTGTGTAGTGCCTTCCATATTGGACAATTCAGATATATAACATTTCCATCATTGCACAAAGTTCTCTTGGATTGCACTATACTTAATTTCCTTTGAGAGCAGAGCCATAATTTTCATTGCTTAAGAGATTAAAAATACTAGTATTTTGAATAATTAATTGAAAGATTCCTACTTTAGAATTTTTGGTCTCCTGGGGATTTTTTTTTGGTTTTTGAAAATGCCTATCTTTGGTTAAATGTAAATGCTAAAATATAACAATGGTAGTGGTGGTGATGATGGTGATAGTGATCAAAAGATAATGATGGTGACATCAAATAAGAATGTTTATCAAGAATGAGCCAACCTAGAGGATTTGAAATTTTGTCAATTAAATAATAAACAATTGTTGTCAACTCTTGGAAGAGGGAATGGATATCTAGAGGTTTGGTTTGTCTGTGATGAAGACACAGGTGCTTTTACTTAAATCCAGTCCTTTTTAATCATATTTGACATCTCGTCAAACTCATATTAGAAATGTTCTATATTTGGGACTGAGTACTATGGAAAGGACTGGAATGTGTTGAAAAGTGCCATTGTGAACCATCAGTACCTGATTGGGATCGTCATATGCTGTAACTATTTTAAATGGTGTAAGGAAGCATTCTTGATTATTTATTCTGAGCTGCTTAAAAGATGAAATGGCCCAGAGAGTTTCTAAACTCAATCTGCCTGTTAAAACTATTGATCCATTTCTAGCTGCTGACTATTGGAAACCAATTTCACAAGAGACTGATGAATAAGCCAGAATTTTCAAAAGGATTTTACTCTATTGGAGATATTTTCTCAGAAACTACACATTTGCAACCTAGATCTTTTTTTTCCAGTATAAGTTACACACAAGAAGCACATTTGTGGTCAGCTAGCTGTCTGGTTGGCATGCATTCAGAGTGAAGAATTTCAGACTCTGATTCAGAGACCTAACAGAGAATGTCATAAATCATTCCCATTCTCCCTGCAGAGCACATTTCGCCTGATAACCTGAAAGACACTTGGCAGTTACCTCTTTTGAGATAATTAAAGCATGTCTTTAATGTTATTTAATACTAAGCCTACCCTTGAAGACAAAGACTGTGACATAGTTGTCTTTTCTTTCTTTCCACAGTTTACATGATGTCTGGTATAGTGGTAGTCTTGACTGTGCATATGTCAGGGATAGAGACTATTTCAGGAGATCAGGTTGAAGTAACTGAATGATTATCAATAAAACAGACTTTCCAAAAGAAAGAGAGTGACTTTAAAGGGTAGTTGTAGTCTCAAACAAGAATTGTTCTTTTTCCTCCAGCAAGAATATCCTGCTTACAGATATAATGGAGAAAAATTAAAGCAATATCTTTCTACCTAAGGGAAGAGTGTGCCCTAGAAGCAAATGTTATTAAGACTTTTAATGGTCCCCATCATTTTCTTGATATAAAAATTTCTATGAGCATTTTCTAGATGGCAGCTAATGGACTCTATTCATCTTTTCTTTGCTGCCATTCAGAAAACAGTTTGAGGGAGTTTATAATTATTTGTATTAGAATAACATGCACTCCCAAAATTAGGGATCATTGTGTCTTCTTACTCTAGAAGTTCCCAAGCTGAAAATTAGAGCAAACAGAAAACATAGAATATCTATAAGAGTTCTTATTTGCAAGCAATAGACATCAACTAATTATGAGTCTAATCCTATATAATAAAAGCCTAGATGGCATCATGCCCTTGCATGACATCATCACAAGATGGCAGCCACAAAGATGGCAGCCACACGATGGCCATCGCATGATGGCCACCACAAGATGGCTGGCAGGAGAGGGCAGTTCTGGGCCATCAGGCCGGTGGGGGAGGGAAGTTGGGGGGGACGAAGGCAGTTAGGGGTGACCAAGCATGCAGGGGAAGGCAGTTAGGAGCAATCAGACTTTCAGGGGTGGGCAGTTGGGGGCAGGGGAACAGTTAGGTATCAATCAGGGTGGCAGGGGAGTGGTTAGGGATGAGCAGGATGGCAGGCAGAAGCAGTTAGGGGCAATCAGGCAGGCAAGTAGGCAAGTGTTTTAAGAGCCAGCAATTCCAGATTGTGAGAGGGCTGTCCAACTGCCAGTTTAAGCCCACAGGAATTGGGCCTAAAACGGTAGTCAGACATCCCCTGAGAAGTCCCAGATTGGAGAGGATTCAGGCCGGGCTGAGGGAGAGCATCAACCACCCCACCCCATGCACAAATTTTATGCACCAGGCCTTTAGTTTAAACATAAAAGTACATTGCATTTAAGACTATTGGGTAGCTAAAGGAAACTCTAGAAAAGCCTGCTAACCCCTCTGGAAGGCTATATAGCTATGGACAATGCAATCCACCCCCCCAAATCTAGCCAGATAAAAATGTCACCATAACCATCTGTGGAACAGTGAACACTGTGGCTGTTGCAAAACCTCACCACAACCTGTTCTGTGCGTTTTTTGTCTCTCTGTGTCATTAGCTTCCTGTTCAGAATAGGGAGTTTGTGATTGTGGTTGGCAGAGCCAGAGTCCTATGCCTGTGCCTTTGCTGTGCAGCAGAAGGAAGTGAGTGTCTGGAATTTTCAATTTAGTGGTGAGAGTGAGCTCTAACTGAAAAGGTAGAGAATGTCTCAAATGTTGAAAGGGGATTTTGAAATGAAGCAACCACAAATGGTATTATACGTAAAATCTAGTTTCATCTTTTTATAACTGATATCAGATGCATCATTTTTATGACTCAAGAAAGCAAGGAAATGAAATTTTGCCAGATTATTAGACTTACTTCAGCTTACCTGAATGTTCAAGTGACAGAATACTCATATGATACACTTAATTTAAAAACTACAGGTTAGAATTATCACCCCCTGTAAGTTAAAAAATTAAGCAGTTGCATTAACTACTAATGAATTAAAACTCTTAAGAAACAAACATCTTCTTGTTGATATTTTAGGTTAGAAGATGATAAGTTTAAAGTGAAAGAACTGAAGACCCTCAGTATATCTAGTCATTGATCCAGCCCGAGGACAGGCACTCATGCTAGTACAACCTGCCCCTGTGAGTGGGGACTGGAGTTATGTTCTCTCCTTTAAAAAATCCTTTCTTTTGGTTTTCTGGATGATACCGTTTTGCTCAGGACTAATCCTGCTTTCACGTTGCCAAATAAAATAGATTGCATTAAATACCAAGTACAAATTTGCATTAAGGAAAGCTCTTGGAGGGGCAGTAGGCTTAAAGAAACAAATATGACAACAGAATATTTTCAAGATAAAATCCATCTGCTTTAAAAGAATGCATGTGAGGAATCTTAGTAGGAAGCCTTATTAGGCTTAATGAAGTAACTGTCAATACAATCTGTCTGGCAGGGCCTCCTGTCCTTGCACATCATGTATTTATAGAAAAAGAAAATAGAGGACAAAAGAGGAATTTTATAATATCTGGAAGTGAGCGGAGTTCTGGTCACATTGCTAGCTTATGATTTGTCTTTCCCTCCTGTGTAGAGTGTAGGTAGAAAGCATGTTTTTTTTAGGCATTTAATTGCCACTAAACATTGAGTCCTGTTGTCTCAGAATACTGCAGACCTCCGGCTTTCTCTTTTCTCTGCAGTTTAGCAGGATGTTAAGCCTGTGCCCTTAAACTGAATAATTTGTCATTTATCCAGATGTCTGTTACAGTCATTGGTGTCACTGAAGTTAAAATTCAGACTCCCTGCTGAGTTAAGCTTCTGACAGCTCTTTCACTGTTTCAGCCACTGCAGCACTAAACAGCTTCCCCATTTTTTCCCTCCCTCCCTTATATATCTGCAGTATGTGTCAGCTGGAGCGATAACTAGCCACCTCCTGTCTCCCCAAGCAAATCTATGACCAAATAAATACATTAAGCAACCATGAAAAAATAAAAAAATAAAACTCTCAATGGAAATAATAATAATAAATGCCTTGTAAATTTTGTACAAAAATTCTCACTAAAGCATCTGTTTGTTTTCTTATGCTGAAAGGCATTGTTGTTTCTATCTGTCCTCAGCAGAGGCTGGCAGCTAATTCAACCATTTTTTTTTTCTTTAATGGTAGAGCCTTGCCTTTGTAGTAAAATATAAGGACAATTATATTACTTTCTCACTTTGTTTTTCTTTCTAAGTCAATGTTTTGCTTCTATTTGATATCACTTCTGTTGTTCAATGCCAGGTTCTGTGAGGTTTCACACTTAAGCAACATGATCCAATTTGGATTTTAAATGTAAATAAATGTGTATATATACACACACCCATGTAAACATGTATTATATGTGTATCCAGACAGACTACTATCATCTTGTACACTTGGCACATGAACTTTCTGCAACTCACTGCTTTAGGCTACATAATCTGCCAATATTGCAGAAGTGAATGCATTCTCCTGTATTACATGCCCATCTCCCAAGCACTTTCCTGAGCTTAGTGCAATGGGTTTGGATTTATTTAAATTCAGGTTTATTTAAGAAACAAAGCAATGCCCTAGCCAATTGGTTCAGAGGATAGAGAGCATAGGCCCATGGTCTGAAGGGTTCAGATCCAATTCCTGGAGAAAGGCACCTATTTTGGTTGCAGGCTCGATCCCCAGCCCTGGTCAGGGTACGTGCAGGAGGCAACCAATCGATGTGTCTCTCTGACATCCATGTTTCTCTGTCTCTGTCTCTCCCTCACCCCCTAAAAATCAATGGAAAAATATCCTTAGGTGAGGATTAACAACAACAAAAACAACAACAAAATACCTAGCAGCAATGTCCGCAACATACATAGGGTGCCATCATGATATCTTTGTGAGTATTACTCACATATAAAAGCATAAACTTCCTAGTTGGACAAAGCTGGGTTTGGGTTTTGCCACCACTATTTTATAGTGTCTTGACCTTGGGAATACCTCTGTTCTCTTATCTACAAAGGCAGTAATACGTGCACCTGTTTCAGATAGTTGATATAAACTTTAAATGAGAAAATGTCTTTCAAAGCTGGGCACATAACACAGACAAGGAGGTCAGAACATGGAAGAACCAATTTCCTTGAATTGTACAGGCCAGACATGAGACTGATAATAGAAGGACTGTTTGAAGTCAGTTTGCACATTCATTGGGCCCACAGATACAGACACAAACAGCCAGGGAGCATTCTATCTCCTTTTTCCTTTTCCTCTGTTTATTCTCTATAGTAAATGAGCCAGAGAAGTTAAGGTTCAGGGCATCTCAATTCTAGAGTAAAGTTTATAAATAAAAATACAATGAGTATATCACATTCTACACTGAATGATGTGGCTCCTGTCTTCTTAACATTTCACCTGAGAATGCCTGCAGCCATGCAATATTTCCCAATGCTGGAGAAAATGAAATTGGCCTTGGGGCAACCTCAGAATCCCAAACAAAAGACAGTGACATTAGAATCTGGGAGCCCACAAGTAAAACTGGCTCAGGATAAATGTACTTGCATTCTGAGATAAGAGCAGGATAGTATGTAAAATAATTGTCAGAAGTGAAAAAGAGCTCTTGGAATTAGAAATATAAGTGCTAAAATTAATTGGCAGATGAATTCTAATCTAGCGTTGAGGGTATTTTCCCAAAGGGTACTATGAAAAGGAAAGGAATAGACAAGTGAATAGAAAAGATTAGTAAATGAGATAATTCAGGAATTTTCATATCTCACTATTTTGAATCCCAGAAAGGGATAACAATGGGAAATAAATAGGATCTTATTAAAGTAAGAGAGTATTTCTTTAATATATTCCATAATTAGAGAGCACAGATCTTCAGATAAAAAAGACTACCATGCAAGCAGAATAATGAATGGTGGAAAACTTTAGCTAAGGTACACAATCATACTACTTCAGGCTGCCAAACATAATATTACGAACCAACAATGTCTAAAAAAGAAAAAGGTCTTATGCAAATGCATCTAACTTAATGAACTATCTTAAGAGGCACATTGCAAGATAGAAGGTAGAACAACCAATGCCTTTCTATTTCTGAAAGAAAAAAAAATACATTTTTTTTCCTTAATGAGGTAGCCAGACAAACTAACAATAAGAGATAAAAGCAAAGCATTTTTGAACATGTAAAATTCTTTAAAAAAATTATTTTTACCTCCTTTCAATATTTGTAATAGCTAGAGAGGCTATGCTCGATCCAAATAATGGAGTAAATAATGGAAAGGAAAAACATGAGATCTAGGAAACAGGAGATTTAATTAGAGAAGAGAGGAAAGAGATGCTCCCAATGGGGTAGGACTAGAAAAGCTCTAGCATGAAGGACTCCAGATAAAAGAAAATGAAAGAAAATAGAATTGATGGGTTATCTGGTGAGTTTGAAAATAAGTGGATTAGATTGATAAAAGCTATTATAGGTATCTGGGAAATTTTCACAATGGATATGTAAAAAAAATCAGCAAGTGAAGAGATACAAATAATTTTTTTAACTCTAAGAAAAGCAAAATTTGTACAAAACACACACACACGTTATAATGTTTGGGTCCATCAGGGAAATATCTGTAAATAGTTATATAATATATAAGCTAATTAGTAAATTTAACTAAGATATTGCTTGAGACTCGATGATATCTACCTACCATAATGGAAGATGAGTAGAAAATTTCTAAAATGTGTAATTTAAGAATTAATATTAATAGCTATGTTTTTAGAAATATAACTTTAACTATTAAAAGAAATAATTAAGATGGGTAATAGTGGTTGTTTCTGAGAAGCAAGGCTCGTGAGTCAGAAGAGGTGGGTAAGGGACACTTGTCAAAATAAGCTTTGTATAGAAATTGACATTTTAAAATTTCTATTGCCTGTATTAATTATAGTAGCTGCTACTCACATCATTACTTTCACAGAGTGAAACTAAAAGTCAAGAAAATTGAGTACGTTTGCTAATGTCATTCAGATAGTAAGTGAAAGTGCCTTAATTTAAATCGAATCTGCTTGACTCCAAAACTCCACCAGTACCACAATGTCATCAACAATTCCTCATACATATGAATATACTTAGCTCTTTTTCTGCATCAATAAAGAGTGCAGTGTGCTTTGCTTTCAAACAAACATTTGACCCGTTTAATTATAGTTCATAGTCAGTTGTGATTTCCTTATCTATTTGCTTCAGGTAGCTGCATAGTTTTAGGAACCCACCAATTTCTAGCCAAGAGAGCCAGTTGTAATGAGCATACTTTGCCACCTATTTTAATAATAAAACAATGATGTTCCCTAATGTGATCTCATCCTGTTTTTCCTCCCCTCTCACCAGGACAAGATACATGTTCATGAGAGTTCTTGCTTAGCATGACTGTGGTGGAGAGGACCATGGCCTTTCAGTTGCCTGTTTAGAAATGATTTGAACAGAAAATATTCAGAGAAATTCAGATGAATTGTTTCTTACTGTGGAACACCCATCTCCTAACCAAGGTTCAGGACTCTGTAGTGATTTTCTCCCCTCCATCAAAACATTCCAACCCATGGCAATGTACTTTCTCCAAGCAGCAGCTTTTTTTGGTCCTGAGTATAGGTGACAGATTCATTCAAGGGGGTTTCAATTATTACTGGCACAGCAAGACAACATTAGTAATACCCCAAACTTGAAAGGTCACATTAACATTACTTCCATAAAATATTTATCATAATTCCTATCTTCCTAATTGAATGAAACATTGGTTGACTCTGCATATGCGTAGGAAGGAATATTCACTATAATATATGTTCAGTTATGAATTGCAGAGACTTGAAATGGCATACTCCTTAAACAAAATAGAATTATTTTTATGTCTGTTGTCTAATTCCAAACTTTCAAGGCAGCACTGCTCCATGAGGTTGTGAGGATCCTAGGCTTGCTCTATCTTATTGCTCTGCCATCCAAAATCCTCATGGACCTAGATGTTCACCACCACTGTGTTAACTTTGCAGTTAGCGGGAAGGAAAAGTACAGGCATATCCTCCCTTTGCAGCCAAGCCCCAGAAGTTGGCTACAATTGGAGGCTCATATCGCATTAGACTCAAGGCTAGACCAAATCTATAAAGAGGGTTGTGACATGTAGTCCTCATTCTGCAGACCCCTTTTGTGTAACTAAAAATCGTGATCACGATGAATGAGGGAAACTTGTGGTCTTGAGCTCAGAGAACAGTATTTTACAATTTTTAATGTTTTTAGAAAGATTTTAATCATAAAACAAATACGTAAACATTTAGTAAGGAGTATATCCTGTAAATATATATTTGGGGTATTGTACTGGTTTACTGGGAGTAGGTTGGAGACAGCTGTGGGTAAAGGAAACAGACTCTGACAGACAGAAAAGCGATGCTAGTTGGCATTATAGTGGGCAGTTAGAGAATTTCCCCTGGCTGAACCAGGGAGAGCAAGATAGGAAGTAGAGGAATAGAGAGTAGATTATAATTCTGTTGGATTTATAAATTAGCACAAATCTTTTGGAGGATAATTTGACAGTTATCTTATGAATTTACATAGTGTATATACCTTGTTAAACAATTTGGACATACTAACAAATTTGAGAAATTATATATGTATAAGGATATTCATTACATCACTCTTATTGTAATAAGGAAAAAATAGGAAACCACCTAAAATTCTATCATCAGGACACTGATTAAATAGATTATTGATACATTTATATAATGGACTAATAAGTAATTTGCTATTTAAAAAAAGAATGAGGATGGTCTTTATGAATTGACTTATAGAGATTTCCAAATGAAATTGTTAAGGGAGACGAGCAAAATAGAAACAGAGGGATGGATACTTGGAACAGATTGACAGCTGTCCAAAGAGAGGGTGTTGGGGGAACTGGATGAAAGAAGGTGAAGCAATTAGGCAAAGGACATATATGCATAATCCATAAATATAGACAACAGTGTGGTGATGGCGGGGGGTGGGGAGGGGGGCTGGAGGGAAGTGGGCAAAGGGGGTAGGATGGGGACAGCTATAATAGTGTCAAAAATAAAGTTAAAATTTCTCTCCACACAATTGATAGCCCACACAAACGGTAATGAAAATATGAGTACAGTCACAGCAACAATAAATAAATAAATAAACAAACAAAGAAACCAAAACAATAAAATGCACAGCAGTCTGTATGTTGTTGACACTATTTGTATCAAAAGGATGGAGATTATATATATATAATACACACTAGAAGATCAGTGCATGAAATTCATGCACTTGGAGGCAGGGCAGGGTGGGGGGCCGTCCCTCTCGCAGTCCAGGAGCCCACAGGGAATGTATGACTGATGGCTCAGGCCCATTCCCCAGAGGACAACCTTAACACTGCCATGGGGACAGCAGAGGCTCCCAGCACTGCTGCTGTGCTAGCCAGCCATGAGCCTGGCTTCTGGTGAGCAATGCTTCCCCTGTGGGAGCACACTGACCACCAGGGGACAGCTCCTGCATTGAGCATCTGCCTCCTTGGTAGTCAGTGTGTGTCATAGTGACCAGTCATTCTGCTGTTTGGTTGATTTGCATATTAACCTTTTATTTTATAGGATAAGGTCTTATTATGGGCAAGGCCTCTAATTCAATTTTTTTTTTTTTAGGTAGTTAAAGGGAGGGGCAGAATTTTCACTTGAGCTGAAGTTAAAATTGCCGTTAGCTCAAAAATCTGCATACCACTGAGACAAATCATTCTGAAACCCCCCCCGCCCCCCAATATTCTAGTATGTGCATAAGTATTGGGAACTGTCTTATCTCTTTATTGAAAGGAACCTTTTGTTATGTTACAATGGCTAACTTTATCTCATGTGTTGTGTTTTGGCTTCAAGCCTGTATCCAGTATTCATGCAGCAATTTCAACTCTTCTGTTCAATATTTACCTGGCATATCTTTTATTTTATTTTCTCTAAATCTTTCTAGATTTTTCTATATTAAACTAGAGGCCCAGTGCACAAAATTGTGCACAGGGGTGTGTGTGTGTCCCTCAGCCCAGCCTGGACCCCTACCGGGATCAGGACTAAACAGGCAGTCAGACATCCCTCTCACAATCCAGGACTGCTGGCTCCCAACTGTTCACCTGTCTGCCTTCCTGATTGCCCCTAACCTTTTCTGCCAGCTAGCCTGTTCACTCCCTAACCACTCCCCTGCCAGCCTGATGATGCCTAACCGCTCCCCTGTCAGCCTGTTTACCCCTAACTGCCCTCTCCTACAGGCCAGGTCACCCCTAACTGCCCTGCCCTGCAGGCCTGATCCCCCTGAACTGCTCTCCTCTGCAGGCCTGGGTTCTCCCCAACTTCTCTCTCCTGCAGGCTTGATTGCCCCTAGCTACCTTCCCTTGCATGCTTGGTCTTTTCCAACTGCCCTCCCCTGCTGGCGTGATCACCCACAACTGCTCTCCCTTGCAGGCCTGGTCCCTTCAACTGACCTCCCCGGCTGGCCATCTTGTGGTGGCCATCTTATGTCCACATGGGAGCAGTCATCTTGTGTGTTGGAGTGATGGTCAATCTGCATATTACTCTTTTATTAGATAGGATGGAGGCCTGATGCATGGGTGGGGTGAGCTGGTTTGCCCTAAAGGATGTCCTGAATCAGGGTGGGGGTAACCTTGGGGCTTGGGTGGCCTGGGCAAGAGTCCTGTGGTGGTTTGCAGGCCACCCACACACCCAGAAACCCAAGTGGAGGCCCTGGTATCTGGGATTTATTTATGTTTTATAATTGAAATTTTGTAGCCTTGAGTGGAGCTAAGCCTCCTGCTTGCTCCTTGGCAGCAGCCATTTCTTTTGGGATTTATTTATCTTCTATAATTGAAACTTTATAGCCTTGAGTGGAGGCCTGGGCCTGCCAGGGTGTGCAGAAAGCTTGGATTCCTCCATTGCCAGGGAAACACAAGCCTCCTGCTCCCTCTGTGGCCGTTGCCATCTTGGTTGGGTTAATTTGCATACTCCTGATTGGCTGGTGGTTGTGGCTTGTGGGTGTAGCAGAGTGATACTTAATTTGCATATTGCTCTTTTATTAGTTATGATAGTAATAGCCCATGGACACAGACAATAGTCTGATGAAGGTCTGGAAGGGGTGGGTACAGGGTGGAGGAGATCAATGAGAAAAAAACAAAACAAAACAAAAACAAAGGGACATCTGTAATACTTTCAACAATACAGATACATTTTAAATAAAGGAAAATATCTTAGTTGAAAAGAGTTTTATGAAAAATAATATAAGTAATTACTCTACACTGTACTTTATATTCTCAACTCCTCTCTAAGAGATATTAATTAACCCTATGTTCATTTAATATTAATTGACCCTATGTTCACTGACTGTAGGACTCACTTCTGCCATGCTGACCCAGCACTGACTCCTATGGAGCCTGCAATCGGACCCTGCTTTTCTCTCTAGGCCTTTGTGGGCCTGATTGTAGCCCCCTCGGCAATCAGTGTTGGGTCACCAGGACTGACTTCTGCCATACTGACCCAGCACTGACTGCCATGGGGACTGTGATCAGACCCTGCTTTTCTCTCTGGGCCTGATCGAAGTCTCCTCAGCAGTCAGTGCTGGATCACTGAGGCACCTGCACTGACTGCAGGACTGACTTCCACTATTTGGTAGAGCCTTTGGTTGTTTTGGATGTTATGGACCCTGACATATACACATATACACATAGACAGTTGGTTTACATGTATTATACACTAGAAACTAAGAAAATGGGTGGATGGAATCAGAATGGAGAGGACTTTTCCTCACATGTTTATATATTTTGAGATTTTGAATCTGCTATTATGTGAAAAATAATTTAGAGAAGAGTAGAGTTGTTTGTTAAGAGAAGGTTTAAATGATGTGAATCACAAAGTGTGAAGGAATGAAATGCAAGGAAAACAGGTTTTCAATTCAAATGCTACTTCAGTTTTTCATTTAAACAATAAATCAGTGTTTTCACATAAGCTATTCTTAACAAACCCAGTACTATTAAGTATTATTTCATAGCCTCAGATAAAGCATACCAGAAGGCTTTTTATAAATATTTGTCCTAGAGATAGTCATTCTATTGAAGTGTTAGGTATTGGTTAAATTAGTTTCCATAGCCTTAATATGTAACTTTAGTCAGGTAACTTACCTTCTATGTAATCATTATTTAGACATTCTCTAAAACTCACCAAAACTACCTCAATATATCAAATTCTTTATCCTTTGTTATTGATCATTATACATATTAACTTCATGTTCATGCAAAGAAAGAAAATAAAAAGCTAATGTGGAGGGGAAATATAAGATAGAGAAAGAATATATATGAAAATGTAGAAGTAGTATAAAGGCAGGAATATAATATATAGAATATAAAAACCAGATCAATTACGAATTTAAAACCAAAATATGGAAGTAATTCCCAATATGAATACCATGTAAATTAGAAAAATTAAATAATAGCTGCTATTTATTACGTATTTTGTATAACAAACACTATGGGTATTTTATGTAATCATCTATTTAAATTCCCAGACATTTCTGTGATATATTATTCATTCTGATATCTTGTTTACATATGATATATGTATTTACACACACAAATATCTGCATATATATAACAGAAATAACATTATATATGCATACACACATTTTATGTACACACATATAGTCATATACATACAAAATACACACACACACATGCTTCAATCCTGCAGTTGTGAGTACTTAACCCACATATACTTAGTACTAAGTAGGTAGCAGAGCTGGTACTTTAATTGAGCGTGTCTGACTCCCTGGTCCATTAATAACCCTCTTTGTCAGTGTTCCTTCTGCTCTTCATTTGTGTGAAGTTCTCAGCTGTGAAATAGAAATCAGATTTTGAACCACCCATTATCAAATGGATGTTCACCATAATTAACATTTGCAAGGTATTGGAAGTTTTGAAATGTAAATTATATGTAGCATAACTTTTATCAGCACTACTCTGGTGCCTTCTACTGTGTTAATTCTCACAAAGTCAAGGATGACTAATAAAGGCTTGCACTAAGAGTCATTTGTAGAACAGCAAATGTACAGCATATTTCCCACCATAAAATAGCACTAATTTATTCAACAAAAACTTGTTGAATTAGGAAGTATATTGAAAATTGCATCTTATTTTGTAATTAAGCTTTTTATCTGTCTTTGATCTTTCTATATGTCAAAACTACCAGTTGAATGATTTAAAATAATATGAATTACCTATAAACCTCAACATCTCTACTTGTCTCTTTTTATGTAAAGAATTCTACCTAGTATTGTAGTGCTCAATTATTAATAAGATTTTATTTTGCTTCATTTGTTTACTTTGCAGACTTGAGAAACATAAAATGTGTACCATGTGCTAAAAACTATGCTCGTAGGTAAAGATAAAATAAATAGATATGCCATTGTTCGGTCTTCAATTTATCCAGAACATAATGGAGGGGTAAGGATATTGTGGTTTAAATGTTTTTAACAGAAATAGATTTTTACCAAATATGGTTCATTCTCTTTGACTATGTTTACATATACCATTTTTTTTCACAGTTGTGGAATATATCACATACCATCCAACAAAGCATACCATTCATGTGCAATATTTGAAAATACATAGTACAGTATTAGTATACATGGATTTTAGATACTTGCCTCTTTCAATATTTCATTGTTAATTTGTTGCTGCATTGTTTGTCTGTGGAGAAAAAAACATGCTATTAAGAAAAATGGAACTCTGATTCAGGCTAGACACAAGATGAGCTCTTCATGGTTCTTTGGTTCTGACCTGCAATGTAAAGTGTTTGTGGGTCATGCCTTTATGATCTGATGCACTTTATATATGAAAAAAAGGTTAAGAAATGATTCCAGGGATGCTTTATTAGTCTGCTAGGGCAGGCACAGACAAGATGCCACAGACTGGGATACTTAACAACAGAAACTCTCAAAATTCTGGAACCTAGCAGTCCTTCAGGGTGTGGGCAGGTTTGTTCCTTTTAGAGGCTGTGAGCAAGAATTGGTTCCAGGCTTCTCTCCCAGTTTCTAGAGGATTCTACAATCTTTGGCATTCCCTGACTTCCCCTGCATCACCCCAGGCTCTGCTTTCATCTTTCCATGGCATTCTCCCTATGTGTGCATTTATGCCCAAATTTCTCTTTTCTAGAAGAACATGAGTCAGATTAGATTAAGGGCCCACCCTAATGATCTTATCTTAATTTGATTAATTGCATTTGCAATGACTCTGTTTGTACAAATGGATATATTTCTTTAGGTACTTTCGGCTAGGATGCAACATGTGAATTTTGAAGGAATGTAATTTAACTCATAACAGAGAATGAATTCTTGGCTCAGATTTCCATAAAACTGAATGGATTTTCCAAATCTCTGCAAGGGTACATGCATGATCTATATTCTTACCATCATCTTGTTTGTGGGATTTCTTCATGACTGGTAGTAACTCTTCACAATTTTTATAGCATGAATTGTTAAATTTCTACCTCTTACTGTTTCTTCATTCTTTCAAAGGCAGCATTTGGTTTTTGGGTTAAGGGCCTATTCTGAGCGGCATCAATCACTCATCCTCCCTCAAACTGTTGGTTCTGACCATTAATTCTTTGAAGTTGTAAGATGAGCACTCTCAGTGTAAATGGTTTATCTCTTCCACTTAATCAAAATATCTTTAATTTTGAATGTTTTCTTTAGATTAAATCACTCACTAATTCCCCAGGAGACAATGCAAAAACCACTTCAGCTTCTCAGAAAAACACACTTAAAAACTACCATTTCAACCGTCCTACATTGAATTCTCTCTAGGGAAATCAAGTCCTGGAAACTTAAATGCTGTTGAACCTGTGAACTCCATATTAAGAATATGGAGGTTTTAATTTACATCCTTTCCCTCTTGGTGAAGCACTGTACATCTTTCCTTGTGTTGTGAGCATTCTCGTTTGAATCTTTGATTGCATTAACCCTTTAAGCTTTATAGAAAGGGCCAAGCATGGACGTGAGACCATAACAAAACTGAATTTGAATCAGTTCAGTTTTTCTTTGTTTTTACCCCTGAAACAATTTCTTAAACTTTCCTATGCTCACATTCTTTATCAGTAAACTTGGGAGAGTAAGTCTTTCTTATTTTTTTAATACATATACACTAGAGGCCCGATGCACGAAATTTGTGCAAGTGGCTCGACCCTCGCACCCACGGTGGTTTGCATCAGACCTTGTAGCCCCAGTTTCGTCTGAAAGGTTATCTGGCTGTCCAGTCTAATTAGCATATTATGTTTTTATTATATAACTGGTGTGTGTGTGTGTGTGTGTGTGTGTGTATGTGTGTGTAGATAGATATAGATATATATCTAACTAATAAAGGAGAAAGATGCAAATTGATCATACCTTTGTGACACCCACAAGCCAATCAGGAGTGAGTATGCAAATTAATCCAAGAAAGATGGCAGGCTAATTTGCATATACAGGCACCGAGTGGCTGGGGGTGGGGTGGGACGCCTCAGCACTCGGGGCCTCTGGGCAGTGTGGGAAGGCAGAAAGGTGGCTCTGGTCCAGGCAAAGTTGGTGCTGGCAGACAGAGAAGGGAAGGCCCATTCTTGTATGTGCATTGGGCCTCTAGTGTGTGTGTGTGTGTGTGTGTGTGTATCTAATAAAAGAGTAATATGTAATGTCTATCTAATAAAAGAGTAATATGTAAATTGATGGTACCTCCGATACACCTACCAGCCACGCCCACCAGCCAATCAGAACCAGTATGTAAATTAACCCAACCAAGATGGCTACGGCCACAGAGAGAGGAGGAGGGAGGCTGGGTTGCCCCTAACAATGGAGGAAGCCAAGCTTTCCACAAACCCTGGCCTCCCTTAAGGCCACAAAGTTTCAATGGCTGCTGCCATGGAGCAGAGCAGAAGGCTTGGCTCTGCTCCAGGCTTTAAAGTTTAAATTAGACGATAAATAAATCCCAGATACCAGGGCCTCCATTTGGGTCACTGAGGGGCATGGCCAGCCTGAAAATCACCACAGGCCCCTTGCCCAGGCCACCCCACCCCCAGGGGAACACTCACCCTGATCCAGAACACCCTTCAGGCAAACCAGCTGGCCCCCACACATGCACCAGGACTCTATCCTATCTAATAAAAGAGTAATATGCAGATTGACCACCACTCCAACACACAAGATGCCTGCCCTCATGTGGTCACAAGATTCTGCCCTCATGTGGACACAAGATTGCCACCACCAGATGGCCAGCAGGGGAGGGCAGTTGGCAAGGACCAGGCCTGCAAGGGAGGGCAGTTGTGGGCAATCAAGCCTGCAGGGGGAGACAAGGCCTGCAGGGGAGGGCATTTAGGGGCAAACAGGCTGGCAGGGAAACAGTTAGGCATCAATCAGGCTGCCAGGGGAGTGGTTAGGATGTGATCAGGCTAGTAGGCAGATGTGGTTAGGGGCAATCAGAAAGGCAGGCAGGTGAGCAGTTGGAAGCCAGCAGTCCTGGATTGTGAGGGGTTCCAGATTAGAAGGGAGCAGGCTGGGCTGAAGGAAAACCTCCCCCCCCCCCCGCCCCCTGTCCATGCACAAATTTATATATAGTATATACACACACACAAAAAATATATATTACTAGAGACCCAGCACACAAAAGACACCATATACTATTCTAGATTTGACCTTTGATGGTATCTTCAATTTGTAAAAGAAATGGAGCTAAATAAATAATACTAAGTTGAAAGGCAGACTTAGAATGTTTTCAGAGTTGTCATAACTTATTTATTTACCCATATCAAAAATTTGAAGTTTTTCTAGAAAAATAATATTTTCTTTTATATTTTTTTAGATTAGAAGTAAACATTTTATTATTTAAAAATAACAAAAGTGTGAAAATCAACTTAAATAAAAGGCAGCACCCTATTACATTAGATTTTTCTTTTTTTATAATTTTTTTCTTTATTAATTAAGGTATTACATATGTCCTTATCCTCCCTTTGCTCCCCCCCTTCCCCCACTCATGCCCTCTTCCACCTGGTGTCTGTGTCCATTGTTGGGCTTATATGCATGCATGCAAGTCCTTTGGTTGATCTCTTCCCCTTACCCCCATCCTCCTCTACCTTCCCTTTGAGGTTTGATAGTCTGATCATTGCTTCTCTGTCTCTGGATCTGTTTTTGTTCATTAGTTTATATTGTTCATTATATTCCATAAATGAGTGTGGTCACGTGATATTTATCTTTCTCTGACTGGCTTATTTCACTTTTCACTACTCTTGCATTCCCAGATTTATAGGGAGAATTCTAAATCTACTTCCACCCCCAAGTCAGTTTTTAAAAATATCTGCCATGACTCTTTGATTTCTAATTCTTTATTAAATTAAATGTTCTAATATTATTTTCAGAGTTTCAGTTTAGGCTCAAATGACCATGTCTTAAAATTCTGATTTGGGACAGGTCTATAAAACCAAGGTATATTCTTTTTAATTGTCAACCTAGCACCAAGTTAGTTTCAGTTTTACTTATTAGGAAATTGCTGCAAAATTCAACTCTAGTGTGATTCTGTATTACTGAGACCTTAAAACAAAGAAATGTGTATTGCTTTATATCAGTTATTAAAAAAAAAAACAAAAAAACAGATGTCTCCATAAAAAGCAGTCGGGCTGAGTAAGACAGAGGAGGGAGGAGAAAGGAGAAAGAGAAAGCAAGATAGCTGGAGAGGAAGGGCAGATAAAAGATAAGAGGGAAGAGGTGAGACAGCAGGACTGGGGTTGGGGGTGGGGTCATGCATTGAAAGTCTGCCTCCTGGAGAGCACAGGCAGGTGCCCCACATCACTGTAAATCTTGGCAGGGTGACTTCTCTCTGGATGTTTTCAACAGGACTAGAGAGATTTATCCCCAGGGAAGCAAGCTGTCTGATCAGCCTTCCTGTCCAGTCCAAAGCCAGAACAAAAGTCTAGGCTTTTCCGGCTGGGTCTTTTTGTTCTGTCCTTTATGTCCTTCTACTACATTTAGAATGTGCCTTCCTGCTTCTCCTTATTACCATCATCCTCACCTATGACCTCAATTTAGAGATTCTTGTCGGCCTCACTTTGATGACATTTTCATTAGGTAATGTAGTTATGTCACCAGACCCAGGAGCCACGTTCCGCCGACCTTGGCCTCTGACCTCAGAATTCTCTGAGCAGATTCCTCGCAGTTCTTGGGTTGCAGGTCCATGGCCTTTGCCCCTGGGGGTGCCTAGGCAAGAGCTATGCAGTGAGAAGCACAGAGAAATGCTGCCTTTGACTCTGCCACTGGGTTTTTCCCTGTAAAATCTTAGGCAGAAAATAAACATCTGGTTATATTTTATTTGAATAGCCCCTTAGAATTCTTATTTTCTTTTTTTTTTCTTTTAAACTCTAAAAACAATTGACTAGAGCTTTGCTACGGATATCTAAGGCATTGCATACTATTTGAAACAGAGTTGTATATATTTAGAGTTGGTAAATCTGGGATTACTAACCACTCATCTAAGTTGATAGAAATAGCAGTTAATGTAAATTTACTAATGTGAAGCTTGAGGATATTTGGGGTAAAATTCCATCTTATGTACTTGTGAAAGGTAAACACTCCACAGTGCAGGTGAGAGGAGAGGATTGGTGTGGATAGGAGTCAGGTGTTAGGCTTGTAGGCTGTGATGCCACAGCTTTGGATCTGAATAGCCTTGGGGAAGTGAAGGAACTGCTGCAAGCCAGTTCCACAGACATGAGATGCACTGTTACTGTAGCCATGCCCATATCATTAGATTTTAATCAAAACGATACGAGAATATGGTTAACACATTTAACAGAGCATCTGTCACATAGAAAGCCATGCAAAATTGTCAGCTGTTATTGTTAGTAGCAGTGTCTGGAATGATCATATTTTATTTTAAAATGTTAAAATGCTGCATAAGAGGGCTTAGAAGAATGTTGTTATTTTTAAAGTTTCTTGCTTACTAATTGTTTTGGGGATTGCAGGTCTTCTTCCCAGTGCTCTCCAGTAGACCTCTCCACAATCTTGACACTGTGCGAGGTCTACAGAACCAGGTGCTGCTTAGAGTTATTGAGCACTTGGCATATGGCTAGTGCAGTTGACAATTACAATTTCCAGTTACATTTAATTTAAATATTAATATTAATAGCCTAGGATGTTCAGCTTTAGCAGATAAAAAATATAGAACATCCAGTTCAAACAACAAACAACAAATACATTTCCATATAACTATTTCCCAAATATTTCATGAGAGATGTTTATACTAAGTATTTTACCTGCAAATATAAAATAGCTACATGTTACTAATGCTAATAGTATTGGGTAATGTGGCTCTACCCAAACTTATTTTTTTTAAGTAGATAACATTACCATACTTATCTAACAAGAACATATATTATTAATTAATTCCCCCACTGCATTTTGTGACCAATTATCTAAAATCAAAATACAGTTTTTTGATGATATTATGGGGAGATTCAAGGATTTTATATAAAGTTAAGTTGCACCTTAGCTCTTTATAATGTACTGGAGGCCCGGTGCACAAAATTCGTGCATGGGGGTGGAGGGGGTGTCTTTCAGCCAGCCTGCTCCTTCACCAATCTGGGACATCCCTTGAGGGATGTCCGACTGCCCGTTTAGGCCCGTACTAAGCTTAAATGGGCAGTCGGACACTCCTCTCACAACTCAGGACTGTTGGCTCCCAAATGCTCACCTGCCTACCTTCCTGCTTGCCCCTAACTGCTTCTGCCTGCCAGCCTGATTACCCCCTAACCACTCTCCTGGCAGCCTGATTGATGCCTAACTGTTCCCCTGCCAGCCTATTTGCCCCTAACTACTCTACCCCCAACTGCCCTTTTCTGCAGGCACGGTCACTCCCAACTTCCCTTCTCTGCTGACCTGGTCACCCTTAACTGCCCTTTCCTGCAGACTTGATCACCCCCAACTGCCCTCCCTTGCAGGCCTGTCCTTGCCAACTGCCCTCCACTGCTGGCCATCTTGTGGTGGCAATCTTGTGTCCACATGGGGGCAGGATCTTTTGACCAGATGGGGACAGTCATCTTCTGTGTTGGAGTGTTGGTCAAACTGCATATTACTCTTTTATTAGATAGGCTAGAGGTCTGCTGCATGAGTGGGGGCCAGCTGATTTGCCCTGAAGGGTGTCCTGGATCAGGGTGAGTGTTCCCTTAGGGCATGGGGCCTGTGGGAGTTTGCAGGCTGACCATGCCCCCCAGCAACCCAAGTGGAGGCCCTGGTGTCTGGGATTTATTTATCTTCTACAGTTGAAACTTTGTAGCCTGGAGAGGAGCCAAGCCTTCTGCTTGCAGAGCCATTGAAACTTTGTTGCCTTAACCTTCTGCCAGGCTTTGTGGAAAGCTTGGCTTCTTCCATCGCCAGGGGCAACCCAGGCTTCTCTCCTATACTCTCTGTGGCTGTAGCCATCTTGGTTGGGTTAATTTGCATACTCGCTCTGATTGGCTGGTGGGTGTGGATTGTGAGTGTAGCAGAGGTATGGTCAATTTGCATATTACTCTTTTATTAGATAGGATTATTAAGGAGAAGCCAAATAAATGAAATTGTTGGTAACTTCAAGAAATTAGCTGCTTTCTTGGAGTGAAGTAGCCTAAATATGGGCCTTAAATAGCATATAGGGTAATGTGGAGCACAGGGGTGACAGGAAGATCTGGGCCATGGGATAGAGACTGAACAAGCAAAGGTTACATCTTTAAATATAGTATTGTTAGTTTCTTATTTACCCACATATCAAAGTCCCAAGCATACGGACTTCAAGATAACAAACAAACATTTGCTCCCAATAGAGATAGCAATAGTGATTTGAAATAAAAGTAAATGGAGGAAGAGTTATGTATTTTTTATCACTCTTCTCTGTAGAATATCTTTTGTAATTTCTCAATCTTTAGAAAAGGTCATTTAGTATTCATAATTATTATCAAATGCATAATTACTTGAAGTCTAGTAACATTTTCTGTTCTGAGGATGCAAAATTAGTTAAAATGATTTTTCCTATGAATTTTTAGAACTATCTTTAACACAAGGAACATTTGCATGATCATGGAACAGGCAAACTGAAAGAGATGACAGAAAGGGGGAAAATAAAACCTATCTCATAGAATGATCATGGAGACCAAAGGAATAGGTGTATTTTATAAAGATTCAAACTTTATACAGAGGTAAGACGGGCCAGGGAAGCAGGGGGGAGTTGCACCCTGTAGAGCAGCGGTTCTCAACCTGTGGGTCGCAACCGCTTTGGGGGTCAAACGACCCTTTCACAGGGGTTGCCTAAGACCATCGGAAAATGGAGATATTTACATCACGATGCATAATAGTAGCAAAATTTCATGGTTGGGGGTCACCACCACCTGAGGAACTGTATGCAAGGGTCGCGGCCTTAGGAAGGTTGAGAACCACTGCTGTAGAGGAAGGACATCACACTTGCAAGCTATTGTTTTGCTTCTAAAAAATACATTTTTTAAAAATTAAAAAAAAATTTAAATGTATTTTTATTGATTTCAGTGAGGAAGGGAGAGGGAGAGATAGAAACATCAATGATGAGAAAGAATCACAGATCGGCTGCCTCTTGCATACCCTCTACTGGGAATCAGGACTACAACCCAGGCATGTGCTCCTCACTGGAATCGAACCCGAGACCCTTCAGTCCGTAGGCCAAAGCTCTACCCACTGAACCAAACCAGGTAGGGCTTAAAATACATTTTAATACTGTCTTTCCTTTTCACTTCAGGGTGGAGTCAGTAACATTATTTCCATCGCAGAATCACTAGGGGGTTAGAGTAAATACATACACGTAGAAGAGTTTGTGCAACGCTAGCACTTGAAAGAGGCTTGTTAGATGTCAATAATATCTGAATTTATATGGAGTTTTTGAAAGTTTGGGATGAGCATTGACAGACCCTATAACATATTCTAAAATTGACTTTTTTTCAGTCAATTTCAGATGCATTGTTCACCCATGTCTGTCTGTGAAATGCCCAGGCAGGTGCTCCATGATGGTAGGGTTTTAACAACAGTCCGGGATGCACATACTCCAAGACAGTGATGACCCCAAGGGACTTGGGAGCTCTCTTGGTGGTCCTGAAGAGGAGTGAATCAGGCCACGGTATCATTTCTACTCCTTTCTTGCTGCTTTCCAGGCATCTGTATCTATAAATAGTCCAGGCTTCTGGGACAAGCAAGTTCAGGGATGAGAGCAGAAGAAGCAGTGGGGGATTAGCAGCATTTTGGGCTCTGTAGAGGGGGTGACCTCCCATAGGCACCACAGGGTAGTGCAGGGTCCAGATGGCAACATTAAGTGTCACAAGATTGCACCAGCCTGTGGGGTTATGGACAATTTGTTTCTGCATCTCCTCTGGCTCAGCCTACACTGCTCACTGCAGAGGCCATCTTGGCTCTCCCTCCTTTCTTCAGAATGGTATTCGGTAATCGGTTTTAGAGAATAACTGGGCACAGAGGTGGTGTAAAATAGTGATTCATTTTTCCAAACTTTTCTCTCTGGAAGTATAGGGCAAGGCCTTTTAGGAGCAATGGTTAGGTATGACAGCCTGTCCCCAGTCTCAGGCTCAATCAAATCAGTATCCCTTTTATCTCATTGATATGTTAGACTTGATGACATATTTCTTTTGAAGTCAGTATGTCAATTTCATAATACATCCATCCATCCCAATGACTGATGGGGAGACACCTTCAGATGTACCACATCCCCCCAAGTGAGGGAATTATGCTTCCTCCTCAAAGTAAGGGAGCAAAGCAGAGTAGAGAACAATCTGTCCTTGCTTCTCAGAAATGGAGCTGAATATAGTCACCAGCTTCAAATACACTCTAGTGCAGAGTACTTTACTCAAGAAATCTAATTCTTAGTTAAACTGAAGTTCCCTGCAAATTTCACTCGCAGTCACCTGGGTGGAGCTTCGTTGTGAAGATTCATTGCTTCCAGGGAGAGGTTCTTTGGTGCTATAAAAATTCACGGAAGCCAGGTGAAACTAGGACACTTGAGGGTACAGAGCCATGCGGTCTGTGGGGCCATGGACTGCTGTGGTGACAGAGCTCTGATATAATCAAGGAAGGACTGTGAGAGTCTCTGAAGAGGTGGATGCACACATTCTGTCAGGGCACAGTTGCTGCTTCATGGCCTTCTGTCTTCCTCCACCCAGTGGGTTTCTTAGCTCTCAAAGGTTACATTCTATAATCCTAACCAACTTGCACCTGCAGAACACATTAAGATAAGGGTGAAAGTTAGCTGAACAGTGCCTGTAACTGCCCCTCCTCTCACCCAGTCCCAGGTTCTATCCCTCAGCACAGCACAGACTTTTATTCCTCCAACAAATGCTTACTGAGCAGTTATTATATGCTAAGCATTAGTATGCCTAAAAAGGAATTAATAAAGAAAATAAAAAACATTAGGGTTCTACCCTAGGATCATTTGTCATTAAAAATGACTTTAGTTTCCAATAAAACGTAATAGTCTGAAAAGGTATATCTTTCTACTATAAATTTATTTATGTGAAAAAATTAACATAAAAATCAAATATTAAATTATTGACCTGATAAATTATCCTTTTGAACATTTTTTAAACCTATAGGAAGTTGAGACTATCATAGAATATATAAAATGTATGGGCCTAGAGATTAAAGTCAGAAGATACATGTGTGAGTGAAAACTGCAGAACATAATCAACATTAAAGATATGCCCAGTAGAAGGAACAATCGTGTATCAAACACCAATTATTTGCCACATACTTTACAAATTGCCTTGTGAGGTACAACAGATGAAACCAATGTACAAAGAGGTTGGTGACCTGCTTGCAGTCACAGAGATTTGGCTTTGTGAAGGATAGTCTAGGAGAGGGGTGCTATTTTAGGAAACTTCCTGGGCCACCTTTCAGGAGCCATGGAAACATTTATCTAAAGTGAATGGGTCTTTAGTTTCTTAGGATATATTCTTAGAAGTGGGATTATTGGTTTAAATGGGAGTTCCATTTTTAGTTTTTTGTTTTGTTTTGTTTTGGAGGGGGGCAATGAGGAGATATGTACACATGTAATACATTAATAAAAATGGAAAAAAATCTTAAAAAAATAAAGTTAATGGGTTATTCTAGAATATTTTTGAACCGGAGATCTGGAGATATTCTCCCCACATCTACTCTCTCCCCTGAACTCACCACACCTTCCCACTTTCCCAGCAGCTGACCTGCGGGCACACGATTAATCCCTAGCATTAAGAATGTCCTCTGGCGTATCCAGTTCCTCGGTAGGAAAGAGAAAGCTGTTTAAAGTGTAAACTGAATGTGTAAACCCTTGGCTGTGCAAGTGCTTCAAAAAAGGTCACCGGCTTCAAAAACAGGCTAGCCAGGAATATTTTTCATCTTGACACACACACAAAATGGACTGTGACTTCTGTAATTGTTTATGTCGTGGTTATTAAGAAATCCAGAAAGTCAGGATTCCACTGAAAATACAGTCAGACTATTGCTGTATATAGACATTTTCCACAATTTCCTGTGGTGGAAACACGCCTAAAAGGTTTAAAACATGTGAAGCTGTCTCTCTAAACACAAGTATGAGAAATGTTCTAGAAAATTCAGTTTAAACCTCTGTAATGCATCTGAATCAAAGGTCTCTACTGTTTTGTTTTGTTTGCTTCATTGTATCTTCATCCATTATCTCACATTCCACATTTTTATTCTTTACCATATAATCAGAGATGGATGTGTTGACTGAATAATGTGATTAAAATCAGTAAGTGAATAACATGATTAAAAGCCTTTTAAGCAATATTTAGGTCATAATATTGTTGTTTTGTGACTTGCACTTTTCACTTAACAATTTGTTATGTCTTTGTTTTTAAGAAGTAATTTTATCTATATAATATCCCTTTATATGAATTTGCCATAGAAATATTTTACTGTTCCCATGTTGTCGAACAGTGAATTTTGTTTTTATTTTTAAATCCTATAATTAATACCCTTGTTAACATTATTGATTATGTGTCTTTGTACCAAAGTCTGATTATTTCCTATGTCACATTTTTAAGAGAGGAATTACAAAAGCAATATTTAGTCCTTTAAAGAATCTTGATAAAAATTGTATTTTCCTCTATAATGTTTATTATATCAATTTGTACATCCTAGGCATCAGATATGCAGTTTACTTTATCTAGTCATATGTGACTGTGACCCCCAAATTCAGGCATTGTCTTATCATCTTTAGGAGATTTTAAGAACTAGATATTTAATACTATAGGAATTTAAAATTTTTTTGGTATTTTATTTCCTCCACCATTTTTGGCTTTATTAAGGTTATTTACATGATTTTAAAAGTCTAATAATTTTATAGTCTTATAATAAAAAACAAACATAAGCAATATTTTCTACTTTAAAAATATTATGTATATATTGTACATTTGGCTGTTAGATATATATGCATATACATTTGGCATCTATATTAGTATATTATGTATATGTATATATTTTTGGTATGTATTAAAATATAAATATTTGCCTTTAAGTTCTTCTGGTAATAGAATAGGCTCTACAGCAGTGGTTTTCAACTTGTGGGTTGTAACCCACAGGTTGAGAACCGATAGCAGGATTACCTAAGACCATCGGAAAACACAAATATTTACATTACAATTCATAGCAGCAAAATTACAGTTATGAAGTAGCAACAAAAATAATTTTATGGTTGGAGGTCACCACAACATGAGGAACTGTATTAAAGAGTTGTGGCATTAGAAAGGTTGAGAATCACTGCTCTAAGGGGTGAGGAACCTTTTTTCTGCTAAGGGCCATTGGGATATTTATAACATCATTCATGGGCTATACAAAATTATCAGTTTAAAAATTGGCCTGCTATATTTGGTCAGATATTTAATTAACTCTCCCCTGATGCATTGGCAAGGCCCTGATGTTCCCACCCTTCTCTAAATGCTAGCTGAAATCATGTTTCTAAGATATAATTGTATAACGCCCCTCATTTAAAAATGCTGTTGTAACTACATGTTGAGGACACAACAGAAGGTGGGGTCTTGAACATGGCATCACAGTCATGTAAGCAAGTCCAGTCCATCTGGACATCCCAGATAGATCATTTTCCATTTTTTCAAATATCCCACATATTTTTTATCTTATCTACTATGCCCAAAGTAAGCATGCCCTGGATTTTTTCTTTACACTCTCTGCAGTTAAATGTCTAAGATTATCCAAAGGTTGATTCTTCAAGCAAGAATTTCCAGAATACTGACTGCCTATCTCTGGACGATAGATCCTGCTCAGACTCTATGCCTCTGTGGGTTGGAAAAGTTGTATTTTTAATGCACATGTACTTGGAAGGTTGTAAGGTCCAGAATGGTCCTTTGACTTCTGTATGGATTTATTTTATTTGATTACACATTTTCCAGAACAAGAAGGAACAGGCCTGGGGTTCCTCCAGGGCTCCTGTATCAGTAGGAGACATTCCATGAAGACCTTGGTGACTTTGAGATGGTGCACTTATAGCTCTGAAGTTCTACTGGCAGCTGGGAGTTTCCAATTAGACCTAGAAATCTGATAGGCAGTGGTTCCCCATTCTGAGAACCTGACTTTCCTCTATACCAGGCTGCCTGAAATTAGTGGCAAGAAGAAGGTGAAGAAAGTTTTTAAACTTCTGCATATGAATGACATTCCTGGCTTCATTTGGAATTGGCTCCATAAAAGTGACCTTTGGTAATACTTGTTTCCTTGTCATAGTAACTAATATGAAACAATGCAAGGACAAGATACTGCACACATCTTCCAGGAAATGTTGGCAACAGTTTAAATGAAGTCAGTCCTGTGTTTGTCATGAGCAAATGGCTTGGCATATTCATCTGATTGAACTATTTGATATTAAATGTACAGCAACAAATAAACTTCCAGAATATGTTCAGCTTAATGAACTGAATCGTGACTATCAAAGACAAAGGCCTGATGTTCTATTTGTGTGATACTATGTGTATGACGGGATGGTAGAGAGAAACACACAACACAATTTGAAATTACATCAATAGAAGGGATCCTAACATTCCTAGTGGGGCCAGCGGGGGATCTCCTGAAAAGAGCACCTGTGTTGCATTCAGCAAGGTGGTCACCAGTGCAGACAGTGTGGATACTCAGCCTGGGCTGTGGTCCTTACTTGCTCTTCCATTCTTGGGAAACAGCTTAAATCTCTAAACCCATTTTTTTATAAGAAGGGAATAGAACCTACTTGTTTGGATTGGTGAGGATTAAATGAGAGTATCGTTGTGTTTGCCTCCAAAACAAAGGCTCAAAAGATATATCATATTTTGCTTAATCAAAAGAGTTATTGATTGTGGACAATAAGATGGCCCATTTCAGGTTGAAAAACCTGGACCTGTGCATATCTCTACCTTCAGAGTAAGGTGGTAAAAGAAATAAGGTGAGACATGATAAGAGACTGTGAGAGATAAGGCCTGGTTGTAGGTAGGTAGGAGAAATTAAAGTATAGATGATTTATGCAGTTCATGGAAGTAGGTATGATGATCCAGGGGTGTGGAAAGAATCAAATACAATGGACATAGAAATTTTAATCCTGGGAATATCAATATTTAAAAGGATGGTAATAGAACAGACAAAGGGTTATAAAAATGGGGTATTTTTTTTATATAGTAGACTCATTATATCTAATGTCCCTTGATAGTAAATAAACCATGTAATGATACAAAGATATTAATTAAGAAATGTTTGTATTGTTCAAACAATGACAGACCAGAGTTTAATTAACATTAAATGCCCAAATAATAACAATTGATGTGTTTTATTTTTGCAAACCAACTGATTGTTCTAAAGTCATCAAGGGTATTTCTTTATGAACATGCACTTTCTTTTTAAAACATTTTCTAATGTAGCACTGAACATTGCATTATTTTAGCTTTAAAACCTACATTATTATTTTTTTTTTGGTTTATTTTTTCTAGAAGGATTTATACCAATGACCATCGGTAGATCAAGATGGCCCTTTCTATTTACTGTGTAGTGAATGATTATATTTTTACTAATAAGAATTCTGATACTGGACAAATAGCCAACTCAAATTCTTCTGTAAAGTAGATTTGTGGATATAAAGTAACACAGAAAAGAGGTCTGGCTCAATGAGACACGCTCTGGCCCACTGTGTTGTTTCCAGAAAGGGAGTCCTAAGGATGTCCTCTTCCCTCTGTGAAGTTGTTAGTGCCATTTCCCAGGTCATAGGCCTTGCTATCAGGGAGTTTGTCTTTTTAATGGTTTCTGGGTTGCATAACTGATGGTGACATGGAACTTTTTGTAGGCCACTAGCATGTGTGCATGAATTACACAGTGCCGTGCATTATCTCCAGCCTGGACATGAACCATTTGCGCAGATAGATACCCTGTCCTTAAACACATTACACTCTCTGGATGAACTGATTATTTGGTTAGATCACTTGTTATCCAGGGTTAGCTTTTGAGGGAGACTGAAGGTAAAGATTATGCATATACATACAGATATAATGTGATTGCTAACATTGTTGGAACCGTTTTTTTCAGTTTGACAAAATTCTTTAGTGTTAGTTTAACTTTGAAAATATTTCTTGGCTTGGCCAGAATGCTGTGGCCAACACTTAATTTTAGGACTTTAATCTATATATATATCTATAAGGTTAATTGACTGACCATCCATCCAACCATCCACCTGTCCAACCTACCAGCCAGTACAATAAACATTGACTCACACATGTGTGATACATATAAAGCTCTTGCTAATGCCAATCGCATGCATGTTTTAATTTTATACTATATAATATATACTATGTTAACATGTAATTATTTGCAGTAACATAATTACTGCATGAATCTTTCTAATTAATTTCTTTTCAATGTGGACAAATCCGTGCACCAGACCACTAGTATAATTAATGATACACTTTTATATTTCTAGGATCCTCGAGAAGGAAACAAAGGATGAAAGAGATGTAATACAAGATGAGTTTAGAGTTTTTACACATACTTGAAAATAATATCTTTTCCCCATAGAAAAGCCATGAGAACAACTCTTATTACTTTTATTCAACAAGTATCTATTAGGGTGATGGTGCTGGCTATGAGCAGGTACTATAAAGTCTTGGGGACAAAGGATCCTCTACTCCAGTGGGGAGAGCTATAATGGGCAGGGGCCAACATCAGAGCAGAAGGAGAAGCACATTTCCATGGAGATAGTGCACAGAATGCCAGTTTTCTTCTGAAAGGGCAGAAAAAATGTAAAGGTGATATTTGAATTGAATCCTTTAAAAAAGAGCAAAAATGTCTCTCCAGTCCCAGTTTCCCCAGCCCCTTGGCTGGGGCTGGTCTGTGTCTCACTTGCCCACATATATCAGAGGACCTGTATCCGGCTTCTATCAGGGCCAGTCTCTGCACTTTGACACAAACTTCAGCAGCCAAGTTTCCCTCATGTTCAACTTCTCAGACTGGTTAAACATAGTTCTCAAAATCAAGCTTCTACTCACATCTCGTTTTCGAGTAGCTGGGGCGGGAGGGAAGGTAGCAAGGTAAACTGCTACTTGGACAACATTCTCTTCCATCACTTGACCTCCTCTTCCAGCTACCATGAGCTTTATCCTGATCCCTAAATCCGGAAAGCTCTTCAGTCTCCTGTACTTTGAAAAATCTTGTTTTATGGTCTTACTATATTTAGAGCATAGTTTTTCATTGTCCCTTCTGGTCTCTGCCTTATTTGTTTACAATGCACTGTAAGACATATTGTAGAATTGTAATTGTTTTCTTTATCAGTCTCTCTCCAGTCTCCAGTTTTAGCCCTTGAGGAGGTAAGCACAGACCCACCACATTGCATAATGTGTAGACGGCACCAAATTAAGGCTATTTGGGAAAAAAATAAGAATGCATGAATAAATGCTGATTATGCCAAAAGAAATAAATTGAAAACGAAGTGTAGAATTCAAAGGGAACAGACTGAACAGAAGCTACTAGTTATGAAAGGACAATAAAAGTAATAGTATGTACTCTAGGGTGAAATGGAAAATGAGACTGGTATGTTTGCATCGTTGAAGGTGGTTATAAAAAGAATTTACCATAATGCAGATTTTGGGAAAGGAAAGTGGCCCTGGTCTGTTTGTTGGTCATGTTCAGATTGCATTGCAGGGCAGTGACATAGCAATGAGTGGAAGCAATGACTCTGTGCAGGTTTTTGGTTCCTGTTCTTTGTTTTTGAATCTTTTCCATGGGTCACATCAGGACTGAGGAGCATGCGATGCCAGGAAACCAGATTAGACACTGAGCTCCATGTTGAAAATTAAGTGTTGCCTCTTGTCCCTATAGATACACTTTGGATGACATTTAATAGCTGCTGCCCATTTTATAGTTCTGGTCCTACCTCTGCACACGGATCAGCACCAGTAGGTACACCTGAGTGACTTCTGCAGTGACTGCCATCTCATTTTCTCCTTCAATATTTTTTCTTTATTTTAGTTAATAAACACTGGGATCTTGTGCCCACAGATCCCTTTCCCCAGCTTGGCAGAGGAATTCTAAATCTTCTTGATCCTGAGAGAACAAGATTTGCATAATGTGATTAGGGTCAGCAAAATCACTATACTTCTGTGGTTTACCCACCACCCCTCTGGCTTCCAAAGGATGGAATACGATAGGTTCTAGGGACAAGCCCCACCTCTGGCTACAAGAGAAGCCTGGGGAAATGGGCATTTATATATATTTTTTCCCTACTAATTTTGTTAAAAATATTCCCCTGAGAAATTCCCCTCACATTGTTTCAATGTTAAGTAACAACAGAGGAGAAGAAAGAGAGGAGAAGGCAAAGAGAGAAAATGAAGCCTAATAATGATATTGTTGAAGTCACTAGCAGATTCGAGAGAAGGCCAAATATGCAGCAGTACTGATGGAAAAGGAGAAGGAAGCATTAATGGCATTTTGGGGTACATGCCAGTCATCTTTGAGGTCAAGTCTGGATATGTAGCTGCTATTAGCATTATTGGATTAGAAGTGGCAATCTTGATTTCATGAAATAAATAGATCCCCATGTGAAGGCACACAAGAGGACCGAGTAAATGAAAAGCAGGGCGTGAAGGGCAGGGAGAGGAAAGGGGATGATGAAGTGTTGGGAGATGTCAGACATTGTGAGCAAGCATTGGGAGGAGAGCAGTCTACCATTAGCAGGTCAATGATGACCTTGGAAAACATTTCCTATGGATAATTTTAAATCAGCCTCACCACGCCAGAGTTTAGATAGTGAGTTTATGAAGAAGGAGTGCAAGTCTTGATGGAACTACACTTCTGATATCACTGCCAATGGATATAAGAAAAAAAAAAAAGTATAGAGATTTTTGAAGTAATGAGACAGAGGATGATAGGAAGGAACCATAGATTGCCTCGCTGGTGTGGCTCAGTGGTTGAACATTGATCCATGAATCAAGAGTCACTGGTTCAATTTCCAGTCAGGGCACATGCCTGGGTTACAGGCTGGTTCCCACTAGGGTGTGTGCAGGAGGCAGGAGGCAGCCAATTGATGGTATTTCTCTCTCATTGATGTTTTTATCTCTCTATCCCTCTCCTTTCGTCTCTGAAAATCAATACGAACATATTTTTAAAACATCATAGATTTTTAAAAGGCAATAAATTCTAATTCACATTTAAGCAAGTGTCCCAGCAGGGCAACCTTGGCTCTCTTCTTGACCTGTATCCTCTCACTGGTTATCTATTTTCTTTTTGACAAAATGGTATTAAAAATAATCTCTAATCTATACTAAACCATCCATCCCATGCCATTCCCTATGCTGGATGCTGAGTATAATTCCAGAACCAGAGCCCCACCTTTTAGGATAAGGCATGTCATGTTATTTTATAAGAGGTAAAAGGCTGGACAAATATGTAAACAGCATTTTTATATTGAAAACATAATAACTATATTAATAAATTTTTCTCAATTTTAGCAAACTATCTAGGAAGGTCTCATGACCCCCTTGTGGACATATTGGAGAAATGACTAGATGATGTATTTATTGGTGATTCACAACTGGATAGCAGTCTCAAGATTGTTCTTTGATGAATATATGGCCAATGGAGACTGGAGCGTAAGGGAGAGGGAGAATATCTCACATTTTCTACTTTGTCAGGTGCCAGGTTTGGGGTTTCACAGGGGTTGATTTGATTTGAATTCTTAGAAAGCTATGAGGTCTGTATCTTCAATATAGTTTTACCAATTTTTTCAAAAATTTAAGTTCAGAAAACTATAAGAAAACACAAAACATTTCTCATCACAAAGTAATAAACACTATTTAATATTTTGGTGCATATCGTACTAGGTATATGACTATCTCCTGGGCAGGAAATATTGCATCATATTAACTTCTATTCTTTGATTATTGAAGAGTTTGGTCACATTTTTCATGTCTTTATTGGCCACTGGTTGTTTAATTTTTGTGGATTTTTCTTAATAAATCTAAGACCATCTGAAGATGATTAGCTGGATGAACTGAGACAGACATCAACATGGTGAATGAATATAAATACAATTCTGAAACACACCTAAGGAGAGCATGGTCTTAGTGACTAGGAAATAGTCATTTCTCTCAAACAACAACAAAACAGTAAAGTTATATAACTAGTCACCATTAGAAGCTCCTACTTTGTGGAGAAGCAATACTGGGCATTTTATGTACATTAGGATGTTTAATATATAAAGAGCCCCACAAGAAAGAAATCACTGCCCCTAATTTAACATGATAAAAAGAGCCCCATCCATCTTTCTTAGAGACCTTACTTAAGCCCTTATCTCATGTTCACTCACAGTTATCTTGCAAATATCAGGATAATTGAGAGACTTGACCCTTCCTATGTTCTTGTGAATGTTCTTGTGAGTGTGTGTAGGAGAATATTTTTAGGAGTATGACTACTTGACTAGTCACCAAGACCATGTTTTCTATAGGTACAGTTTAAAATTTTATTTAAATTCATATTGTTTTTGTCTGTCTCAGCCCATCTTTCTGTCTCATGGAGGATTCACCTTTATGCAAACCCGCTAATTATTTTCAGGTGGTCTTAGATTTACTAAACTTGAACTTGATGACCAGTTTTTTTTAAAATATATTTTATTGACTTTTTACAGAGAGGAAGGGAGAGGGATAGAGAGTTAGAAACATCGATGAGAGAGAGACATCGATCAGCCACCTCCTACACGCCCCCTACTGGGGATGGACCCGCAATCAGGATACATGCCCTTGACCAGAATCAAACATGAGACCTTTCAGTCCGCAGGCCGACGCTCTATCCACTGAGCCAAACCGGTTTTGGCTGATGACCAGTGTTAATAAGTGACTCTAAACTGGTTGCATAAACTTATCACTCTGCACCAACATCTGGTGAAGTCCAAATGATTCATTTCCTAAAGGAAAATTTAAAAGCAACTATTTTCTCAAAATCATTAAAAATCATAGAAAGAGACCAAATAATTCCAAACATCATTTAAGTTGAGTCAGACTTTCATCACTGAGAATTTGAAGCCTCATTATCCGCACAATTTCATGACCTAGAGAGAATAATAAGGCTGTGCAGAGCCAGCAGGTGGGAGGATGGATGCTGAAAAGGCACTCCAGGATTGTCCTTGTATTTGTTCTCACTTGCATTATATCCCAAAACACTTCTGCTTTTCCTCACCAGCTTTTCTCCCCAAAAGAATCAATAATTGCTCTTGTAGCTTTTGGATCCTACATTTGAGTGCACCAGCATTAGCAGAAAACTGTTGAAATGAGGGACACAAATATGCCACTATGCAGTTCATCTCCAAAAAACATGGTTGTGCTGGTCAACCTTTGTGATGAGCTCACACAAGCTCTGCTTGTAAACCTGTTGTAAATAACAGATGTTAGATTGTTCATGTGGCAGCTCTGTGCTCTTTCAGGGAATCTGATACTTTCAGCAGCCCCTGCAACTTATTCACCTGGTATTGAATTATTGAATTTGCTTGCTTCATTAATGCCCTACTCTCCCATCATATGTCTCTGTATTTATTTGGATGGAAGTTTGGATTCACGTAATAATATATGAAGCAGTTTTAGTGTAGTGGTCAAAATCTGACACTTTGTAATTTTTAAGCATTTTCTGCTTTATAACCTTTTCTGCACAGTCTTTTCAACAGTGACAAATGTTACTAATTAGTATTCAAAAACTAGTAAGTAAATGCAAATTAAAGTGCAAAAGCTATGTATAAGCAAAGGTATCACTGACATTTCCCATTATCCAGAGTGTCTCCTGAAAACCAGAGTCAGATCTTTCTCCTTTCTATCTCTTGGACCAGTGGTCGGTAAACTGTGGCTTGCGAGCCACATGCTGCTCTTTGGCCCCATGAGTGTGGCTCTTTCATAAAATACCATGTGCGGACACACAGGTACAGTGCAATTGAAACTTTGTGGCCCATGTGCAGAAATCGGTTTGCGCTCTCAAAAGAAATTTCAGTCATTGTACTGTTGATATTTGGCTCTGTTGACTAATGAGTTTGCCGACCAGTGTCCTGGACCTCAGGCCTAGAAGAGTGCTCATATGTAATGGCTTCACAAAGTGTTTATTGACTGTATAAATGAATATACAATTACAAACATAAGAAAAATACAAACATTTTTAAAAATTAAATCTTTATTGTTCAGGTTATTGCAATTATTCCTCTTTTTTCTCCTCCAAAATACAAACTTAATATCAATACCATATAGTTAAATTTTCCAAAAGAGTATTTTGATTTATAAATATGAAAAGTGTAAAAACAAGGATTTTAGAGTAGGTTTAGTATTTCTAATTTTGAAGCTGTTTGAACTTTTACTTTATTTTTATTTTAAAAGTTGTCATCTGAAAGTGAAAACTCACAAGATCATTCTAATATTTAGTGCACTATTCATGGGATGTCTGTCTTCCAAGAAGCTCAAAGTATCCTCTAGACTCAATCTCATTTAATTTCATACTATTCCTCTGAGGTAGGTGATGAGCCATGGCTAAATTATAAATGAAAGGCTGTTAGATTTATAATAAAGTATTTCATGCATGGAGTCTCAAAGGGCAGAGAGGCCTGGACTCTCAATGAGCTCAACTCAGATGTCACAGAGTTGCTCCTGATTCCGGTGTCAGTAGTGTTTGTCCTAAAGTGGGGAAGAGAGGAGTAATTGCTATCATCACTCAGGAACCCCCACCAAATGTAATTACTCCTCCTGAATGTTGCAACCATGGAAGCAAACCAACAAATCTCAATTTAGTTATCTAGGTATCAGATACACCGAACTAAGTAACTTTGGGGGTGGGGGAGTTTCCTACGGAAGTTGGGGCTCTACCTCACAGGAGTCCAAGCTCCTCTGCACTCCCTACCCCATGTTTTTCTTAATGTAATCTCCATATTAAAAATGATTTAAAGAAATTTTAAAGCACAAACAACACGATAAGGTGAACTAAAATACAAATAAGTATTAAAATTGTGTAAGAGAGCACAGTTTCCACCAATAACAGTATGGTACTATGCTGTAGGTTACACTTAGTTCTTGGAGTTGGAAAAGGGAGAAGGAAATTGGTTTTCTGAAGAATTAGCAGCCATGAATTACTTTATGCTTGCTAGAAATTTGTTTTTTTAATATCCATTGCAGCCAAAGCTGATGAAACATGTCAGTTACAATATTTATCCTGCCCATATAGTGAAAAACAAAACTTTTGCTCAAGATAAAGAACTATTGAAATGTGGGGTTCAGAGGCAGACTACTTCTTGTGGATTCTTGTCCAACAAAGATGAAGAATAAATTTGGGGATTAATAAATTTCTTTAATAAAAATGTAGAAGTTTATTGGAAGCATATACAAACTCCATGTGGGAAGGGGTGTCCCCAAAGGGGACCCAAATGGAAAGTTTGCTCTCTCACTTTTTCTCTCTCTAATTGGAAAACAATCTAAATCCAAACATTTAAAATAGAAAAATCTGTCTTGTGTCCCTTTGTCTCTAGTTTATATATAGTGGTACCTCGAGATACAAGTGCCCTAACATAAGAGATTTTTTTTGAGATACCAGCCGTCGAACGAGCTATTTTTTGCTTTGAAATACGAGCAACATTCGAGATAGGAGTAATCGCGTGGATCAGCCAGCTGCACAAGACCCACCAGTTTACCGAGACTCGAGCTTCTCATAGTTTCACACGCCTCAGTCAGTGTGCTTGTTTACCTCGTTGTCCAAGCATCTTTTGTGCATTTACATACTTTATCACATTTCTTTTTATAACCATGGGTCCAAAGAAAGCGAGTGGAAAGGTCAGTGCTCAGAAGAGGATGATGTCTATTGAATTAAAGCCTGAAATCATAGAAAAATATGAGCAAGGTGTGCGAGTGGCTGACTTGGCGAGGCAGTACGGGTGTAGTACTTCAACGATATGCACTGTGCTTAAACAGGAGTCGATAAAGTGTATAACGCCAATAACTTCTAAGGTCCGTAGCTCTCTCCATGAAAAGATGGAGAATCTACTGATGGTGTGGGTGACGGAGAAGCAGCTTAAAGGAGATACATTAACACAGGGCATCATATGCGAGAAGGCGCGAGCAATTCACGGTGATTTGCTGGAGCAGACCCCACGCACTTCCAGGGACGAAGCATCGAAAGACTCATTTAAAGCCAGTAAAGGCTGGTTTGATAACTTCAGGAAAAGGTCCAACATTCACTCCGTCGTCAGGCTTGGTGAGGCAGCAAGTTCGGATGTGAAGGCAGCTGAGGATTCCCTCAAAACTTTCTCCGAACTGATAGAAGCCAAAGGATATATCCCCCAGCAAGTCTTCAACTGTGACAAGACAGGGCTTTTCTGGAAGAAGATGCCAAATAGGACTTATAGAACGGCAGAGGAGAAGGCGATGCCAGGTCACAAACCCATGAAGGATAGGCTAACTCTCGCACTGTGCGCCAATGCAAATGGCGACTGCAAGATCAAGCCTCTGTTCCTATACTATTCGGAAAACCCCAGAGTCTTGAAGTCACATAAGATTTTAAAAGATAAACTGCAAGTTATGTGGAGGGCAAACCCGAAGGCATGGGTCACCAGGCAGTTCTTTGTGGAGTGGGTAAACCTGGTTTTCGGCCCTTCTGTTAAGAAATATCTACAGGAAAACAACCTAACCATGCAAGCCCTCCTCGTCCTTGGCAATGCTCCTGCTCACCCACCGAACCTCGAAGATGAACTCCTCGAAGAGTTCAAGTTTATAAAGGTTGTCTACCTACCTCCCAACACCACTCCTATCCTGCAGCCCATGGATCAGGAGGTGATTTCTAATTTTAAAAAGCTGTACATCAAGCACCTGTTCCGGCGCTGCTTTGAGGTGAGGGAGAACACAAACCTCACCCTTTGAGAGTTCTGGAAGAACCACTTGAACATCATGATATGCCTCAGAATTATTGATCAGGCCTGGCTGGGTGCTACAACGAGGACTTTGACCTCTGCATGAAAGAAGCTGTGGCCTGAGGCCGTAGCCGAAAGGACCTTCGAAGGATTCGAACCCGAGGTGCCAGTGGAGGAGGAGATAGTGCACTGGGCCTCTAGTATAAAATGATATTGAATAGCAACTGCAATAGAAAAATTTTAAAAATGAAATAAAAGAATACATGAAGAAAATTAAGAGCTGTGGGTGCCCCAACTCCATCTCTCTTGTGTTTGTATTTGTAGTAAAGTGTATAATATCATACATAAATTAGAGATGAGTGAAGAAGGAAAGAAGTTGGTTCAGTGAAGAAGAATAACAGGAGAGAAGTTCCTAGATTTGAATTTGGAGAGTGGTGAAGAATACAGATCTGCTACGGCCTTGCAGATCATCATTATGGTGTTGACTTTTTTTCTGATTGAAGCGAGAAACAACTGACGGCTTTGTTCAGAAGAGTGTTTTGAGCTGATCTATATTGACTATTGTGATGACTCTAGACTTTGAGGAGGTTGACAAGTGTGCAAATGAAGATTAGTTAGAAGGCTAATGTGATGACCCAATTGAGACAAGAGAGGGTCTCAGGGAAATGGTTGGGCAATGGGATGATAAGTGGTTGTGTTGTGAGTATAACTGGAATGTAGGAAGAACAGAGCAGATATGTGGACAGATGGTATAGGTGTGAGAGAAAAGAATGGAAGTCTGAAAACTGGAAGAATGAACTCCCTTCTAACTTCAACAAAGAAGATTTTGCAGGTCAGGACTCTGTCATGGATATGTCTTTCTGAGATGTATATTAGACATGAAATAGGCAGATAATATCTGAGTTTAAGCTTCAGCAGATATTTCTGAGCTAGAGATAAGTATTGGAGTCATCAGCATTCAGAAGACATTTAAAGTGATGGGGTTGGGTACGTCACAAAAGAATGAATGTAGAGAAAGAAGAGGTTCAAGGATAGAGCCTTGGACCACTACAACAGGAAGAAGTTTGTGAGTTGAGAAGAAATCAGAAATGGAGAAGAATAAAAGTGCTGGACAGTGTAGTGTCCAAGAGTCCAAATGAAGAAAATCTTTAAGGAAAGGAAGGTTCAGTTGTGCAAATGTTGAGAGCTCCTAGTAAGATAATTGAGAATTTATTATTAAATTTGATAATGAAGAGGTTATTGATGCCATTGTCAAGAATAGTTTTTATAAAAAGATGAAGGCATTAGGCTGACTGAGTATCTTACACAATAGATTATATATATTCAAATCTTTTTTATTTCCATAATAAAGTATTATAACTTCTTCTTTAAATATGTGAAACAAAATGTAATGTATTTCCCAAGTTAATGATACTGAAAATTTAACATGTGTAACTGTAGTTAAACTGTGGTATAAGGTATCAAGTTTTACATTTAAAAAGGAGACTACTGTCTTAATATTTAAGTTTTCTGCTTTAAAGATCATTAAAGATCACCTAAGTTCTCATTTGCTGAAGATAACTTAATTGGATATTTTCCTGAAGTGGTGGTATATACTACATACCTTTTGAAGGTCATTTTTGGCTTTAGGATAAAAAAATTTCATGTTATCAGTTTTCTATTCAGGGCTCTTATTTTTGTACAGAGAAAGAAAAATACATTTTTTAAGGAACTGATGAATGAATTTTATGTGTTCAGGTATATAAGAAATCACTAAATTTATCATCTCCAAACACATTTGAACATTCTTGTTCAAGTATGAAAGCCACAATACATTTTAGCCTAAGGACTTATTTCTCTGAGACTGAGATGATTCCTATATAAAAACAGCATAATTTGTTTATTAGTGATAGGGATTCACTCACACTGAATACTTAGTGTCCTAGTAAGTGGGTGAGGAATATATATCTTGTTAATTTAAATGAATTAATTATTTAAACTTACATATTTAGACATATTCAAATGAATAATGTAAAAATATCTAAAATTAAAAAAATGAAATTGAATCCTGAATTAGTTGTGCATGACTAATTTAATTTTAGTCTCTAAAATTTAAAATATGCTTACCCTAAAATTGCAATCTTAGTTTAGTTGAGCTAAGTCTGCTTCCAATTTTATATGTAGTCATTGAACCCCTGAAAATTGAGATTGCCTTTTTATAACTAATAATAGTATTCATTATCATTTAGTTAGAATATGTTCATAAATGTAGATTTCCTTTTCTTTTATTTCTTAAAAACAAAATATTGCCTAATAACATTTTACATCATTTCTTAATAATTTAAACTCTTAGAATCTTTAAAATCACAGAATTTGCTGAAAAATAATTGACATTAATTTTATTTTCAAATTATTTTAATGGACATGGTGCTTGAGAACTTCATGAAATACATTTGTAGGAAATAATATTATGATGGCTAAAACAAACTTTGAAACAGATTATTCTCATATATTTTCTGTGGTGTTTTAAAAATGTTGAGTTTCATATTAAAATACTACTTATGCTTTCAATAATTTTAAAAGTTTGCTAAATAAAATATGGAGGCTGCCAATATATCTCTTAGGGTAAGGAAACAAAGGAAAAAATAAACAAATGGGACTACATCAAACTAAAAAGCTTCTGCACAGGAGAAGAAACTGTCAGCAAAATGAAAATGGAGCCCACTCTATGGGAAAACGTATTTGCCAATGAGACATCTAATCAGTTGTTAATTCCCAAAATATATAAAGAATTTATTCAATTCAACACTAGGAAGATAAATAATTCAGTTAAAAAATGGGCAAAGGGCCTGAATAGACCGTTTTCCAAAGAGGACATACAAATGACCAATATACATATGGAAAAAATGTTCAGTGTCACTAATCATCAGAGAGATGCAATTAAAACAATAATAAAATATTGCCTCATACCTGCCAGAATTGCTAAAAATCAATAAATCAACAAACAACAAGTTCTAGCAGGGATGTGGAGAAAAGAGAACCCTAGTACATTCTTGGTGGGAATGTATACTGGTGCAGCCACTGTGGAAAACAGTATGGAGTTTTCTCAAAAATTAAAAATGGCACTGTCTTTTGACTCAGTGATCCTACTTCTGGGAATAGATCTTAAGAATCCCAAAACACCATTTCAAAAGAATATATGCACCCCTCTGTTCATAGCAGTGTTATTTACACTAGCTAAAATCTGTAAACAATCCAAGTGCCCACCAGTAAATGAGTGGATAAAATGGCTTTTTTTACACATTGGAATACTATACAACCATAAAAAGACAGAACTCTTAACCTTTTGGGACAGCATGGTAGACATGGAGATGCTTATCCTAGTGAAATAAGCCAATCAGAGAAAGACGAATATTGCATGATCTCACTTATATGTGGAATCTAGTGAACAAAGTAAACAAAACAGAAACAGAGGCAAGGATACATGGAACAGACTGACAGCTGTCAGACGGGAGAGGAGAGGAGGTACTAGATGAAAGAAGGTAAGGGGATTAACCAAAGAACATACATGTATAACCAGCCTATAGACACAAACAACAGTGTGGTATTGCTTAGAGGGAAGCGGGGAGAGATGTAGGTGGAGGTAGGCAAAGTTGGGGGAACATTAGAACATCTGTAATAGGGTAAGCAAAAAAAAAGTAAAAAAAAATACGGAAGTTTAATAAATTATGTACTTTATTTGTTCTTCTAGTCTGTCACAGAGACATATCCTAAAAGTATTTTCACTGCCAACTGGTCAAATTTAGTGCCCAGAATACCATATGTATGTTTTCTGGTATAACATGCAACCATGGTAACTTTCAGCATGTTCATCACTAATCCTGTCCAGGCTATCATGACAGGACCACAGAACATAAAGAGAATGAAAAGATTGGTTGCCAATGTAGGAGAGGAGAGAAAACATGAGTCAGAAGACTTCCATGTCCAAAAATACCAGAAGAAGGAATTAGATTTTAGTGGAATGATAGAAGTTTTGTTCCATAACCTCACCGCCATGCCTTTCCTACCTAAAGGGGATTCTTGCATGTAGCCCACTTGGAACAACAGTAAATACTAATAATTTCTTTATACAGTTTTAAGAAAATGATAGCCATAGACATATCCCAAAATGATAAAATTATAGATTAGGTTGAAAGATTAAGAAAATTCTTTTTTAAAAATTTCCTTCTGGATAAGACTTTAACAAGTTTAAGTATCAGACCTAAATTATGTATAAAATTAATGTTGTAGAATATATTTATTCCTTGACATTTCTTATTAGCTAGGCATAATTACCTCAATGTGACTTGGCCTGGGAACCCATGATTTTCCCAGTGATGATGGATGACAGGATGTTATCTCAAACTGTGAGATGGGAGGTAATTCAGTTTTCACAGAACATTTATGTAATGCTAATTGAATTAAACCTTGAGTTATGTGGCATGTCTTATTTAAGGTATTAGATTCCTACTGCTTTTATTTGTTAGAAAGCTTCTTCATCATGCATTTCATACTTACTCTAGTCCTAGTTTAATGAGTCTCTTGCGAAAGACATGGCTGCAATTTGGTTGTTGGGCATCATTCCTTAAATATGTCATGAATACAGATCCAAAAGTAAAAACAAATTATAAACCTGCTTTTTCAAGCTAACAAGAGTCTATACTTTACAGATAAAATTGAAGAGTAAGTGCTATAGGAGAGAGGGTATCTAAGAATAAATTAAATGTTGATAGTTTGAGGGATAAGAAAGATGATCTTTTAAGGTATTTATTCATTTGACTTTGTTTTAATGCCAACAGACACTCCACAGGGTGCTAAAGACAGGAAGATAAAAGACACTCTTTTGATAAGGAACCAGCAGTCTAGCTGGGGAAAAGATAAATACAATAGATTACCTGCAAATTATAAATGGGATGGTATGCAACACAAAGAATTGACTCTTGCCTGGCCAGTGCGGCTTGGTGGTTGAACATCAACCTATAAGCCAGGAGGTCACAGTTTAATTCCCAGTCAGGGCACATGCCTGGTTTGCAGGATCCCCAGTGCAGGGCATTCAGGAGGCAGCTAGTCAATGATTTTCTCTCATCATTGATGTTTCTTTCTCTCTTTCCCTCTCCCTTCTTCTCTAAAATCAATGTATATACATCCCTAACTGGTTTGGCTCAGTGGATAGAGCATTAACCTGAGGACTCAAGGGTCCCAAGTTCGATTCCGGTCAAGAGCATGTACCTTGGTTGCGGGCACATCCCCAGTAGGGCATGTGAAGGAAGCAGCTGATAGATGTTTCTATCTCATCGATGTTTCTAACTCTCCCTCTCCTTTCCTCTATGTAAAAAATCAATAAAATATGTTTTTAAAAAAACCTAAGAGACCATTACAGCCAGTTGCTATGATGTGCACTGACCACCAGGGGGCAGATGCTCAATGCAGGAGCTGCCTCTTGGTGGTCAGTGCGCTCCCACAGCAAGCCAAGCTCCCATGGTCCCTTCCCTGGCCAGCCCTGCTTGGCCCTGATTGGGACTGGGTGAGACAGCCCCAATGGGTCCCAATCACTGGCCAGGACCACGGGCCCCACTTGTGCACGAATTTGTGCACTGGGCCTCTAGTATTTTCATAAAACCCCACAAAAGAACTAACTCTTGATTCAACCTGGGAGATGTGGTTGGCTTTCTGGTAGCACAATAGTGAATTCTTAAATGATGAATAGTTTTAATTAGGAGGTGTGTGTGTGTGTGTGTGTGTGTGTGTGTGGGCGCATGTAGGTGCACATGCACACATGCATGTGTATGCTGAGTCATGGTTAGTTGAGGAGGAGATCCCAAATAGAATACTTAAAATGAAAGGATATAGAGAAATGGGGAAAAATAATGGTGCATGCTGATAATTTACAAAGTTTAGTTGGCACACATGGAGGATTATTGAGCACATGGACAAGAAGAGTTGGGGATAAGTCCACTTTTAAATTGTAAGGACCTCCTTTCATTTAATATGAAGTAATTGCTTTCTTTTTTAGTTTACTTATTTTAAAATTTGTTTTTGTTGGTTTCAGATAGAAAGGAAGAGGGGAGAGAAACATCGATGAGGGAAAAACAACTATCAGCTGCCTCCTGCGGGCTATTCTCCACCCTGACCCCCACTAAGTATTGAGCACCCAATCCTGGCATGTGCCCTGACCAGAAATAGAAATGCTGACTTCTTGGTGTATGGGAGGCACTCAACCAATTGAGCAACATCAGCCAAGGCAAGTAATTATTTACTGAATAAACAATTTGAGGAAGGAATGACAATCACATTTTTCTTACAGAGATATAATTCTAGTGGTAGTAAGGAACCAGAATTGAGGAATTACTTAGGTAAGGTAGATTATTTTAATAATAGTGGTACAAACTGATAAATATGGATAAAGGTAAGGAAACTTCCATGAGGTTGAAAGACTGCTGGGAGCAGGATGAGAAATTTGAATTTGATTTTTTAGGAATAAAACAGTATCAAGTGATGACAAGAATCAGGGTTTGAAAATGGCAGTAGGTTTTTGAAAAACTTTGAAAATTCCTAGTAATTGAGGTAAAGGGGCCAGTCCTTTTTGTTTAGAGGTTAAGATATAAATTTAATATTTAATGTGAAATACAATGGGAGGAACAGGGTATTGTACATGATATGAAATGACCTAAAAATAGTAATAGATACTATTAAGGACGATGATAGACGGTTATAAAGATTGAAAAGCAGACAGAGATGAAGAATGTGAAAAAGAGATCAAGAGGCATGGATGGTGGACAGATAAGGCCCTTGCATAAGATAAGGAAAGTTGCTCAACAGAGAAGAGATAATTGGCAGGAGACATAATTCAAAGATAGATGAGAATTTTGAAGAATCAGTAAAATTTACCAATCTTCATATTCAATAGGCTCACCAAATCCCAACAATGGTAAGCAAAAATGATATTCACACCAAGATACATCATAATGAAACTGCAAAACAAAGAGAAAAGGTGAAAGAGAAACAGGAGAGAGATGCTATTTAGTATTTATGTTGTATATTCATTTTTTATTTTGAGTTGAGAAGGAATAATAATGCGGCTTTCTGAGTTATGAATGAACTAAGAAACTTTTGAGGACCATGTCGATATATTGTTCCCTTCCCACCTTTGTCACATTGGGATTTTTCTTGTTCATTTGGGATCCCAAAGCACCTGTCCTTGTCTGAAGGGAGTACTTATTGGTCACTGTGTAGTCCCTAATATTTGTCAGTCCATGATCTTCAATTTCTTTTCACCCTTTGAAATATAAAAGCATAAGGTCTAGGTCAAGGCACAGGATATCTGTCAGGTGTGACCTACAGAAGTCCAGGTAGGTGGAATTACCTTATTTTCTGGACTGTCTTATCCTAGGATTGCCCTTCCTGCCTCTACAGACAGGTGACTCAACTAGTCAGTTGTTGTCTGCAGGCCAGTCACAGTATTCAGTTCCCTGAGGGGGAAAGAGACTCACTTTCTGATCTTTCTCAAGTTCAGATGCAACAGCAGGGATGATATGGGCTCACATTAAACTGGCACTCATTATTTTCACTTGCTTGAATTTTTATTTTTTATCTACAATTTCCCTACTCATGTGCATATGCATGCATGTGAGTAGTGGGTAATAAAAGGTGAGAAGTTTGACCTTGAAATCCCTCAATGAGATTATTATTTCCAGGTGAGCAATTGTGGCAGTCTCTAGGAATCTAGATTATGGAGGTTATTTTTAATTGATTCTTGTTCCTATATGTACCCTACTATAGGGTAGAGTAGAGAGAATATATTTTACTTGGGGATGGTCGATCTATATGAAAAGCTCAGAATGCATTGGAAGTAACAAATGAAGCTAATGATTTAGTCAACAGATTCCAACATTTCTACACCTTAATATGTAACAAAAAAGAAGAGAAAATTACTTTATGCTAAGAACAAAAATGACTTGGTTACATTTATTAGTGTTAGATGACTAGCGACTAAAATAAATGATGTCTCAATGTAAAAATAAGTAGATAATTGGTAGATAATTTCTCCTATAACCTAATTCACTTAATTTTCTGTTTGAACAGGCTTTCCAATTGGATAATTCCCAATTAGCTTCTCCTCCTATAAAAAATGTATGGAAAAGATGGCTTATGAGTTACCAAAAAGGCTAACAATTCAATAAACAAAATTTATACATTTAATTTAAATGTGATAAAGTAAAACAGTATATATTACTTTTCTTGAAATGCCATGTTCTTAAATAATACTCTATGTTAATCTTACAGCAGACATTTGCTACTTAAATCCATGATACTTTTTTTTTGCAGATCAAAAATTCATTTTCTATAATGCAAACTTCCTAATTTGTCCTTTTCCCCATATATCTGACTTATTTGATCTATTCATTCATCCTTTCAAAAATGGTGATTGAGGCTTAGCTGTGTGCAATTGCTATTCTAGGAGTTGGGAATACATTAGTATGTAAATGGATATAGTCTTCCCCTCAACAATGGTTATTCTACTGGCAAAGTAAATCATTAAATAAGCAATAACATAAAGAACAATATGTGCTATGGTAAACAAAACCTCCATAATGTTGACTGTCTCTTTTGCTTCATGCTGGAGGAATATGTGTATGCACCTTTGTCCTTAATTTGATACCATATGGAAAAAGTTTAAGTTGAATACTATAAGCAATAGGTATATTATAAAATCAAAAAGGGAAGATATTTAGGGAGCTTAATTTCTGTTAGCTAAAGTGTATCTACTGATATATGTTTAAATTTAATATTTTCTTAAAAGCAAAGTGAATACATATTACATACAATAAACATTCATCATAAAATAATCATCAATATTATTGTTTATGTATAGCAATATTTATTTCCTTTAAGATGTATTTACTAACTCCAACATCTATGTGTCTCCAAATATTACATTGCCACTAGTATCTTTCTCATGTTTGTTGTAAAGGTGTAAATGAAAATAGAAAGCTATATCGTTGCTATAAATATACTAATATATGCAAAATTTTGCAATTTAAATAAATTTGACTCATGTAATCTAAGATACTGTGCAAATGAGATGCTATTTTGGAATAACGTCAGAACTCCTGAGTAGATACATAAAGTAAGTAAGCTTCGTTTATTTAAAAGCCTCATGCAAAATTCCCTGGATTTTTAAATTTCTATGCTTCAAAAAAATTAATGATGGACATTAAGACATTCTGATGGAGGAATGTAGTAAGTGCAATAAGAACATATTGTAGTTAATGTTTTAGGGCTCTTTCTTTTTATATTACTGAGTATGCTTTTATATTGAATTTAGTGCTATGACTTCTGCAAGTTATGTTTGAATCATCATAGTAAATACCTGATTTTTTCTTTATAATATTAATGAAATTAGCCTTAACCAAACAGTGACATTTTATTCAGATTAAAAGGTATTTGCTTTCAACAGTCTTCTTGTTTCTTATTTTCATGTTATTACATCTATCTTATTCCCTTTGGTAGCCTATCTTTTTTTATAGCATTTGAGGTTAGAGTTGCTTTTCAGTAATTTGACCACTGAATCTTTGTTGAAGTATTTACAGAGATGAATATTGCATTTATTTTTCATAACTTGTGCCATTCATTCTCTGTTCCCTACCACACATCAGATTCCCACACATGTATACACAAATAACACAGATAAAAGGAACACCAAGCCTATGCCAAGAGTGCTTTGAAACAAATGCAAAGTTTTCTATACATTAATAAGTTACTTATCTCACCTGGCAGTCTGATTTTCAGAGAGATAGTAGCTGAAAATTAGACAGACAAAAGTTACCAAAATTTTATGGTGCTTGGATTAAACTCAAAGAAGTACTGAATTTTTCTTTTTTCTTTTTTCTTACCTAGCAAAATCAGGTACATAAACACATCATGTCTTACATTAGCTTCAGGAAAAAAGTACAAAATAAAACTGATAAAAATTAAAAAAGGATAAATTACTCTGGTTCCTTCTAATTTCTTATCATTCATGTGATTGGTTGGCTGATGGAAAATATATTGGCTGAGAGTATTAGGTGTTTAAATGGTGATGATGAAATTGTGGCTAGTGAAGATTACACATACAGATCCAGAATGTTGTATATTAATCTATTTTCTCCTAATAATAGAGTGCCTTTTATTATTATTAAGAATAAAAAAAATTTCTGATGCCATTTTTTAAAAAGGAAAGACCTTTGTTTTAAAGATACTGAATTTCATGCAGCATATTTGCTTCATACAAAATAATAATTAAAACAAAAACAAAAATAATCATTAACAATATTGAAAAAAATCACAGTAAAGGAATATCTAAGTATGAAGAAAAACATTATAGAGAAGTTTTCACCGGCATAAGAAAATGAGCTTTAGAGATTCCCTGACAAGAGTTAAGATTTTTTTTTGTGTGTGTGTGTTTTAAATATATATTAGGTTTTCTAGAATAAAGTAAACGGTTACCAAGATTGACTGCTATATTTTAATGTTCATTTTCTCACTATGAAATAGTCATAGTTTAAATTTTTTTTCTTCCTCTTTACTTAACATTTCCTCAATAACAATATCTAAGAGTCAGATGGGGAACATACAACCATAAACATGTCTGAAAAATTCTTTACCCATTCTAATTATTTATTTTTGAGCTTTTACAATACAAAAAGATGCAATACAGTGATTCTACTGAATAATGTCTGGGGCCTACCATAGAGGTGAAGTTAAATATCAAAGCTAGAAATGCTACTATCAGAAAGGTTTGCATGCCCCTTCCTCTCTTCCCCCACACCCCCCCAGAGCCCCCCAAATGCTTTTGCTTTGAAGTTTTATTTCCTGACAAGTAGGGGGCAGTAAAATGTCATAGTTATTCCCAATCCAAAATCTTTAGAGAATGAAGTTTCTTTTAACCTGCGTTTACCTCTGTTGAAACACAGTTTGCAGAAGTCATGGAGAAAAAGGAAAGTGAACTTAGTGGACATAGCACAAGCTGTGGATTAATTGAGGGTGATGACCTCAGGCACTAAATTTCATAATGCTGCTAATCATTGGTGTTTTCTTTATTGTGAAAAGGAGATAATCAGTAAATTTATTCCAAGGGTAAGGTCTTTATTGACAATTCAAGGATGATACATTTATCAAGGTTAGGACAGGCAGAAAAATGAGGCTATGACCTCAAAGTTTCAATACTTTAAAAAATGATAAAAAGGGGGAAAATGTCTTTGTGAGCATTAGGTTCCCTGCATACATATATGCTTGATGAGGAGAGTTTAAAAATTCCAAATGCATTTATCATTTTAAGTATATGAAAAAAATATGACCATTATTTTTCTATTTGATACCCTTATTTCTTATTAATTTGTCATATTTTTATTCTCACCTGTTCAATAGCATCAGGTAGCAAAATGCTTTAAACTCAAGTAACAGCTTGATTTGACCACGGGATTTCCCAGACTGAAAATAAAGTAAATAATAAAAAAACAAAACACCACAATATTTTATTGTTCTGTCTACTTTATTTCAAAAAAGTGTAATAAAAGCTTTTTATAGAGATGATCATACCTATATCTATAAATATGTTTTTAAATCACATCTTTTTCTTATTTATAATCTCTCACTCATTAAAATGGAACATTTCCATGATTAAAATTAGGTTTGATGTATTCACAGAGGGCAATCCCCATAGTCCTGTTTGAACATCTATGGAAAGATGGATCCTTCTTCCTTCCTATCCTTCATTCATTCTACCCTGAATCATATTTCAATTAAACTAGATCTTAGTACTTGAGATTTAGTCATTTCCAAGTGTACTGTATTGAAAACACAGAATTGTGAGATCATTATTTAGGAACTTCTTATAGTAAGCTGAAGCTTCAGCTATGTTCAGAGGCTGTTAAAAGTGCTGGAAGATAGAAGTGTGGGTAGAACTTGTGTTTTCTTCCCTGGGCAAGCTGAAATGACTTCTCCATTTCAACAGCAATTAACATGTTGCTCCAGTGAGTAGGCTATTTTTTTTCAAATATTTTATTGATTTCAGAGAGGAAGGGAGAGAAAGAGAGAGCTAGGAACATCAATGAGAGAGAATCATGGAGCAGCCACCTCTTGCATGCCCTGCACTGGGAAACGAGAGGCAACTCAGATCTGTGCACTGACCAGGAATCGAACCGTGATCTCCTGGTTTGTAGGTTGATGCTCAACCACTGAGCAACACTGGCTGGACTAGTTTTTTAAGTTAGGTTTAATACTATTTCCATCAAAGTTTTCATTATTCTTATTGCAGGTACAATTTCAATATTTTAATATGTAGGTTTTGCCTATTTTAGGGATATCCCTCACCCCCACCAATGCACACACAGAAATCAATCAAGAGTCTAAGATACCAATTAACAACATTTTTCATCTCATGGCACACATAAACTAATTACTAAAATTCTGCAGCACACCAAAATATATATATATATATATATTTTCTGATCTGACAAAAACTAGGTATAATTTTGATTTATTAAAACTGGATGGCTATTGTTGTGTTGGCTGTTGTCATTTTTTATTTGACAACCTAAGGGAAAAGATGTTTTAAAAATTCTTGTGGCACACTAGTGTGTCTGTTGTGTCATATTAGCTGAAAATCCCTGCTCTAAGACATCAAAATATTTATGAAATCTGAGATATTCATCCAAGTGAGATAATAGAAAATATGATATGGATGACTCATCATTTTGGCATCGAAGAGTTACAACAGTGAAATGTTTTAAAGCATCCCTGGCATGATCTGCCTCCATTGCTTTCCAATTGTTGCTTTGTGCAAATAAAGGTTGAGAATGAAAGGAGCCATTTGAAGTGTATTATGTGACCCTGGGCAAGTTTACTCTGTTGCCACATATAAAATAGGATTAATAACTCATTTCCATCCTCTCTCATAAGTTTTTAGGATCAAATAAGGTAATGGATTTGAAATATTTCAATAAGCAGATATTACTATTCAAATGCAGTATTTACCAACAATCATTTGATTTTGCTAGAGGAGACTTTAGACTGCTACAGCTAGGTGGCGTAACCTCATTGCACTCTCTCACGGGACCAGTTCTAGACTGCCCACCAGTAGGTCCTTTCCCAGGGGAGAATTTGCTGACTTCAGAAACTAGAGTGATCTTCCTTTGCATATGCCATTATAAACTTGGGAGGCATCTTTGTCCTCATCATGTTGCCCAATAAAGCGTGTATTATTAATAATCATGCAGGATGTGCCCCATGTGGTGCAAACTCCTCCAAGTTAGACTTATCAACTAACTTTTAAAGTACTCGTTTTAAATATGGAGGGATCATAATGCGCTCCATGTCCAACAATGCTTTTGCGAAGGGTAAGAGTTCTTTCTTTTTTTACTGCAGCATAACATTCCATTGTGTAGATGTACCACAGTTTTTTAATCCACTCATCTGCTGATGGGCATTTAGGCTGTTTCCAAATCTTAGCTATTGTAAATTGTGCCTCTATGAACATAGAGGTGCATATGTCCTTTCTGATTGGTGTTTCTGATTCCTTGGGATATATTCCTAGAAGTGGGATTATTGGGTGGAATGCGAGTTCCATTTTTAGTTTTTTGAGGAAACTCCATACTGTTTTCCACAGTGGCTGCACCAGTCTGCATTCCCACCAGCAGTACATGAAGGTTTCTTTTTTTCCATATCCTGGCCAGCACTTGTCATTTGTTGATTTGTTGATGATAGCCATTCTGACAGGTGTGAGATGGTATCTCATTGTCATTTTGATTTGTGTATCTCGGATGATTAGTGATTTTGAGGATGTTTTCATATGTCTCTTGGCCTTCTGTATGTCCACTTTTGAAAAGTGTTTAAATTCAGCATTATGCTAAGCAAAATAAGCCAGTTGGAGAAAGATAAATATCACAAGATCTCACTCCTTTGTGGAATATAATGAACAACATAAAATGATGGACAAATATAGATCCAGAGACAGAAGACCATCGAATAGACCTTCAAACTTCAGAGGGAAGTCAGGGGAGGGAGGGGGAGGTTAGAGATCAACCAAAGCACTTGCATGCATGCATATAAGCATAACCAATGGACACAGATACTAGTGTGGTAAAGGCATGTGCTGGGGGTGGGGGTGGCTGGGGAGAGGTCAATGGGGGAAAAATACACATGTAATACTATATATGTACATATTTTTAAACAATAAAGATTTTAAAAAACCATTAAAGGAAGCTTTCTAAAAAAATAAAAATGGAGGGATCAGCAGACCAAATGTAACCTTTTTAAAATTTAGATCACATTACCAAATATGCTTTTTAATCTATTGTTCTCCTTTTAAATTCCATACTTTAATGAACAAAGTAACTCACAACGTAGAATTACATTTTTAAGTGACAAAGTGACTTTTAGGAGCCAGGACCTGACCTGTGTCTGTACCATTGTGCTAAGAATCATCTTCTTGGTTTAGACTCCAGGACATAGCAAACCACAAAATACAAATTTTCCTAAAAATGTCTATTTTACAAAAGTTGAATCTTCTGTGCTATCTCAGCTATATTACCAGTATGGCTTTCTTTTTAACTACTATCTAACACAGCATGCCATTTTTTTTTAAATAATTCTCCAGGATATTTTTTTTCCCTGTGGCTGATCAATTTCTTATGTGAAAAATCTTATTGGCACTTAAAGAGAATTGGGTAAAGATAAATATGCCACATTATTCAGTAAATATGCCTCTTGGGGAAAGTAATGTATATGAAATAACACTATAACCCGGGACTCAAATGTTAAGTGCTTGGCAAAGGAAATATCTGATTTAATCATTTTAAACAAAAATATAACTTTAGGGATAAAACACAATTATCGCACTGTCCGTACCCTTAAAAAATTTTATTATATAACATATACCACCAAAGAGTAATTTTTAAGAATGTTTTTGGTTTAAACACAACAGGACACTATATATTTGTGTTTCTTGTTTTAATCTCCAGATTCAAAAAAATCCAAGCCCTTGTATGAGAACTTGAATATCTATATAAACAATAAAAATGAAAAGTTTCCATGTAGTGTGATGGAAAGGAAAGCAACAAAGTTAATCCATAGTATAACTTTTTTTTTAATATACTTTTTATTGATTTTTTATAGAGAGAAAGGGAGAGAGATAGAAAGTCAGAAACATCGATGAGAGAGAGAGACATCGATCAGCCGCCTCCTGCACGCCCCACAGTGGAGATGTGCCCACAAGCAAGGTACATGCCCCCGACCGGAATCGAACCTGGGACCTTTCAGTCCGCAGGCCGACGCTCCATCCACTGAGCCCAACCGGTTTCGGCCATAGTATAACTTTTTAATGTAATTTTTTTTTTACATTTTAAAACAGTGCTGTTTAGAGAAAGAAAAAAGAAGCCATAGCCTGGGATATATAAATATTTACAAAATACATAACTATAAAATACTTGTATTAAAAATATACAAAGAATTCTAAGACAAAAAAAAACACAGCCTAATCAAAAAATAGACAAAAAGATCTGAGCAGGCTCCTCAGCAAAGATATTCAGAGGGCAAATAGGCATTTGAAAAGATGTTCAATATTATATGTCATTAGGGAATCATAAAATAAAACAAGATATCTCCATGTACCTCCTACAATGACTAAAATCCCAAATACTGACAACAACAAATGCTGGCAAAGATGTGAAAGAAAGGAGCTCTCATTCATTGCTGGTAGAGATGCAAACTGACACATCTCCTTTGGAAGACAATGAGCAGTTTTACAAAACTAAACATGCATCAACCATATGATTTAACAATCACTTTCCTTGGTGTTTACCTAAATATATTGAAAATATACCCACACAAACACCTGCACAGGAATGTTTATAGTAAATAGGCTTATTCATAATTGCCCAAACTTGGAAGCAACTCACATGTACATCAGGGCAATGGATAAGCAAACTTTGGGTCATCCATACAGTGGGATACTATTTAGTGCTAAGAAGAAACGAGCTATCACACCACAAAAAGACATGGATTAGCATTAATTACATACTGCTAATTGAAAGAAACAGGACTAAAAAGGGTTTATACTCTAGGTTTCCAACCATATGACATTCCAGAAAAAGCAATATTATGGAAACAGGAAAAAGATCAGTAGTTTCCAAGGTTTTTTGTTGTTCTTGTTGTTTTTGTAGGTGGAGCACAGGAGTTGCCTAGGGCAGTGAAATTATTCTGTATGATATTGTAAAGGTGGATACATGTCATTAAACATTCATGAAAACCCAGAGAATAAACAGTGAACCTTAATGTGAACGTCACACTTTAACCATGAAGTAGCATGTTGGTTTATCAATTGCAACAAATATGCTAAGGCAGTATTTTAACAAGAAGGGATACTTTGGAGGGAAAGGCGAGGTTTATGGGACTCTACCAAGTATTCAGTAAACCTAAAATTGCTCTAAACAGTACTCTATTAATTTCTTAAAAACAATGTCAATTATTTTATTATCAATAGCTTGACATAATGCATACAGTTTAGGAAATAAGTTATTGTATTTTATAAACATGAAGTAAATTTCACATTAGGTCTTTTTATTTTGCTAAGCTTTTTGAAAATAATTCTTAGATAAGTTTTAAAATAACATTTTCCCACTTTAAGATGTAATGAAGCTCAATGACTTAAAATTTGGAGAATGTATTGCTTTCTATAGTACTAACTACCTCTCCATGATATAAATATTCCTAGGTCATATTGAAAGTAATCTGATTTTTATATTTTTTCTCTGTAACTTATTTCTGACTAATTTAACTCAGGGTCAGCAGCAGCGAGTTGCTCAGGACAGATATGTTTATCACTAGTGGACTTTTAAACTTGAAGTCCATGTTTCTGCTGTAATAAAATGTAGTTTGTTTTAAATAAATCTCACTCACATAATTAACTTATGAAGGCTTTCATAAGGGACATGTTAAGATTGTCATTCTGCTTTTGTAGAAGCAATCTATAAGAATTAAAAAAAAGTCATAGAATACTATGCTACACTTTAAAAGGAATGAACTAGTGTTGCATGTATTCTATTATAATTGAGTAGAATATTTTTATTAAAAAGGTAACATGCTGCACAAAATAGCACTGAAGAAGACATAAGGAAAAAAGTCTCTTTCAACTTGGGAGATGGGTGGCAGAGATTTGTTCAATTTCTTATATGCTTTTTCTGAGTGGCACTCCAATCTTGTTATTCCTTTCTTTTTATTTGTTTTCATTTACTAATATGTTTTAATGATTGTTTATATTATCACATATCAAATTATCTCAATCTTCATACTGAATCACTGAATATGTTTAACATAATTTAACTGGTCCAAGTTAACATGTCTTAGGATATTTCCAAACTTTTGACTTACAATAAAGTTATAATAATCATTCTAGTATGTACATTTTTGTCCACATGAACAAATATATTTGCAGAGTAAATTCTTATAAATGAAGTTGCTTGACCAACGTTTGAGTCCATTTACATTATTATTAGTAAAGTTGCATTGGTTTTAGAAGAATAGTTACTATACATTTTTTTTTTTACCACTAAGGCCATTAAGATGCACCCTAATGAATTCATGAATGAACATTAAAATTTTACTGACAAAGGCTCAAAAATAGCTGCTAATGTAGAAAGATTTATATTATGTCATGGTTAAATAAAGCTCAATGTAGGAATCTCATCAAATTGATTTATATGTAGTATTATTTAATTTTTATTGGAAATCAAATGTACATTAATAGAGAAATAATTCACATAAAAGGCAAAAATTACTTAATAATTAAGTCTAAAGAATAATCTAGGTCAGCTGATCAACAAATCATTGGGCAATTTAACTATGGAGAATAAAGTATAAGATGAAAGCCATAGGAAAGAGATAAAGATCACTTTCAAAGAATTTATTTTAGTCCCTTCCTCTCGGTAAAAAATCAATAATAAAAAAAAAAGAATTTATTTTAAGGGAGTACTTTCTCTGTGTTGGAAGAGACTGTGATGTTAGGAAAATACTTCTGCTATTATTTTAGAATGTGGAAATGTTCCTTCCCATCTACATCTTTTCTCTTTCTTTGTTTTATCCTAAATAGCTGGCAGTTATCCAGGAAGTATATGTGGAAGAGAACAAGGAAGAGAATGTTTTGCCTTTATAAAATAAAATTCTCCCCCAGTTGTGATGACTACTTTGTAGTTGACCAATGTTCCTACAGAGAACAAGTAGAAAAGTCAGATCACATTTGTAAAAAGTGTTTGAGAGTAACAGACAGCTGCCTGTCGAAGGAGTCATAAATAGAGGGGCCAACACATTCTGGTTTCAGGAAGGGGTTATCTGCTGACCCCTTATGCAGGGCAAATGACTGAGAACTCAGGTGAGAGCAGCTGCTGAGAGGCAGAGAAAGCAGTAGTGCTTTCTGCCATCTCTTGCAGCTTAGAAGACAAACTTGGCATTGCATTTTGCCATGACACCCAGCAAAGAGAAACCCAAAAGGAGGAGAGGCACTAAATTAGCCCAATTGTGTTTTGACTTATTCACTAATTAAGCTACTCAGGCATCTTAAGTAAAAAACATATCAATACTCTAAATACCTTTTCATACACTTTTTTTTTCTTTTTATGTTTCTTATATATTTCATTGCTTTTTTTTTTTTACAGAGAGGAAGGGCGAGGGATAAAGAGTTGGGAACATCAATGAGAGAGAAACATCGATCAGCTGCCTCCTGCACACCTTCCACTAGGGATGTGCCTGGAACCCAGGCACATGCCCTTGACCTGAATCGAACCTGGGACCCTTCAGTCCATAGTCCGATGGTCTATCCACTGAGCCAAACCGGTTAGGGCTGCACTTTTTTTTTTTTCATGGTCTCTGGTACTAAAGTAATTGAGAAGAATTCTTTCAGTAAACTCCATGTAGGGTGGTTGAATGGAACAGGCACATGCTTTAAAGTTCATTAGGCATGGTTTCAAGTTGTGTCTGACATTTATTGGTCATTTGTCATTCAACAAAAAATTTTACTTAGGTTTCTATGTATAGAAATAGAGGGAAATAAAATGAAACCTGATGGGCTGTTAGGAAAATTGGAAATAGTAGAAGCCCAGCTCTGAGTATGTAGCAGCACTCTGTGGATTAGCAGAAGTTAGTCTAGAGTTGTGAAACCATCTGGAATCCAGTTGCAGGAGAAGTTTCCATCTCCTGACTATGAACTTCTCTTTCTCAGTGCAAAATCCAGCCAATCCAGCTTGGCTTCCCACTCCCCCAGGCTACACAGGAAGTGAATTATCAGAAGGCTCAGGGTTGCTGAGTGAGCAGGGAAGGCAACAATGGGATTTAAGTTATAATTCAAGGATTTTGTGGCTTCAGGCACAATGCTACTTTCCCTATGGTTCAAAAACCCTCTTTCCTTGTAGAATTGAAAATGTATTTTTCTTATTATAAAATATAGTATATTAAAATTTGAGACTTTGAAATAAAGAAAATCATAGAGAATAAAATAAAGTTACTCATTTTTCTGTCTGCCTTTATTGATTGGTTATTTCCTCAAATAACCATTTTCTATTTTTTCTCAGATTTATTGAGGTATAATTGATACATATAGATGGAATATATTTAAGGTGTTTAACTGATGGTTTGATATACGTATACACTGTGAAATGATTACCACAATCAAGCTAATTAACATATCTATCACCTCACAGAGTTTTTTTTATCCCCTGGGCCTGTGTGGTGAGAACACTTAGGACCTAGTTTCTTAGCACATTTCAAATATACAAGTATTGTCACCATATTTTAAATTCTATTCTTTTTCTTCCATTCTCTTCTGCACCACCCCACACTTGCACTCACATTATATATAAGAATTTCTATATCCCGAGTTTTTCTTATTTCATTGGAAGCCTTTCTTATAACTTAAATATTCTTTGAAAACATAACTATGAATAACTATATCATATTCATTTTTGAATGGAAATAATTCATTAAACCACAACCTGTTGGTTTATTAACCCTTCTTTCTGCTTTTTTTTAAGTTATGCTAATACTAATTTTATCTTTTTGTTATGCGGATTCATTAATTAAAATGAATAAACCATATAAAGCTTTCATTTCTATTACAATTCAGTTGGCCATCCTATCCCTGGAAATATCACCTGAATGGAAACATTTTTTATTCATATGTTGTACACTATATTTATTGGTACTATTTTTTGAGGATTGGCACCAGTCCATAAAACACCTTCATGGGAATTAAAATAAGTAACCCCTTCTTTTTGCAGACCACACCCATGCCCCAGGGTTCAAAGTTAGATAGGTGAATACAGCCCCTCACATCCCTTTGGCTGCGTGCCCTGAGCAGAGAACAAACTGCAAAACTTAGTGACATAATGGTACTCTTGATCTAATAGTCTGCCATTCTATTTTGTCATCTGATGACTTATGTTTGTGATATGCTCTCTGATTCTACATGCTTTGATTCTCATGCATGCGACATTGTGACAAAACAGAAACTCCAATGGAAGGTCTCCATATCAGTTCCTTTCCTAAGACACCCATAATTCAAGAGCAGAACACATAGCTACAGTGAAGTACAGGTAAAGGGCTTCTGAGTTAAATAAGTAAAATATAATGAGAATGAGGAATTACGGCATCCGTTAGTGGTAAATGACATGGTATGGCTGTGTTAGGTGTTTGGCACTGACTCGTGTATCTTCAATTTTTTCATGTCCCCTTTGCAGCAGCATCTTCTAACGTGGTCTTTGTGATCTGTTTACTGACAAATCCCTCCTTACTGCACTGGTATGTCCTTCCACGGGAAGCGTACACATTTCAGATACAAATAAAAATGGGTTTATCTAGGACAAATCTCATTCATATTTTTAGGAGATGTATGCTAATATCCATAGATAAATATTACATGGTGAAAAAATAGGTGAATTTCAGCTCAACTACATGCGATGTAAATCATGATCACTATCTTATTTCCTGGGCATATAAAGTATATATTTTATTTATTGGAAACTGAAAATCTACTATTTCTGATACAGTGCCAGACACACAGCATTGCCTTGATAAATATGTGCTGACAAATGCTGACTTCAAAGTAGATTTTTATTATTATTATTATTGTGCAGATAAGGCCAATGTTTTAGCTTGAGTAACTGAATCACAGAGAAGTAAACAAGTGAAACATTTACTTTTAGTGTAACTATAACTTCGTGAGTTATAACCAGTCCTGATATTTGTGTAAAGCAGGATATGTGTCAGGAAAGCCCTCTCAGCTTTCACTGTGCATAAACATCACCTGGGGATTTTTTGAAGATTCTGATCCAGTAGTTCTGGGGGATTTCTGCATGTCTAACAATGGGAGGCAATGTTGGTACTGTTGGTCCCAGGACTGTTTTTCATACTTGGTTGCACACTGGAATCACCTGGGAAGCCATTACAGCTACTGATGCTGAATCCCACTCCCAAGGTGTCTGGATTGCACTCGTGTACCATGAGAACTGTGTATTGAGGTTTGTAATCCCCTAGGTGGTTGTAACATACAGATAGTGTGTGGAACACTGTGTGGAGAGAAGCAGTTGTAAACCTGCCCTAGATTGTTTATCCCCCTTAGCCCTGCTAAGTTCTGCCCCAACCAAGTCCAGGATATAATGTCTGATGAAGTACTGTCATCCAGAAACTTGTAAAATTGGGACTGTGCAACTCTGGTGGTTGCCTAACAAAGAGTGGAGAGCAAAGTCAGTCTGGACTGTGGCTATCTTCTAACATTTGAGAAACAGAAGCACCAGTCTGCACAGAGATTAAAAAATGAAGCCAAACTCAATAAGAATTGAGAAGATCTTGGTGCTCTGGGTTTTGGTTGCTGTCTTTTGAGATTCAGCTGCACTTACTACCTTTAGCCTCCATGAACTATTTCTGCATCTTTGAAAGGAACTCCCCTTTGTGGGTTAGCTAGCTGCTATCACATGACAATTAACTCAGATCATAACTGGTCAATTTAAGCTAAAGATTTTGAAAGTTTCAATCATTAGCAAATTATAAATGAGTATGTATGCTTACATATTCTTTATAGACACAAAATAACAAAATAGCATCTTTGCTGAAAAAGTAGGGGAGTGAATGTATATAGGAGGAAAGATACTAAGAAAAAGGGCAGCCACATCTTTCTCAATGATACCTGACCATTTTTATCTTACTTCTGAGGTGGATTCTCAGCTTTTGTTGAAACCTCACCAAAGACAGACTGCATATGCAGGTAAAAATTATATGAAAAACAAAGGAGAGATTTATGAAATCCAGACTTCAGCTTCATTTGATTCTCTTTGTTCTCATGGTAGCGGGAAAAATTATATGACCAGATTTCCCTGAAGAAGTATGTTCATGCCAAAGTAGCTGGGGATATCTGAACTTATGCCTGAGATTTGTTGCTATGAACTAATTAAATAATTACACACTTATTATATTCTTATCACTATGGTATATAATTTGCAGAAGCAAAAATATTACATATACATGGTCCCTACCTTTGAAGGACTTCCAATTCAGTTTTCCTTTATTCATGCATCATTTTACAAGTGTTGATATAATGGACCGTAATAATAATAGCTCTGCTACTTTCTGTTGTACAACCCTGGGCATCCATTTCTGTATGTACAAAACTGGGATAATAAAAATATCACACCTCTATAGATGTTGATAAGATTAAATTATTTTAAATCAAAGGTTGAGAAAAGTGTCTTAGCTATAGTAGTATATTTTGGCCATTTACTAATATGGCTCTCACTACTATTTTATCCCCTATTTTCTATTCCTTTCCCTCATCTACAGTGCTGAGTCTTTAAAAATAGGTTGTTACTCCTTTTAATCATTCACATCTTAACGCAGGGCCTCATATTGATCTCAAGATTCAGAAGTATCATAATTATTGTTAGCTATTTGGAGGATCTTTCATTATTGTTGTTATTAGGTCTTACCCAGAATGGTGTAACATGTATGTCAAATGTATTTCTTTTACTGAAACATTATTCCTATAAAATATTTATGTAAATGAAACCTTTAGGGGGATAATTCTTATAGAAGTATTTTCACAAATAATTGTTTTCTTGCTGATAAATAGTTCCATGAAGTGATGGATCAAAGGGAACTCTGGCCGAAACTGGTTGGCTCAGTGGATAGAGCGTCAGCCTGCGGACTGAAAGGTTGCAGGTTCAATTCCTGTCAAGGGCATGTACCTTGGTTGTGGGCACATCCCCAGTGGGGGGCGTACAGGAGGCAGCTGATTGATGTTTCTCTCTCATCAATGTTTCTAGCTCTCTATCCCTCTCCCTTTCTCTCTGTGGAAAATCAATAAAATATATTATTTAAAACACACACAAAAAAACAACAACAAAGTGAACTCTGAATAATAACTGATCCAAAGATTGTTGTTTCAGTTTCATATTTATAAATCCCAAATCTCATAAAGAAAACTGATGTGAAATTAAAGGTAATGAGAATGCTGCCAGGAGAGTTGGCTAAAATAGTTTAGATACATTCTTACTTTATTGTATTAAAATAAATAAAATCCAATAAGCAGACCTATCCAGAAATATCTCATTTTAAATTATATTCTAAAATTCCATGCTTTGCTTTTTAAATACTAAATGTATTTGCACGACTGCATAAACAAGCCATGTTCTCATCATTTTAGCTGTAGGCTACATTATCTAGGGCAGTTTATAATTTTTATTTTGTCCCTCTTTCTAGTGCTGTGGTACTTGGTGGTTAAGGCATAGAATTTGTTTATAGTCTTCAAAATTGTGTAAACTTGTTTTCTTCTTTAGCAGAATAATCTTCTGTTTATAATTTTAAATAATTTTCTTTGCATTTATGAAAGCAATGCCATAATAATAATACAAGGTAAGCCATTAATATTTAAACTATTAAGTGATTCTAATACTTTTGAATACAGTATAAGATTTTCCATTATCTTATCATGTATTTACTTATATGATGTTTGGTTATAAAGATTGGTTCAAAAAAAGCATAAAATAAGTTGATTGACACTGCTCAAATATTTATATATTCAGCAAACATTAAGACCAACTGCCTTTCTCAGGTATTGGGGATACCAACATACATAAAGCATAGTCCCATTCATCTTTATAAGCTACTACATTTATGAAAATAAAAGGATACCGTGAGTACTAGGATATGAAGCCAAGCATGTTTATTTCCACTTGGGACATGAGACATGATGTCAAAGAGTAGATAACCTTTGACCTGAGTTAAGAAAGTTCATCTACTTTTAACTATTATATGAATACCTACTCTAGAATTTGTTTCTAGGTGCTAAGGATATAAAGGCATATGTGCTCAAAACCTATGTCTTGAGGAAGTCTGTGATCTAGTGAAGGGAACCGACATTCCTAAACACACGATAGTGTTATACTCCCAGGTTACAGTGAGTATATGGTAAGGAGTGGGAGGGAAGGGAGGCAATTAGTACAGCCTTGGTACTCATGGCAGTTTCTTGGATGAATAGTCACTGAATCTGATTTTTTTAAAGCATGCATTGGAGGCAAAGGATAAGGACATTCCAAGTAGAGAAAATACGATGAGCAAATGCAGAGATGACATGTCATGTCTGAAGAACTATACATTTACTTTTCTGCACCATTGGACGAGAAAGGAAGGTGACCTTGTTGATAAATACATTTGAGGAAGTAGACAAGGTTTAGATCATGCAAGGTCTTGTGTTCCAGATCCAGGCAGTCATGCTGTGTTCTGTGGAGGATCAGATTTGCCTTGTTAGTCAGTTTGGCTGCCATAGAAGATGAATTAGAAGTAATCCACTTGGCCTCCAGCAAAATAAATTGCTTATATTAGGTAAATTATCTCTTCCATGGGACAGCTATCTTTTTCATTATTTCTCTCAGGAGAACACTTTTCTTCTACTGGGTATGGACTGTAATCAATCAGCTATTCTAACAATAATCAATCAGCAACTGAGCTCCTGGTAATGAGAAGCATTTCACCTGTCATATGTGTATAAAGAAGCCGGATGTTAGCCACATGGTTGTTCCTAATCATTATGGGTTTTGACCTCTCTTAAATTTATGATTTCATCACTGATCTCTTTCCCTGTATCTCATGCTTCTGCAGTCTCACCAGCCTTCTGCCGTGCTTCTATCAAATCAGTTTTTATCATGCCTCAAGGTCCTTGCTCATTCCCTCTGCCTGGAGACCTCCCCTCTAAAGTTTTCAAGTCACTGTCTTCTCATTTAGGGTCTAGCTCTTCAGACTGGTTTCCTGACTATTCCATAGAAACTCTCTTTGATACTCCCTTACTTTATTACCCTCCTTTCTTTCATTTATGCTTGTGTCGTTCTCTGAAATTGTCTAATCCCATGCTGATTTCATTTTATTATTACCTAGCACTCTCATCTTCCTGTGCCCTATTCCAGGTTTTGGACTCATTAAAGCAGGGACCACTTCTGACTCATTCACTGTGGTAGCTCCAACCCTTTACAAAGTTTTGCACATAGTAAGCATTCATTAAGCATGTGTTGAATGAATGAAAATGAGAGAATTCTCATGAGAATACGACAAAATCAATGAATCAACCTTACCTTATGTATTATGTATTTATGAGAAACAGTGGGAATTGTGAATACCAGGAAGTATTAAGAAACACTGAAATATTGAAAATAACTGGAATATTGAACAAATGATACACAGAGACTACTAATTAAGTGAATTATAAAAAATGAAGACTGTTTCAAAGACTGCTATAATTTTATATTTTAAAACATATTTTTATTTAACATACAAAATTGTTTAAGAATAATAAAAAGCCACCAGTTTTTCAAAACAAAATGATATATGATAAAAGTGCACAGATATGAAAACATCACTGAATTATGAAGGCATTTTATTCTGTTAGAGTTAGAAATAAAGAAAAGGGCTTACCCTTTATTATTTTTTCCTGAAAATAGTTAAATGTATGGTTAGTCTTCTTAACAAACCTATATATTGAGCAACCACAAATCAATCTTTTAAGTATTATGCAGTGAAGCAATGTTTTGGATTATCTTGTAAGTGCTATAGCAGCAGCACCAGGCCATTTCAAACAGTTGTTTGTTTTAAAACTTTTAAATTCAGCCATATTTTATTTCAGTTTGTTTCTTATTTGTCAGCTATGATTTTTGGATCAACTTATGCTGCTTAATGTATTAAGTAACTCAACTCTTTGATGTAATGACAGTTTGTGCTTCTCAGCCATGGAAGAAGAACTCAATTGACCTTCTGCTTTATCTTTCCTTTGGTGCAGATTCAAACTGCACTAATTAGGGCATTTATTCTTCGAACCTATAGAGTCTCCTACTTATCTTCCCTTCCATACCTAACAAAAATGTTTTAAATGTTTTCATTTACATCTTATTTGTATGATTCTTTTTCCTGAACATCTCCCAGTCAGGTTGAGGTTTATAGGTTTATTAACTGAGTAAGGTAGAGGGGGAGAACAAATTATATTTGTAAATTTGAGAATAAGCTTTTATCTTCTATTTAAGCCAATCATTTAACTGTTTTATTAATAAGTTGGTTTTTTTTGATTTGGGCTACTACTAATAATTACACTTAACATTAGGTAATAATCATGTGGCATTCACAAGGTTAAGAATTTTCTAAGCACTGTTACATTCAATTCTTCAAACAAATTCATCAGTTTATTAAAGTTATTGTCATTCCCATTTTATAGATGGGTGAATTAAAATTTAACATGGCTAATTGAATTGTCCAAGGATAAGCAGCCAGCAAGTAGTGGACTGAAGACAGAAGATGCTTTAAGAGATTTGCATTAGCCTCAAATGGTAATCATCAAGACATGAAGGGAATCGAGTTTGCAGATATGTGAAAGTCAACAGCCTCACACTTTATGAAAGGGATTCTAGTTGTTAAGATATTCATATACTCATATTTGGTCAAAACATTTTAATTATTGCTTGTATGAATTAATAATTATAATTTGGATAAATATAAAATAGAGAACAAAAGTTAATTTATAAACATAATACCCTTTTCTTTGGATACCCATAACTGCTTATAGGCCTTATTCCCAGCACGTTCCTGAAGCAGTGCTTTTTATAGTTAACTATAACTTTCTTGTTGTATCTCAAGTCCATCATTAACATTTTTCTCTTCAGTCCTGTAGTAGCATTTGATAGAAACTGTAAGACATTGAATATCATCCCTTTAGTCTATTTTCTGTCTTGATGTGAGTCATTGACTTTTTGATTCTCTCGAGATTTTTCAGTTTGATTTTTCCCATGATCTTTACAATATTCCCCTTCCTAGGTAAGAATGGAGGAATGGAGAGAGGGAGGAAGGGAGGACAGAAGGAAAAGAAGGTAAGGAAGGAAATACTGTCTCTGGGTCTCTTTTCATATCATTTTCCTGCCTCTGTTTTTTTTCTTCTTCTTTGATTATTTAAATCTTTCACAATTTAGCTGAAGTCCCACCTCCAAAAGCAAATCTTTTATATTACTCCAAGCTCTACAGTTTTCTTCTCTCTCTAAACTTCTGATGCAACACCGCATGTTTTAGAGAAAAAAAAATGTTCTCTGATTTGTTCATATATATTGCTGACATTTTCCCAGGTGAGATATAAATATGTATAAGTGAAGGAAAAGTAAATCAGCATTTTAGTTACTCATTGTCTCTCCCTCATCTTCCCTATCTTCCCAGAGGTTGTTTACTAAAAATAACTTGGATAGATAGTAAATGTTTGTTAATTAACCAATCATAGTCCCTTGCTTGGAGTCAGTCCTATAATTCTACAGAATTCATAATGAGCTAGTCTTTAGTATATCTTGATTTTGAAAATGTATTCTAAAATTCATATAATTATCAGAGTATTATATCTAGATATATATAGTTAGAGATATGGACATAGCTATAGCTTTAGATAGATATAGATATAGATAGATATAGATATAGATTATCTATAAAACTTTGAGCAAATGTTTGTATGGTAGACTTAAAAGAAAAATTTCTGGATTTGTTCTTATATTATTATTCAATGTTTAAGAAGGAAGAAAAATATAAGAAAAGAGGCTTAACAAGGTAGAAATGTGACAGTTATGAGGTCCAGGTCATAAAGTATCACAAAGATCAGGGGAGTGTCAGACTCAAAAGCAAAAGCCAGTTATTTTATGAGCAAAATTAGTTTATTGTCAATAAGAGAGCATTGCAATTTGGGACATGCAAGCTATGGTGAGACATAAGCAAGTCCTAAGAGACAAGGAAGGTTAGCTTTCATTAAGTTTTAGGAGGAAATTGCGGAGGGTTGTTTTGTACAAAAGTTTACTGGAGAAGAAGAGTTTAAGTTGTGTGGATGTAATTGGTGGTTAGTGCATTGTTGCTGGCACAGAGAGGGATTTTCCTTCTTTTTATTCAAAGCAGGAGATAATTTTTTTTTATATTTTATTGATTTTTTACAGAGAGGGAAGGAGAGAGACAGAAAGTCAGAAACATCGATGAGAGAGAGACATCGATCAGCCGCCTCCTGAACGCCCCACAGTGGAGATGTGCCCGCAAGCAAGGTACATGCCCCCAACCGGAATCGAACCTGGGACCTTTCAGTCCGCAAGCCGACGCTCTATCCACTGAGCCAAACTGGTCTCGGCAAGATAAAATTTTATGGGGGAAAAATATCTTCTCTTGTCAAAATAATTAGTTATGTAGGATGCAAGAAGTATGTGAGAGGTTCCCCCTTCAGGGCATCCTGTCCTAATTTTAAATGATATTTCCATTTTGAATGAATTTATTTTCACAGGAGGGAATGAATGGATTAGATGAAAGTAATGTTAGTGACAGGCCAATGATTCAGCATCAACAATATAGGATGATTATTTCACAATGATGACTTACAAAAATGATACATTGTGATAGAATGAAGGAACTTGAAATAATTTCAGAAATTACCTATTTCCACCATTCATATTCTAGATATGAGTACTGTGGAGTAGAGGGTTATGTGATTTGAGTGTCAGCATAGATCATATGAGTTCTTAAGTGTCCTGACCTAATTTTCTTTACTTTTGACATTATTGTTTCCATAATTCCTTATCTGTATTTTATATTTGTGTTTTATGTACATGGAAGTTTCTAAACATTTATTTTTAAAATGTCACTAACTTTGAGATTTGTCTGCCTTTATATCAAACTATATATGTCAGTACAACAGAACACATGATTCAAACATTTTTGCTTTGTAAGTAAAGCCTATTCACCACCACCCTCAATTTTTAAAAATAAGTTATGATTTTTAGAACCACCAGACTTCCCTGTCTAAATATACATGCTTGCCTTATTTTTCATGCTAGTTCTCACTAAAAACAGGTGATAATTTTAAAATGAGTTGCACTAATTGAAATCTGTCAATGATGTCTACACACCTGCACTTCCATGTATTTTTCATGAGGCTTGTCAAAAAGTTTTTGCCTTTATTTTCAGTTTTCTGGGCTTTCTTTCTAAAGAGAGAAAATGATACATTAGTCATATTCCTTGTTTCCTTATTTATTTTGAATATGAGGTTTATACTCAGTATGTCTTAAAGTAAATATAAATTGCTATCAAATTTAGCCTTTAAGACTTCTGAATAGAAGCAGCTAAGCGTGAAACATTTTTTCACCTTCTATTACTGAGTTTGGTGAGAGAGTTAGGGGCAAGTGGCATCAGCCTGGTGAAAAAAATGTCATTAAAAGACAAAAACAATAGTGTAGTGAAGGCCTGGAGGTGCAGGTTACTGGGGGTCAATGAGAGAAAAGGGAACATCTACAGTACTTTCAACAATAAAGATAAATTAAACAAATATGGAAGACAAAGCCCTGGCCTGTGTGGCTCAGTTGCTTAGAACGTTAGTCCATGCACCGCAGGGTCATGGGTTCAATTCTCAGTCAGAACAAATACCCAGGTTACAAGTTCAATCCCCAGTAAGGGTGCATACTGGAGACAACCATTTGATGCTTCTCTCTCAATGTTCCTCTCCCTGTCTTTCTCTCTAAAAATTAATGAAAAACATATCCTTAGGTGAGGACTTTTTTTTAAAAAGAAGACAAAGAAAAAGTAAGAGAGGATCAATGATCTTGGAGTATGCCAGGAGTGGAAAATTGCAGTAGCTTAAGTGTTATTAGGAAGATAGTTTCATAGGGAAGGGAAGAGATGAGGACAAAGGATATTGAAGAAGACACAGAAAAGGATCTTTTGCAGATATCAGCCAAGACTAGTTTTTCCAACATCCCCTCACTTATACTTCCTTCCTCAGAGACAGGATCTAAGAGGACCATGCAGAGTGTAAATAATGCAACAAGGTAAAGATGGAGATAAACCAAATGTGTGTGTGTGTTACATGTGCGCACACACACATGCAGGTGAATGGCTAGATGGAGACAGATAAGTACATAGATGCATGGGGAAAGATGCAGATATACAAGATAAATACAAAGAGAGATATAGCATTAGTCACCAGAGCACTGAAAATGTGTACATCCTGTCACTGACACTAATAATACGCTATTAGACTCAGTTTAAATTAAATATAATTTTCAAAGCTGTCTTGGTAACCACACATTTATGCAAATTATAGCTAATTTTTATTGTTATTAATATATTAATATATAAATTTAAAATGTTGTACCCATCATATGAAATGAGGAGAACTGAGGCATGGGTTAGTCTCATTTCTGATGTAGTATTTTCAGTTTTCCTAAATCTTTCAGTGGAAAATTGAAGGGGACAAAAAGGAAACATGGGAGAGGTGAGGATGTTACATGGCTGAACTGATGTTTTCTTGCATTGCCTTTGAAAAATTAAAGGGAGCTCAGTGGAATTTTAAAAATATTTTTGTCTCTGTATAATTTGCATCAGATAAAATATGTTGTCTCTTGATTTGATGTCAGCAAGAATATGTGGGGCTTATCATAAAGAAAACAAATCATCTGTTACTCTAGGTCCTCGCAAGTCTGTGCTTGACTGAAGTCAGTGCAGGCCTCCTGCAGAGTGACATGCAGGCATGAGTCCCGCTGTGCATTCTGCTTGCTCAGAGCCTGCCTCCTGGAAGAGAGGACTCTGAAGATGGCCTCCAGTCTAAATGCTAGTTGTCTGGCTTCCTCAGAGGCATTGTTTCTGGCATGTTGAACAAATTGCAAAAGTAACTTTCTCATATTTTAACTAACTAAAAATAAACATTATGATGATTATTTAATTACTTTCTTAAAAGACAGTACATTTCTCCCTTTAGCAATGCTGTTTCCATTATGAGAATATTATATGTTCAGACTCAGGTCCACATTTGTAAAATAATGAAGCAAGTCCTATATGGAATGAGTGGGGAGCAGGCAAACATAAGCCCCCAACAAGTAAGTCTAGGTGTGTCAGGTTTTATTATAACATACTTATTAAAGAATATTTGAAAGAACAGCATAAAAAAGTAAGCTGTTCTATTTATTTTTTAAAATATATATGTATTTTATTGATTTTTATACAAAGAGGAAGGGAGAGGGATAGAGAGTTAGAAACATGGATCAGCCTGTGCCCTTGCCCGGAATTGAACCTGGGACCTTTCAGTCTGCAGGCCAACGCTCTATCCACTGAGCCTAATTGGTTAGGGCCATGATCGGCAAACTGCGGCTCGTGAGTGACATGCCGCTCTTTGGATCCTTGAGTGTGGCTCTTCTACAAAATACCATGGCCTGGACAAGTCTGTTTTGAAAAGTGGCATTAGAAGAAGTTTAAGTTTAAAACATGTGGCTCTCAAAAGAAATTTCATACGTTGTACTATTGATATTTGGCTCTGTTGAGTAATGAGTTTGCCGACCGCTGGTTAGGGCAAAGTAAGCCATTTTAAACATTCAGGTCTATAGATGCAAAAGGTAATTGCCTCAGCTTCCTGTTGAATGAGCATGAATTCTCATCTTTTCTGTCTCATAATTGATCTATCAATCACCTCATAGATACGAATTTTAAAAATATGTTATGACATAACTAACCATCTCAGAACTGCTTTCTGTCCCTTTTTCATGCCAGACTTGGGTAACACCTATATATGCAAAATGAAATCTAAACCAGCTTTCTTAATAAGTAGAACAAAAATAAGTTTTGTACCAATTATTCATTCAACAGACACATATTGATAGCTTACTCTATGGCAGGGACAGCAGGTAGAGAGATGATAAAAACAGTATCTCTACCTTTAGGGGCTCTGGTGAATGAGAATGATACAGTAATTTTGTACAGTGATGGCTTTGTAGTTCTCTGAGAAAGGGCTGCATTTTAATGCTATTTTGGAGACAGAGGATGGTATTTGAGATTTTTTCCCACTGACATCTGGATGTTGAAGGAATTTAGGAAGAAAAATGATCTAAAGGAAAGGCCCTAAAGTCAGAAAATTCATTATCTATAGAGGGGTGATGAATGAACCAGGATGACTGCTTGGGATTATGTAAAAAACTCAAAGGTATGGAGAGTTGAAAGAGGGTAGAGTGGACAGAGAGCATAGCAAACTTTAAAGAATGTCTTGTGCAAGAAAATGGACTTAACTCGATTAGGAAAGGGCACTCATCAAAGACATTGATAAATCGATAATGTGTAGATCATAGATACATATGTACATAAATAATCTGAGTGCATGGCTGTGTGTACATGTATTTATTCTCATATATTTTTCAAGAAAAATCACATCATTATTTTCTGGATTACTTTAACAGCTCCCTAACTAGTATTTTTGTTTTCAAGAACTTCTCCCACTAGTCAATATACCTTTTCTAAAATATCTATCTATCTATCTATCATCTATCTATCTATCTATCATCTATCTATCATCTATCATCTATCTCTCTGAAATAGAAGTTACAGAAGTTGGTGACCAGTTGAAAATGAATGCAGTAGGAAAATAGTTGCTGAGAATGACTTCAATGTTTGTAGCTTACTAACATGGTGAATGATGCCACTATCAATCAAGATAGAGAGATAGAGCAAGTGGGAGAATGAGGGGGAATACTGAGTTTGGAAAAACATCTCTGTTAACCAAGAAATGATATCCAGTAGACAATAGAAAAAATATGGGTGTGAAACTCAAGAGAAAAGTGAAAATTGAAGCCTGATATAGATTTGTGAATCAAAAGGAGCATTTTAAATGGATTACATAATTGCCCAAAACCTCAAGCATAATTTTCAGTGACGTGATTTCATGACTTAGAGCACATTATAAATCCCTTACAGATAATTATAAAAACATATTTTAAATATTGTGAGGAAGCATGGGACTTGTTTAGAAAAGTCAAGTTAGAGGCTGCCACTTTCTGCCAGGTGCCCCCAGAGGACCCTGACCTTTCAGAGAATCCTCCTTGCAGACTTTTCAATCAAGTGCTGTGCTTCCCCACAAAATATTTTTATGTTGACCTAAATAAATATATGTATAAGGGGTGAGACTATAATGATTGGCAATATAGGGTCAAAGGTCAAGTAAACAAATCACTTCTGACTATTGATGAAAAAATGAGAATTTCATAAAGTTAACTTGGCCTTTGAGTATACATGTAGAAACATTTAAAAATATTTTTATTGACTTCAGAGAGGAAGGGAGAGGGAGAGAGAGATAGAAACATCAATGATGAGATAGATTCACTAATCAGCTGCCCCCTGAACACCCCTACTGGGAATCAAGCCCACATTCGGGGCATGTTCTCTGATCAAGAATGAAACTATGGCCTCCTGATTCATAGGCCAATGCATAAGTACTGAGTTACACCAGCCAGGCTATCAAGAAACATTTATTCTTTATTGCACAATAATCTTAAGGATTTTAATTTAGTTCCATGTGGGGTTCATGAGAGATAGAAAAGAGAGTAGAAAATACTACATCTCTCAAGTAAATTCTTAGTAGAGAGCAAACTATAAATACAACTGTTACTTATAATAACAGGTAAAAGTAAAAGGAATGTCCTAAGACATAAAATATTTAATTGGAAAAAAATTACAGAGGAAGAACACAGTAACCTCACTTCTTAACCCAAGGTTAAATATGTTTGCATAGTAGCACTTTGATGCCTCAGTGTCCTGATTATTGAAAACTGCCCAAGTGCTTAATACAATATTTTGTAGTAAAATATCAATAATAATTTTTAAACATGAATGCCATTTGGCATTCCATATAAAAAGTAATCAGACTTTGTTTAGTTTTTCTTAAGTAACATTTTTTTGCAAATTGTCAGTATCACTGTAGACAATGGCCCCTTTCTTGAGTAAGACAGAAAATAATTGTGACTAAAAAACTTCAAAATATTACTTAAAAGTCTGATTATTTTAAAAGAGCATTAAGAATTACCCCAAGCAATTGAAACACCATCTTACATTGTCATATGCAAAATAATTGAGCAAGCTTCTTTAAGCTAATTATGTATTCCATTTGCTATATAGTTGTGAGTACATTGAATCAATACACCTTTTAATAATGTGAAACATATTTTATGAAATGTCTAACTGATAAAGCACTTCTCAGACATTTGTGTGACACAAAAATGGGTTAAGTAAAGCATAGATTGCCTCAAATGGAATGTGTTAACTCTAACAATTTTGCCAGTGGCCTCGGTTTTTAACTGTGGTTCACAAAACAGCAAGAGATCAATTAATATATTCACTGGACATTCTGCTTGAAAAGAATAATGCTATAAAGGGATAGCCTAGAGAAAGAAAAGTGGGGCTTGGAATGTATAATGTCTATTTCATGGAAAGGGCTTTGGGCTTAGCCTTAAATCAGCTACAATCCACTGCAAAAATGCAAAGCAAAGCAGTCAGACTGTTGATTTATAACATCCAATGATCAGAGCATGTATCTTGGCTGTCTTTTTAAATGAAATGATTTGCTTTGGGAAGATGTCTAGTGTCTATTACAAGGGTAGTAGGCCTTCATGAGGGTTTATTCAAAACAAACAAGCATAAAGGATCAATCATATGGCTGAAGCAATATAAATCTGATTTGTGTGACAGCTTGTACATTTTCAGAAATATGAGTGAATCGTTTTAACCCCATAACATGTACACATTCCATATAGACATTACTGAGAAATGAAAGTAGAATTGTACTCATTGGTTATATGTATTTCACTTTTCTACTTTCAATACAGATAAAAACCTTCATAATTACATTCCTATTTTACACATGAGCTGGGTTTCAGAAAAATAAATCTAGATGATAACTACTCACAAGTTTAAAAAAAATTAAGCCAATCTGTGGAAGGTAATCATATGGAATACATACTTCCTCTGGAAAGCATGATGTTATTAGAACAAAGCTGAGAATCAAAAATAATAATGAAAGGTGGAAAGAAAACATAATGCAAAGTGGGAAGAGTTTGTTGAGGAGGAAAGTTTTACCTTTTACCTACCCAGGTTCTTTTTTGACGGGTCTGATAATTAAATTAACGTGAGATAGATTCATAGGAGAAAATCCAATTTAATTTCATATATACATGGGCTCCATAAGAATATGAAACCAACAAATTGGTAATCCAGGCTTTCATGCTCTGCTGAGTCAGAGTTAGGAGTCTGGGAGATCAAAGAGGAGGGAAATCTTTTATAGGAATATGGAAAACAAATGTTTATCATGCCATTCAGAGACAGCGAGATACAGAAAGAATTACAAACAAAAATGACTTTGCTAAGTTTCTCCTGCATACCATACTTCGTTCTTACTCTTCATATTTTTCTCTGATGGGACATCTCTTCCTGGGCCAGGCTGGCTATCTAAATCCTTTCCACTAGGTCAGGGGGAGATCAAAGCTCTTCCTGAATCTTTTGGGCCTCAATTGTCTTCAGTTCCACATGCCAAAGTGTCACATTCTGAACAGACTTGTCTTGAACCCCTGCAAGCCCATAGTTACCATGTTTTCTCAATCGTGATATTTTATTTGATTCTTTGTTCCAAGCTGATTCCTAAGTGGCATTTTTCCTTAACCTTGGCGTGTAGGTTTTAAAATGTAAGTTAGGCAATTGCACTCCTAGGCTTCTAGGGAAAAGTGTGTCCTGGTTACTGGCATTCAGGCAGTTTTCATGTAGAGAAAATATGAACACAAAAGAAACAACTTCATTCAAGTTTCACGGGCACCCATTGAAAGGCCACTTCCTCCTTGCCCATGGTAAATACCGCTGGAAGGAATATGATGATCTGTTAAGTCCTGGACTCTTTATAGCAGTGGTTCTCAACTTTTCTAATGCCGCTACCCTTTAATACAGCTCCTCATGTTGTGGTGACCCCCAACCATAAAATTATTTTCTTTACTACTTCATAACTGTAATTTTGCTACTATTAATGAATCGTAATGTAAATATCTGTGTTTTCCGATGGTCTTAGGTTCTATAGCAGTGGTTCTCAATCTGTAGGTTGTAACCCACAGGTTGAGGACCACTAGCAGGGTCGCCTAAGACCATTGGAAAACACAGATATTTACATTACGGTTCATTGACAGTAGCAAAATTATAGTTATGAAGTAGCAACAAAAATAATTTTATGGTTGGGGGTCACCACAACATGAGAAACTATTAAAGGTCATGGCATTAGAAAGATTGAGAACCACTGCCTTAAAGGCTTTTCTCATAATAATCAGAAGGAGAAAAAGCTTTAAGAAATCTGTCCATTTTCATAGTACTGGGCCTGATAAATTAGGATAATGGAATCAAGCTGGTGCAATGCTTAAGCTCACAAAGTACTCATTATCTTTAATAAATTTTGAATTCTCTAATTCCCATATTCCAGGACAAACAATTACTTATCTTCTTGGTAATTAAAACTTTCTTAAGTTCACTGGTACAGAGAACAAACAACTAAATGTAGTTGAATTAAAAATATTTAAACGGGGCAAAAATCACCTCTAGGTTTGATTCTTTTTTTTTTTTTGATGCCACACTATCTTGAAATTGACTCAACTTTTAGAAGTGCTCCTTGTAGGATCTTGGGGGGATACCTGCGAAACTCTATGTCACTCTGAAATTGACTCAACTTTTGGAATTCATCCTTGGAGTATGTGACAGAGAAGAATGAGAAATAGAATGTGCCTCATTTATTTAAGCACTTTCTTGTTGTAGAGATTTTTATTGTTTCCACTTTTTAGTTATGAATAATAACTTAAAGTCCACCACTGCATATATCTCCTTTACAGTGTTGGTGGTTGTGATAGATTTGTAAAAGTGGGAGCACAGTGTATTTTTGACATATTTTTTATCTCATTAGTTTTTAATGAAATCTACTAAATGTCCATTGCCATTATTTTCCAATTTCATGTACTGCATTAGATTAACAAGATTTTAAAAAGCCTTTTACAATCTACAGAGTGGATACTTTTACAATAGTTATTATTGAACGAAGTGAATACTGAGTGTCTAGTGAACCACTGTACAATTTTTCTGCTTTGACTATGGAACCCCTCATGTATCATTTATGCACTAAATTGACTACATTCATGTCTACATTGCCAAAACAACCTGTCAGTTCAGAGAAAATAATCAGTCAAAATAGTTATTTGATGTCAGGTAGGAATGGATTTTCTCTTTTCAACAGGTTTTGTTGGTGCCGGAGCTCAGACTAGAAAGCACATTTATTCCAGAAATATTATCCTTTCTGGGAAAGGATAATGTTCCCCCGGCCTGGACGCCAGATGAAAGACCGTATTAGGGAATGATGAAGAGGAAATGAACATTGGGTTTAAATGGAGCAAGAGAGCCCTCGTCATCTTTTTTTCAGCCTGTCATTTATAAACTTGGAATTCTTAGAAAAAATATTGTGTATAGACAACCGATGCCTCACTTTCAAAGCAGCACTACTCACCTGTGGGAAGGAAAGAGGGGGGATGATGGTGTTGTGCAATATCCATAGGTTATACAACACTTTAAAATAACAACTTTTACTTAAATAAATTGTTAAATCACTTAAGATGTAGCTAATTATTAGGAGTTGATGATTCAGATCTGTGTGCCCCTTTCTGCTAAATGTGAGAGTCCACATCTTTTTGAATCATTAAGTTGCTCTCCTTTCAGCCCCTTTTATCAAAAACATTTGAACCATGCTTTCTTTTTTTTTTCCACGTTACTTTGCCTCTGGGTTAATATGAATCTAAATTTTGGTTGTACATAAAGCTGTAAGTAGAGATAGGTTAGGAACCCATTATCAGACTTTAGTGGAAATTTAACTTCAAAGGCAAGAAAAGGTGATACTCAATGTGGGAGTTCAGTGTCTGCTCCATAATTGTTGGCAATTCTTCAGCATTAGTGGCTCTGGATCCTAACAGGCAAATGAAATCATATGCATATATGATTAATGCATGCTGGGAAAGCCAGGGGAATGCAGAAGAACCTACATGTTAAAAATAGAGATTTGTAACAGTCTGTGGTTTACTGCAATTGAAAGTGTTATTTTAACGGTGTCCTGAAAATATAACCTAACATTTACCTTGAAAATGTGGAGCTTGGGCATACTTTTCTCATCCTGCCTCCCTCTCACCTCTTCCTTTACTGAGAAGTCAAGAAGGATAATGGTGCCCTAGCTGGTTTGGCTCAGTGGATATAGAGTATAGGCCTGTGAACTGAGGGGTCCTGTGTTTGATTCCAGTTGGGGGCATGCAAGAGACAGCTGATCAATGATTCTCTCTCATTTTTGATGTTTCTAACTCTCTCCCTTCCTCTCTGAAATGAAAAAAAATATATACATATATATATTTTAAATAAAAGGATAATGGTATAAAGCAAAGCAGAGGAAATCCCTGGGATTGGATCAAAAGTAAAATGAGGGACACATACTTAAGTGGGTGCAGGAACAATTAACATGATAATGAAGGAATTTGTGGCATCTGTCCTGGCACCCACCTTAATTTATCACCAATCAATTTCATATAACCCACCTATGTCCCTCCTTTGATTGCAATGTATAAATACAAATGTAACCCGCCATTGTCCAGCACGTTATCTCAATTGGTTGAGGTTCTGCTTCCTGGCATATGTCGACAGTTTGGCTCAAATAAACTCACCAAAATTCTTAAAAAAGAAAAAAAAAAAGGATAGTGGTAATACCAGCAAAGAGCATGATGATGAAAAGAGAAATTGAGAGAGGGTAGGGAACTAAAGGTCAAAGATCCTAGATAGGGGTAATTTTAACTTTACAATTTAACTATGTCTATTTTACAATTCACTATTTAAATTTTTATAACAAAAATTAGGAAGAACTTGAGTATCTATCTATAAACATCCACTATTGACATACTTTGCAACTATTGATCATATTGACTATAAAATATCTCAGGATAGGTTACATTTTAAAAGTGAATGATAATGTGTCTAGTATGCTGTCTTTTATGTAATAAAGGGGGAAATGAAGATTTGTATGTGCATGTTTGTGTGTATGTCTGTCTGTGTTTGTGTGAGTGCATGGGCATGTGTGTTTGTGTATATGAAATAGTCTGAAGGGATGCACACTATGAAGTGAGAAATGGTGAGTGTGAAGATTGGAAATAATAGATTTCAGAATAAGAGCAATAATTTTATTCTATAATTTATTGAATCATTTTGTTTTCTAAGTGATTGTAAATAGTTATTCAAAATAATGAATTCACTTTTAAAAAGACAAGGATTATACCATCCTTAAAAATTAGTTTAAATCAAATCATAACTTGCCTATAGAAAATATTACACAGACGACATTCTGTGTTTCCCCCTCAGAACTACAGATTAAGGAGTGCCTATTATCTTAAGAATTTTTACTAAGAATCTCTAGTATACTATGGGAGACTAGAGTTATAGCAAATAATTTATATTTTCAGAACTTTAATAATTTTCTCCTATGTTTTTCCTGATCCTTGTTTGACAATAGCCACATAAATATGCACTTACATTTTATAAACCACATTAGATAGTAAGTAAGATGAAATTTTCATACTACTTCTGTCACTTTCTTATAACTTTACCAGCATTTCTGAATCGTTATTTCTTGGTTTGTAAAATGAGGATGTTTATTCTTCTATCACTGAGTTATTTTTCATCAAGGAGTTAATCGTTAATCCTATAATATTAAAAAATATTTTACAGATATTAAAGTACTATGCAAATGGAATTGATATTTGGTTATTTGCTTATACAACTGGATGGTAGTTATGCTTCAATCAACCGAGTCGATCTGTTGACATGGTAGTCACATTCCTGTCTATGTTTTCACTTATTGTCTTGCTTTAAAATACTTTTGCATGTCATTTTCTCTCTTTCTAAATACTTCCTTATCCTTTGGCTCAAACCAATTTTCTTCCTTCTTGATTGAATATTATCTAATCCAAAAAGTCTTTCCAAATTAGTATTATTTTCTATATGTAGCCATTTTATTTGCTTAATTAATAATTATATATTTATGATCATTTACTCTGCTTTAGAATTATCAAGAGATGTTAGGGAACACAGAGAATAACACCACCTCATTCTTTTTACTCCATGGGAAGCTTGCTTTGGCTCTACATTTTTATAGAAATTTTGTGCAGTTGACTCAAACTATGCAGACATCAGAAAGAAACAATGGTGCAGATACTACATTTACTTATGTTTAACTTAAGACTGGAATATTTTTGCATTTAATATTCTTAAGCATTCAAAACATTTCCAAGAATAACTTTAGAGGTATGGCTCAAGGGGAATTAAATTTTTTTTTCTGATTTCTTTACTCTTGGAAATGTTTTCTTTCTGAGTAATATAGACCTTCAACCTAAACATGTGATTGTGTATAAAAATATTTTCCTAAAAATGCATATAAGTAAATATTACTATATATGTGTTTCTTTGGCTATAGAAAAGAAGCCATGATAGGAGATACTAAAGCAAAGACTTATAAACTCTCTCACTTAATTATGCTAATAGGAATTTAAAAGATTAATCTTAGATAATACAGAGTTGACTATGTGTGTGTGTGTATGTTATAATTTATGGTATCTGTGCACTCTCAGAAGGAAGTTACAGGTCCTGGTGACTCAAGTCAACTGATCAAGCTTGGAGCAGACTCATTGCATTCTTAGAAGCTTGTCCTTGACAATAGGGGCAACCTACTACAGAAGTTCTATTTATGTGTGTGTATGTGTGTTTTTCACTTAAAAATAATTTATTAAAAATTTCCCATCTCTATTGAGATACAATTGACATAATATTGTGTACATTTAAGGTTTATAATGTGTTGATGTGATACTATTGCAAAACAATTACCACCATAATGTTAGCTAACATCTCCATCATAATTACCATTTCATTATCAAGGGGAGAACATTTAAGATATATTAACATAGCAACTTTCAAGTATCAATATTAATAAAGGGGTAATATGTTAATTAGACTGGACGTCTTCTAGATGTTCTTCTGGACAAAGCCACAGTGGTGGGGCCAAGGCAGAGTGGTTAGGGGAGAGCAGTTAGGCAGTTACAGAGATCAGACTGGCAGGGGAAAGCAGTAAGGGGTTTCAGGCCTGCAGGGGAGAGCAGTTAGGGGGATGAGGCAAGCAGGGGAGAGCAATTAGGGGGATCAAGCCAGCAGGGAAGAACAGTTAGGGTGATCAGGCTGGCAGGGGAGAGCAGTTAGGCAGAGAGGGGGATCAGGCCAGCAAGGAAGAGCAGTTAGGGGTAATCAGGCCAGCAGTCAGACATCCCATGAGGAGTCTTAGATTAGAGAGGGTGCAGGCTGGTCTGAGGGACCACCCCCCATATGCATGAATTTCATGCACTGGGCCTCTAGAATAATATAACTAGTGTCCTGGTGCACAGATTCATGCACATAGAAAAGAAATTAATTAGAAGGAATATTTTAATATTGGCATTTGCTCTTTCTTTATAATAGAAGAAATTCATGATTAACAATGACAGATGGAAATGCATGCAATTGGTGTCAGCAAGAGCTTTATAGATAGATAAATAGATAGATAAACTTGCTTAACTAAACCTGCTTTCTGATTTAGCTAAACTTTTTCCAGCCCAGCAAAACCCCCCAACTTCTCTTTCAGGGAATTGTCAGTAACACAGCAATAAATATCAACATAAAACAGATTATTATTTAGATCATGCAGGGAGAACAAAGGGTAAAATATTTCACTGCAGCAGTGTTTGACTATATTCTTGGTAAGCCGGCTACTATGCAAGCTATGAAGGGGTGAATGGCATGATTCCTTTTTACTGAAGTTAGAGAGAGATAAATAAATGATAGATAGGAGAGAGAGGATGAGCATGAAAAAGAAAAGATTATTTCCAGTACTGAGGACTACATTTTCTCTTCAAATAAATCAAAGACATTTTGGAAAACTAAAACACACAGGAATGGTGACTAACTGGCCAAGGATAAGCTTGGAGTTAGGATAGGCAAATTCCCATCATGCCTTCCCTGCACAGAAAGTTCCATACGTATTTCTCTACTGCGTGGTCCTTTAGGAATGGAATATCAAAGGAAACATATTCTTGAGTAGAAAACACACTCAATGTTTAGGAACCTACATATTTGGTAGGATTTTTTAGTTTGGTGTTATCTGACACACAATATATACATCAGTTGTCACTTTATACCCTCAATTGGTCAAAGAGCGGAAATAGAAAAGAAATCACCTGTACCAGGTTCTTACTGCTGTAACAAAGCCATTTTGTGCAATAGTATTAGAAACCTCTGCCCATCTATCAGGTGTGGAAGACATCCCGTGATTTATAAAGGTGAGAAATGCCTCAGGTAAAGGGTCTGGCTGGAAAAGAATCCTGTTCAAGATTTGTAAACATTCAGTTATAGGATTGCAAGGTTGGAACCTTTTCTGTTCTTCTTAGAATTTCCAGAGAACACATACTATTAGAAATGATCTTGTCTCATGAAAACAATAGCATATTATTCCCTACATAGACTCTTTCTATTAGTGTCTGGTTGCTCTTTGTGGCTCAGGTATTGATAGATAGCTTTGAAAATCAAGGCTATTTCCCAGTTGATCAAATCATCATCATGCATTTGAAATCCCTTTTCTGGCTTACCACCGAATTGTGGGTCCAATGTGTACTTTGGACTTCAATGATAAGCTTCTTGGCTAAGGATTGGTGACTTTTTTGTTGTTGTTCTGGAAGGTTTTTTGGAACAGATTTCAAACGTCACAATTAGATATTATTCACTTTTAAAAGCCCTGAAAAACCAACTGGAAAATGCCAAGAAAAAAAAATGTTCAGCTGATATGTGCCAGATTACTTAATAATGAACACATAAAAAGAATGATACCTGTGTCTTTCCAACCCTCTGTTTATATATGGAATTAATAAGAAAACAGAATGTGCCCCAGGATTTAGAGACTCTGAAATTTTTATATTGGCCTCCTCTGGAAAAAAATAATTTTGGCTACTGTTATTGTGGTTAAGTTTTATCATGGTTACAGTAGAAGTCTACATGATATGCACTAAAAATAAAAACTTCATTCTTGTCTCAGTTCTGCCATTAGCGAGCTATTTACCTTGAGGCAAGCTACTTAGTGAGTCACTCATTCACATAAATCAGATGGCAGGACTCAGTGATCCTTGGGTGCCCAGGTCAAACCATCTGTGATTTTCTATAATACTGGAATTCATTATATAATGAATATAATGAATATATATATATGTGTGTGTGTATATATACATATATATATACACACATATATATATATATATTTTTTTTACAATTTTGAATGTACTAAAATGTTGTATAGTTGGTCATGATCTAATAAATAAAAGTGCAGTGTACAAAAGATTTTGCATTCTGAGGCAACCCAGGCTAAGTTTTCTGTCATAAATCAGCATTCCTTCCAAAATCCCCGTTGATTACCACATTTCATTAGGAGCGTTGTTTTGCTATGAGGTAAGAAGATACTCAATGATGGAGTACCACTCTTGGAGTCCTTCCAGAAATCAATGAGGAGGATCTTCTAGATAAATTGCCATTCGATACTAGGGACAAAGAGGAAGGGGCAGATGTAACAAGTATTTAGGAAGGAATCAGTAAGCCTTTGCTATTGTTGACACATCTTAGCCCATGTCCAAACTGCTAATGGTGTTTCCTTCCCAACCCATACACCCTAATCTTCACACTTATTTCCCATAACTCTCATACCTGTGAAGTCCACTAGCCAGTCCTGCAAAACGAATCTCACATCCAGCCACTCATCTTCCTACTGCCAGCATCCTGGGCCTCCCACCATCTTCTCTCTCACTGGAGAGCTGCAGAGGTATTCAGAGTGGTCTCTCATCTTTCGTTCTGGACTCCAAATGATTTTCCACATAATGGCCAAAAGATCTTTGTTAACATATAAGTATGAATATATAACACTTCAACTTAAAACTCAAGGATCTTTCAGAGGAAACAAAAAACACTTATGACAACACATGACCCAATCACCCCATGCCCTAATGGCCCACAATACTCCAGCCCTTATGCCTTCTCAGATAATATGTGGCCCACACTGTGAATGTGTGGTTTCTTCTGGCTCCATCTAATCTGAGCTGAAATCTTTTTTCAAATAGGCTTTTCCTGATTGTTTTACTTTAGACCAGTGGTTCTCAATCTTTCTAAAGCCGCGACCCTTTAAAGCAGTTCCTCATGTTGTGGTGACCCCCAACCATACTTCATAACTGTAATTTTGCTATTGTTATGAATTATAATGTAAATACCTGTGTTTTCCGATGGTGTTAGGCGACCCCTGTGAAAATGTCCTTCGACCCTCAATGGGGTCGCGACCCACAGGTTGAGAACCACTGCTTTAGACCCTTCTGTATTTCCTATCTCAACACCCTGTATGCTCTGTAGCACTTTTCACAACTATAAATAAGTTTTAATATACTTGTGATCTTTTTTAATTACTTTCTTCATGAGAACAATGATCATGATTGTCCCAATCACTGTGGAATATTCCAAAAAATACATGTTGAATGAATGAATGCATAAATGAACAAAATGCATTTATCAGTTTAGTTTAGTTACCTGCACCAAGCACTTCTAAGAATGAGATACAGCAAAATCTTGGCAAGGGAATGTGATCACAAAAATACTGTATGTTATCCACAGGGTCAAGTTATAGGCAATGGGAGAGCATGAAAACACCAGGCACTAGTTAACTGTGGGAATACTAGAAAAAAAAAAAAGGAAAAAATGAGAGCAATAGCAGGACACCTAAAACAAGTACCTACCTCCCCACCTCCCTATCCTCATAGTTTTACTTTTTCAGTGAACATCTTTCCATTCTTGTGCTGCTTTATCTACCAGATTTTCCTGTTTTGCCTTATTTTTTTTATCAGTTGGTGGCACTCTCCTTAATTTCTTTCCTAAAGGGAGGTCCCCATGTGCTTTCTTTGTGGCTCCTCTTTTATTGGAGCTCTTTTTGACAATCCAATTACCACCCATGTCTGACTATTGCTAATTCCTGGAAATTGTTTTTTCCTTATCTCTCATACAGGTAAATATAACAAAATGTTCATTCAGCTTCTGCTTAGTTGCTATTTAAACAACTTGTCATAGGAACCATTGTGTTGTTTCTTATGGATACAAATAGGAAAACTATAGAATCCTTTTGCGTAATGACTGTAACTAATGGTTCTCTGGCAAGCAATGGATTGTAAAATAAGTGATTCCTGTCATCAGGCATTTCAAAAAGAGTTCCATATCATAGAGTATACCTGGATTGCTTCTTCAAATGGAAGCCTAGTCTTTAAAATTTTTTCATGGTTACATTTAGAAAGACCTTTACAGAAATTCAGAGGGACATAAATAGGATCAAATACAAAGAAGCCAGATTTAAAATATAAAATGCCTAACATTTTTATTTGTATTATAAAATCCCATGACAAATTGAATGCACTGGTCATGAATTTTCCTTGCTAAATGTGCACTTCTTTATAGGTACTGGAGAAATCTTATTTTGTATATATAAGGGGTGTCATTTCTATACTAAAATAATTTAAAAAATAATTAAGTTGGATGCTATACACATAAAAACAATAATGGTTCTAGAAGAGTTTTTCACTTTTCCAAGCCTTGATGTTTTACTTCTGTATTTCTATCTGTGGGCGGCACAGCTTTATTGCAGTCCAGGAAGAAGTGAACACAGCCAAGCGCTTTTGGAATTGTTTTTACTGGCCATGCTCAGTCGCTGTGGTGGGGAGCTCTTGGCAGCAAGGCACTGGCTTGTCCTTGTGCGTCTCTCACTATTCCAGATGACCCAGCGCACTGTACCTCTTCTCATATGTCAGCTTGTCTGGCATTTGTTCTACAAAGGAGGGATGAAATAGCAGCTACTGACATTTGCTTTGGACTAAGGAAGAAAGAGTAAGCATCTGGTTATATGAACTCAGGTAGGTTTCAGAAGGGTTCCCCAAATTCTGGTTTTTGTTTCAAAACCAAATTTGTATTTTCTTTTTAGTTTTAACATTTTTTTCATCAAAAAGAGAAGGAGATAGATGGTTTTTGAAAGAGAGATTTTAAAAAACACACAACTGATTACAACATATATGACATCAAAAGGCTTAGCACTTATTGAGCTTAAATTAGTAAATTGCTTTCAGGTTATTACTAAGTGAGATGATTTCTTACAAAGAACAGGCCAATTGGCAGGTAAAATTGAAGAAATTTCTGAAAAGCAGGTGCCCACTTTAAACTGGAGCATGTGTGTGTATTTTAGGATTTTAGATCTTTTATTTTAAAAATAGATATTTTCCAAAACATTTATATTTTTCTAATGCGGGAATTAACTTTCACAACACTTTTTAAAAAATATATTTTATTGATATTTTACAGAGAGGAAGGGAGAGGGATAGAGAGTTAGAAACATCTATGAGAGAGAGACACTGATCAGCCGCCTCCTGCACGCCCCTACTGGGGATGTGCCCACAACTAGCATACATGCCCTTGACCGGAATCGAACCTGGGACCTTTCAGTCTGCAGGCTGATGCTCTATCCACTGAACCAAACCTGTTTTAGCACTTTCACAACATTCTTATTGAGCAGCTACCCTTGTGACAGACACTTCAGATTCATTTGCTTCATGCTCACAACAGTCCTTTGTAGACTGTATCTGTGTGCCCATTTTACAGGTTAGGTCTTTGCAAAGTAATAGTGGACATTGAAAATTCCCTGGGACCATGGAGCTTTGAAATGGCAGAGCTGGGATTATACTCTGAGACCATGAGTGTTTCTAGAAATGCCCCAGTAGCTGTAGACAAAATATAAGACTAATTAGTAGCAGAGTAGGGAATTACCTTCAGTTACAAATGGATTAAGGGAGACAGAGCACAGTTCAACTAATATCCTTTTTAACTGAGCCAAGTTAGATTGCTGTGAAATAAAAAACAAATCATGCCTAATAATTTTTGCACTTTGCAGGACAGATAAAATTCATTTAAAGGAATCTAAATCACTAGTGAGTCAGAGAAAGGTCTTAGCTAAGAAAATATGGAACAAACTAACTATTCAGCTTCAAAACAAGATTTGGGTTAATAAGTTAACCGTTTTAACTTGTATTTTGTTTTTTATGTATCACTAAATAAACTTTAAATGTTTTTCTCAAAAGATGTTCAGAAATACAGAATTGACAGGAAGATAGAGACCGTTTCCTTGGGGAGTAGTTGATCCACACTGACTGCTTAAGTTTGGTCATTGTGAACACTTAGGCCATTATTGTAAGTGTGGCAAGGATTGAAAAATGCTTGTTTAGGGGCTTTTTAATGTACATGTGAGTTTAAACAGTAGAAATAACATTTTTTCTCAAATTGGGCATTTGTTCTGCAGTATAGATATGAGTGGAGAATTATGTTCTTTAGGGTATGTCAGGAAATCTGTTGAAGATTTGATTATTGAGTAGTGAAATTCAGACATCCCCAGGTTGTGTCCCATGATGGATTATGATTTGAATGATACTGGCTGGCTGGCTCTACATGTGTTTTTGGAAGGAATTAGCTGTTACTTAAGAGGTGAGACATTAGCTTCTCAGCATGGGACAAGTTGTCTGCTAAAAATATTTCAATGAATATTTTGTTCAACAGTGTGGAGGGGCTATTTCCCAGCGGCAGTGATTCCATCCAGTTTGCTTAATCAGAAACACCTCTGCCTAACTCTAGAAACACACAAATGTGAGCATAAAACATCTTTTTCAGCTTGTATAACATTGCAGTGTTATATGCACAGGGATAGAACTTTTCAAGAAAGACCAAGTTAGTATTCTTCCCTTCATAGTAAGAGTCCTATTTTCTTAACTAATTATTTTTTTTTATTATACCCATAATAAAAGTGCCCATAGCAAAAGCTAAAATGGTTGGAAATATTGAAAACAAAAGCATAATATCAGGAATAGGTCTCATAATGAGGTTATCCTTAAATCTGTTACAAATCTTTACAGCCAAGTCCTGAATCAGTTAACAGAGAGATTGAAGAATGTCTTTAATTCTTTTATGAACAGTTGGCTATGATGCCCAGTTAAGCTGAAGGGAGCAGGAATATGAGTTACATACTTAATGCCATGAACATTAATATGTTTTGCTAGAAGAAAAGCACATCAAGTTCTTCAAATTTTGATTTAAGAAAACACAGGATACTATTAGATGTGACTATTTGAAATTAAGACCTTTTCACCAATGGAAGTCATACTTTGACTAACACTTTCTTTAAAATGTTCTTTTGAGGGTAGCAGGACAAAACAGCTTAGAGTTTATCTCTACAGACAACTGTAATTAAACTCCACCTTCAGCAAATTATGAAACCTCAGTTTTCTCATCCATAAATAGAAACAATACTGTATCTGCTTTAGAGTATACTTTTTAAAAGGAGAGACTGCATGTAAAGTGCTTATCATAGGGGCTGACAAATAGTGAGCATTCAGGAAGAGAAAGTCATCCTATCTAGTAAAAGAGTAACATGCAAATTGACTGTCACTCCAAGACACAAGATTGCCGCCCCATTGTGGTAAAAAATAGCCACCTCCATGTGGACACAAGATGACCGCCACAAGATGGGAAGCAGGGGAGGGTAATTGTGAGCAGTTAGAGGTGACTAGGCCAGCAGAGGAGGACAGGTGGGGAGACAAGGCCAGGAAGGGAGGACAGTTGTGGGGGGAAACCTAGCCCTGCAGCAGAGGGCAGTTGGGAGGACCAAATAGCAGGGGAGGGCAGTTGGGGGGGCGGGCCTACAGTAGGGGACAGTTATGGAGGACCCAGGCATGCAGGTGAGGGTAGTTGGGAGAGGGACCAGGCCTTCAGTGGTGGACAGTTGTGGGGGACCCAGGCCTGTAGGAGAGGGCAATTGCGGGCTAACAGAGCAGCAGGAGAGGGGTACCAGGCCTGCAGGGGAGGGCAGTTGTGGGTAATCAGGCCAGCAGGAAGGGCAGTTAGGGGTGACTGGGCCAGCAGAAGAGGGCAGTTGGGGGGATCAGGCCTTCAGAGAGGGCAGTTGGAGGCAACCAGGCCTGCAGGGGAGGAGAGTTAGGGGTGACCAGACTGGCAGGGGAGGGCATTTGGAGGCAACTAGGCCTTCAGGGGAGGTTAGTTAGGGGTGACCAGACTGGCAGGGGAGGGCAGTTAGGGGCAGTTGGGCTCGCTGGGGAGCAGTTAAGCATCAATAACGTTGGAATGGGAATGGTTTGGGAGGTGATCAGGCTGGTGGGCAGAAGTGGTTAGGGGCAATCAGGCAGAGGCAGGTGAGCAGTGGGGATCCAACAGTCCTGGATTGTGAGAGGGATGTCACAATTGGGTCTAAATGGGCAGTCAGACATCCCTTTAGGGGTCTCATATTGGAGAAGGTGCAGGCAGTGCTGAAGGACATCCCCCCTTCTCCAGACCCCCCGTGTATGAATTTCATGCACTGGACCTCTGGTTCTATCTATAAAATATTAATAAGCTGATAGGCATTGAAAACTTATCATTGCCTTTCCTGCTCATTACCTGTTGCATATCCATGGGTGTTGTATATGAAACTAACATCACATTGTGTAGTTAAACTTAAATTTGATTGCTGGGCACCTTTTCTATAAATGTCATTGTAACATGATCTTTAGCCTTGAATGTGATTTTCTTATCTATAGTATGTCCTAGAGATAGTTTCTTACAGCTTCTTAATCAGAGATGAGAAATTGATTTGTTATAATTAACCACCAAGTGATAAGACATTGAGACACTAGTCGATGATTTTTTGTGATTATATTTCAAAATATATGATTATCTCATTTGATAATAGTAAAGTATTATGTTGGAGTTAGGCTCTATAATGGGAAAATCTTTAAATAAAAATATTTAAATTTTCTTACACACAATTAGGTATTTTTATAATCTACTTAATTATCCAAGGGTTTAACCTGCCTGCAGATATATTAATATAATTATCCTAATCTGCACTATACAACTTATTTGAATAAAGACACCAAGTCATATTTGTTTATTAGAGTCATTTTTAATTAATAGCATTTGTTAGCTTCTTATCTCATTGTACTGGTTAAAATTGACATGTAAAGACTGGATAGGGAAATACAAACTTAAGAGCACATAAAATAATGCTCAAACTTACTAATTTTGAAATTAATTTAAAGTAAAAATAAGTAATAAAAATGTAGTATACACTGAGTGGCCAGATTATTATGACCTCTGGATGCATAATAATCTGGCCACTCAATGTGTGTGTGTGTGTGTGTGTGTGTGTGTGTGTATAAAAGAGGCCCAGTGCATAAATTCGTGCATGAGTAGGGTCCGGTCAGCCTGGCCAATGGTAGAGGACATGGGGGGTTGACTGACCTGCCTGCTGGTCAGGAGGGGACAATTTGCATATTAGCCTTTTTATTATATAGGATATACACTGAGTGGCCAGATTATTATGCATTTAGAGATCATAATAATCTGGCCACTCAGTGTATATTCATCATATTTATAAAAATTTAAATGTCTGGCATTGACAAGTATTAGCTGGGATGTGGGAAAATGGGAAGTCAGACTGCTGGAGGAGGTGAAGAATTTTGTATGTTCAGGGGGATATTTGACAATATTTAAAAAATATGACAATAGTTGCCCACCTGGAGTGGCTCAGCATCAACCTATGAACCAGGAAGTCATGGTTCAATTCTTGGTCAGGGCACATGTCTTGGTTGAAGGCTCAATCTCTAGTAGGAAAGTGTAGGAGGTAGCCTGTTAATGATTCTCTCTCATTATTGATGTTTCTATCTCTCTCTCCCTCTTTGTTCCTCTCTGAAGTCAATAAAATATACTTAAAAAATATGACACCAGATACACCACAATCTAATACAGTTATGTCTAAGTATGAATAAGAGATGCTGTCTCACACATGCTCAGAATCAAGCCTAACAATGTTCTTTGAAACTTTTTTGATGTAAAAATATATAACCAACACAAATATTTATGAAGAAAATAAATTGTGACAAAGTCATACTATATATATCATAAAGAACATAAAATGATTTGATTACTTAATTTGAAAATTAATTATTTTGCATTATTTACTCTTCTAGTCTCTGAGGAAAGAACAGCCAAAAACAAACAACAGAAAGTACTAACTACCACTTGGCTTTGCAATTAGGGAAGACAAATTATGTCAGCTCAAAAGTGAGAAGAAAAATAAGCTACAGTAAGAAAGCAATGATACTGGAAAGGAAGGCTGCTCTCTCAGGATGGTCAAGCAAAGCCTTTCTATACTGTGAGATTGATTAGAGACCTGAGTTAAGGAGGAGAATAAACTCTGCAGTAGTGTGGGACAAGCAAATACATTCCAAATACATATATCAGAGGAGTCAGTGTTTGCATTTTCTAAACAGAGAAAGTGGGAAAGCAGAATTTCTGTTTTGCTTCCAGGTTGGGAAACCTTTTTTTTTTTGCTAAAGGCTATTTCGATGTTTATAACATCATTTGAGGGCCAAGCAAAATTATCAACTTAAAAATTACTCAGCTATATTTGGTCAAACTTTTAATTAACTCACCCAAAATGCCTTGCCAGGGCTAGACCAAATGTCTGGAGAGCATTATAAGGCCCTTTGCCAAACTTAACCACACTTGGCTATGGACAAGATTGAGAAAGGAGCATTCTGAAGATAAGAAGGATTAAAAATTTGTTTTTTGGCATCCAGGAAATGATGTTGTTTGGACAATTGTATATAAGAAGCTGGTGCTCAAGGAGAATGTTCAGAATTAGGAGTAGACAGGTGGGAAACTCCTGTTCTTAAATTGATTTAAAACTCTGGGACTGGCTGTGATTACCTAAAATGTGAGAATATATATTTAAGGACTGAGCCTTGGGAGACTTAATATTTAGAGATTGGAAGGTAAGAGGATTAAGCAGAAAGATAATAGAAAATTGTTTTAAAGATGAAGGCAGAGATCAAAGCCTTATTTGTGCACATAACATAAAAATAAGTAAAAAGGAAATTGCACTTCAATGAATTATTGTATTTGTCCATAAAGAATTATATGAACACATTAAAATATTAACATTAGTGTCACCATCTAGGTGATAGGACACTGGATTCTGGATATATTTTTCTGTTTTACTATATTGGATGACTTTTTAAAAATAATTATTTCTGCCGAGACCAGTTTGGCTCAGTGGATAAAGCGTCGGCCTGCGGACTGAAAGGTCCCAGGTTCGATTCCGGTCAGGGGCATGTACTTTGCTTGCGGGCACAACTCCTGTAGGGGGCGTGCAGGAGGCGGCTGATCGATGTCTCTCTCTCATTGATGTTTCTGACTTTCTATCCCTCTCCCTTCCTGTCTGTAAAAAAATCAATAAAATATATTAAAAAATAATAATTATGCCTAATTTTTACAATGAACAATAAAAGTTCTTTTTATATAAAAAAATCAGGCATATTTTTTAGTCTCAGGATACATTTTTTTAAACTGTAATTTATTTTATTTACATTTTTATTGATTTCAGAGAGGAAGGAAGCGGGAGAGAGAGGAGAAACATCAATGACGTGAGAATCATTGATCAGCTGCCTCCTGCATACCCCATACTGGGGTTCGAACTGTAATCTACTGGTTCATGGGTTGATGCTCAACCATGGAGCCATGCAGGCCAGGTTCAGGATACATTCCTGTTCACGTTTGCCATTGTATTGAACTACCTAAAAATGACTATTTTTCTTTTGTAAAGCTTTTGTGATTTTTTTTTCCTAGAAGCAAGCTATTGGCACAATTCAGTACCTTTTATGTTACCTCTATTATTTATAAGAACAAAAGCTCTGGAAAGAAAGCATTTTCATGGGTATGAGATTGATAGTCTCAGCTGGACCTTAAATGTACAAACTGAAATTGAAGTATTTTCACTGTCTTTATTCTGTGAAAGTTTTGGAATCAGTGTCGTGGGGGATGGGATGCTAGATAGGAGAATTTACTGTAGAAGTTTTCTAAACCATGTACCAAAAGCATAATTTAAAACATCTTTGCCTAATTCACCTGTGTACTTGTTCAGGAGTGCCACATGTATCTGTAAATGTGTGTGTGTGTATGTGTGTGCTCACACACATGCATTAGTTTCACAAGTCGCAAGGCATTAAAGCTATTACATGCTGCTTTTTGTTAGTGTCTTTCATAACAGGTAGACTTTTTCAAAGATAGTCTTAAAAATCTGCTCACTTTATCTAGAAGAGCACTTTTGACAATTTCAGAGAGAAAATATGAAAAGTAGCCCCCTCGATATATGCAAAATATCATTTACATTTATCTCAATTTATTTATTTATTTTTTTTTAAATTTAATTTAATTTAATTTAATTTTATTTTTTTTTATTAATTTTTTATACATATCTTCCCATTGCCCCCCTCCCTCCCAGGGATACCCCAACCACCCAGTGTCTATGTTCATTGGTTATGATTATATGCATAGATACAAGTCCTTTGATTGATCTCTTATTTACCTCACCTAACTTTAATCATCCTGCTGTAATTTCACAGTCTGTTTGAAGCTTTACTGTCTCTGTATCTATCCTTTTGTTCATCAGTTTATAATGTTCTTTATTATCCTCCAATGAGTGCGATCATGTGATGCTTCTCCTTCATTGACTGGCTTATTTCACTAAGCATAAGGCTCTCCAGTTCCAACCAGGTTGCTGCAAATGGTAAGAATTCCTTCTTTTTAATGGCAGCATAGAATTCCATTGTATAGATGTACCACAGTTTTCTGATCCACTCATCTGCTGACGGGCACCTAGGCTGTTTCCAAATTGTGGCTATTGTAAATTGTGCGGCTATGAACATAGGGGTGCATAAATCCTTTCTGATTGGTGTTTGTAATTTCTTAGGATAAATTCCTAAGAGTGGGATTACAGGGTCAAATGGGAGATCCATTTTTAGTTTTTTGAGGAAACTCCATACTGTTCTCCACAGTGGCTGCACCAGTCTGCATTCCCACCAACAGTGCACAAGGGTTCCTTTTTCTCCGCATCCTCGCCAACACTTGTCGTTTGTTGATTTGTTGATGATTGCCATTCTGACAGGTGTAAGATGGTATCGCATTGTCGTTTTGATTTGCATCTCTCGGATGATTAATGACTTTGAACATGTTTTCATGTGTCTCTTGGCTTTCCTTCTGTCGTCTTTTGAAAAGGTTCTATTTAGGTCCATTGCCCATTTTTTTATTGGATCCTTCATCTTCCTTTTATTAAGTTGTATAAGTTGGTTGTAGATTTTGGAGATTAAACCTTTATCAGTGATAGCATTTGCAAATATGTTCTCCCATGCATTGATCTTTCTTGTTGTTTTGTTGATGGTTTCTTTTGCTGTGCAAAAGCTTTTTATTTTGATGTAGTCCCATTTGTTTATTTTTTCTTTAGCTTCCATTGCCTTTGGAGCAGTATCAGTGAAGAAGTTCTTTCGGCATATATCTGAGATTGTGCTGCCTGTGGATTCCTCTAGTATTTTTATGGTTTCCCTTCTAATGTTTAAGTCCTGTATCCATTTTGAGTTTATTTTTGTATTTGGTGTAAGATGGTGGTCCAGTTTCAATTTTTTGCATGTATCTGTCCAATTTTCCCAACACCATTTATTAAAGAGGCTATCTTGGTTCCATTGAATGTTCATGCCTCCTTTGTCAAATATTAATTGAGCATAGTGGTTTGGGTGGATATCTGGGTTCTCTATTCTATTCCATTGATCTATATGTCTGTTCTTGTGCCAGTACCAGGCTGTTTTGAGAACAGTTGCTTTGTAGTATAGCTTGAAGTCTGGTATTGAGATCCCACCTACTTTATTCTTTTTTCTCAAAATTGCTGTAGCTATCCGTGGTCTTTTTTTGTTCCAGATGAATCTATGAAGAATTCTTTGTAGGTCTGTGAAATATGTCGTTGGTATTTTAATGGGTAGTGCGTTGAATCTGTAGATTGCTTTGGGTAGTATGGACATTTTAATGATGTTGATTCTCCCAATCCATGAGCATGGTATGCTCTTCCATCTGTTAACATCTTCCTCTATCTCTTTTTTCAGCGTCCTGTAGTTTTCTGCATAAAGGTCTTTTATCTCTTTAGTTAGGTTTATTCCTAGGTATCTTAATTTTTTTGGTGCGATGGTAAATGGGATTTCTTTTTTAGTTTCTCTTTCTATAATTTCATTGTTAGTATATAGAAATGCCACAGACTTCTTAGCATTAATTTTGTATCCTGCTACATTGCCGAATTCATTAATTAAGTCAATTAGTTTTGGAATGGAATCCTTTGGGTTTTTTATGTACAATATCATGTCATCTGCAAATAAGGACAGCTTTACTTCTTCTTTTCCAATTTGGATGCCTTTTATTTCTTCTTGTTGTCTAATTGCAATGGCTAATACTTCCAGTACTATGTCGAACAGGAGAGGTGAGAGTGGGCATCCCTGTCTTGTTCCTGTTCTTAGGGGAAATGGTTTTAGTTTTTGCCCATTGAGTATGATGTTAGCTGTGGGTTTATCATATATGGCTTTTATGATGTTGAGGTATGATCCTTCTATTCCCACTTTGCTGAGAGTTTTTATCAAGAAAGGATGTTGGATTTTGTCAAATGCTTTTTCTGCATCAATTGATATGACTATGTGATTTTTATCTCTCAATTTGTTTATGTGATGTATCACATTTATTGATTTGCGGATATTGAACCATCCCTGCATTCCTGGGATGAATCCTGCTTGGTCATGGTGTATGATCTTTCTGATGTACTGCTGGATCCGGTTTGCTAGAATTTTGTTGAGGATTTTGGCATCTATGTTCATGAGAGATATTGGCCTATAATTCTCTTTCATTGTGTTGTCTTTATCTGGTTTTGGTATTAGGGTGATGCTGGCTTCATAGAAGGTATTTGGTAGTATTCCTTCTTCTTGAATGTTTTTGAATAGTCTGAGGAGGATAGGTTTTAATTCTTCCTTGAATGTTTGGTAAAACTCTCCTGTGTAGCCATCTGGACCCGGGCTTTTATTTGCTGGAAGCTTTTTGATTACTGCTTCAATTTCTTCCATAGTTATTGGACTATTGAGATGTTTGGCTTCCTCCTCATTGAGTTTTGGGAGGTTATATTTTTCTAGGAAAATGTCCATTTCTTGCAGGTTGTCCAATTTGTTTGAATAGAGTTGTTCATAGTATTTTTTAACAATCCTTTGTATTTCCACAGGGTCTGTTGTTATTTCTCCTCTTTCATTTCTGATTTTGTTTATTTGGGTCTTCTCTCTTTGCTTCTTGGTGAGCCTGGCAAGGGGTCCATCAATCTTGTTTATCCTTTCAAAGAACCAGCTCTTTGTTTTGTTGATCTTTTGAATTGTTTCTTTGGTCTCCAAGTTGTTTATCTCTGCTCTGATCTTCACTATTTCCTTCCTTCTGAGTACACTAGGCTTTTCTTGTTGCTCACGTTCTAGCTCTTTGAGTTGTAGGTTTAGGTGATTTATTACCATTATTTCCTGTTTTTTGCAGTAGGCTTGTAGGGCTATGAACTTCCCTCTCAAGACTGCTTTCACTGTGTCCCATAAATTTTGTATTGTTGTGTTGTCATTGTCATTTGTTGCCATGATGTTTTTTATTTCTTCCTTGATCTCTCTGGCTACCCAGTCGTTGTTTAATAGCATGCTGTTTAGTCTCCATGTGTTTGATTTCTTTCTATTGTTTTTATTATAGTTGATTTCCAGTTTTATGCCACTGTGGTCTGAGAAAATGCTTGATATGATTTCTATCTTCTTGAATTTGAAGAGACTTTTCTTATGACCCAACATATGATCTATCTTTGAAAATGACCCATGTGCACTGGAGAAGAATGTATATTCTGTGGCTTTGGGGTGAAATGTTCTGAAGATGTCAATTAATTCCATCTGGTCTAGTGAGTCATTTAGGATTGATGTTTCTTTGCTAATTTTTTGTTTAGAGGATTTGTCCAATGGTGACAGTGGGGTATTAAAGTCTCCTACTATGATTGTATTGCTGTCAATCTCTCCCTTAATATCCTCCAAGAGTTTTTTTATGTATTTAGGTGCTCCTATATTGGGCGCATATATGTTTACCAGAGTTATTTCTTCTCGTTGGATTGTTCCCTTTAGTATTATGAAGTGGCCTTCTTTATCTCTTGTTATGTCCTTCACTTTGAGATCTAATTTGTCAGATATAAGTATTGCAACCCCAGCTTTTTTTTCATTTCCATTTGCCTGAAGTACCATGTTCCATCCCTTCACCCTCAATCTGTGTGCGTCTCTTTTCCTGAGGTGGGTTTCTTGCAGACAGCAGATATATGGATCATGTTTTCTTATCCAATCGGTTACCCTATGTCTTTTGATTGGAGCATTTAATCCGTTTACATTTAAAGTTATTATTGATAAGTACTTATCTGTTGCCATTTTTAGTCCTTACCCCCGAGTTCCTTCTTCGCTTCCTCTTTCTTTTTATTACAGCAGACCTTTTAACATTTCTTGCATTGCTGGTTTGGTGGTAATATATTCCCTTAGTCCTTTTTTGTCTGTGAAGCTTTTGATTTCACCTTCAATTTTGATTGAGAGTCTTGCAGGGTACAGTATTCTTGGATTCAGACCCTTCCTTTGCATGACTTTGTATATTTCATTCCATTCTCTTCTGGCCTGACGAGTTTCTGTTGAGAAGTCAGTAGCTAGTCTTATGGGGGTTCCTTTGTAGGTAACTTTCTGTTTCTCTCTGGCTGCTTTTAAGATTCTTACTTTGTCGTCGGTGTTTGCCAATTTAATTATAATGTGCCTCGGTGTCGGTTTGTTGGGGTTCATTTTGCTTGGGACTCTGTGAGCTTCTTGGATTTGTGTGGGTTTTTTCTTTTCTATATTGGGGAAATTTTCTGTCATTATTTCTTCAAACACGTTCTCTAATCCTTGTTCAGTTTCCACTCTTTCTGGAACCCCAATTATGCGGATGTTATTTTGTTTCATGTTATCCCAAAGTTCCCTTAGACTCTCCTCTTGCTTTTTAACTTTTTTTTCTAGAAGCTGCTGTACTTGGGTATTTTTTCCTACCGTGTCTTCTAGCTCACTGATGCGGTCCTCTGCTTCTTCTAGTCTACTTTTGATGCTTTCTATTGAGTTCTTTATAGCAGTGATGTCATTATTCATTTCTTCTTGTTTATTCTGCACCTCCTCTAGTTTCTTCTGCATTTCTTCTTGTTTATTCAGCACCTCCTCTAGTTTCTTCTGCATTTCTTCTTCACGCTTCTTCGCCTCCTCTAGGTTCTTATTCGTTACCTCTTGGCCCTTACTCATATTGTCAAATTTGTCTTCCAATCTTTTCAACCACATTATGATAATTTCTCTGAACTCTTTCTCTGGTAGGCTTATTTGTGGCTCTATTTTGTTTACTTCCTTTTCTGGTGAAACCTGCCTTTCTGTCTTTTGTGGGCTGTTTCTTTTTCTGACCATGGTCTTTCTTCTCTGGGTGTCTGGTTATGTAGTGCTCTCTCCTACGTTGACTGAAAGGCACAAACTACAACACGACCAGGTACAGCACACAAGGCACTGAGTAGAAATGTATTCAAGATGTTAATAATCACAAATAAGGTGACCACCAATGAAGGGCAAATTAGGGGTAGATAGAGAAAGAAGAAGAGGAAAATGAGGAAGAAAGAAAAGAAAGAAGTGCCAAAATCAAATTGGGAGAGTGAGAGAAAAAAAAAATAAATGAACAATAAAATAAAATAAAATAAGAAAATAAAAAGGTGAAAAAGGAGAAGAAAAGAGGAAGAGAAAAAAGTCAGAGAGAAAAGAAAGTGTATAAGAGAGAAAAGAGGAACAAAATATAGATGTCAGGAGAGAAGTTCAATAGAACAGTCACTAATCCCAATAAAGGCCAGCAACCAGTACCTAGATATTGATTCAAATTGCAAATAGCAACTGGTATCGAGGGAGATGAGGGAAAAGAGAGGTAGAAAACAAAGCAAGCAAAAAGCAAAATAAAACAAGTAGAATAAACTAAAACAATCTCTCAAAAAAAAATTTCAAAAGATCGATATAATCACTTTTCAGGCAAATAGCAATAAAAGGACATCGAGAAAAAACAACTTTTTGGCTAGTGAAGACAAGAGTGGAGAGGTTTGTGTGGACTTGTAGTAGGGGATTTGAAATTAGATATATAAATGGGGTGAAATTTTAACCAGGTAAAGAGAAAAATAGGGAGAATCAAAAGTTGGAAAAGGGAAAGAGAGACAAGACAGCAAAATGGGGAAAGTTAGGAGGAAAGTGTTGGCATAAAGGTGGAGTTGAGTTGGAGTAAAATTATGCTAAAGGGAAGATGAAAATAGAATGTAGAACTCTAATCCCGAAATAAAATAAAGAGAAAACAAAATGACACTTTTTTTTCCAAAAACGGTAAATTACTAGTAGTAATTAATAATACTTGTTTAAAACAAAAATGTAATAATTATAAAGGTAAAATCAATTGAGGCAGAAAAGAAAAAAAATATTCTTTTAATTAAAATATGTGAAAATGAAAAATAAAGAATTAAAAATTAAAAAAAAAGGAAAAATAAAAAAAAAGAAGAAGAAGAAAAATAGAATGGTCCTTCACTTCCACTATTATTCTGCTTGACACACAGAGTAGGGGAGGTATTGCAGTTCCCTGTGTTCCCCTCTTGGTGTTTTAATGTCTTTATTCTCTTGTGGTTATGCGAGAGTCAATTTGTGTGTCATCCATTGGGTGGCAGTGTTTCAGAATTGATCTCTGAGACAAAGCACAGGACCTCTCTTGGCTGTGCTCAGATCCTGCTACTCTGTGGTTCCCAAAACCAGTTTGTGGGGGTTTTGCAGCCTGGACACTGCAATAACTCCCAGGTTGTCCCTCTGCCCCAGAGAAAAAGAAAAAAAAAAAGAGTCGTTTCCGGAGCTCTCCTCCGTCAACAGCTCAGAGGGTTTGCCTTCACACTCAGGGATCATGCCCTGACCACCTCTGTGGACCTCTCCAGAGGCAGCTTTCCCGCAGCCCGGCTCCCACAGTGCGCGTCTCTGCCCTGCGGGGGTAGGAGACCGCACCCTGGCCCAGGCTAAGTCTGACCCTTCCGCGCATGCGCGCAGTGTGGATCTCTGAATCCTCCGCCTGCGCGTCTGTGCCGCCTGGGAAGCCGCGCTCTGGGTCCTGGCTGCTCTGTGGGTGCCTCCGTCAGCCGCAGCTTTCAGACCTCGGCAGACATCCACCTCCCCCTTAAGTCAGGCGCAATCTGACCTTTCCGTTCGCTCTGTGGATCTCTGATTCCGCCAAGTGTCTGAGCCGATTGGAGAGCAGAGTTCTGGGTCCCCGGGTTCCTGGCTGCTCGATGGGTGCCCAGCCGAAGGCTTCAGAGCGCCGCAGTCATCCACCTCCCACTGCAAGATGGCTCGGGCTCCGCGTTCGCGCTGGTGGCTCCGGCGGACAAAAACCCCGTGGCAGTGGGGCTGCCTGGCCGGGAGAGCCCCTTCCAGCAGTTCTCCGCCTTCCCCTGGGGGACAACTGACTCCTAGCTTGCCAACAAACACTCCCAATGCAACTCTCAGCCGCTCTCTCTCCCTCTGCCCAGCGACAAAGCTCCAGACGCGTCCGTCTACTCCGCCGCCATTTTCTCCTCCATTTATCTCAATTTAAATACAGATCAAAGTATCTCAAGCAAATGCCAGATTGAAACAGAGCAATAGAATCTCATACCTAGAAGAACAAGTCATCTCTGTTACTTTAAGTGACAGGTGATAACTTCAGAAAGTTCAGCATCTTAAAAGGACAGGCATGATGTCTTACCCTGAGATAAGTACAACAATGAACATAAAGAAAATTGCCTTTTCCTATGAGGAGGCACTTCAATTTCTTCAGAGATTTGGCATAGCATGGTTATTATCCAGATGTGAGGTTGACAGAGACCTTAATATTGCAAGACATCTGTGACCTTATATTAGTCTAAAATGTTTTCTCTCTTAAATTACTCCTCATCCATGAAGATTTCTTCTCTTACAGCTTTCAGAGCCTGAGCTCTCTCTCTCTTATATTCTCTCTCTCATATTCTCTCTCTTTCTCTCTTTCTCTCTCTCTCTCTCTCTCTCTCTCTCTCTCTCTCTCTCTCTCCCTTCCTCCCTCCCTCCCTCCCTCCTTCTCCCTCTTACACACAACACATACATATATGCACAGGCTGCCTTTTAGCAATTTCCATCCTACAGTCTTTAACATTATACTTTTTATTTACCATCTCAGTAGCTAGTAATCAAATATCTAAACTGAAGCCACAGAATAGCCAAAAATTAGCAGAAAATTCAGACAGTGGACTATCAAATAATAAAGAGAGGGTTTCAGAAAATGGTGGCAGGCAGATCACCTGACCATCTGTAGAGTAGGGTTTACCCGACCATGCGTAGAGTAGGGTTTACCTGCCCATCTGTAGAGTAGGGTTTACCTGCCCATCTGTAGAGTAGGGCTTTCTTACTCGATGTTCAAATATGTCAAGTTCTTTAAGGCTTATTTTTTTATTTTTTTTAGAATTGTTCTGCATTTTTGTTACACATCACTCATAGTCAGGGATGACGAATGTGATAGCTATCTCATACTGGACATGTTAACCAGAGTTTTGCATTCAACTTCGTAAGAAATGTTATCTGGTAGATCTAGCAATTAGAAAGCATACATTGGAAATACGTCTATTTTTCTTATAAAAAACATAATAAGATGATGGTATTGCACTTATTTACTACCAACTATTTTGGGTTGTCATGAGTTAGTGAAGGTGGTGGGCTACGGAAAGCATAAACATCCCGGCAGTAATAGGAAACTTTACTCAGCACTCTATGACATGGCTATTTCCAATGCATTCAATAAGAAATCTGAGGCACCTCCTTCTAAAATTTTTAATATACTGAAGATTGTGAACAACAGAGGAGAAATGACCTGAATTTGTTCTTATTGTTTAGAATGTTTTGTACAAGAATAATTTTTCTTAGGGCCACATTATGTTCTCATTATGTCCTAGATTCAAAGTACTTCAATTATAAGGAAACATTTTGCCCTGGTTATTAGCAGTGTGATGATTTTAAAATGACTACATTGCAGTTTGATATGTAAAAGCTGAGGGAGTTCTGTTCTCTTTACTAGGACATTAAAACACCTTAGGATCACGAGTGGTGGTCTTGGTGGCTTACGTGCCTGGAATGGTTTCTAACTCCTGCGCGTGAGTGTGTGTCTGTGTGTGTGTGAGTTTTAAAATGATAACAGGTTAATTAGTTTCTGGAATATCTAACATTTGAAATTATATAGTTGTAAAATATGATAATCTAGTGCTCTGAAAACATAGAAAAAGTTCAATGCCTACTTTTTATTTTTGCCAAGATTTTCTAACTTTTAACAGAGTTGTTATTGGGAAAGCACCAATTCAACACATTCTTTAAAAAGGAAAACAACACTATTAATTTTACTTTTATTTTAATTGTCATAGTTGAGCATTGAATCACTCAACTAACATTGTGTTTTGTGCTTTAAATATAAACATGAGTATATGAAATTATTTTGATTATGATTTTCACTTCTGCTCTCATATATTAAAATCTAATGGATAGAATCTTACTTTTACTGGTAGCAAAAGTAAGATTCTTTGAAAATATGCCAAAGTGATTAATTTAGGAAAAAAAACACAGGGATACACACAGAAAAAAAGGGGGGGTGAGGCTGGAAGCAGAAGGAGAAAGACTGATTGTACTAAAGCCACAAATGATTGGCTATAAACTTGGTCACTCAAATGAAAATTGTTACGCATATGTCATTTACCCAAGCTCATTTACCTGGGAAAGAAGAGGTCTCTGGAATATTTCCATCCATACCCTACTTCATATGCAATTCCTTTTTATCCAGTTCCTTTACATATTCTGTATAAAGTATAACTTTATTAGGATGTCTATGTAAATATTTTGGTTATATAAAATGCTTGAGAACCACTGAAATATTGAGTTCCCCTGATGGGATCTGTTGTTATTCTCATTCTTATTAGTGCCATTAGGCATTTGGCCCACTGGTGTTCTGTTTCCTCTTAGCTGCCTCTCAGTTTCACATTTATACATTATTTCTGTCAGTAAGTTTTGTCATAATCTTTATAAACATCACAATATAGTTTATAATAGTTTTATAATTTTAAGGTTTGATAATAGTCACACTATCACTATGATACCATAGTTTATTAGTCAACTCAAGATAATATACCAGGTTTTCCAGGTGTCTGTGTGGTAAAAGCCTGTTACATAAGGTAGCAGTGAAAGGTTAGAAACTGTGATGGAGCAAGAGATTTAAAAAACTGCACAGGAAGAGAGCACTGGGTTCATTTACATAATCAATGTGATAAGACAAATATAGCCTAAATCAGTACTCACATGCCAATTTAAAATATTGTCCATGAAATGCTACTGAAAGACAGAGAAATTCATTATTGATAGATGTGTTAATGGTGAAAGAAAGGTGTTAGAGATGGTTGAGCCTTGTTCTTAACTTCTCGGAAGGACTCTACCTATTTTATTTTACTTTATTATTTATTTATTTATTTACTTATTTACTTACTTATTTATTTAAATATTGGTTTATCGATTTCAGAGAGAGGAAGGGGAAGGGAGAGAAACATCAGTGGTGAGAGAGAATCCTTGACTGGCTGCCTCCTGCATGGCCCCCATTGAGATCAAGCCTGCAATCTTGGCAAGTGTCCTGATCCCTGACCTGGAATAGAACCCTGACCTCCTGGTTCATGAATGGATGCTCAACCACTGATCTACGCCAGCTGAGTGACTCCACCTATTTTAAATAACAACTTTTTCTTTCTTCAAAATATTTATTTGATGTCACCAAATATACAATATTTGTTTTGTCGTTTGATGTTGTAAATCAGAAAAACACTTTTTGTTCTTATGAATAGTGTAAAGATGGTTTATTTATTTTAGAATTAATAGTCTATAATTCAAGAAACTTTATTTTGTTTCAGTCAATGAACAATTTAATACATGATATTTAAGCAATAAAGGATCATGCAGTACAATATTTATCCTGAAGATCATACATAATAATGTTTTTTCCTAAACAACTCTGAGATATGTTGGAAATCAAGAGGATAATGAACTCATTTCTGTCCCTTGAAAGAAGAAATCTTACAAATAGGGTTCTCATCTTAAAAGCCATATGTTGATGTTTTAATTGTTGTGGAAGTGTTACCATTTAAATGTTTTGAATATTTTTATATATCTTTACATAACAAATATCAGATATTTCCTATCTATATGATGGTTAGTATTTTTTATAATAATATTTGTCAAAACAGTGTTTAACAGCTTTAGTAATTACAATCTTGATGCATCTCTAGTGTCTTTTATGCCAACAGTAAACAAAAATAGAAAGCATAATTAATTCCATTCAAGTAAAAACTAAATATTAGCCTGTAGAAATAGAAGTGCCTATTTCCCTTCCAGCTACCTGCTTTCAGCTGAGATGTCAGTGATCCAGCTAGTCTAGATTGAAATTAATTTGGCCATCCTGACTGATGTTATAAGTTTTAGCAAATATTGTGAGCCCAATCACAGCATGTGATCACTGCCTCCGGGGAATTTTCAAAAATCAGGCAATCAAAGCAGAAACTAGTTTACTAGATAATCTACTTTCTAATCAGTATCTAATTACACATGAATTATTGTTTTGGAAATATTGTACTTTAATGTTTCATTTCACAATTGCAGCCTAATTATACAGAACTCAGAGAAGTTTATATTAGATATTACAAAACTAAGGGATAGCACATATATTCTAATAATGTCAATTTAATATTTAGGGGGTAAATATAAGTTATTCTCTATCTCATAGAAAAAATAAAATTTTAGAGAGGTAATTTACTCTCAATCCATTGATAATTGACTATTAAAGCAACTTCAAAAAACAAAATTTTAAACTTCCAAAAACCTAACTAAATATGTTTTCATTTAATGTACTTGTAAAAGTACACTATGTTCAGGAATTATTTCCTTAAATGAATTTACAATATTACAATAGAAACTTTTTAAATTGACATTTATTAAAAAAAACACACACACAAAAAAACAAAGACAGACAGTTGGAATTTGCTTTTGGCTTCTCTTGTAACTGGAAAAAGTCACCAAAAGTTGAATGCTAATGAATATATGTAATACATGTAAATTTGACTTCATTCTGATTTTTCTCACCACTGCTAGTGAACCAGTATTTATCAAAACATGGAAAGGCAGGAGAAGGGAAACAGGTAAACAATTTGGATAATTCACAAATTAACATTTGATTCTTGACTTCTTGAGAATTAATTTTATGGTACCACATTATACATTACTACATGAATATTAGAAAATCAATAAGCAAAAATAATGGTCCAAAATATCTTGGCAGTAACCTGTTTGCTATTTTCTGTCCTGAATATTTTAGACAAATTTTCAATTGAAATGGATTGTAATTAAATTATTTTGGACAGAAATGAACCTTGGCCTTTGATTAAGTGGATAATTTTTGCATTTTTAAATGCTTAATCAATTTTTTCAAATGACACCAAGTTATGATATTGCCATTCATGGAAGGTTTCATGCTCTGAATGCATTTAAAGATTTGGCTCTCTCTCTTTTTTTTTTCCATTACTCTTGGAAAATATGATTGATTCAGTTTTATACACATGCAGAATGTCATCAACATGATGCCAAGTATGCCCCATTCAGAATAAAAAATTTAAAGGGCATTTTTTTTCTGTGACAGCCAAAATTATGCAGATGTAGAAATTAAAAATTTTAAGACTACATGCCAGAAATTGTTCAAGGGAAATTTACTTATGTTGTTTTCCCTTTTCCATTCACAAATAACAGATTTATAAATACCAAATGGCCTTCATCAAAACAATGTAATGAGCAAAGTGGTTCTTTAATGACTCCACTTTTTCTTCCATTTGTGCCCACACCATCATATCTTGGGTCCCTTTTTTTATGCCCAATTAGGGCCATCTTGTTTTTTTAGATGTGCTTAATTGATTCAGTTATCAAGGGCTTTCCTTATGGCCTCCAGACATTTAAGGCTGTCATGGCCATGCTTCTCAAATCACTCTTTCCAGATCCTGTTACAAACCAATGTCAAATTGCATCTAGTCAGAGACTCCAAATTGCCTGAAGTGATATGGGCCATTAACTTATTTGATAAACTAAATGTTGTTAAGCCTCTTTGGACCTTTATTCTCAGCCAAAATATGGGCATGTCAATAGTAGCCTACCACTGATACTCCAAGCTTTTGGAAGGTATCACCATGAAAATAAAGGGTGTTTATTAAGTACCCATATCATGTGGGCATTGTAGCAATAACCCTTGATGGGTGGACTATGGAGCTTCCTATATAATAAAGGCCTAATATGCTAAGTGTCCAACCGTTTCACCAGTCACTGTAATGCACACCGACCACCAGAGGGTAGATGCTCTGACTGGTACATTAGCTTGCTGCTGGAGTTTGGCCAATCTGCACTGGGTGAGACAGGCTGGAACCCTCCCATGATCTCTTCCCAGCCCCAATTGTGCAACTGTGGGGTCCCTTGGTCTGTGCTGCAGGCTTTCACAATTTGAGACCCCTTGGAAGATGTTGGAGATCCGGTTTTGGCCCGATCCCCACACACCAGGCTGAGGGACCTCACTGGTGCACAAATCCGTGCATCAGGCCTCTAGTAATTAAATAAATCTCTGGGAATAAGACTCCTATTAAAGCAAGAGCACCTGTACTGACAGAAATCTTTAAGTACCATGTCTATTAGAGTCATCCCCAGCCCAGGTGAAAGTAAAAACAAGCACAATAGTGCTAATGGCTAGCAGCTCTACACATACCTCCCATTCATTTTTAGGCAAAGCTGTGAGAAAATCTGAATCTCAGTCATTTTATTCACCTCTTATCACCTTGGCAGTCCCTTTCCCTTCATATCAGATGGGAATACATCACTTTTTTAGATCCACTTATAAAACTGCTTTTATCCATTCTCACTCTCTCATTTCTTCCTATCTCTCTTCTGCCAAGATGCATTAATCAAATTGAACTTTTGGTAACAATTACCTTCTCAAAAATGACAATGATATTTGAAATTTTATTTTCTTTAGAGATAAATAGGGATTAAAATCAAAACCCAATTGAAATAGGAACAGGTTACCCTGAGAGATACAGATCAGAAGTATGAATATTTTGTGAGTTGGTAAACTTATCTTCCTCAGAGAGTGATTCCTGACCTTTGCACTGTGCCATGTTTAAGAACTTTGATTCCAAAACATACATACGCAGCTGAAAAAAGCACCTCAATCCCTGCAAATCATAGTTAAAAACATTTATCCATTTTGTTGAATTTCCATGTCTCCATCACACTTCCCTTGCTCCCCTGAACCTCAATACCACGGAGGAAGCATGTTAACTTTCAGGAGCTTCAGTTATCCACACGCTATATCACAGTCCTGGGGTAGCTCTGGGTAGTTTTATTGTTCTGACCTAAGAGCAAGAAGCAGATGCTCCTGAGCATAGGCGCTCAAACCAGTGGCATGTTTAAGACTTCTCTTTCAAGTGACCAGTTTCATGAGGTATATCCATTCTACCATTAATTCATGGTTTTGTGGAAGTATATCAGGATAATAGATGATTCGTGGCAAATGTAAAAAGTGTAATGTTTCTCTTTTTACCAGGACTTCTTCTTTCTCTTTAGTTATTACCCATGTTTTCCCATGTGCATAAATCTTAGAAGCCAAAGGTAGATTGTTGAAAATAGTAGAATGCAAAAGTGGTAGCATTTTGGTGATGAAACACTGTTTGCTCAAATGCATTTGAAAAAGTTATTCCTAGCAAAAATCAGCTTAGGAGAACTGTGAATAAAGGTGTGATTTTTGAATGATTGCTTTCTGAAAGTATAATTCTAAAACACAAGTTAAATAACTTACGTCCCATGGATAGATATATTCAAATTTTTTAATTTAAATAACCAGTAAAATGATTTGAAATGGTCCCATACCACACTGGTATTCTAGGAACATGTTGAAGTGATTGTTTTAAGGGTTTGAAGCCACAGGAAAGTGAAGGTCCTTCTGACACTCAAACTTTAGATGCATACATGTTCAAGCCACATGGACCACTGGGATCTCTTTATTAATGGATGGCAAAACTACATCTTTTATTGCTTTACCCTCTTCATTACCACCCTGTATAGTAGATAAGATGGTTATGGAGCCCACTTTATAAAGGGGAAAACTGAGGTTAAGACTCCATAGAGTTGATAATTAGAACTAGCTCTTTTCTCAGAATGCCGCAATATCACCAGGTACTTTGCACTTCCTTTTTTAAAATAATTTTTTTCAATTACAGTTGACATACATTATTATATTAGGTTCAAGTGTACACCCCAGTGATTAGACATTACATAATTTAATAAGTGATTATCCTGAAATATCTCGCACCGATCTAACACCATGCATAGTTAAACTATATTCCCTATGCTTAATTTACATCCCCTTGACTATTCCTTTCTTGTCCTTTCTTTCCTTCATATACAGCCTTCTATACTCAGTAAGTATATAATGAATTTTATTGATGGCAATGTTTTGTTACCTGCTGAAGTGACAAGCATTCTTTCAGAGCTTGAGCTAAAGTTTTTACAGTAGATGTCTTACATTAGTGATTTTCAACCAGTGTGCCGCAAGAGGCACACTGATGTACTGCAAGACTTTTTAAAACATGTAGTACCTGATTATTTAGTCAGGGGCACTGCTTAGATTGTCAAATAAAAAGTGACAACAACCAACACAACACTAGGTGTGAATAAATCAAAATTATATCTTTTTTTGTCAGATCAGAAAAACTATATTTTGGTGTGTTGCAGATTTTGTAATTAGTTTATGCTATGTGCCATAAGATGAAAAATGTTGAAAATTGCTTCTTTAGAGTACTAACTTTGAATTCTATCTCTGTCATATGCAAATGTTCCAATGTTAAACATATGGTCAAAAGTAATTAAATACAGACTTTGTGCAAAATTTCAGAGAAATGATACTTTTCCCCAATAGAAAAAATGTTGAGAAACGAGTGATTGAATTAATGAAATACCATGCAGTGTGTTTATGATGTTGGTATGTGGTACTGGGAGGGGGGAGGGAGAGAGAATAAACACCAAGAGCATTACTTTGTTGTTCTGAGATATTTATTGTTCCTGACTATGATCCAAGAACAGATGGCAGAGGCTGTCAGCTGGGTTGTGTGGCCCCAACCAGCAGGAAGTAGGTGATGATAAATGATTGGTAATTTCCTATAGTGGAGCAACTATACAGAATGCTTTGCTGAAATGAATAGATGCTGGGCTAGAGCATCATCTGTAGAATCTTGTCCAATACTTAATTTTTTTTTGTAAGAAAAGAAAATTCAAAAGTCTTGTCTTTGCCTTTGGTACTCTTCTTTAGAAACCTGAGAGTAATTTCTTTGCTCCTGAAATAAAATTCTTGACCTTATCTAAGAGGAAAAATCTTACATTTCTTGCAGTTGGATTTTTCTTTCCCTATGTAGGTTGTTGGGTTTACCAAATAATTCTTGTTAGCTCATCTTTACCAGGCCAGTCATGATTGGTTTGACTCATTGGCTAAAAAGTCCATCTAGAATTTTCCAAATTTATTTATATTGATTTTCAATGAAAGAATGGAAGAGATTCTCTACTTGATTTGTTTAAACAATTGACTATTAAAAATCTGTTTTGAAGGGACATTAGGGCCTAATATAAATGTTAAGGCTCTCAAATCAGAATAAATCTGAATTACAATTTTATCACATTCTACCTTTGTGCTTACAGTCAGTAACTTTATCTTTCTGGGTCTCTATTAATCATCTTCACAATGAAATAAAAATCTCTTCCAAGGCTACTGCGAGGATAAATTATTTTTAATTATTTGAGGAAGCCAGCACTGTATAGTATCTAATAGGCATCTTAGAGTGGTAGCCTGATATTAAGTATTAATAATAACTATACTACTGCTACTATTACTACTACTTCTATTGAAAACACAATGAACTGGGATAAAGAATCAGCAAGGCAGGAGGAATGTGAGAACCACCCAGTTTGTGGGCTTCAAATGGAGCAATGCCTGTCATAGAGACTTTCCATCTGAGCAGCTACCAAAATGAGAGTGAGACTCATCTGCTATCAGAAATGAACTTATCCATTTATCATAAATGAAAGGACAAACCAACTAAAAGCATGTGACAGTTCAGTTAATATTTTTGATTTGTTTAATATTATTTACTTCAGTGATAAAAAATGAGAACCATTTTGATACTTGATATTCCCTCAGGAAGCAATAATTTAAAAGCCACTTCCAACTGTTGTTCTTGACATATTGATCACTGTTGCTTTGAGGCTGAATTTATGATGTTAACCTGCAGGTATGAACTGATAAATTAATGCAGGAAACAATGAGTTCTTCACAGTAAAGATTTAGAAGAAACTAGCTTATTTCCTTAAACAGCCATGCATTAAAATATTATCAATGATCCTACTTTGTAGGGGTCTTGCTTATAAGTGGTAGCTTCAGACTATCTGACATTTCAAATCAGAGTTTCTATTAAAACTCTTAAAAAACTATGATATATGTCTACTTTTCTTATGTATGTGATGCATATTGATTTTGTATTCATTTTAATGGATACTCTTACTATAGTTTATTATCTTGGGCCACACACCAATAGACAGAAAATACTTATTATATGAATACTAAGATCATGAAAGTTTTATCAAATTAAACTTTATAATTTATAATTGATCTGAAGTAAAATATTTTAGGAAAAAATTGACTGACTTCCTTGTCCTTATGTGCTATTCATTCAAGAAAATATTTGCATTGCCTTTAGAAACAGGAAAGGGAGAGTTGTTTATGGGAGAGCCCATAGGTTATTGCACACCCTATCTAATAAAAGAGTAATATGCAAATTTGACTGTACCTCTGCAATGCCCACCAGCCCATCAGGAGCAGGTATGCAAATTAACCCAACCAAGATTGCTATGGCCACAGAGAAAGCAGGAGGGAGGCTTGGGTTGCCCTGGCGATGGAGAAAACCAAGCTTTCCATGCAACCTGGCTGGCCCAGGCCTCTGCTTTAGTCTACAAAGTTTCAATTATAGAAACTTTAAATAAATAAATTCCAACAGAAATGGCTGCCACCATGGAGCTCCACCATGGAGCTCCACTCCAGGCTACAAAGTTTCAATTATAGAAGATAAATAAATCCCAGATAACGGGGCCTCTGCTTAGGTCACTGAGGGGCATGGCCGGCCTGCAAACTACCACAGGCCCCTCACCCAGGCCACCCCAGGCTCCAAGGGAACTTCCACTTGAATCTGGGACACCCTTCAAGGCAAACCAGCTGGCCCCCACCCATGCACCAGGCCTCTATCCTATCTAATAAAAGAGTGATATGCAGATTGATCATTACTATTACCATACAAGATGACTGCCCCATCTGGACACAAGATGGCCACCACCAGATGGCCAGCAGGGGAGGCAGTTGGGAGGGACCAGGCCTACAAGGTAGGCAGTTGCAGTGATCAAGCCTGTATGGGAGGACAGTTAGGGGTGACCAGGCCAGCAGAGGAGGGAAGTCAGGGGGACTGGGCCTGCAGGGAAGGGCAGTTGCGGGTGGACCCAGGCTTGCAGGGGAGAGCGGTTGTGGGGATAAGATCTGCAGGGGAGGCCATTTAAGGGTGACCAGGCCTGCAGGGGAAGGCAGTTAGGGGCAAACAGGCTGGCAGGGGAGCAGTTAGGCATCAATCAGACTGGCAAGATAGTGGTTAGGGGTGATCAGGCTGGCAGGTAGAATCAGTTAGGGGCAATTAGGAAGGCAGGCAGGTGAGCAGTTGGGAGCCAGCAGTCCTGGATTGTGAGAGGGATGTCCAACTGCTCATTTAGGCCCACCAATTGAGCCTAAAGGGGCAATCAGACATCCCTTGAGGAGTCCCAGATTGGAGAGGATGCAGGCTGGGCTGCACTAATTTCGTGCACCAGGTCTCTAGCCTTTAAATAATTTTCTGTAAATTAAAACTGTAGGTTCTATATGTTCAAGTACCAAGTTCCTTTTAGAATGTAGCCTATGCTCTGTGTGGTCCTTAGACCTCATTGCTATGCACTCTTTTATAACAAATAATAGAAAATAAAGGGAAACTTTTTTGTTGTTAGGATTGGGGTAAACCTTTCTCCTGCACTGAAGAAGGAGATAATGAGGGGAGGAGAGGAACAATCAGAGGCAGGGAAAAGAATGAATTAACAAGCAGATGGAGGGAAATGTTTTCATTTCAGTGGATAGTAAGCAATAGGGACAAACCGATTTGAACATATGATGAAAGCAGGTATTGTACCCCTATAAAATGTACACACACACACAATTCCTTATACAATTTCTGGAAGTTTGAGCACTTCCTAAAATATTCATCATTAATTTTAGATTAATAATCCTAAGTCTCTTAAGGTAAAAAATGGTCAATAGGATTACATGCTAACCTAGTGTATTTTTACTCTAATAAACTAAGGGTTCAAACTATTTTTATTACAAGGTGCATATTTTAAAACTAGAGTTAAAGTCATAGTGGCCATTTAAAAATGATCATTTTAGTGGATGGATCACTCTTACTATAGCTTATTATCCTGACATACCAATAGACAGAAAATATTTATTATATGAATACTAAGCTCATGAAAGTTTTATCACATTGAAGTTTATAATTTATAATTAATCTGAAGTTAAATTATTTTAGGAAAATATTCTTATTTCAGGATATAAAATATGCTAATAAAATTGCTTGAAAATGTATTAATTTCTTAAAACATAGATTGAAAGGTACATCATTAAAGAGATTCTTGTAAAAATACATATACATTATGATTCTGAAAAATGAATCAATTTATTTGGTGTTCATGTCATATTAATTTTAAGACATCAATCAATAACAATTTTCTTTTCCTTTATTTATTTAATATTTTGTATGTAGTAATAATTACACCATGTTCAGAGTTGTATGTTAAGCACCCAGTGACATAGGATACATCAGTGGCAATGTAGAATAAAGTGTAAAAATTGATGGAAGAAAGCCTGTAATTGCACAGCAAATGAATCATATGAGGAGTAAGTTCCCAATGGGATCTGATGAAGAAATAATCACCAGGGGATGGAATTGTTAAAAGCAAGAACCATTATCATTATTATGGATTTATATAAGATGATGGGGAGAATAGTCACAGAAAGTAGGGTATTTAATGTTAAGTGCTGAGTGTCTGAATTGGTGTGGAAGTAGAAAATGCAATTTGCTTATGAAGAAAGATTCAATACGGCTCAAGGATGTACTTTCAAGGTTGCGTCTATTATCTAGAGATTATTGGCATATAGTTTCATTGTGTCTCATTAAAACTTTGCTCCACGTACAACTAGAACTATCTGTTTACTTTTATTCATAATTCAGTTAGCTCTCCTTATAGAACTTTTTTGTACTACACAGATTTTATGTGTTAGTTTTTGTTAAATTAACAAGATCATTGATTTCAAAAGTGCATTACTATCTTCTGGTTGCTTTACTCTAAAGGGAATAAATAGACATTATGTTAAACCTTTAAATTAAATATATAATAATTAAGATAAATGCTAAGTAGGAAATACTAAAGGTTTGGGCCATAAAAAAGTTATAGTACACCAAGTTACAGAGCTCCGCTCTGTTAATTCTGTTCTCCTCTTTTTGGCCTAAAACGGGGTTACTTTTTATATATGGAAAAATAGCACAGGTTACACAGTTCAAGTAGTAGCAAGAAAAACACAGTAATACAGCATTTGCTTAGCCTTTGACAAATGCTGTCCTGAATCAGTGGTTAGGTTGTGGTAGCCTAATTGAAATGCCTTCAAGGAACAATGCAAATAAAACAGAAATAACTCTATATTCTTGAAAAAGTCTTTTTCCCAAGTCTTTGTTTTTACTGTCAGAGCTTTTTACTTAGCCCTTACCTAGTTTACCATCTTTTGACCATTTTTCTTTAGTCTCTGTTTCATTCAATGCCTCTTGAGTCCTGTGCAGGTGGGCACAGTCAGAAACAATTTTTTTTCTATTGTTACAGTGACTTCCTCTTTCCTTTTATTATTTCCTTTTTCTTTGACTTCTGTATCTCCACCAAGCCTCATCCTCATTGGGCAGAAGCTGGCACCCTTGCCCTCTGCTGTTAAAGTATTTATTTAGTTGTGATTCAGAAAGAGGCAAAAATCTGTGCATTAAATATGACTCCCCAGAGTTTCCAGCTTCTTCCTCCAAACTCAGAAAGAATATATACTTACAGTTTTATGCATTAGGAAAACATTAATTGATTTCCTTCTATGTGGTAAGCACAGTTACAGAATGAAGAAACAGAAAAAGAAAAAGTTCCTTCTGTCATCAAACATATTTTTAAAGGAAGACACGTAAAATAAACAATGATATAATGTGAGATATCATGTAATGAAGAGCATCTAGGGCAGTGCTGCTTTGAAACAATCAGCTAGGGTAGACCTTCCAGATAGGTGTCATTTAAGATGAGTCATGAATGGTAGAAAGGTCCCAACTATACACAAAATGGAGGCAGAACATTACATACAATGAATGAATAGATGGAAAATCTCTTTGGTAAGAACCAGGCTAAAGTGTTAGGGGGGCAAAGAGAGGACATATTGGAACATGATATTCTAAAAGAAAATACTTTCTGGAAATTGATTAAGAAAATGAATATCCAAATAGAAATGTGACAGGATATGAATTATGAGGATCTCAGCATGGAAACTTAACAACCAATTGTAGTTTATGGTATTCATTCAGATAAGATATACCAATGACTTTGATCACATTGATAGAAGTTAAGAAGGAGTGCAATAGAAGTAACAGGACTTGCTGATGGATTACATGTAGAAAATGGGAGAAAAGAAAAGTCAAACATTAGACTAGTTTTTGGCTTGAAGCTCTAACTTGTACAAACATAGACCTATATGTAGTTGACCCTTATGCATGAACTGGTACATAGTCTTACTATAGCACATCACATTATGTGCTAATTATCTTTTAACATTAGCCCCTTTCATTAGACTATGAAGTCCTTGTTGAGTAGGTATCATGACTTTTTTGTCTTTGTCCTCCTCCACACCTCTTCAACTGTTAGAGTTCCTAATACACAAGAGACTTCAAACTTAATCCAAGCAAATAATTCTCAGGAGAATAGAGAAAAAAAAATTCTTTCCTTTGGGGTAATAATTATTTTAGTCTTGGGAATTTTAGACCCAGAAAGGATGTTAATGAATATGTATAAATTACTAATTCTACAGTTATTATCTGAAATGAACTTTTTAGTGCATTTAAATCTGGTCTAATAGGTGCTGAATTATTATCTGCAGTAAGGCTTGTCAGAGAGATTCCCTTTCATCATTAAATTAAAAGTTGAAGAGGACAGTAGATTGTACTCTCATTTCCTGATTCTAGCAGGACAGAGAAATTAATCAGGGATGATCCTATCACTGTTTTATTTATGCCCTTACTCTTGATCAGGAATCAGGCACTAAATGTTTTAAACCTTTACACACACACACACACACACACACACACACACACACACCTTCCCAAATATCCATGCAGGTACTTTATTCTATACCCAAACTATGTTTCATGTCAATCTTGACCTGGACTGGAGTTCGGAGTCTAAACTTAGGTTACAGAAGAAAAACAAAATCACCTTTAATGCTATGATTTTGTTTGCATTGAAAAATCTGGTACTTTTGCAAATATTGTTCCACCAAAAATGGATGGAAGTGACAGTCAAGTGTCCATCTTTAATCAGGAAAGAAAGAAAAATGACCAAAAGGGGGTGGAGGAAATAGTCCATATACATAAGGAAAATGGCATAATGTGGATGATATCAGCAAATCTTTTATATCAAGAAATATAACCACTTTTTGTCATTTCCCAGTATGTCATGTCAGCTATGCTCATGGACTCTTGCTGTTCTTTGACCTTAGTATTTTGAGGAGATTTTGCTCTTCTGGAAGTTTAGAGGAATGAATCCTGGCGCCTCAGAGAATCCATGCTGAACTGACTTACATAGTAGATATAATGGAGCTTCTGAGATGGTGCCAGAAAAAGGCAGATCAACTTGGACAAAGTATTGGTTCTGGTTCTCACCTGACCTGATTGACATTGGATTCCTCCCTCCATCTCTTGCTCTTAAATCCTTTCAAATGCAAAATGAATTAATGTATTCCACCAGATGACCTTGAAGTCCCTTTAAATCAGATTTTGTTCTTTTATTCTTCTAAATGTTGTAATCTGAAAAAATCAGTAAAATACCAAGGTTCCAATCTATGACAAATCACTTCCTATTTCCAAATAATTTTCTACTGCTAGTAGAAAATAGTTTTTTCACGGCCTTGCCCACTTAGGTTTCAAGTTTTTCCTTACTCATAAGACAAAAGGGTTTGATCCCCTTTCTCAGTCCCAAGAAAAATGTTATGCCATGCACCATGAGGTTTGTTAGCTGAGGATAGTATTCATAAATTATATGTGGAAAATACTTCAAATGTAAGAATAATTTTTGGTCACTCTACCATCTGAGTTGTCAAGAACTTCTCCAGTACTTACTGTAGGTCATTTACTGGCTTTTTCTCCAGCCTTCTCTTCTACTTGGAGTGCCAATTTCTATTTATAATTCAAAAAAGCATCTTTGCTAAAGCAGGGCTGTGCATGCAGATTGAAGAGTCAGTGTGTCCTATAGGAGTTTCAAGCTGTGGAATCAAATGCAGGCCTGCAGAATAACAGGGCCATTGAGCCTTTTACATTATGAGACTTTGATCAGCTACCAACCAGTCACTACGTTTTATCTATGAATCTCACTTCTGATGAAACAACAAAGCATAATCTCCAGTAAGTGATTCTAATTTAGAAATATAGTTTTGGTACCAAATAAGTCTTTCTTTGTATGTTCATAGCACAAGATCAATTATAATAAAATAGTGATTCATTGAATTTTTTAATTCACTTTCATATTCAACAAATATTTATTGAGTGCTTGTTTTTGTAGGTGCTGGAATAGACCAGTCCTCAAGAAAAAGCCCCTTCTCATGGAATATGTATTCTAGTTGTGGAAAGAGGGAAGAAAGAGACAACAAACAAACAATAAATGATAAAGATATTATGTCAGGGAATGATAAATGATAGAAGAAAATGGTATATGTGGGATGAGAGAACAGAGATGAGGGGGAAGTGGGACAGACTAGGTTTGCTAATTATATCTGTCTATTTGATCAAATCTCTGAGCACTGTATCATTTAGGATTATGTGTTGATGCATAAAATGGAACTCCAAAATAATACTGGCTTACACAGGACCAAAATTTGTTTCTCTCTAGTGCAGTACGAGTCCAGAGATAGACCGTTCAGAGCTGTTCTATCAGGGAACTAGGTGACTTACATATTTATATTCTTCTATCTTTATGGTCTATAATGCTAACAAGTAACTTCTGTCAACATCATCTAATGGATATGGAAGCTCAAGCCATCCTGTCCACATTTCAGGCAAAATGAAACAGGAAAGACTGGCTAAATGCTTTCTGAGTAGCCTTCTTACAAGTTCTCTTTATACCTCAGGTACCAGAACTTATTCACATTCCCACAACTGGATGCCAGAGTGACTTGACTGGAAACAGTAATATGTCAGCTGAAGACATAGTCTCAGACTCCACTATGTGCTAAGTACTGTAGATGTTCTGATTACGCAGGTCAATTATTTCTCTTACCTTACACTTCGGCCAGATAAGATAGATCCCAACAACACTGGGGACTTTGGCTATCTAGGCTCAAACTTTAGAGGCCTTTCACCTCAGAAAGTGCTCTGAATATGGTCATGAAAGTTCAGAAAGGCTTGTGACTACAGACCTCCTTACCTCTGTTTCTGGAATGGAGCATATTTATGTTCATATTTGTTATTACAAATCTGCAGAATGTGTGAAATGCTGCAAGTACACCTCATTTCTAATTGAACATGCTCTGCTCAAGGCTTCTGCAAAATCCTTCCTTGCCTGTAAACTTGTGAATATCTTTTATGAAATGCCTCTCATAAAATCCTCTCTATTGCTATGAATAGGTGCTTTTATAGGCATTCTTGACTTTAGGTGAGAAAAGAATATCTTTTTAGCTTAATGTTGCTGAGGAAAAATTTCCTATCACTTAGAAATCCTTCCTATAACAATTGCCTCTAAATAAGACAGCCTACATCAAAGTAAATTACAATATATGTATGCTGCAATGTATTTGTTTCCTCTATCTAGAAAAATAGAATTATATTTTATTGAAAAGTTTAAGTTACTTTTGTGATTGAAAAATGCTGTTTATATTTTAGAAATAAATTTAAATATTTGAAAATGTTTCCTGTAAGAAATTATTACTAAAGGTCACTAATGAAATCAATTGCAAAATATTATAAGGAATTATAGGCTCATCAATTTCAAGAACAATCAGATTTAGGAGAAAAGTCCAACTATATGAATTTTGGAAGATATAGATGCCTTAAGAGGTTATAAAGTATGAAAAATAAGAGAGAAGAATTGATGTTATATTATCAGAAAATTCCATGGATTGCCCTTTTCCTTTGCTAATGGGAGTGGGTTCTTAGGGTACCACATTTCTGGAGGTCTCCACAGGAAGGTGTGATATGGTAGAAAACTGTACTTGCATGGAATTACATCCCTCAGGTTGCAAAGTCCCAATTTACTTCATCCAGTTCTGGAAGAGGTGCAGCTGGAGATTCAGCAGAGCTAGAAGCAAAGCCAGTGTCCAGAGAGTTCATAAGTTATATAAATGTTTAATCACTATGTTGTACACCTGAAACTAATATTATATTAAATGTCAACTGTAATTGAAAATTTAAAAAAAATTAAAAATAATAAATGAAGATATTTCACACTTCAGAATGGGAAGAAAACAGGCAATATACCAATCCTGATATATACACATATACACAATGCATAAATATGTACACACATGCGTGCAGACACCTGCACACACATGCATATTATTTAGCATCATGATAACTGTTTTGTTTTACAGATGTGGAAATCAAAGTCTATGGGGAATAATTACTTGCTTGCGTGACAGAAAGAATCTGTGATAAATTTAGACCCAACTTCCAATAATGCTTTCTTTTCAAAATATCCTCTTGCCTCTTCTCTAGTCCTTTTAACTAGGTTCTGTATTGTTTTGTTTTTATTTGATCATTGCTTCCTTCTTGGAGTATTTTATCAGATTTCTAGAATTCCTATTGTATTCATCTCTTTATTTCAATAATTTATTTTTTAATGTATTGTTATTATGGAAAGTATTACAAATATTCTCCCTTCCCCCGTAACTCCCTCCATCCTGTGCCTGCCTCTCCCAGCCTTTACCACTCTATTGTCTGTGTCTAGTATGATATAGTATGGGTTAGCATACTAGTATCATAATATATAAAAACCCAGGGGCCACCACAACTGGGACAACCAGATGTACAACTGAACAGCAGGCTGTGTTGGGCGACCAGGCCAGCAGTGGGGGTTAGTGAGGGATGTCCAAATGACTGAACAGTAGGCCTCATGGGGCAACCAGACCAGCAGAGGGGGCAGTTGGGGGAACAGTAAGGGGTGACCAGGCTGGGGGGAAAGGGCAGTTAGGGATGACCAGGCTGGCAGGGGGCACAATTGGGGGTGACCAGACTGGCAGGCAGAGGCAGTTAGGGGTAATCAGGCTGGCATGGGGGAAAGTTAGGGGAGATCAGGCAGACAAGCAGATGAGCAGTTAGGAGCCAGTGGTCCCAAATTGTGAGAGATGTCCTGAGGGATCCCAGATTGGAGAGAGTGCAGGCTGGGCTGAGGGGATTCCTCCATGCATGAATTTTGTTCACTGGGCCTCTAGTATGAATATAAATTCCGCAGTTAATCTCTCCCCTCCCCATCCCTGAATCTATTTTGTTCATCAGTTTATTTTGTTAATTAGATTCCACATATGAGTAAGATCATGTGATAGTTATCTTTATCTGACTGGCTTATTTCACTTAGCTTAATACTCTCCAGGTCCCTCCATGCATCTGTGGACAAAAGGGGCTACAAGCTAACCTGACAAGTTCAAGGTAGGCCTGCATGGTAGTCTTACAAACTCAGAGACCTAAAGTAACCACAAAGGATGGTCTGAAATTAAACTTTAACTAAAAGCAGTTATCGTGGGGAGTTATGTCCTAGACAGGTATCTTCACTGACAAGGTCATCCCTTTACTGAGCCTATGTGACTTTTTGCATCTATAATAACATATCCTTGAAATGTCTGGGTAACTTGTAACTTCCCTTTTTCTGGACCCCTAGGGGCACAACCTAATCTGCTGGGTGATAGGACAGATACCACAAGTTCCTTAATTGTTATTTTAATTGTTCCTGCACCTGCCTAAGTATGTGTCTATCATTTTACTTTTTATTCAATCCCAGGGGTTTCCCTGCTTTGCTTTCTCCTGACTCTCTAGTCTATCACCAGTGGATTTCATGTAACCCACTTAAGTCCCTTTTCCTTTGATTCCAATGTATAAATACAGATGTAACCCGCCATTCTCTAGACCATTATCTCAATTCATTGAGGTTTTGCTTCCTGGCATATGTTGACAGTTTGGCTCAAATAAACTCACAAAAATTCTGTACAGGTTTCAATGTTTTTTTATATTAACACACCTAAAGAAGTAAGAGATCCTTTTATAGCTACACTAGTGACCCAGTGCACAAAATTATGCACATTAAAAGAGGATTAATTAGAGGAAATAATTTAATATTGGTATTTGCCCTTTCTCTACAATAGAAGTGTCAGAAATGAAAGAAAATTAGTAAAATGTATATGAAAACCTTCCTCCTGTCAGAGTCTGGGGCTCAAGTCTCTGCCAACCCACATGCACCTCAAAATCACTTGAGACCCAGACCTGGCCAGGCGACCCCCTCCCCCCAAATTGGGCTAGATCCAGACCCAGCCAGTTCCATACTTGTCAAGCCCTGTCAGGCAAGGGGGTGTAGCCTTAGGTCTCCAGGCCCAGCACCAGGATGAGGGGCGTGATCTGAGCCCAGACTGGGTCAGGGGGTGTGCCTTGAGGTCTTCCTTCAAGCAAGTCTTTCCAGGTGGGGGATACAGCCTGAGAAGCCTGAGATCCCCTGTCAGGCCCTGCCAGGTTGGGGGAGGGAAGGGTGCAGCCTCAGGTTCCTTGTCAAGCCCCAACAGAGGGGGGGCACAGCCTCAGGTCCCCCTTCGACCCCTGCTGGGTAGGAGCGAGGCCTGAGTTCCCTGACCCAGCACTGGGGGTGCACCTTGAGGTCCCCTGTCAAGTCCCACTGGGTGGGGGGCATGGCCTGAATCCCCTGTCAAGCTCAGCCAGTCATGGGGGCACAGTCTCAGGTCTCCTAGCCCAGTACTGGGGGGGGGTGCCTTCTGAGGTTCCCTGACCTGGTGCTGTGTTGGAGGGCACAGCCTAAAGTCCCCTGTCAAGCTCTACCTTGTGGAGGGCATAACCTGAGGTCCCCTGGCCTGGCTCTGGGGCAGGAGGAGCAGCCCTAGCCTAGCACGAGGACGGGAAGTGTACCTTGAGGTGCCCGTCAAGCCCCGTTGGGTGGGGTGTGTTGCCTTAGGTCCCCTGACCTGGCACTGGATCAGGGAGTTCGGCCTGAGGTCCCACAGCCTGATGCCAGGGCGGGGGCAAGGTCTGGGGCCCCTGTCAAGCCCCACGGGAATGGGGGATGGCATAGCCTCAGGTCCCTCAGGTCTATGCTGATTGCTCTCTAAGGTTCCTTATGGGAACTTGGCTTCAGCTGTGGGTGTTAATTTGCACATTCCCTCTTTATTATAGCTACATAGTATCCCATTGTGTAAATGTACCACAGCTTTTTTATCCTCTCATATACTGATAGGCTGTTTCTAGATCTTAGCTATTGTAAATTGTGCTGCTATGAACATAGGGGTGTATACATTCTTTCTCGTTAGTGTTTTGTATTTCTTAGGATATATTCCTAGAAATGGATTACTGGATGAGATGGCAGTTCCATATTTAATTTTTTGAGGAAACTCCATACTGTTTTCCACGGAGGCTGCACCAATCTGCATTCCACCAACAGTGTACTTGGGTTTCCTTTCCTCGCCAGCACTTGTCATTTGTTGATTTGTTGATGGTAGCCATTCTGACAGGTGCAAGGTAATACCTCATTGTCATTTTAATTTGCATCTCTCTGATGATTATTGACTTTGAGCATTTTTTCATATGTCTCTTGGCCATCTGTCTGTCCTCTTTGGATAGTCTCTAGGACCTTTGCCCATTTTTTAATTGTCTTGTTTGTCTTCCTTTGTTAAGTTGTATGAGTTCTTGTTATATTAGGCCATTATTCTATTTCCTCTGGTAATCTCTGGATTTTTATTTCTTCTTCTTGTTTGACACTATTTGTTTTCACTTTCTTGGCTGCTTGTCTTTGATCATTTATTCATTTTCATTTCCCTCTGCAGTGTGCTAGCTTTTCCTCAGTTATTACTTTGTTTTCTTACATTTCCACATTTGTTCATCATCCTTTGTTCCTGCCTTTACCTCTTTCCTGCCCATATTTCAAGTCACCATGATTCACCTGTATCTTTTTCTTGATTCTATTTTATTTATTCTATTTCTGCTTCTTCCTGTTTCGTTTGTTCTCTTACTTCATCAAATAACACACTTCATTGCAACACATTTTTCTCTCATAAAACTAGTTTCACCTGCCAGTTCTTCAAGATTTAGACATGACTCCCTGTAAAAGGAAAATGTCTGTTTTGTAGGCATTTTCATTCATCTATAAATGCATTGGGCGATGGAAAAATCACATTTATGCTTTTATATATAATCCTGATCCCAAAATACATCTGTAAATGTTCCTTGAGATTTGTGAACATGTGGGAATTCTTGTGATGAAATGTTATGCATTATCTCCATAGAAGCAATGTCATCTCTTTGCCTTCTAAGCCTTGTCACAGCCTTACCTATAGGAAGCTTTTACACTCAGGATACTAATGACTTTGATTTATATGCAAAGAATAAAGAGAGACCTTGCTGCCTCTAGCTAAACTATGGGTTAAGAAAACAGACCAAAGAAGAAGCCTTATTCCCTTATTCCCTTGCCCCCCAACTCCCCTCCAATCCCAGAGCAGAACATACTTTGGGCTGATTCAGATCAAGTGATCTCTTCTAGGACAGAGGCAGGAAAGATGGCAGTGTGCAGTGTTCAAGTGGCTTTGGATGTGGGGTGATTATTGAGCTGCTCTGAACAGAAGCAGGGTCTAGTCTCCAGGATTGAAGTTCCAGAAATTAGATGCCTGGGGCCCTAGGGTTAGTTTTTGCTCTACTCGAGTATGGTGAATAGGAGCAACCAGGGTGAACTCAGAAAGTCCAAGCCACATAGATCAACCTCACTTGAAAAGACATGGTTTAAGGTTTACTCCAGGACAATGTTGGTGAGAAGGCAGAAAGGGACATTCTGGCAACTGCTCCTCTTTCATGAACATTCACAATTTTAGGCAGTCAGATTTTTTAAAGAATTTCTCTCTTCCTCTCTCTCTCTCCCCCTTTCTCCTTCCCTCCCTCCAGCACATATTCATATTTTCATAGCTGCTTTATGTTTTAATATGTATTTTAAAATCTTTGAAACCTAACAAAAATAAATTTAATTTCTTCTTTGATCTCTTTGGAAACCCAATCATTGTTTAGTAGCATGTTATTCAGCCTCCAAGTGTTTGAATTTTTTTATTGTTTTATTGTAGTTGACTTCTAATTTTATGCCATTGTGGTCTGAGAAGAAGATGCTTGATATGATTTCAATCTTCTTGAATTTGGAGAGACTGCCTATGACCTAATATATGGTCTGTCTTTGAAAATGCCCCATGTGCACTTGAGAAGAATGTATATTCTATAGCTTGAGCGTGAAATGTTCTGAAATTGTCGATCAAGTCCATCTGATCTAGTGAGTCCTTTAGGATTGCTGTTTCTTTGATGATTTTTTTGTTTTGAGGATTTATCCAGTGATGTCAGTGGGGTATTGAAGTCCCCTACTATGATTCTATTGTTGTCAATCTCTCCCTTGATATCTTCCAGAATGTTTTTTTTTAATGTATTTAGGTGCTCCTGCATTGGGTGCAAATATGTTTACCAGAGTTATATCCTCTTTTGTATTGATCCCTTTAGTGTTATGAAGTGGCATTCCTTGTCTCTTGTTCTGGCCTTCACTTTGAGATATATTTTTTTTATCAGATATAAGTATTGCTACCCCAGCTTTTTTTAAATTTCCATTTGCCTGAGAGATACTTTTCCATCCCTTCACTTTCAGTCTGTGTGAGTCCCTTGACAAAAATAAATTTAGAATTATTGAATATTGGAGCTAACAAGCCTTTACAATGGATTAATTGCACATTTAAATTTGAGAGATGAGCCTTTGAGGTACAGAAATAGAGGAGGCCTCATCCCCCCTTTAGGGTGGGACATTATCTCCTTTCTTTTAGTAGCTCCTTCTTTCCCAGTGTATCCATATATTCCAAATCATGCTAAGAATGGAAAAGTTTAGAAAATACTATCTCGATGAACAATAATGGGTCAAATAATGAGGCATACAATAGATGTTTAGAGATCTTTGGAAAGATAAGGTTATCAAGTATTTGTAAATAACATTTAATTCTCACGTATTTTAAAATGGTTATCTGTCTGACATATTCATAGTGGATTAATTTATGCTTTTTATTTGGCCCCGGATGGATAAACTAAATAGAATTAAAATTATACAAGTAAATGTTATTTCAAACCCTCCAGTAGCAGGAAATAGCTTTATAACAAAATTACATAACAGCTGGTGCTGCTGCCAGTGACCAGAATGGTAATGTTTTCCTTTGATTTCCTTGCAACTGCACAGGGTTATTTAGCTCTTCAGAGACTTTCAGCCAAGGGGCAGAGCTAACAGACAGTAGGGCTTTTATAGGAATAAATAAATATTATGTTGTAGTCTGAAGTGTCTTTTCCTCCTGTGAAATCAACTTTGCAAGTTGATGTCACCATTTTAAATGCGTATAAGATATGGGCATTGCTTCTCAAACGTGAAGCAATATTTAAATCACCAAAGACACATGCTTCAATGCAGGTTCTGATTCCCAGTTCTGGGTTGGTCCTGAGATGCTACTTTTTGAACAAGCTTTGATTTTGATGGCCCTCTACCTGCTCTTTCAGGAGCAGGCATTCACACCACTGATTATCTTTGTCAAAAGGGACCGGTGCTGTCTGGCTTGTCCTTAATTTTAATGATTGGGCCAATTGATGATCAGGGGGCTTGCGATTTGAATCAGCAGCTGAAGCTCACACACCATTGTCCTCTGCCTCAGTCCACTGTTCCCTTCCAGGCAAGGACTGTGTTGCATTCAGTGTTTCTACTGCTCAGATCCCAGGAAATGTTTCTTAAACGAACCTTTTGTTCAGTTAAGTGTGTTTTTTAAATTAGATTTCAATAAACACTTGTTAAAACTCATTAAACACATTTCACTCACATTCACCTGTTTGTTTGAGGAAGACTTTTAAACTCTGAGTTCAAAATGCCAGCCCATCTGAGTTCTCCGCAGAACCAACTCCAAAATTTCAGAAGTTGGAATCAGCAGTTATGAGGTGGAACAGAAAGGAAACTAGACAGGACAAATGGGTGGGCTCTCATTGTCTGAGAGGTAAAACACTTTAAAATGAAAAAGAGAATTCACAGTGCCCACTCCTGTTCCATCAGGTCACTGCACAATTCTCCTCAGGACAGGGACCAACTTAGCTTCCCATCCTGGAGTGCCATGGAAGGTCAAAATGTCTCTTTATGAGTTCATAAGATCTTAGAAACAAATTGCATTAAAATTCTGAGCTTCACATTTGTAGGTTGATACCTGGAGACCCTACAAAGGAGATTATGATTTTAAAGACCACTTGACGCCTAGCACTTAACCAGTTTTTTCAGAGCAAAATAAAATGGAAACGTTTGTATTTATCACAGATATCTTCACAGAGCCCTTGCTGTAGCTGGGTCGCATACAGAGCAGAAGAGGCACAGAAGGGATGGAATCTGTGCAACACAACAGCTACAAGTTTACAGTCTTCCACCTTCCAGAATAGTCATGCGGTGAGGAATGGAGAGGAAGATCAGGATGGAATTACACATACAGCCTCTGACTGTCATGTCTCTTAGAAATAAAACTGCACAGATGCTAGCATAAGACTTGTTCAAAATAGCATGTGTTGCAGAATGACAATGAAAGTTAAATGTATGCCAAGATATACTAGTACTAGTTTCAGAGGTTTCATACCATTGTGAGAAAGTGTACCCATGTGTTCAAGTCATGCAATGCAGTGTGCTCAGAGGTAGAATACAGCTTTTTATTTATTTATTTTCATGATCTCCAGCTAGAGTCAAAATAGTGAAATCTCTTTTTTATTATGTGACTAGAGACCGGGTTCACGAAGATTCGTGCACTCAAGGGGTGGGGGAGGTCCCTCAGCCTGGCCTACACCTTCGAACAGGCCAGGAGCCCTCAGGATGTCTGACTGACAGGTTAGGTCCATGTGGGAAGCGGGCCTCAGACACAGTCTGGCCTCCTTCTAAGGGAGGTGACCTGTGAGCTGACTGAGGGACAGCGCCAGCCTGAGTTGCCAGCCCCACCCCTCAACTGCCACTGCTGATCACCGCCATCCCTCAGTTTCTGTCCCCCCGATCTCCGGCTCCTCCTTCTGCCTGCTGGCATCCACCTTGGCTGGCCTGGCACCACCTGCTTGCCAGCCGCACCCCCACTGACTGGTCGTTCAGCTGTTCAGTCGATTTGCATATTAGGCTTTTATTACATAGGATGGTCTATTAGGCAGTTATTAGACTTTATTAAATATGCTTAAATTCAGGGAAGTATAAAATGGCCCTCCATTTTGCATCTTATTTTATAATGTAACATGGCAAACCTTGGAGGGTTTCTTTCAGTAAAATATAAGTTCCTAACTAATTCACAAGCTGAGAAATAAGTGCCACCCCTGCCTTTGAAAAGTTGATAAAGGGAGCAGACAACCATGTATCCAGGAACTTATAATGAGTAATGTAGAAGGGCATGCACAGGCTCTGTTGGCAGCACAGAAGGAAAGACAATTAGCTGTGCTCTGGGACTGGTGAAAATGGTCTTCACAAAGATGGTAATCTTAAAAAGAAATAGGGAGGAATTCAAAAATTAAAATCTTATAGGAAGCAGAATATTAGTATGTTGTCCATGTTTCTCTCTACAGATAGCTTATTAGTTCAAGGGAAAAGTGGTAACTGTAGTGAAAATATTAGACACCACTGAAAACTTAAGAGTAACATCACCAGGGGCAGTAGACAGACACTGAGTGCCTTCACATTTGATACCCCAGGAATCACAGTTATATATTATTCTGGTGATGCTACATCAGGCAAAGAAACATTCTATAAAATAAGTTGCCTTTGGTCTTAAAATATCAATATCGTTAAACGGAGACTTTAGAAACAATGCAAATATAGTATGTAATCCTAGGCTGAATTCTATATCAGAGCAGGGACATATTATATAGGACATCATTGGGTGTGTCAAAAGTGCAACATGGGATGAATATTAGATGAAACCATGGCATCACTACAACATTAAGTAACTCTAAGAGCTGTGTTGTTAATATATAAGAGAAGATCCTTGTTCTTAGGGAAAAACAACAACATAAATGAGTATATTGCTCTCAAATGATGAAGGGAAAAACTGGCAAGGCCATTCAACACTTAGAGCACATATGTAATAACACAAAATAATGAACTTACATAGAGTATTAAAAAAATAAAATGCTGTTCTCAAAATGTGTGTTTAGTGGTGGGTGGTATTTGGAAATAAGCCTCAAAAAAGGTATGTTGAGAACAAGTAATTAACTACATGCTTTGAACCGTAATGAGAGTTTATCCTGTATACATAATATTTGCAGTGAAGACTTTCAAATTGTATTTTTTAAGAAAGTTGTTTTTGTGCCTTACCAAATATAAAGATATGAACATTTTAAAATGATTGGAGTTGCTGAGCAACAATAGATTACAGAGAACACAGAGTGCAGGCGTGTGTGTGTGTGTGTGTGTGTGTGTGTGTGTGTGTGAATTTACTATATTATGAATACACTAGAGGCCCAGTGCATGAATTCATGCAGGGATGGGATCCCTCGGCCTACCCGGCAATCTAGCTGATCAAGCTGTCTCGACCAGTCCTTATTGTGGCCTATGGGAGCTGGCCGGCTGGGGATGGGCCCCAGTTGGGGTGATTGGGATGGCCAGGGTGGGACCACAGGGGGGCTTCAGGTTGTGTCCAACCCTCTTGCCCAGTCCCAACTGGCTGGACCCCAGCTGCAAGCTAACTTACTGGTTGGAGTGTCTGCCCCTGGTAGTCAGTGCACATCATGGTGACTGGGTAAGCAGTGTACCAAAAGGTCGATCAATAGCTCAGAAACTTAGCATATTACACTTTTATTACATAAAATGATCAGAAAGAATGCGCTAATTAATAATCACACAGTTTGGGAAATTCCTCTTTACTTAAAAATATAAATTCTATCCCTACTTTATATCATATTTAAAAATATATTTAAAGACTAAATTAAACAGTAAAAATGTACTGAAAGAAAATATTAAACATATTTAAGTTTGGAGTGAAGGCCTTCCCACATAATACAGTGTCATGTCAAATCTATTTTGCTTTTTGGTTTGCAGTGTTCTTGAAAAAAGTTATCAGACCAGATCCTTGAGTATTAGCTCTCTTTAGAGGTTTCTCTTCTTTTTCCAGATCCCCAAATCTTCCCCATAATAGCCCTCCAGACCCACTTTGTCTACTCTGCAATAGACCCTTTCACTTTTCCTTTCCAACTTGGAGCTATTATTATTATTATTATTATTATTATTATTATTATTATCATCATCATCATCATCCTTTCTAGCACATTCCTTTACCAATTTTCAAAAGTATGGTCCAGAAGCCTGCAGATTTGATTAAGTAGATTTGAAAATTCTATTGGCTTTTCAAACTCAACATGTCCAAACCAACTCGTTTCCTTCATTCTCTATTGCTGCAATTCCAAGAAAGGAGATCATGTCCCTGGTACTGCTTAATGGGATCTTTTGTTCATTGTTACAGAGGGAAACCTTGGAATAATCTGACTTCAAGCCTTCCTCATCCAATTCCATATCCATCACCATGGATTCCATCCTGGTAGTGCCTCCTTTTTCTCTCACCAATCTTGATTTATTTCAAATTATTATTATTCTTTCCCCTTTGTATAAAAACATTTATGTTAATTTTAGTTTTTAATTTAAAATGTTATCATTAATGAACATTGACAAATGATATAACTAGCAGGCCTATAGATTATGGTTTGTTTGTTTTTTTGCATAGATCTAATACTGAATAGATGGTTCTTTGTAAGATCTTTACACCCTCAAGATAGTCTTTATCTTCATGGGTAGCCATTCCTCCCCTGAACAACTTACAATGCATGTAGACAGTGTGTGTCACCTCTGCAGACACTATGATTTCCAATTCTGATAAGGTTTTCATCCTGATTTTGAACCTAGGAAGCTCAAATAAAAACAAATAGTGTTTTGTTGGATATTTACTTTTCTCTTGATTTCATCTGACTTCTCTTGTACATAATTTCCTGTTCCCACTGTTTCTTCATTTATTTTTACTGTTTATTGTACTCTATCTTTTTCAGGTACCATTATCTGTTGCTTTTTGTTTGTTTGCTTGTTTGTTTTTTAATCCTGACCCAAGGGTATTTCTCCATTGATTTTTAGAGACGGTGGAAGAAAGAGGGAAAGACAGAAAGAAATATCGATGTGAGAGAAACACATAGATTGTTTGCCTCTGCACGAGCCCCAACCAAGGCCCAGGCCAGGGAGGACCCTGTAACCTAGGTATGCTCCCTTGATCAGAATTGAACCCAGGACCCTTTGGTCTGTAGGTGGACGCCCTATCCACTGAGCAAAATCAGATGGGGCATCTGTTTTGTTTGTATGAGGCGAAATCCTTAAGAAATCAAAGAATTATTCTTTACCTAAAATAAACTGTTCTCTCTGTCTGGTCCCATTCATACTGTGCAAGTTCTGGGGGTCACTCACCAAAGCCTTTTGTATCATCCTTTTTTCAACTACACAGGCTATTCCTTGAAGACAATTTATCCTCTCTGCTTCTTTGTATTTGTTTCTGCAATTTGGGATGTCTCTTTCACATAAAATATCTCTACTGCCTCCACCTCCCAAAATCAAATTCAATGTCAACAGCAGGGAATGAGTTGGTTATGCTCTTACTGTGAAAATAAGCATAAACAGCCACAGTTGTTCTTAGTATTTTGTTTATGTGGTCATATTAGTATTTTCTTTTGAGATACATAGAGTACTATATTTAGAGATACATTTAGTATATTGGAATGCTCTACTGAGGAAATAAGAGACCCAAATTTTATTCATAGACATACCACAAATTTTCTGCAATATTTGGAAGTGATTATTTTTTCCTTTTCCATCAAATTTGTATAGTTTTATTTTTATTTATTTTTTTATTGGAAGAGTCACAGGAGAAGCTGAAGAGTTATTGGGCCAGTAGCCTGAGTGCATCCATGAGTATATAGTTTGGGTATGGGTTCTGTTTTATCTCTATAGTCCTACTGAGTGCAGCACCTTCCCAATCCGAATGTCCACTGTGAATGTTTGTCCACATCTTAAACATTCATGAATCCACAGATTCAATGTTGACAGCAGGTACTTTTGGTAAAATTATTTTTTTAATAGAGGAAATTAGAATTACTCTGGAGCCTCTTTTCTATTCATTAAGTGTAGGTGTTTCAGTTTGGTTTTTAATTGCATTTTCTTGGAAAGTGTGGTATGGTGGAAAGCATATTGAAATGGAATTTGGGATCCAAAGACTTTGTTTTTTATGAAAAACACCCAAATTTTCTGTGCCTAAATGTTCTGTTTTACAAAATGTGTTTTCTTCTCAAAAAATGGCTGCATTTCTGAGAAATCAGAAATAATTAAAGGAAGAATAACATCATCTATTTTTCAGGGCAGCTGTGACATTAGAACCAGGAAGGGCTCCATCATTTGGGCAGGCAACAAAGTGTCTAAAATCCCTTATGGTGTCAGGAGTATTCTGTTAGTTGTGTCATGCATTTGGGCACTGTTTATATGTGATTTGGGCCATATTGCATGCCATTTCAGGATTCTGTTTCTTAAGTATTTTAGGCAATTTCAAAACATTTATTTTATGCTATAATCAGCCCAAACCCATTTCTGTTGCTTTAAAAGTAGTAACTCTGCCTTATGCAATCAATTTATATGGTCCACAGTCCATAGAAAAGACTTATAAGAAAATTAGAAAAAAAGATGATTGAACCTTAAATGTTTGAAGCTGAAGCAAATCTCAGTGTCCATAGATAATAATATTACTATTGCTAATAGAAAATAACCTTAGTGAGAATTCACTATATGTTAAGAGCCGTATTAAACCTTTCTATTCCTTATTTTCTATAACTCATGGAAGATATAGGAATTTAAGTTTAGGGGAAAAGAGCCATGTAGAAAGACATGGCCTGCAATTTAAGTGCTTGATGATGGTGATGATGATGAATGAACAGAATCACAGTTAGACTCAAAGATCATACATTTTTGAGTTTGAGTGTCCCGATTCCTACTAATTCTATTGGCAATAACCCCAACTCCGAGTAAATTTCCTTCATATTCAAAATGAAAGAAAGATTTATATAACTGTTGATTGTAGTGGTAACTGCTATGTCTCCTGAAATTAGTGTCAATTTAGTGGTAAGCATGCCCCTTGGCTAATTCTTAAATTTTTCAGGTCTATTGAATTTATTTGTGAAGTAGTTAATCTCTTCTAATGGTTGATATTCAGGTCATAGGAACCATTTGAAAAAGGGCCGTATTTGTGACTTTACCTACTGGGAGGAATGGCATTGTGCACGGTCACATTTTGGTATCGGGCCAACTAGCCCAATTTCAATAAGTTCTCTTTGCTATTAAAAATAGCTTACCTTAATAAATTGCTAAAATGGGTAAACAGTAATGTATAATTAAATGTAATCAAAGTAAGATACCAAATAAAAATTTAAGTAAATTAAGCTAACAACTTATTAAGGTCCTTTCAGAATTAAAGACATTAAAAAGTCTCAGGATTAAAATAATTAAAATATTCCTGGTTAAGCTTGAAGTGGGGAAATGTTAGTTAGGCAATTATTTATTGTCCAGAGTGGGGTTGTTAGGATGAGATATAACTGGCCAAGAGCGGACTCTTCATCTTCTATCAGCAGCATGGAAATCTTAACCAGCCCTCTTCTCACATAGTCTTCTCAAAGTTTCCACCTTGTCTTGAATTTGAGTTGGCTCTGTGAAATTATCCCTGCACCCTCCAATGCATCTCTGAAGAAGTTAAATAAAAACTCCGTATAGATTGTGCTTATTCATGGATCGTTGTGTTTGCAGCAGTAGCCCCTGTTTAGAAGAGGTCCAAGGCATATTCAGCACTCGATTCAGGTGAAAGAATGAAAAAAATGGATGAATGCATGAAAAACAGAACAAAACAATATTCTGTTAAGAAGTAAGCTTCTTGCCCTAGCCGGTTTGGCTCAGTGGATAGAGTGTCTGCCTGCAGACTGAAGAGTCCCAGGTTCAGTTCTGGTCAAGGTCACATGCCTGGGTCAATGATTCTCTCTCATCATTGATATTTCTTTCTCTCTTCCTCTTTCTTCCTCTCTGAAATCAATCTATATGTAAGCTTCTGGCCATAAACATAGATTAAAGAACAAATATCACTTTATTTGCAATGGTTTAAGATCTGATTAAACCATTTCCCTATTTTGGGGAGGTAAACTGCTATACCCTACCATAACCACTACATCTGTTGTGTCAGAGGCTGGTAATTTGTGTTATGGACGGTATGGCATCATACATGGTTACATTTTGGTATATGCACGATGCCATTCCTCCCAATGTAGTATTGACTGTATTTGCTTATCTTCTGTGTGTTAGCAGAGTATTCCTTATCTCTCCTGCCCGTCCTTCTCTCTGGTTTTATATTTAAATGTTGTTTAAATATAAAACCAGAATAACCTTCAAGAAAAGAATGTATCCTTCTTTTTTGAAATTATACTCTTAAACTAATCTTTAAAAAAGTTTATTGAATTAGAATTTGAGAATATTAAATAATAATTTGTGTAAAATTTATTTTTTAATATTTCCAAAGTAAATTATTTTAGGTAACATTGAAATATTTATTTTGATTTCAATAATATTCTCAACATATATAATTTTTACTCAGTCATTTACAAAGACCTGAATAACTATCGGTGTGAATGTAAAACAATACAGCCACTATGGAAAATAATATAGAAATTCTTAAAAAAATTATAAGTAGAACTACCATACCATCCAACAATCCAATTTCTGGGTATGTATTCATAGGAATTAAAATCAAGATCCTAGAGATATCTGCACTCCCATATTCACTGAAGCATTATTTACAATAGCCAAATATTTAAGCAACCTTAATGTTCATTGATAGATAAATGAAGAAAATTTGTGTGTGTATATATATATTTACCCTTAAAAAAGAAAGAAATCCTGACACATGCTACAATACGGATGAACTCTGAGAACATTATTGGAAGGGAAATAAACTAATCACAAAAGGACAAATACTGCATAATCTCATCACTTGTATGAGCTATTGAAAGTGGTTAATCCCATTGAAGCAGAAAGTAGAATGGTGTTTGCCAGGGTTTGGGGATATGGGGAATTGCTGTTCAATGGTTATAAAATTTATGTCATGCAAGATGCTTAAGTTTCAGAGATCTGTTGCACAACATCCTGCCTATAGTTAACAATGCTGTTATGTACACTTAGAGTTGTTAGGCCAGCCAGTGTGGGTCCGTGTTTGAGCATCAACTCATGAATCAAGAAGTCACCAATTTGATTCCTGGTAAGGACACATGTCCAGGTTGCTGGCTCAATCCCCAGGGCGGGGCATGCCAGAGGCAACCAATTGATGATGTTTCTCTCATGGATGTTTCTGTCTCTATCTCTCTACCTCCCACTTTCTCCAAAGATCAATATAAACATATTTAAAAAAAATTGTTAGATTTAAAAAAATAGGTAGATTTCATGTTACATGGTTTTTGCACAATAAAACATACACAAAAGATCTATATCAATTACATTTGATAATATATTTTGCTACCTGATGAATGATGCATTAAAAAAACATGAAGACAATTTGATTAAGCAGAGAAAAGTTAATGATTATTATCCAAAGTGAATTTGGTTTTCTAGAGAGCTTCCCAAATTTGTTTTACTACAATTAAATATTTTCTCCTCTCACAAAGAACTTGGAATGATAATTTGCATGAAGAAATTTGTATTATCCTGTTCCAGAGCCCTATTCTAATGGTTAGGGGTTGTGAATCACAATATAATTAAACAGCCTGTTAAATGATGGATTGGATTATTGTGGTTGCTGCCAACTGGAATAATTAGAGAGTTGCAGTAATTGCTCAAGTGAGAGTGATTGTTTTATAGCACAACCTGATCTTTCTCACCTGAGATATTTGGGAGAGAGCAGACATCTTTCAGTGGCAGCCTCCCTGGGTAGTTTGGGCTCACAGCCTTTTCTGCGCTGTTGCTGGGTCCAGCACTTGCAGGGCTCACTGCAGAGTTAGCAAGCTCCTTGGCATTCCTCCCACCTACATGTCAGTTCCTCCCTACTTGGGCATTCTCCACAGTCCTCCCTCAGCATGCTGGTCCCTTCCCCATGAGCCAGCCTGATTGTGCATTTTGCAGAGGGGAAAACCATCCCTCCACTGAAGGAATGGCAATATTTATCTTTATGCCTCAATGGCAGCTGGAGAAGGAGAATTACACAGACACAGTGCAAAGCCGAGAGCAGGGGGTGTGAATGGCGAGCCACTACCAGAAGCTATTAGAAAGGAAGAAACTCTGAAGTCAAAACATGTGCAAATAATATATCCAATGTGATAGAGTCATGGTCTACTTTGACAGTTCCCCACAGGCTCTCTCATCTCACCTTCTGCTCCCTGGGAGTGTCCCTGAGCTTCACTGCCACTGCCATGGGGCACTGTTTGAGGGAGTGTAATCCCTTTCAAGGGGTAGGATCCCTGTATCCCCAACCTGCAAAGGCTTCTAGAGACTAATTTCACTGCCTTCCCTCAGGCCTCTCTTGGCTGGAGGCGCTTGGCCTTCAGGGCAGGAATGCTGAGCTCTGCTGTAGCTTTCTTTACAACCTCTTTGAAGCCAAAACCAACTGACTCAGGACTCATAAAATCCATCCCCAAGTCTTTTTCCCAGGATCTCTTACTAAGACTATAGAACCGGACAGAAGAATAGACATAGTTCTGTCCTCTCAATCAATCTCCAGGAAACTGTAAAGAGAAGTCTGCACCTTCTGCCACAGCCTGTTGGGCATGGGTTCAGAATTGCACTCAGACTCTGTCATTCATCAGGAGACCTTGCCTGGTTGCAGGTGCTTTCCACATCGCTCAGCTACCTGCATTGTTTTTACAAAGATTGGAATACGCATGTACAGGGTCTCTTATAATTCCTGGATCCTAATAAATATGGTATAAATATTTGCTTAAAAGTGTAGTTACATTCTAAGTACAGTACAACTCCCAACACATCTATCATCGAGAATAGCAGGTTAGGGTCAGGGTGCTGTGGGCATGTCACAGGATATGATTATTGATAATAGGCCTGGGCCCACTAACTGAAATGTTATTATTTTGAAAAGTGAGTACATAAGTTACAATGGGGTTTCTTACATGTTTTAAAACAGTTTTATACAAAGATTTGGTAATGAGCCCCTAGCTTTTATAGGTCATGAAACACATCTTATGTTCAAACATTGGGTAGAGTTTTCTCTCAAAACCATTTCTATTCTTTTACTTGGTCTGTGTTGCTTCCCATTTATTAAATATCGATGTGGTTTAAAATCCATCTGTTTATATTTATGAGAAATGAGACTCTCAACATTTTACAATTAAATGAGAACCATTAAATATTTAGTTTTAATTCATTGATTTACTATAGAACAATTCAGAGTTTTTATCCAATGGCTTATACATTTTACACTCTATTTAGTATTAGTGTGCACCATATTTTGATACTATATAGAGAAGTAAATTACTGGCAAAGCATATGTCTTTAAAATCTACAAAATGTGATATAATTCTACAAACATTCTAAATACCCCAACATTAAATTGTGATATAAAAACTTGAACTACTTAATGCAAAACTATAACATAATCACCCACCTTTTTTGTATATTCTTTCCTTTTGTAGGACAACCAGAATCGATACAGATACAGTATACATGTTATGGTCCCTTGAATGTTTGACAGTAGCGAAGGTCTGAAACTTAGAAAGACTGGGCTGGAGGAGTTTTTTGTGGTACCTGTAACAGAAGTTTCCAAAATCCTCTGTTTATGAAAAATCAATATGCACAAATGAGCCCAGTTAATGTCTGTAGCATCTCAATACCTGTAAAAGGCTTTAAAAAATCACTAAATTCTTCCTGCAAAGAAAGAGATTCTACCAATTTGTATGTTTTCCTGATATAAAGTAATTTGTTAATGCATGATTTGCCCAGTGCATCGATTTAATTTAATATAATAACTAGGCGCTTTTTGAGTCTCACAAGCATCAGTAGTCTTATAGCACACTCACTGGCACTGCTAGTGTGTTATGGAACTAAAAGAGGAGCAGAGGTGAGGTACAGAGGAGCCAGGGCGTGTTAGAAGACACCTGGAAGGGACTGCAGATGGTGGAAGTGGAAGAAACATTATGTCAGCCACTGAGATAGGGGCAGAGTTTCTAGTGTTCACAATGGTCAAATGGACCATCTACTGTTTCTTCTTTCTTTCTTTTTAAAAAAAATATATCTTATGGATATTTTACAAAGAGGAAGGGAGAGAGAGTTAGAAACATTGATGAGGGAGAGACATCGATCAGCTGCCTCTTGCACACCACCCACTGGGGATGTACCCACAACCAAGGTACATGCTCTTGACCGGAATCGAATCTGGGACTCTCCAGTCCGCAGACTGACGCTCTATCTGCTGAGCCAAACCAGTTTCGGCTGTTTTTTCTTTCCTAATAGGACACTTGTATTCTATCATCACTTGTCTTCTATCCTGCTGCAGGTGGTCTTACAGACACAGCTATTCTATCTAGATTTTTAAAATATTATTTGATTTCTAATGGATTTTAGGCTAGATCAATATTTCAATTTAATAGAAGTATGCATTTACCACCCTGTTAAAATCTGTTAGTCTTAGATGAAATTGTTCTAATGTGGGCCCCTGTGTTGAACACTTAGGATGATCAGTAGGGGTGGATAGTGTACGTAGATCAGAAACATGGGCTCTGGAGCCACTATCCTCATTGTAAATCTATCTGTGTCATACTGGCAAGTCATGTCTCAGCGACCTCATCTGTAAACTGGGGACAATGATACCTGCCACCTTAGAGAGCTATAGAGAGGTTTAATTAGGTGAATCTCCATAAAGTACTTTTTATAATACCTGGCCAAAGGTAAACAACACAATAATCCTTAACTATGATGTTCTTGGTAACTATGGGTAGTATTTACTACAAATTGTCTTAAATTCCAAAACAGTTGAAATTTATTTCATTCTTGTAACAATTATAAAATGAAGGATCTGTGATCCCATACCAGAATTCAGCTTTTCTGGATTTCAGTTTCAATAGAACATTTTTCTTTAGGGAAAACACAACACCTTCAACACCTTTCCCTTCCACATGTCAAAAATATATTAAAAAAATAGTATTATACATCTTTTCTAATACCACTAAAATATGACTTATATTGTAACTGTTAATAAATTATGACTATTATTAATAGCTGTCATTTATTGGACAGTCTCCAAGTGTCAGGCACTGAGCAAGGAGCTCTATAAATATGTTATCATTTAATTTTCCTTACAAAACTATGAGGCAGTAATTGTCATCTTTATCTGCCAATGAGGAGCCTAAGATGATAAGAAATATTGAGTGATTTAGTAACGCTCACACAGCTAATTTTGGAGTTGGAATTAGAAAATCCTGCTTGCCAGTGTCTTTATGCAAATCCTTTTTACCATGTTTCCTCCCTATACAATAGATTATTCTAAAAACACTTCCTTCCTCTTCAATACCATGGCAAGTAGGATATTAGCTACTCAATTACATTGAGTGCTACAGAAAATGCTACTTGAGTATATAAAGCAATATAAATAGATATAGCCATAGCTATATATAAGTGTGTATTCCTACTTATACCATTTTAAAAACAAAAGTATTATATATAATACATTAATCTCGTATATCACATTTCTATTTTTTCTTATAGTAGTATTAATATATTTGATAACATTTTTACTCTTTACTAAAACAGATTTTTATATATATTCTATATCAGTGAGGTTTTATCTGCTTTATTTATTTATTCAACATTGATCTTAAGAGTTTTACTTAGTTACAGCGAGACTAGTGTGTAGAAAGCTAGCCAACAGAATGAGAAAGAAAGAAACAACACAGTAAACTTGCCTCACAGTGAAGTATTATTGATTTGTATTTGCTGTGATTCAGGTTAGAACTAGAGGCCTTTTGCCCCCTGGAAGTGCAAATAAAAAGATCAGTGTACAACATGAATCTACCAATTAATGCAGTATTTAGGAGAGCTGAACCTACTTTAAAATGAAATAATTTGGGCTATTATTCTCTGGACACTTATCACCCATGGGGTCAATTAAGAAGACATATGTAAGAGATTTTCTGGGCAAACCTGTGATAGGAAAAACTAAAAAACGATAGCACAGTATGTTTATGCTTTCTATTTGATTCCTTTTGCCTTGTGGACAAACACAGTAGGTATCTGTTAAGAGCACTAAGTTCAAGTGGCACTTTTCCTCTTTACATGGGCCTGCCTGCAGAGCAGCAGAATGGGATAAATCACAATGGCCTTCACAGGCACAGTGGCCCCAGGATGCCAGAGGCCAAGTAGGAGATTACAAGTATTACTGGGTTGTTGCTGTAACTTCTCAGGAAGGAGGAAGGCCTCGCAGCTTCAGACTTTCCCAGGGGAACTCTGGGGAGATAAAGATATTTTCAGGCCCTTGACCTGGAGTCATGGACACCTGGTCAAAGAAACTCCTGTTTTTATTTGCCTGCAAAAAAGCAGCATTCTTTTTTTTTTTTTTTTGGAAAGATGTTTGCTATTAGAAATAAGCCATATTATTAGAGGCAAACTAGTTACAGGGATACATGTATGTCCCCATGATATATTCCAGGGTATTATAAATCAAAGGAGGAGAGAGTTGTGTATTGAATCGGTCTTCTGCTTAGAAGTGTGATAAAGGGGTTTCTTTCCCAGTAGGTCCATGAGGTCTTTATGATCCTTCCCTTTCTACCTCATTACTCATCTTGACTCCATTGCCTCCAGGCATCATCCTCTTTGCAGTAGGAATGCATTAGACATATTCCTTCCTCAGGCCTTCATTCCATGCTGGTCCCTGCCTGGAAATACACCATATTTATTCTTCACTCAATTAGTTGACCCTGCTCCTCCTTCAGATCTCAAACTCCAACTTCACTTCTTCAGGGAACTCTTTCCTGGCCTCTTCCCTCCCTCCTGTGATAAGCTCAGGCATTCCTGCTATCCTCTTTCATAGTGTATTAGTTTCCTGCTGCTGCTACAATAAAGTACCACAAATGGGATTATTTAGAACAGCAGGCATTTATTCTCTACTTCTGGAGGGTGGAAGTGGGAAATCATGGTATCGGCGAGGCCATATTCTCTCTGAAGGCTCCAGGAGGAAATCTGTTCCTTGCCTCTCTCTTTGCTTCCAGTGTTGCTTGCAATTCTTGGCGTTCCTTGATTTGTAGATGCATCACTTTTATCTCTTCATCTGTCATCACAGAGCATTCTCCTTCTGTCTCTTCTCATCTTCTTCCCTCCATGCAAATTGGCTTCTGCAGTTATTGTCTTATTACCAGGAGACCGGCCATATTGAATTAGAGTCTACCCTAATGACATCATCTTACCTTGACTGCATGTGCAAAGATCCAATTTCCAAATAAGGTTACACTTAAGGTATTAGGAGGAAAGGACTTCAAGATATTTTGGAAAGAGACCAATTCAACCCATAGCATATAGAAACCTGTACTTTGCATTTAAAGCATCCAGTACAATCTGTGATTGTACATGTATTGTGTGATTGTTAGTTGTTTCAAGTATGTCTTCTACAATGAACTATGGTGTGAATTTTTTCATCTCTAGCTCCATCCAGCCTTTATGTTTTCCTCTTATCCAGGGAGTAATCCATCTTTATCCGAAGGATTTGTTGGTGCATGGTTGATGCTTAAAATTTCTATGAGTGCATCTTTTCTTCTCTTCACCTCATGTGCAAAATATTCCTCATTTCTTTCTTCTCCAAGGCAGGTGTCTTTAATAGGCTCTTTGAATTTGAGAGGAAAAAGCTCCCACACAGAGGTGATTATTGAGGCAGAGGTTATGTAGTGGCCATTGATGGTAAGTGTAGATGTTGGCATTGTGGCCTCTTTGACCAAAATACATATTGTTAATCTAAATTTAGCAGTAAAATGGTTTAGAACATACTGAAATTCTGACTTTGGAAATTGCTTATGCTTTTATTTTGCCTTTGAGACATTTTTGTTTATTGTAGTGGGGAAAGATTGTTATTTTCATTTGGGATAGTTAAGACATCTGTTATCAATTATAGCTAGACACATTTGAAGTAAGGAAGTCTCTGAACTGGGAATATAGAGCATATTAAAATAATATCATGAATGATGAAACTTTTAAACTAAGGATTTGGTAGTCTAAATGTTATTCTCTTTTGATGCCACAGAGGTCACTTATCTAAAAGCATGCATCAATCAGTCCACTGCCTTATGTTAGCAAATTATTATTGGTTCGCTTAGAATGATTTTTCATAATTTAACTTGTTCTGCATTAGCTAGCTATTATCATGTTTGCATACTTAGATTGTCTGACTAATTATAGCAGAAGGCTGCATTCTGATATATTTGGGTTTTAAGGTAGTTTGGATTTATTTTGAATTTTCAATTTTTTTTCTTAACTGGAAATACCACTTACTGTTAGATTTACAAAAACACATCCTTGGCCATATATATTGGCAATTAATATATTTTTATTATTCATAAATAGCTTGCCATTTTAGATTCCCAGTGTAGTTCCATTATTTTCATTCTAGTTTTATTTGCAACTCTGAAGTGCTATTAAGGTTGAGAACTCTAAAATACAGCATAAAAATCTCTCTTTAGAAAGATAACTTGTAAATGATGATCTCTGATGATTGACTGAATTATCCCTGCCTTTTCATGTACAAAGCCATGAGCATACTTGGCTCATTTCCCCCACAAGTAGGTCTGTATAACATCTTAGTTATTAGACTTGAATTCATGATATGTTATTTTTGTTTTGTGGTTGTTGATGTTTTAAATAAAGTGAGCTGAAATGAAATCGTAACATATCATGAAACATTTGTTTTACATTTTAATGCTAAAGATACCTTGAGTTATATTTATTCAGTTTGGTATCTGTTACAGGAACAATTTTATTTATTTATTTATTTATTTTTTAATATATTTTATTGATTTTTTTTTTACAGAGAGGAAGGTAGAGGGATAGAGAGTTAGAAACATTGATGAGAGAGAGACATCAATCAGCTGCCTCTTGCATGTCCTCTATTGGGGATGTGCCCACAACCAAGGTACATGCCCTTGGCCAGAATCGAACCTGGGACCTTTCAGTCTGAAGACCGATGCTCTATCCACTGAGTCAAACCAATTTTGGCTTATTTTTAATTTAAGAAAAAAAATTGTCCTGAAAAATAACAATGTTATGTGTTGCAAAGTAAATAAGCTTAGTAATAACCCTGTTAAATGTCAATGCCACAGCTGCACAATAGTTAAATATATTTTTAGTGTGCAATGCACTTTCCCAAAAGACAATAGTTTCACTTCAGCAAGTCTGTTAAATATGTTTTGATCAGGGTAAATGTGGGATGATTGCAACTGATAGCAAAACTGGGTGAGTTATGGTTCTTTGAAAATAAAGATGAGAAACTTAACAATAATGTTTACCAAGGTGATAGCTAGACCAGTGATCACTACAAATTATGAGGAGAAAGGGGGTTAAATAGATAATGGGATTAAGAAAGATTATATAAATCACCAGGTAATATAAACTCTCTGAATGCCATGGCTTCTAATGTTTTCAAAACATAAATTAAAACGATAAATGATAGCATCATTTAATAGTCTAAATGGATAATACTTTATCATAATTTCTAAGAAAAATTTCCAATTAATAATTTAACTTTTATTTTTAATCTTTTGAAAAGCAATAAAGTACCACAACGATATGCACAGAATAACTTGTATTTTGCTTTACTTTTACTTTCATATGTGGTATATTGAAAATCTCTGGCCTTTGACTTCATACTAAACTACATGTAAAATAAATATATTAAATAGAGTGAAAATATTGATATTGATGTGTTTATTTCTTTTCAAAAGTGAACACTATTGGGCAAATCTAATTTATTTATTAAAGAAAACAGATTTTAGAGGTATAATTCACATACTATGAAATTCACCCATTTAAAGTGTACAATTCAATGTTATTTAGGATGTCCATAGATATGTGCAGTCATCACCACAGTTAATTTTAGAACATTTTCATCAACATAAAGAGAAAGCTGGGTGCCCTTTAGTTACTACCCTTTTGTGCCATCATTTCCAACCAGCCCCACCCCTGAGCAATCACTAAGTTACTTTCTGTGTCTATAGATTTGTCTGTTCTAGACATTTTATAAAACTAAATCATAAAGAATGTGATCATTTATGACTGGCTTCTTTTACTTAGCATGATGTTTTCAAGGTTCACACATATTCTTTTTCATCATTGAATAATTATAATATGGATAAAGGGCATTTTTTTCAGTCATCTTTTGATGGATCTTGTTTTCACCTCTCAGATATTGTAAATAGTGTTGCTATGAATATTTGTGTTTTAAATTATTTGGCATATATAACCAGGAAAAGAATTGCTAGCTCATGTGGAAGCCTGTGTTTAAACAATTGAGGAACTGCCAAACTATTTTCCAAAGTGGCTGCAACATTTACAATCCCACTCAACTGTGCATGTTCTGATTTCTCCCCATCCTCACCAGTAGTTATTATCTGACTTCTCAATTCTAGTCATTACTATGGTGTGTGAAGTGGTATCTTATTATGTATTTGATTTGCATTTCCCTATGACTAATAATGCCAACCATGTTTTTTATGTATTTATTGGCCATTTGTATATATTCCTTAGAGCGGTACCTATTTTATTCTTTGCACATTTATTAATTGGGTTCATTCATCTTATTTTTAACCTTGGTGATTTTTAACTCTTGTTCAAGACTTCACATCTCAGCAAGATTTCTATCAAAGAAATCAAGGAAAACTCTCCATCTCAAATCCCCTTTTTGCTCTCTCCTTCCTTTTATAGTCTCAACATATACACCTCTGTTCTTATGTCGCAGGTCTCAGTTAAATGTCGCTTCCTCTTATTCTTTTAAATGGGGCCGTGGTACCCCTAACATGTGCTCCCATGGAAGAGTGTGCTTGTGTTTGCAGTACAACACTGATTCAATACTGCCTGTCAGATATAACTCTAACTATTCTGCATGCACTTTCTTTTTTAGTCCTTATATGACCTTAAGGCTAAATAACTTATCCAAGAACTCATATCCATTGAGTGCATGATCCAGGATTCAAGCCTTACTATCAGATTCCAAAGCTCAAGCTCTTAATATCTACCAGTTTGTTTTGCTCATTTTTACTATGTGTAATTACTATAAATAACCAACTTAATGTAACATAGACATTGGAGACACACAAAGGTATATACCAAGTCTCTGCTCCCCACAATATCCTTAACCCTTGTCACAGAGTAGGTGCTAGTTATGTCTTTTCCTCATGATTGAATAATTCCCTTCACCCTCAGTTCCTTTGCTTAACTTACCTTTGTTTATCTTTCAAAACACAGATCAGACATAATCTCCTATGGAGGTTGACCCTCTGAGAGCAGATCATGTGTCCATGTAAGTGTGGAGGAAAGCATCTACATTTCCCTAAACCATAGTATTTACTACATTACAATTTAACTCTTGCTTTGCCTAACTCTCCCATAATAAAATGGGATTTTTGGGGGAGCAGACGTTCAGAGAATAATAATATCCCACAATGCATTTTGTTGAATAAATGGACCTCTCTGTACTCTATATATCTCATCCATGGCATAGTTGTGTATCCACCAGTATCTGTAATAGCACTCAAGTAAATATTTGCATTTTAGCTGCATAAAATTAAAATACCAGTATGAATAATTTTCTAAAAAGTCGGGCTCTTTGCATTTTGAATATGCTAGCTATGAATGCAATAGTGTTTCATCCCCATGATGGCAAAATTCCATTCATTGCAATCATAAAGGTGATAGGTAAGAATTACTTCTCATGCTCATGGGAAGAGAAACTGAGTTCACACGCTGATTTATGCTGCTTAGGCCCGAAACTTTGGTGAATGACAGGCTTGGTGACATAAGGCAACCTCTGAACTCTGGCTTCGCATTAATTCAAATATTTTTTCCTGCTTCTTCATTCAAAAATAAATATGAGCTAAATGTAACAAAGCATGTGGTGTGTAGAAATTATTTTATATATACTTTTCTGAAGTGTCTCTATTCATATTTATTGAGGGATCCTTCTGATTTCTTGCTAAAATATAAGTAAAACAGCAGGGAGGTGACACGCTTCAGTTAGTTCTTTGAACTGCCTTCAAATGTCATGGAGGCAAAACAGTCATCTAGGGATAGAGGTTTGGTGAATGAATATAGTAGAATTCACTGCTTCTCTTCATCCTGGGAAAACATTATAAAATTTCCCTTTCTTTATCTTTTGTTCCATACTTATATTGTAAGGCTGTCATGTTAAGCCACTCATTTAATAAGATTGCCTTTGTTCTATCTAGTCTTTTATCAGTAACATTCACATATATTACTTAAATTATATATACATACTTCTGAAATAAAAAAAATGAAATGCATAGTGAAGATTTAAGCTATGTATAATTTAAGTACTGGGATGTAGTGTGGTCCACAGGGGACATAAATCTTATTCTCTCTCTCTAAATGCCAAGTGATTGGTCATTTAGAGGTCTTGAATTTAGAATTAAAACTATTCTTCTGCTTAAATACTCCTTTTGATTTAGACCAGTTGTTCTCAACCTTTCTAATGCTGCGACCTTTTAATACAGTTCCTCATGTTGTGGTGACCCCCAATCATAAAATTATTTTCATTGCTACTTCATAACTGTAATTTTGCTACTGTTATGAATCGTAATGTAAATATCTGTGTTTTCTGATGGTCTAGGCGACCTGGCTAGCAGTTCTCAAACTGTGGGTCGTGAACATGGAGAAAACCAAAGTGCCCTTCACTAGAGTACAGGTTGAGAACTGCAAGCAGGGTTGCCTAAGACCATCGGAAAACACACATTTTTACATTATGATCCATAACAGTAGCAAAATTACAGTTATGAAGTAGCAACGAAAATAATTTTATGGTTGGGGGTCACCACAACATGAGGAACTATATTAAAAGGTCGCGGCATTAGAAAGGTTGAGAACAACTGATCTAGACAGTGAAGGAGGAGAAAGGATACTTCTGCAGATGCACACATTCTACATTAATATCCTGAGCCATAAGAGAGTTCTATTAAAAATACCATCTGAGCTATAATAGCTTCTTCAAGAGCAGGCTGTAACAACACTCCAGTAACCAGCCTCATCTTTGAAATGACAAGGCCTTCTTCAAACATGCCTATAATAATCCAACTTTCCATTGTATGCCAATTGAATAATTAATTATAATACATTTGTAAGATTATTAAAAGCTTTGAATTGGGTGGAGAAAACTAAGAAGCATAAATTTTGCTTTTAATTTTTGTTTATTAAAGTAGTTGTCAGGGTTGTTTTTAATTCATTTAATATTCTCCATAATAACAAGTCTAATTAAGAAATCCACAAGAAGTCTATAAAGTTAATTGAGCAGGTGGAAATCCTAATGGGGTGTTATTGAAATTATCTTTTTTAAATTAAATTTATTGCATGGCATCGGTTAATAACATCATATAGGCTTCAAGTATACATTTCTATGATACATGATTTGTATATTACATTGATGCCCACCAGAGTCAAATCATCTTCCTTCACCATATTTTTGGCCGTTTTACCCTTTACAACTCCCTATCCCTTTCTTCTGGCAATCAGCATGCTGTTGTCTGTGTTATGAGTTTCAGTTTTATATCCCACATATGACTGAAATCATATGGTTCTTTGCTTTTCCTGATTGGCTATTTAGCTTAGTATACATAGTATTCAAGGTCCATTCATGTTGTCCCAAATGGCAGTATTTTATCCTCTTTTATGGCTCAGTAATATTTCATAATATATATGTACCACATATTTTTTATTCAGTACTCTAGTGAAAGACACTTTGGTTTTCTCCATGTCTGGGCCACCATGAATAAGGCTACAGTGGACATAAGGATGCATATATCATTGCAAATAAATGTTTTTGAGTTTTTCAGGTAGATATCCAGAAGAGAGATTGTTGGTTCATATGACAAATCTATTCTTGATATTTTGAGGAACTCCTATACTATTTTCCATAGTGACTGTACCAGTTTACATTCCCACCAGAAGTGAATGAGAGTTCCTTTTTTTTTATAGCACCTTCTCCAAAACTTGTTATTTCCTGTCTTGTTGATAATAGCCATTCTAACAGTTATTAAGTGGTATCTCATTGGAGTTTTGATTTGCATTTCCCTAATAGCTAGTGAAGTTGAGCATCTCTTCATACACAGTATCTGTTGGCTGTTTGTATTTCTTCTTGGTAGAAGTGTCTGTTCAGGTCCTCTGGTAATTTTTTTATTTGGGTTGTTTTTTTTTGTTTGTTTTTGTTTTGGTGTTGGGCTATATAAGTTTCTTTATATATTTTGGATATCAACCCTTTGTAAGAGCTATTGCAAATGTTATCTCCTATATGGTTGGTTGCCTTTGTATTTTGTTGTTGATTTCTGCTGTGCAGATGCTTTTTAGTTTGATATAGTCCCATTCATTTATTTTTGTCTTTATTTCCCTTGCCTTTGGGATTAAATTCATAAAATGTTTTCTACAACCAAGGTCCATAAGTTTAGTACCTGTGTTTTCTTCTATGTGCTTTATTGCCTCAGATCTTATATGTAAGTCTTTGATCCATTTTGAATTAGTTTTTGTACATGAGGGCAAACTGAAACCCAGTTTCATTCTTTTGCATGTGGCTTTTCTAATTCTCTTCCCTGCCCCCAACATTTATTGAAGAGCTTTTTTTTTCTCCATTTTGTGTTTTTGGCTTTTTTGTCAAAAATTATTTGTTCATGTTTATGTGGTTTTATTTCTGGGCTCTCATTTCTGTTCCATTGATCTTTGTATGATTGTTTTTTTCTGCCAATACCTTGCTGTTTTGATTATTATAGCTCTGTAGTATAATTTGATGTCAGGTATAAAAGGAATCTCTTATATGGATTGTTAATCAGAACCTCATATTATTCTTAAGGTAATAAATATCTTCTTATTATCAAATTAATTCAGGTAGCTAAGCCTGTATATGCTTAGATTTTTATTGTTTAAGTATATTTCAAAATATTTTTGGTATATGTTATATATGTCTCCTCATAGGTACATCTCCTGACATTAGTGTTGCTATGTTGTCAGGAGTTTGAAAATAGGACAACTTTAATTTATATAAATTGTTATGGGTATAAGAAAGATTAAGTGATTTTTATCCCTAATGAACACTGCATTTGAAAATTCAGTGACCAGCAGCTACTATGGTAACTGACAACAAGGTTTTAACTAATCCTACTTTACAAAAGCAAATTGTTCACTTCTCTAAAAGGCATGTTCTACCTTTTGGTCAGGATATATATACACAAATATAAAATATTCATTTAAAAATGCAACTTTAGAACACATGATGCTATTTTTTTATCATGATAGATGCTATTTATGTAGTATACTGAAAAGCAGTCAAATGAGAACTTAGAGGTAATCTTTTTAGGTTTATCAAATTTAACAATACTTTTTGTATGTTTGTTTCTAGCTTTGGTAGAGACTGAAGCATTTGGAGTTATATTCCTTTTCAGTAGGTTAGAGCCTTATGGTAAGAGCAGAAAGTCCATGTAAAATCCAGTCTCTGCTATACTTAAAAGAGAATGTCATTCACATCTACACTAAGGTCTAAAGAGCATTCCTCAATTATGGCAAGGAATGACTTAGCAGTGTTATTCTGCTGGGAGTTGCCTACAACATCATAATGCTTTTAGAAATTGCCTTGCAGATGATTATTACTGCATAACTTAGGAACACTTTAATTCTCATTGTGCTAACAAAAGCAGGTGGCTATCTCATTTTGTCTTCTTTATTTGTTGATGTTTTTAAAGGTATTTTAAGAAACTTCATTAACTAGAACTCTTCTTAAAATTATGCTATCAATAAAAACTTAAAAAACCTAGACTTTGTAAATTTATACATCTCAGTAATATAAAGCAAGGCCAATCCCTCACGGTAAATAAGAAGATCTGCTTTGGAGTCAGAAAGAAACTGTGATGTAGACACAAAATCATAGCACCTACAGTTAGGGATATATATATATATATATATATATATATATATCATGTAATTTAGAACATTTAAAAGGGCCAAATGAAAGAAATATACTACAAAGAAAAAGTCTGTGTAGTAATTGGAAGATAAGTCATTCAGATGTGGAAAGCAGATAGATTGTGAGTCCCGGCACATATTTGTAACCCTCACATCATCCACATTGGCTGGCTGCTCCTGGCACTCTTGAGCTGGTCATTCTGATGTAGAACAACAATAATATAAACATAAGTACGTATGAAAAATACTGTTGATATTGCAGAATGGAAAATAATCCCAGATATTGTAGAAATCAGATGTTAAATGAATGCTAGTTCCATTAAAATGCTCAAGTGGCCTGATGAAAAATGTGTCCCAATCCTAAGTAAACAAGTTATAATACTGCAGTCAGAAAATAATCAAATATCACGTCTCAGCTATGATACAGATCACATGTGTAAGGGGAATACATGTTCAAGTTATCTTCTAAATTGGGTTAACTAAGTACATGCAAAGTACTTATGTATAAAGCTCATTTGGATGTCTGAAGGCCCTGAGGTAATCAGAAGGTGAGACAGAAATTCTGAAGTAAACACATTTGTGGTTCTCAAAATTGTGTACACCAAAACCATCATGAGGGCTTGTAAAAACAGATGCTTGGGCCCCTCCACAGAGTTTCTGATATAGTAGGCCTGGAAAGGGCCTGAGAACATATATTTCTCCCAAGTTTCCAAGCTTGCAGATGACACTGGTCCAAGGGCCACACTTTCAGAACCATTACTTGAGATTTCCCTCTCACATTCTAACCCTCCTGCTCCCTGCCCCCTGCCGCTCCCTTTGATTCTCTCTCCATTGTGCAAAGTATTTCTTCTTGCGGCCCTTAGTTCTTTGCTTCTCTCTTCAACACTAGACCTCTGTATTCCTTCTCTCCTTGTCCAATAAAATTAACCCATTAGGTTATCAGACAATTTGAAGACCTAATTTTACCTCTTGTTATCCAATGACATATAAGACTCTTCCTTAGAGCTATTAAGCTCTTATTAAGTTCTTAACTGAAGTCATGATCTCTGACTGTCCCCTTCTAGGTACCATAGAGCCCCATGCAACATAGGTGGGCTTTGGGAGGATGGAGGTGTTTTAGTTGGTTAGCTTTTTTTGTTTTATATTTCAAAGAAAGGCCTTTCTAATACTATTTTGAATTCAAATTCAAAAGTATATCTGACCATGCATTAAAGAAACTGCTATAATAAATGCACCATGTGCATTTCAAATGTGTGAACGTCTATAAAGATTTCTTTCAATAAAAATACAGAAAGGAAAAGAAAAAAAGATTGACAAAGCTGGGGATCTCTTTCAAAGTTATAGTTACAGCCCTGGCCAGTGATGTACAGTGGTTAGAATGTCAGGTCCACATATAGAAGGATCATGGGTTTGATTTCTGGTGAAGGGCATGAGCCTGGATTGTTAGTTCGATCCTCAGCCCTGGAGGCAACTGATAGATGTGACTCTCACATATGAATGTCTCTCTATTTCTCTATCAGTCTCCCTATCTCTCTTTCCACTCTCTCTAAAAAGTCAAAGGAAAAATATTCTCGGGTAAGGATATAAAAAAACAAAAACAGAAAAAAGGTCATGGTTTCAACTGTATATTTTAGTGGGAATATATATGTCTGGATAAAATGATTTAAAATTTTAATTCAAATGGCAGGCAACAAATAATTAAATTTTATCAAAGCAATCCAGTATCTAAAATGTTAAGTTTTAGCTTAGTACTTATAGTTAATTGGCTTTCATATAATTTTTAATATTTTATAGTGGCAATATTTTATTGTTTTTATGTTGTTTTTCTAGTAGTTCTGCCACTAAAGCTAAAGTAAATTTTGAGGCCCATCTAGGGCCAATATTTCATCTTTGGTCAATATAATTGTAATTTTCTTTTTTATAGAAACAAGCAGAAAACTATGATTATATTTCTAAATTAATTTATAAACTACTATCATTTTAGAGATTTATATTTTCTCTAAATTAAAATTCTTAAGATTTTTTTAATATCCAAGACTAATTATGTAAGTGGATGAGGCATGTGAGACAGAAAAATTAATGCTGCAATGATATGATAATCATACATTTTAAGTAGAGTGTATTGTTTTACTTATTTTTAATATGACATAGATGTAAAGTTTATTTTATTATGTAAATGAGCAAATTGGCCCTACTGTGAAAATTATTCTAATTAGTCAAACATGATCATGTTTTTAATTGCTTTTATAAACCTGCAGATTATATATTATTGTCTAGATTAATTAAATTAGGGAGAATATTTTTAAGCTATCATCCTCACATAATTTGCCATTTAGAACTATTATATTCATATCTACTTGTATTTTTAAATTCGTGGACATTCTTTCAATTTTATTAGTAATGACCACATTAATTTTAAAGGATCAATTATGTTTATATTTATGTATAGTAAACTAAGCACTTTTGAAATAGAATAAATGTTATTTTTTAAAGGAGAAAAATCAACACAAGCTTAAACTGCCCCGAGTTTTTCAAATTGTGTCAAAAAAATTCTACAGTTAGTTATCAATCATAAAAAGTATGCATGTGTGTACATATTTCAAATAACAGCTTGAAAATTAAAGATTTATTCTTCTAAAATGAAATATATCTATGTGAGTTCTCAGAACATGATTTTTTTTTTATCATCACAGTTTCCCTGTTCATGTTCCCACAGATGCCCTCTGAACTGTTTGCAAATGTTAACAATTTATCACAAAGGAGCCAAGTTGAGCACAAAGGTGTATTAGCACAAATCCGTCCATCTTTCTACACTTCAAAGTGATTCCCCATGACAGTGGGTCAGCAGCTGCAATTCCCCAAGTTAAGATCAGTACATCATTGTCCTACCTGACACTGTTTTTTATTCTTACCACTTAAGGCAATAGAAAAAATCATGTTTGAAATTTCACTGGGGTTAATTAGAAAACTCCAGAAGACACATTGCAAGTTTGTGGTTTAGAGATATCCTGCCTGTCCTCATTTTTAAGTGCTGTTCTTCAAGATTCTCGGTGGATCTCCTGCAGATCAATTGGGTCATAACTAGGTTAGGCTAAACTTGTTCTCAATTTAATTTCATCTTGTCACTTAATAGACAAACACTTGCCAAGCTGTCTTATGTTTGAAAGTGTTTTCTTGACTCACTATTTTTCTGAGCAGCAGAAATCTAAAAGTCATATTGATTTCTGTTGATTTTGAATGTCTTGAGTCCAATGCTCTCTAAACACAGAGGCAGAAGCTACATTTCTTCATAGGGTTCATCCCACTTCTGCAATTTCAGATTACCATTTGTTTTGACCTTTAAATCATATCAATTATAGTTATAACATAGCAATTCCTATCACATTTTTAGACTCTCCTTGCTAAACAATATTTTTTTGTATTTTTATTTTGTATAAATAAATTTATTTGTAGTTAGAATGCAACTCAAGTGCTCAAAATTTGTCAGACTTGCCATACTGCCTTGGAAATAATGCATGAGATGAATTATGAATATTAAATTATTCACACAACCATGCTGTACAAGGACTCTCCATTTTCTCTGGTAGGTGATAAGCAGATAACATAAGACAATCAATTGAAACAGAGTTAAGAGATAAGGGTGTCAGTAAACAGAATGTTAGTTGCTGCCAGGAAAAGCTTTTAGTAGATGAATACTCAGAGAAGGGTTGAGCTCAGAGCCACTCTTTTAGCTAAAAGGCCAAATTATCTTAACAAACTTCAGTTTATCTAAACACATAGATGCTCAGGGGAAAAAAAAATGGGTCACAAAGAAAAAGTTCCTTTAGAAGGAAATTTAAGTGAAAATTAACATGATAAAAAAGGAAAGCTTTTAATAAAGAAAACCCTTTACTTTGTGACCAAAAGTTGAAGAGTGAAAAGAAACTACAAGTTGGGTAGAGGAGTAATATTTGCAAAGTAGAACTTTTATAGAGAGTATACAAAGAACACTTAAAACCAATAATATAAAAAGCAAACAACTCAATTAGAAAACATGGGAAAAAAACATGTAAAGATAGGTTGCCAAAGAAGACATATGGATAATACTTAAATACATGACAAGATGTTAAAAATTATTAGTCATTACAGAAATGCAAACTAAAACCACTTAACATATCACAACCTATTATAATAACTAACATTAAATATACATATACCAGTGTAGTCTTTATATATATATATAATATATAATATAATATAACTAGAAATTTGTGCACAGGGAATGTGTGTGTCCCTCAGCCCAACCTGCACCCTATGCAATCTGGGAACCCTTGAGGGATGTCTGACTGCCCATTTAGGCCCGATCCCACTGGAATCACCTGCTCCCCTGCCTGCCTGCCTGATTGCCCTTAACCACTTCTGCCTGCTAGCCCGATCACCCCCTAACCATTCCCTTGATGGCCTGGTCATCCCTAACTGCCTTCCCCTGCAGTCCTGATCACTCCTAACTGTTCTCTCCCACAGGCCTGGTTATTCTTAACTGCTTTCCACTGCCAGCCTGATTGCCCCTAACTGCCCTCCCTGTACGCCTGGATCCCCCCTAATTGTCCTCTGCTGCTGGCCTGGTCACTGCCAACTGCCCTCCCCTGCTGACCCTGTCCCCCTTAACTGTTCTCCCTTGTCAGCGTGATTCCCCTCCACTCTCCTCCCCTGATGGCCTGGCCACCCCCAACTATCTTCCACTGCAGGCCTGGACACCCCCAACTGCCCTCCCCTGCAGGCCCAGTTACCCTCAGTCACTCCCATGCAGGCCTGGTCCCTCCCAACAGCCCTACCCTCTGGCCTGATCACCCACAACTGCTCTCCCCTGCTGGCATCTTGTGGTGGCCATTTTGTGTTCTTTTGGGGGTGGCTATCTTTGATCACATGGGCGCCACCATCTTGTGTGTTGGAGTGATGGTCAATTTGCATATTACCTCTTTATTAGATAGGATAGAGAGAGAGACAGTTTCAAAGTGTGCCAGTGAGGTTACAGAACATCTGGAGCTCTTATCCATCCATGAAGCAAAATACTGTAAAAAGTATAAAATGGTAGAGACACTTTGGAAAACGTTGTTGGTTTTTTGTAAAATTAAATATTTACTTATTATATGACCCCAGAATCTCACTCCTTTCTTTTGAACTAATGGTGGGTATTTATACAGGCAAATATATAATCCTATATTCAAACAAGTTTGTACATAAATGTTTATTGAGACTCTATTCATAATGATCTCAGAAGGTTACATACTGTATGATTCCATTGCTATTACATTCTGGAAAAAAAAAAAAAAGCTCTATGCAGATCAAAAGCCAAGCAGCACTTGCTGGAGGCTAGGAGTGAGGGAGTTGTATGCCTTTAAAGGAATACAATACAAAGGAAGTATGAAGGTTGATGGGACTATTCTGTAATCTGATTTTGGTGGATGTTACAAAAATCTGCACGTGTTAAAATACATAGAACTGTACACACACACAAAAATCTGTTTGTATTTTAATTTAAAATGTAAAACTCTTCTCCACAGGGGATTCCTGTAACCTCTTGAAATGTTCAAGATTCGCTGAGTTGTCTGTAGGTTAAGCGCTCCAAAGCCCCATGTGGAAAACGAAGTCAGAAGTGGTGGGTTGAACTTTCAGCGCTTGGCAGCTCTCTGTGTCTCCTGGGGTTTCTGTTTTCCGAGAACAAGTTCCTCAGCTGTTATACTGAAATGTTTAAATTCCCAGCTTTTAAACTGCAGCTGCTGAACTATGGCTCTGGAAATCATCAGAAACTGAAAATGTGTAAATATTATATATACAGTAATTTACAAGAGATTCAACATTTCCTCCCATAACCCAAGGTTTTGAGTTCCTGAAATTGCCAAGGTTGAGTAAACTTTTAAGCCATCATCTTATTTCATTTTATCCAAGTTTTCCTTTTGAATGACTCTCTCCATACTAAGGATATTCTAAAATTCATATGATTAGGCTGCAAAGTGCTTTGAGTGCCAATTATTATTATGTTATATTCTTTAAAAAAATAACATAACTCTCTGCCTTGCCTTCTGTGATATTGCCCATCCTTATTTTCGGTTTATTTGCTACCATCTTATTATTTTCCTGCTACTTTGCTGATCTCCCATTCTAACTTTTTTTTTATAGATCTCCTTTTTCTCAACTTTCAAATGTTGATATTTTTTTTAAAAAAGTTGGATTTATGAATTTTTTCCTTACACACTTTTTTTATCTTTGAAAAATTACATTAATTATCTTGTCTTTTTACAGATAATTGTGGAAAAAGCTTCCAAACTTATATTTTCTTTGGTTTCTTTACTGAACTCCAGGCATTCAGTTCTAGTCAAGTGCAGCTTCTCTTTTTGACTTTTCTGACAAGATCTTAAACTTTCTATATTAAACAAAACAAAACAAAACAAAAAAAACCCATCATTGCTGAGGTTCGGAATTAGAAATTCTCTTGTGTTATTGATGAAATTTAAAACTAAGAGAAATTTTGTTGTGCAAGTTATTAAAATGTATCTAACATATCTATTTCATGCTCTTTCACACAGAAATGCCACTTTTGGATTAAATCACATATGTACAGATATGTATCATCAAGGATCATAATCATTTAAAGTAAAGAAATTAAAAATAACATCATATGTATCAATTGACAACTGTTTACATAATGTAAGGCAATTTCATGTAATGCACTTCTGTACATCATAACATGTACTAATATAAAATATACCCATGTTATATTATAGATGAAACTATGAGATTATAACTTAATTGAATATTTTTAATATTGATTTTTCTTAGCTTAATTATTTTTATAATCAGAAAAAAATCTGCTTTCATTTTAGGGACAAATTTTAAAAAAGTAATTTCACTTTTATCTTAAAAGTATTCATTGTTCTGATTTGCTTTATTTCCATTAAGAAGAACCACTGACCCTCCTGATACAGACTTGAAAGCTAAAAGCAGTGACCCTAAGAATGCAATTCCTTCTGCTCTAGCTTTCGCACCATTGACAAGTCTTGATAACTGGGGCTCTCTCTGCAACATTGTTCTCAAGATTGGGGAGGGCTCTGTATATAAAAGCTCCATAGTGGCACTTTTGCAATGCAAATTCAGAAATATCTGTGAACTGCTCACCTGTTCCTCTTGTGAATCATTCTGTGCATTGATAGTTATAACTGACAGCAGTGTTTTACCACCTGTGAATGATCCACAATAACAAATGTTGAGAATTACAGTCTCAATTCCAACCCTTCTTCATAATTCCTACTCAGTTCCACTGCCTGGATAATTTTAAGAATAATGTCATTGGCTTTTCTCCCTCCTTTTTTCCTTCTGATATCCAACCCCCACGTACCCAACTTCATTCAACTTATGCACTTCTCTGTGATCAGTGTTACCAAACCATAGTTTGAGAAGGGGAAACAAATGATGCAATCAGGTTTTGCTAAGCCTATGACTCCATATTCCTAAATTTTTCAACTTGTCATCTTTCCAGAACTTCTTTTGAAAATCTTCTAGTAAGATGAGCATCATTCAGTGTGCTCTCAACAAGATGTGAACCGAAAGTGAAAGTTTATGTAAAATTAGACCTAGTAGGTGCTCTAAAGAACTCCAAATAAAATTCTGTGAATAAGTACAGAAATATTGTAAAAGATGAATAATTATGACTGAAGCCTTAAAAAAAATAGCTGAATTCTATAAAAGTTTGAAGTAGAGAGAGAAGATAAGAGAACTAGGCTATCCCTGCCCAGGTAGCTCAGTTTGTTAGAGTCTTGTCTAAATTGCAGGTTTGATCCAAAAATGTATGAATGTATAAATAAGTGGAATAAAAAATCAGTGTTTCTTTCTCTCTCTTTCTACTTCCTCTCTGTCTAAAATCAATAAACAAATATTTTAAAAAGAGAGAACTAGGCTAGAGTGAAGAGACATTGGCCTTAAGAGGTAGTCTAAGATGAGGATGATATGTTGCCATATGATAAATCTATTATTTTCACATTGAATTATAAAAGAATTTGTGATGCAATCAGAGGAGGATTTGCATTCTCCTCACCTGTACCAATATTTCTAATTGTCTTTTTTATCTTGTTCCTTGTAAGGCTGTATCTATCCCTGGAGAATGGCACATAGTAAGATTCAGGATGTGTAAGAGATATGCCCTTTTTCTGTGTGCAGTAAGTGGAAGATAAATGATTGTGAAAAGAGAGATGGAAAGGAGAATCAGGCTCTCTGTCTCTGACATGTTCTTCCAGATAGATTTCAGGATGGTGCAAAATTAGAAGTGATCTATGCCTTTGTAAACTACAAGAAATTAGAATTAAGAGCTCAAAGAAGTTTCATCTCTTTTGAGAATCTCAAATGCAAAAATTCTTATTGGAGACCAATATGAATAATAATTATACTTTATCTGTAACTTGTGATTGGTTATGAACAAACATTATAAGCCATCCTATATAATAAAACCCTAATATGCAAATTGATTAAATGGCATAATGACTGGTCACTATGACAGGCACTGACCACTAGGGGGCAGCTCCTGCATTGAACATCTGCCCCTGAGAGGGAGGCAACTGACAGCAACAATGGGGGGTGGGGTGGGGCCGGCCAGCATGTGGAGCCAGGCTGCCAGCCAAGGCAAGTGTCAGGAGGGGCTTCTCTATCACCCCGCCTGTCAGTCTCCCCACAGATGGCCCTGATCGCTGGCCAGGCCTAGGGACCCTACCCTATATATTGGGAACAGTCTCTTATATTTAAAAATTAAAACCTGGCAAGGCTACTGTAACACTGAGAAAACAGGATGATGCAGCGATGACATGCATGGGCTCTGGCTTGCACATTTTGTGGTCAGCCCTGATTCTGACACTTACAACAGTGTGACAAAGCCAATTACATAACTTCTCTCTACTTTGTTTTTCTGTCCATAAGATGGGAAAATGGTACTACTCCCTCATAGGATCTTCTTATGTACTACTTTTTATAATCAGGGCAAAAAAATGTAGATACCCCTACATAGCAAGATGCCTTTCACCCGTATGAAAAGTATGGTCACTGGTGCATGCAGCATTCTGGATTGTGAGAGGGATGTTTGGTTGCCAGTTTAGGCCTGACATCCCCCAAGGGGTTGCAGATTGTGAGAGGATGCAGGCCCGGCTGAGGACCCCCTCCACCTCGTGCATGAATTTTGTGCACTGAACCACTAGTTACCTAATGATTCTTATTGGCCAAAGTTCTCCAAATTTACATTGTAAATTCACAATATTGAAATCTACAAACTTTGGAATCTGAGGTTTATCAAAGACCATGTCCATTTTTGTAAATTGACAAAACATAAATTTAAGTGTTTATTTTGGAAAATATCAGTGAATGTCCTAATATTTATTAAAACTAGTTCCGTGTGGTGTGCAGTTAAAACGTGGGAATGGGACTGTACTGATCATTTCTACAGGCTAAATTCATTATTTTTTAAATAATGGGAGACCATAAAAAAGTAGCCACCACCATGGCAGTCTTTTTCTTTTTCTAAATGAGATTGCTAGCCACTACAAGATTATTTAAATTATGTTTATTATTTTATACATGGTCTGAAGATTCACAATAAGTTGTGAAAAAAGTATATATTAATAAAACCAAGAGAAACTAAAATAGTTATCAAGTTAAATAAAATTTCTTTGTTTATAGCATGGCATGTGCTTGTGTTTAAAGACAGTTTCTCTACACTTAAAAAAATGGTTATTTTTTTTAAATGATGTTTTAATTGGGATGGAACAGCAAGAAAATAACCTACCTTTTTCTATCACATACTCTTTTCTGCCACATTCCTGGGTTAGCTCATAGTGTTCCAAAATCTGCTGTTTTTTTTCTCTCCACTTAACAGACCTCAAACACAGACTCTGCACATTGTCATCTTTGTCTTCTGTCATTTTAAGAAAGCTGGATGGGGACTTTTTATTTCTTGTGGATCAAGTGTCAGCCTTTTTCTCCTTAAAACCATCGAGGTCATGCCCAGTCGCTTCAACTCACAGAATGAATGTTTACAGAAGCACAAGTAGGCTATCCTGAAATGTGTCCCTCTCTTCCCATGTTCCACTTTGCTCAGAACAATCAGTTCATCCTTCTCTTTTGGAGTGCTTCTCGGTTCCTTTTACACCTTAGTCAATGCTAGAGATACAGTTTCCTTCTGAACCAGGGGTGGGGAATCTTTTTTCTGCCACTGACTATTTGGATATTTATAACATCATTCAAGGGCCATACAAAATTGTCAACTTAAAAGGTAGTCTGCTATCTTTGGTCAAATATTTAATTAAAACACCCCTAATGTCTTGGCAGGGCCAACCACATGATTTTGGAGGCCTTATAAGGCCCACAGGCTGGACTTTCCTCACCTCTGTTCTGAATCAATGGAACTTCCTGTTCTCCACTAAGACTGGAAATTATTCCTTCTTCCTTAAATCTGTCTTAATATAGTGGGTCAAATAGTGTCATTTCCACTTCAGTTCAAATCCAGAACTGAGCTTGACCACGGAGCTATCCCAGGGCTGAGAAACGGGCAGCATACAGACCAAGGGCTGTGAAGACGGTGACAAGGAGAACGGATAATAAATATCTCAAACTCACAGTTTAAAGAATTGTGTTACAGCATACTTATCTGTGGTCAGTACCTGGTTATTGTTAGTACTGAATATGAATATGGGTTCTATTTACGGACAGGACATAACTGGTTTTCTAACCCAGCATTTATTATGAAACTGTCTTAGTTGAGGCAATTCTCTCTGGTTTTCTAAGAGTGTTTCCTTTCCTGTTTCAAGGGGATGATGGCAATACCTACCAGGGAAGGTTGTTATAAGGTTTAACTGATGCAAAGAGCTTTCTGCCACATTCCTGGGTTAGCTCATATTGCATGGTAAACACTCAATATACTGATATTTAATATTCAATATACTAGAACCCTGAATTTTTAAGAAAAAATATCATCTTTAATCTTTATCTCTTTCTACCAAATCATCTCTCACCCTAACCTTTTTATTCTTAATGTCAACACAAAGGTTCAGGTACCAGGTACCATTCAATTGTTTGTACAGATCATAGCATATAGTTTCTATAATAATTATAGTGCCCTTTTACAAAGGCATGCAAAACTTTCATTCAGAGGGTACCCCTATTTCTCATATTCTATAAATGAATAAACTGTCGCTCAGAGGAGTGAAGTAACCTGTTTATGGACACAGTGCAGGCAGCTGCCATAACCTTCCTGGAGCTCTTTGAAGAACAGGGTCTATTCCTATTTATTATAGAATTACATGATAAGTAGCTGTTTCATAAATAAAAGTCATATCTGACCACATTGTTCATTGCCTACCAGTGCACTACAGTTCCTTAGTCTGACTATTTCTCTACTTTTGTTTCTTATTGTCTATCCAATGATTCAGTCAAATGGAGTGAACAGCCCAAGAAAGTAGGATTCAGTAAATAAAAATAATGTATACTGCTTTATTCCACACTGCCACATGGGAGGTTTAAATCTTTCTGAAACAATTCATGTATGCAAGAAAAGTTAGCTTATGTTTATTTAAACCAAACCTGAGCCCTAAGTTCCATCTTTAGCTTTACAGCTGGCCCAGAGGTTCTCAACCCTGAGGTCATTCAAAGAACTCAAGTTTTTTATGCTGAACAAAAATATAGAAGCAGCTTCTCAAACAGTAGGTCCACACCTATAGTTAATCAATAGCCATTGTCTATTGAATTGTGGCACATAAAATCTGATGTTCTGGGTCTTCCAACTGCCTTGGGCCCAATTCTCTCTCTGGTTCAGCATTCTTGATGGACCTTTAGTCACTCCCCAAATAACCTGCCATCTCCAGGAGGACACTGGGGCAATGTGAGGAAAAGTACCTGGGATCTTTGATACCCATGCATCTCCACCATTTACCTAGGCTTGAGGCAATACCTTTAAGTTCTACCATCATCATTCAAAGGCACTTCTCTCCTCTATTGTAGTAGCAGTAACCTTTTAATTAGTTCAGATATCAGAGGGGAAAACCAGGGTGCTCTGGTCTCACACAACTGCTGCTCTAACCCCCCTTCCCCCTCCCCCCCCCGCCAAATGCAAACCTCGGGTAAAGCAGAAAAATAATACATGTATTTCTCAAAGGTCTTGAAATGAGAGAATTTCAGAGATTCATAGTCTAAGAATACTCAAAATATAATTTAGGCAACTTTTTGTAGTCCTGATTTTTTTTTCACAATAAAAATGTAGACAAAAATGACTTAGTTTTTGTCTTAACGAAATTAATACTTTCATAAATTACTTTTCCACAGAGCACCTAGAAAAGTGGTAGATGGTGTATAGTAATCATCAACTATTTTGTATTCACAAATATCAAAGAAAGCTTGATTTCTCCTAAACATTATTCCTCAAAAAAAGTTGTTGTCTTATATTTGAGTCCATATGAAGTCCTTCATACCATGCTTGTTATCTTAAAATACTTATTTTGAAATTGCTGTTATGGGAAGACATATTGGCTTGAAATAAACCCAAGCAATGATGTTTTGATGCCTATTATAATAGGTCACCAAATGATATTTACAAATCAAAGAAATTTAATATAGGCCTAATGTTTACTCTTCAGGGTTATGTTCCTACAGTAGTAAGCTTTAGATATTGAAGTAAACACGCTTTTTCTAAAGATTATTTTGGAAAGCTATGCAGTATGTGGTTCAGATATATATATCCCCAGTGGATATGAAAACAACAAGTACCGACATTGTAAGGATGTTTATGTGATTTGACATTTGACTTTCAGGAAAGTCATCAAGGAGATGACTGCCTCTCAGACATTTGAGATGTGAAGGAAATGTGCTTTGGATAATTACTTTCAGGTATTCAGAAAACTATTCAACACTAAGGCAGTAGGTCAGATAGAGATGAATGACTGTTTCTGTAATACTTTTCAAATGACTATATCATTTTATCCAATTTCCAATTTGCAGAACAAAGTTAACAAATTAAATATTGTAAGTACATGTGCACTTATTTTTGCCTATAGTCCTAAAATGTGCATCCTGGCATGGTCATTTACCAGCTGCATAAACCATTGGCGAAGATGTTTATTCAGTGCCTTAATTTCTCCATGTGTAAAATCTGAATAAAATCTGACTCGTGGTGGTATTATGAGAAACATGTTAATCCTTATAAGGCACTTAAAAGTGTGCTCACTGTCATGGACTTGTTCACTCATCCTTTTTTTGGAGTTCGTCAGAATTTGGGAATTTTTGGCATTATTTTAACATTTCTTACTCATTCCTGCCTCTGCACATTGTTGGATGAATTTTATTTGCCAACTCCTCCCACCCTCTCTATGTGATTTTTGTGTGTGTCTTCCAATTATCTGTAAATCTATATTTGAGATTCTTATGACTCCAATAGCATGCCATATGTTGTCAGTTATATAAAATTAACTTCGGTTTCAGTGATGTAGGCACAACAAAGTGCAGATAATTGAAGACAAGAGTTTAACACCTGAAACAAAGAAAAGAAAAAAAAGAGTTTAAAATCTCCTTCTGTTCATTAAAAGATTTATCATCTAATGAAGTCACTTAAAGTGATTTCACTCATCTCTGGAATATAAAACAAAAAAATCATCAAATAAACTAAGAGATTCATAGAGATAGACAATAGAATGGTGATTACTAGAGGGAAAGGAAATGAGGTAAGGACAAGTTGTATAAAGGGGGTTATATACAGTAAGTAAAGGTGAGCACACAATAGTATATACAAATATCAAAATATAATGCTGTACATCTGAAATTTATGTTATTAAGCAATATTACTTTAAATTTAAAAAAATTAAAAACAAACTTCCTGAATTTTAGTCTGTCAATGTCCACCATCATCGGAGGCATTGATTATCACCAGAAACACACCTAGAATTAATCAAGTTGGAATATTCCTCATTGTGGTGGGGGGAGGAGGCACCGTGGGGAATCATGGGGCACTAATAAAACTTACCTAGGAGAAAGGGAAACCAGAGTGAGACAGTCACTTGTGGTAGGATAGGGGGGTATTGGACCATCTGTGGTTTGCAGTGTTCATATTTTGTCTGCGTTCAGACAGAATTACCAAGTGCCCTTGATCTGTCATGGTCACAGAGTGGCCTTCTCTGTTGTTAATGATCTGTCAGATAGTTTTGTGTTCACCAGCAGAATGCCAAGGTCTGGCTGTGAGTGATGGACAAACTCCAGGATGCCAGAGGTGACTTCTGTTCCTCACCTATTTTGCCATTTATAAATTGGGCATGATAATATTAATGTTTCAGGATTATAGTTAGTATTAAATCAAATTGGTTTTTGAATATTTAACATAGTGTCTGAAAAATATTAAGTGCTTGAGAAAGGTTAATTTTATTTCAGTGCTATTTTGGAAATCTCCAGGACACAGAGCACAATCTACCTCTGTTGTGATTCTGTCTTTGATTTTCCTTGATATTTCATTGAAAATCAATGAAACAAAATCATCTGTTATAGGCTCAAATGGGAAAACATTCCTCTTCTATACTGCTCACAACCTTTATGAGAATCAAGGTGCAAGACAGTTTTTTAAAATGTTTCCTTTTATTGAATTTATTAGGGAGACATTAGCTAATAAAATTATCTAAGACAGGTTTAATTGGTAATACTCTCTGAGTTAATAAGAGGAGGGCATGGGCTTTAGGTGTGAAAACATCAGTGAAACGAAATGTTATCATGAAAATGACACTATTGTAATCACAAACATAGTTGGACTTTGATTAGGTATTATGCAGGATATAAATTTTATTTAGGGACAACAATAGCAAGCTTAAATTTTAGTTAATCAATTTTTTTAAAGAATTTCAGTGGAGAGTACATTTACATCAAGTTTTGCTTAATGGTTATAAGGAAAACTTTTGAAGTGGCTAATGGTTATTGTTGCCAATTTACTTCGTAATGCATTACTTTCCGATAAATTGCAATGATGAGATTAATGTACACCTAACAGAAATGTTGAAATTTTGAAAAAAAGGGAAGTAACAATGTGTAAAGGTCATTGTGCAAAGTTCATAAAGTTCAAGGACAGCCTGACGACTATTGTATTTTTGAAGCATAAATATTCCAACATTCCAATTTCCCATTGTTCTAATCCCTATATGTCAATATTAAATTTGTTTCTCAAAAATTCTTTCCTACTGAAATCTTTGTTGTGAGACTTTGGTAACAGTAAACTTAGTGAACAATTACCTAATTATTAATTTGCTTCTTAACATTATTTAGTTTCCTGGAGTTAAAGTACTAAAATAGTAAAAACTACAACAGTCAATTGAATTTGACAACTGTTGATTAAGATTCCCCAAAGTGCCTGGTATGTTTGTGTGTGAATATGTGTGTCTGTATGTAAAATATTACAAGACACTATATAAATTGTACATATAATGCTACTAAATATAAATATGTACACTAAGAGTACAATCTGATAAATCAGTTCAGCGACAGTAAACTAAATTTGTATATTTTCTACAAATTTCTGTTTGAAACAGAATAATAAATAAAAAAATTGTATATGTATAAATTTATTTTTTAACATAAATGTATTTATGTATCTTAAAATTGTAGCTGCATTATTAACTATTGGAGCTTTAAAATATAGTTTGCAAATAATAATTTTTCTGTTGGATTTATTTTCACGTTAATGCACTCTAACAAAAGAGAAAAATTTCTGAAATCCTAATTTTAAACCCAGTAGGAGTATCTTATTTTCTTGCTTTCTTGTTTGTTTGCTTTTTTAGAAGTAAAAGGTTTGTTTAGCTTTGCTCTCCATTTATGAGGATGATTTGGTTGGCTATTTCTTTCTGATTCTCTATCCGTTATGGTGAGGGGGTTGTCTGTGTAATTGAAACCTGTGATAATACACAGCTGTGCTTTTCCTTCAGCTATTTATTTTTGGTGTTGCTTTTCAGCAACCTGCTCAAGAAAAAAAATCAGAATGAGTTTGAAAGATGATGGTGAAGTCAGATTCCATAGAATAGCATTTTATTGTCCACATTTGAAAGTTAATATATCCCTCTTTGTATTACATATGAAAATGTAAAATTTAAGGGAGATTAAGTGACTTGCTCAAAATCATACCTGTTTAGTTATAATGCTTCTACCAGGCAAGGAGATTGGCTCTCATTTTGCTATCAAATTTCCTTATTTTCACTAGTACTAATCATCAATGATTACAATGACCATATATTGACCCAATGTATGTCACATGTAGTTAGTATCATCAACTATCTACACTAATAAAAGAGAAAAATGCAAATTGATTGTACCTTTGTGATGGCCACCAGCCAATCTAGAGTGAATATGCAAATCAAACCAACAAAGATGGCGGATCAATTTGCATGTTCAGGTGCTGAGTGGCTGGGGGCAGGGCGGGATGCCTGTGTCGTTGCCATGGTGACGACAGCCACTTTCGACCTCTGTGAAGCGTGGAAAGGCAGAAAGATGGCTTTGGGGCAGAGTGAAGGTTGAAAGGCAGCTCCGGGCCAGAGCGAAGGCCATGCTGGCAGCCAGGGGAAGGAAGGCCCATTCTTGCATAAATCTTTGTGCTTTGGGCCTCTAGTATAATATAGTACCATATAATATTAATTCAATTAACATATCTATATATGAATATATTAGTATAATATATTAGTAAACTTATTATGTTACTTATTTTATTAAAGCACTTATGACTGACTTGAGAAATCCAAATATTTGTACTAAGGTAAAGAGTCAAATCAAATGTTTTTAAGATTTTATGAATCAAGCAGAATTTCCACAAATGTTTACCACCTTGAACATTATAAAACAACAATCATGAATACTACTTTTCATCCTTATAGTAAGAGCCGAATACAAATATTTCCAATTTTTCAGACATAATAAATTTTTATAAATGATGGTCCAGTATAATGTATTACTATTTTTTTTCTAATTAATGAGCCTAATCTGTTTTTATGCAGGTTGAATTCAGAGGAGAATGGGCCAGTAAGAATATGTGGGTGAGAGAAGGGAGTCCAACCATCCCATTCTGGAAACACTCAGTTAACTGAGCAATTTTTGGTCTACTGACAGCCTTTTTCCCCCTTTTCTTTTCTTTTAAATTAAACTTTTTTTTAAACTTAACACAGCCTTCCTTTTTTTTTCTTTTAACTTAAACCTTTTATTTGGCTCTTCAAATATCCATGCAACCATGAGTGCTAGTGATTCTCTACTTTTTTGAAAATATAGCTCTTATAGTTTGAAGGAATCCCAATATCAAGAAGGTAAGACAGTTTTAGAAACCTAGAACTAAAACTCCTGATTTCCGAGCAACTTCACCACACTAGGACAAATGGCTGCTTGAGAGCTACCAGGAACTTCACTGTCTTCAGTGAATGTCTCTGCTCTTCCTTTCTTTCTGGAGGATGGAAAACTAGGACATATTGAGACGACTTTAAAATTAAAAAATAAATAAAAACGAAGGTGATTTGGACTTTGAAATACACATAAGCAGGCTTGTTAACCCTTGGTTGCCTCAATTGCTTTTTGTCTTATCTAACTCTTTTTGTCTTTCAGTAGCTTAAAAATACCAGCATATAAAATACATGTCTATCCTTTGGAGCCACGTAAAAACAAATGTCCTACATTCTAAGTTAATGAAGGCAAGTGAATTTGAAGTAAAACCTAGCTGCTTCTTACATTTTGCTGCCATTTTCATAGTTAAAAATCTGCAATTTCATCAAAACTTGCTGACTAGGAAATCCCTAATATAATGCTTAAATTAGATCAGCTTAACATAAAATTGTATTTATGAAGCTCTATTACAATATAAATAATGATTTCCTCCTTGGTAAATGTCTTAGTATTTTCATCTATATTCATTCAATGTTGAATGAAAAATCCAAGGATTTTGTACATGCTCTGTGAGAAAACTCCCAAATCAATTAGAAATTATCACTATCCTAGAGAATCAGAATATTTTCCTTTTATAGTTTACCAATAAAAATTATGGTTTTTGGCAAATTAAAGTTTCTGAATTATATAATAGTTTAAAATAGATTTCTAGAAAGGTACTACTACCCACAATTATACTCTTAATTATATACTCAAGAAAAAATGAAAACATATATCCACTCAAAATATTGTACATGAATGCTCATAGCAGCTTTGTTCTGAATACCCCAAAAGGGAAAACAACCTAATTGTTCATCAAATGATTAATTGATAAAAGGTGGCTAAACACAGAATTACATTTTATTCAGTACAAAATAATAATGTTCTCATAATAGTTTACATATTTTGTTATTCCATTTATATGAACTTTCCAAAATGGGAAATATGGAGAAACAAAAAAGTAAAGTAGTGGTTACCTTGAGTTGGCATAGGTGACTTCTAAGTTACAGGTTTTCTTTTGAGGATGACAAGAATGTCCTAAAATTAGATTGTGGTGGTGGTTGTACAATCCTGTGATTGTACAAAATCATTAAATTGGTGAATAAATGGGTGCACTGTATTGTATGTGAATTATATCTTAATAAAGCTGTTTAATGCTATTTTATTTTTAAATCTAGTATATTTTAAAATCAATTTAATTGAAGCATGATTGTTAATGTAAAAAGCTATACATATTTAATAGATACAGTTTACAGGTCCATAAAGGCCATAGAGATATACATCATCTCCCAAAGTTCCTTCTCAAAGTATTATTATTAATACTAGAGGCCCAATGCATGAAATTTGTGAAAGAGTAGGCCTTCCTACCTCCGACTGTGGGCACAGCTTCTCTCTGGCATCCAGGACCCAGGCTTCCCTCACAGCCTGGACTTTGTCTGGAAGGTTGTCCTGTCTAATTAGTATATTACACTTTTATTATTATAGATTATTACTACTTGGTGTGTGTGTGTGTTTGTGTGTGTGTTAAGAACATTTAATAATATTTAACTTCATAACAAATTTTACTTATATAATAAAGTATAGTTAGCTACAATCACTGTGTGGTATAGATCTCCAGAACTTATCTGGATATCTTTATATTGCTCCTGGTCTCAGTGGAAAAGCTTTCAGTTTTTTTACTGATGAGTATGATGCTAGCTACGGTCTTGTTCTATATGGCCTTTTTATATTGAGATAAATCTAGTGTATTATTTTAAACGTTATTGCAGTAAATGAATAGGAATAGATATGGAATTGTTTGAAGGAAGAAAAAATTAAATTTCACTTCATGTCCTTAAATTAATGTTTCTTAAAGGGCTTTCTTGCCGAGACCGGTTTGGCTCAGTGGATAGAGCATTGGCCTGCGGACTGAAAGGTCCCGGGTTTGATTCCGGTCGGCGGCATGTACCTTGCTTGCAGGCACATCTCCAGTGTGGGGTGTGCAGGAGACGGCTGATCGATGTCTCTCTTTCATCGATGTTTCTGACTTTCTATCCCTCTCCCTTCCTCTCTGTGAAAAATCAATAAAATATATTTTTAAAAAAAGGCTTTCTGGCCTAAATGGAATCTTTAATTCTTCACCTATTGTGATATCACAAATTAACATAATAATAACAAAACGTACCTTCATATTTGAACATTGTCATGGTAAGATGTTGTACATCTTAAGTGTTAATAAATGTCAATACAAAAACATTCAACAAGCTTGAAAGAGTTCAGAATTGGTTTTATGAACAAAATTCACAATGTATCAAACCACTGACATTTTAAATGTTATTTTCATTAGTTTAGCCAATAGCCATTGAACTTAACTATATATTAGACTGCAATTATATGCAGACCACTCAGAAGATAAATGTTCTCTCTCCAATGACTTTTTATTTTATGGCAAGAAAACAAATTTTCCAAATGTAATTAATATATTAAGACTAAAAATTTCTCAGAGTAATATGGATGTATCAAACCTAATAAATCCCAATTTTATATGCCCAGCTCTGAAAATTCAAGATTCACACATTTAATGATATAATAAAAATTTTCATTGGCAATCACCATTTGGATTTATCATGCATACCTAACAGTAGTCTTACTCTCTACTGCCCACCAAACCCACTCTTCTACCCGTGTTCTCTGATTCTTCTCCATCCCTAGTTGTCATGTCTCACACAGGAATGTCATATATGACTTACTCTTTCTTTTTCTCCTCACATCCAGTCTAGTCTATTAGCCAATCTGGCTTCCTACCTTCCACATACACCAGATTCTGACCAGCTTCTTCTTTCCTCCCAGCTGCTCTCACCTCTCACCTGGATCATGGCCAGAAGTCATTTCCGAGCTCCCTGTCCCTTCTGAGAGCCTCCTATCCAGCATATGGAGGGATGCTTTTAAACAGTGGATCATCTCATGCCATTACTTGTTCAACCTTCCACAGCCATTCTTCACACTTGGAATAAAACCCACTCTCCTTTGCATGAGCTATGAAGACTACCTCCCCTTACTCATTGCAGTTGTGTTTCTCCAATCTTTCAACATTTCTCATAAGTGCTTTATTTCCTCTGCACTGTTTTGATCTTGCTGTGTGGTCTGCTTGTAACATTCATCTACATATTCAGGTAGCACTGACCTCACCCCAGGCTTTCCTCTGCTCCCTTGCTATCACCTGTGCAGAGCTTTTTCTGAGTTCCAGTCACTCTCTAGCCCTTGCCCATGTAATTCTTTGCATAGTCCTTAGAGCTTCCTATAGGTATCCCAAATACATATAGGTATGTATGTGTTGTCTATTTTCCCTGCCTAGCGCATAAACTCTCTGAAGCAGGAACCTTTGTCTGCTTTATTCAACATGGTATTTCCAGAGCTGAAAGCAAGGTCCTGGCATATGTAACATTCACTAACTATTTGTTGAGTAAACAGATGGGTAAGGAGGGAGTAACTAGACCTCAGAGCTCAAAGTGATTTTACTCAATATAATCTCTTTTCCTAGACATGAAGAATGACAGAAGAGGGACAGTTAGAATGGTGTCAGATGTAATGATAGTAACTGAAGGCAAAACAGGGAAAATGGTCCAAGTGAAAAGATATGCCATACTCAAGGAAAATATGAGTGTTGAGATGAGGTTAGTGCATAGTATAAAATAAAATAAAAAAACTATGCTAAGTTCAGATTTTGGAGAGGTATTCAATATTAGTATCAAGAATTGTGCACTTTAGATTATAAACAATTTTAAATCTATAAAACAATGTGAAACTGAATAGTGATATAATTGGGGCATTTTGATAAAAAAAATAGCTGTCTTTTAAAAAATTTACAATGAACAATAATAGCTACTGAAGAATCTATTAAAAAGTCATCTGTTCTTTCTTATCACATCTGCCTTCTGTTAAAGGCCACAATTCCTATTGCCTCTAAGGGTAGACTATAGAGGAAACCTAAATGGAAGAGCTGGCCTGGCTAGAGGGCTCTCTGTGAAAGAGGCTGAGAGAGGGTTTGCTTCAGCTAAAGACATTATATTCAATTTTATATTTTGAATTAGAAGTCAGACCTTACCAGTGTGCTAGTAGATATTCAGCCTGAGGGCTCTGAGCCTGCAGCAGTATTCTCCACACTGAAATCAACTAACCCATGGGCCATCCCCTGGGGCTGGATGAACCTTCAGAGCATGAGACTGTATTCAGTCAACCCTTGAATGGTTACTTTCACAAATAAATGAGCGAGCTATATTTTCACTGTTATAAATCGTTTTTGAAAACAAATTCTCATTAAATAACAATATCCATATTAATTTAGCTACACTTTCTGAAATCTTTCAAGGAAGTCAAATATCACAAAGCACAAATATCAAAGGAAAGGGTTAGACTTCTATCTGCTTTCACTTTTATCTCATGGTCAGAAAACATTTCCAACATTCTAGAATTTATTGTTTAAATGGTTATAGGAAGCATAATGCCTAACAGATTGATTTAAGAAAGGAGGGGTAGCCCGGCATCCCTGAGCATCAATCTATGAACCAGGAGGTCATGGTTTAATTTCTGATTAGGGGACATGCCCAGGTTGCAGACTGGATCCCCAGTTGGGTGTGTATAGGAAGTAGGCAATTAATTATTTTCTATCATCATTGATGTTTCCTCTCCCTTCCTCTGAAATCAATACAAATATATTTAAAAAAAAAATGAAAGTAAGGAGGAAAGTAAGGAGAGATACACCCAAAGTCCCAGGTGTGACATAAGGAGCTCTGGGCCCATGGAAGGGGACTGGTCTGATGGAATCAGGTGGGTGCCCATTAAGATGGGTTCTCATCAAGGCCATTGAATTTCTCATTTGTTTTATTATCTTCAATGAATACCACTTATTTAGCTTGCTGTTCTAAATTAATAACATCTGCGCTATAAAATATGTATGTCTTTAAGTAAAAAATCTCCCAAGGGATTTAACTCAGAAAACTATAAGGGGGATTTACATTGTGTTTAATAAAGAATGGGTTACTGGAGGGACACAGCAGGGCTGGAAAGCTCAAACATTTCTTAAAGATCTTTTCTGAAAAACAAAAATTGATACTGTATTTTACTAAGCAGTCTCAAAGGGTTCTTCTCATATTTATACTTTCATAAGAATCTCCACATATTAAAAATGAAGGAAGCCTTATTTATCATTCAAGATTTTGCATTCTTTGCGTACTTGACCTTATGAAGCAGGCACTCATTAGGAGAAGTAGATTGTTCTAATAGAAATAATCTGTATTCTTCTAGGTCAAATATGGTAGAGTCTGCAAATGACAAGAGATTTATTCAGTCATTTTTAATTCGAGGGGATCCTTATTGCCTCCTCCAAAAGAAAGCTCTGAACTATAACTTTATTTGCATTTGTTCATGTGAAAAGCAATGAAATGGCTTACAAAAGTTTCATCTTTTCAGTTGGATAAATTGTTAGTTGTTCTTGCTACACATCAAAAATTCTTATTCACATTAAAAGGAATGCCTGAAGTCATATACTTCTTAAGATGAAAGGATGCAAAAAAATTGCTTTTCTCTTATTTTTTACTAAATCATTATCTCATTTATCCTTTTAAAACTACCACTTCAACAGAAAGTAGAATTATGTTTCCATTAGTGGCCACCTTAAACAATTTACAGACGAGTTCTTACAATTGTATGAGAAAATCTACCCTGGCTTACTGGCTCAGTTGGTTGGAGTGTCATCCCATATATCAAAAGGTTGAGGGTTCAATTGGCAATTGATATCTCTCTCTCTCTCTCTCTCTCTCTCTCTCTCTCTCCCTTTTCTTCTCTCCCTTCCAGTCTCTCACTCCAGTGGTAGCAAAGTGATGTGTGATGTTAAGCATAAAATGATATCTTAAGGCATATTTTTTATACCCAGAAAAACAAAATAGTGGGGTATTTTTCTGTATTCCTAATTAATACCAGTATATCTTAGACTGTGAAGTCTTCCCATACTCTTGCTAACAAGCTCAATTGAAACTTTTAACCTCATATATAATAATTGATACAGGTGACCTATAAACCATGTGTAATCTGTTTTGATAGTATATATAATGTTGATTCTGTTTTTATATCTTTTCAATGGAATCTTAAGATGAGTTTTAAATATAATGAGTTATTTCAGAGAAATAAGTTATCTATCATATTATTTAAAAAGTAACAAATAGCCGAGACCGGTTTGGCTCAGTGGATAGAGCGTCAGCCTGCAGACTGAAGGCTCCCAGGTTCGATTCTGGTCAGGGGCATATACCTTGGTTGCGGGCGCATCCCCAGTAGGGGGTGTGTAGGAGTCGGCTGATCGATGTCTCTCTCTCTTCGATGTTTCTGACTTTCTATCCCTCTCCCTTCCTCTCTGTAAAAAATCAATAAATTATTTTTTAAAAAATAACAAATAACAATTATACTAGACAATGTATATATAATGTAAATAAAAGTCCCAAAGTCACTTATAGCTCAAGGAAAAAAATATTGCATATAAAAGAAATATAGATTAGAAAATAATATGTCAAATTAAGGATAGCAGGAAAGATATATCAAAAGCGTAAGGAAATGATTGTTTGATTATTTTTTCTTTGGCCTCTAAATCTCAGTCTTCTTTCCAGTGTCCTTAATTTTCAGAATTATATTGTAAAAGTAACATATTATTAAGATAGTATGAAATAGTGACTTAATCAAGGTCATGCATTGTGACACATAACCTAGAATTTCCAACTAAAAAGTAAGATTACCATTGCTTCTGACACAAAGGGACCTAAAATACTTTATTGTGCATAACCAGTAGATATGAAATAGTGATTAAATTCTAATAGTTTGTGAATTCTGTGCATCTATAATTCTCAAAATGTTTAGGAGAAAGCCTTTTAATATTTGAAGAATTGCTCTTCATATAGTCTATATTAATAAATATGTTAAGTGACTTATTTGAGGTGCTTTTCCTTCTGGCATTCATTTATTGACTAAAATAATTAATTTAATTAAAAACCAGGCATCATCTCAGTTTTAGTCACAAGTTCGTTGATCTTTTTGCTGAAGTAGAGTTGTCATTAGGGCGGCATCACAGGTGTGTGTGTGTGTGTGTGTGTGTGTGTGTGTGTGTGCACGCACGCGCGTGTGTGTGTGTGGTGTGTGTATGCATGTATGATGGAACCTTGATTACATTTGAAAAATTTATTACCGTTACTCTTTCTCCATATATTTATTCTCATTTAATTATTCTGAATAAAAACTGCTTCTAACTATTCTCCAAATGATTCTTTTAAATTAACCTGAAATAATCTTTTCTAGCCTTTTGCTGTGTGACAATCAGTACTGGTGTTTTTTATTACTCTGGTTGAAGACACTTGTACTTGTTAAAATGCTAAAAGCAACAAGAACTACAAACAAGTTTCTGTTTAATTTTTTTTCATAACCTGTGTGTACTCATTCATTTTCTTTCCCTTTATAATTGAGATAGTCTCAGTTTCCAGGCATCTCCTGGGTCTGAAATCACTTGTTAGTTCCACATTGTTCTCCTAATGTCTTCTTCCCACCATTTTCTCTCTTTAAAATTGCAGCAGTAAATCTTACCCTTTGATCACTAGTCATCATCTTCCCCTAGCTGTTCCCACACAAAACTTGCTTACTTCTTAAAACACTGCCCCAATTCAATTGATTTATAGAAACCTGAAGCCATTTTTAACAATGATCAGGAAGCAGACATCTCCAGGGGTTTCTTATTTCTCCAAAATAAGTTGTTTCTATGCTCCCACAGTTCTCTCCCAAGACCATCAAATTCTTCTGTAGTTATCCTGCCATGCATTCAACGACAGGAATTTTTCTTGAGCTTCCTACAGCCTGATATATTTTATCTCCTTAACTCCTTTGCCATGTCATTAATATTTTTCAGCCTCTTTTTTAAATACAGAATAAGCCATCATCAGCTATAACTTTATTCATTCTTCTTTGGTGTTTAAAAATAGATTGTCTGGCCAGGATTGTTTTATGTGATATATCTTTAATTAGGGAATACATATCGCATTGCTCTAACATCAAACTAATAAAATAAAATATCAAATCTTATTAATTTTTTTGGATAACAAGCAGAACTTGGACGGCAATCAAACAAGCTGGTTGTACTTCATAAAACAGTATTCTGTTCTTACAAAGGCAAACATGCTGGTGATCAGGAAACAAAATTTACAATTATTGACAATATCTTCATGCATGCTGTAGATCAGCTGATTTGTGATTTAGTTGTTTCTTTTTATGTATCGTCAAATGCAACAAAAACTTTTAATCCTCATTAATTAAAGGACTGGATGTAGGAGAGGGGCTGTAAGCATGTGAAGATACTAGAAGCCAAGCATCTGACCACGGAATGTCTATATTTAATGAGGAAGATTTGCATGCACACAAACATAATAATTGGTTATTGTAAGCTATATGCAAGGTGCTGTGGGGAAAATAAGAGTTATTAATTTTAAGTGCTTTCATTCCCAAGGATTTTATTGATATAGACTAGCATTGTATATGGATCTTAAATCATCTAGAAAGAAGGTGCACATCACAACTGAAGGAGTGACTTGCCCTGAGAACAGCAGGTGATCCTGGTGATCAGAGTGTACACTTGGGTAGTGAGACCACTTAGGATACAGCTATAGCAGATAAGACAGAAACAGAACAGCATTCTATTATCATCAGTGATTCTACACATATGTTTTTGCTTTAACAAAATTGCAAAACATTGATATTTGCTTGGAGTGAGATGTTATTTTGTATTATTTACTTTTCTGATATATAAATGCTTTTCTTTAAATAAAAATAAGACTAGTTAGCAGTGTCAATTAATAGTAATTAAGTAGTAAGAATAATCAATCAAATATGTGTGATAAATATATAACAATATTTTATAATATTTCTTTCTGTTCCTACAACAGTATTTCATTTTAACTTTTGTTAAATTAGTGAATGTGTAGAATTTGTAGGCTATATATTATTACTCTTAACATTCATAAATGTGAGGAGTTCATAAAAGAAAGTATATAAAATAGGACTAATTAAATATTGTTTATATTTAATAAAAATCATACTAACTCATTGCTTTCTGTTCCATAGTACACTAGGATATTTTTACTCTTTGCTTCCTTTTCCAGTACTTTTCTGGGCTTCCTGTAGCCTTTGGAACATCTTTCTTTTCCTTTGTGTGGTGGTAAAATGAAAGACAGTCAAACATAAATTTTATTTGGACTTGCAGTTCTGCTCTTATCAGACTTGTGTGACACTTATTCCTCATGTATCAGACCTGTGTGATAGCATCAAGCTGAATTCTTTTTCACAAAGGCATTGGAGCATGGGATACTTAGCATTTTACCTTTTAAAAAACTCTTTTTTGTTTAAAGTATTATTTATGTCTCCTTTTCCTCCCATTGACCTCTCCCCGGCCACCCCCCAACCCCAGCGCATGCCCTCACTGCCCTAGTGTCTGTGTCCATTGGTTATGCTTATATGCATGCATACAAGTCTTTTGGTTGATCTCTTATCACCCCCCCCTGCCACTACCACCTGCCTTCCCTCTGAGGTTTGACAGTCTGTTCCATGCTTCTCTGTCTCTGTATCTATTTTCATTCATCAGTTTATGTTGTTCATTATATTCCATAAATGAGTGACATCATGTACTATTTATCTTTCTCTGACTGATGTATTTCACTTAACATAATGCTCTCCTTGTCCATCCATACTGTAGTGAATGATAAGAGCTCTTTCTTTTTTACAGCAGCATAGTATTCCATTGTGTAGATGTACCACAGTTTTTTAATCCACTCATCTGCTTTTTACTTTCTAGCAACAGCAGGTTGCCAGAAACCTGTGTAAGATCGATTTGCAGCTTTCTAAAATGTGCATCCACTTTTTACCTACAGGCTTGTGTTGATAGACCAGCTGTTTTTCAATTAGGTCCTTTGTGTCTTTACATTCATCATACCAGCTATGATGAATGTGACTAAAATGCCTGACATTTTAAATGCTCTAAAGCACATTGGATGTATTCATAAGAGAAACTGCTCTTTCTTGGAGAACAAGTTTTTAAACAAAAGGTAATTTGAATTTGTGTAAAAAGTTGTTTTCCAGTAAGTTACAATATTAATAAATAAGTTTAGAAAGAACTATTACATTTGTTTGTCCTTTTCTGATATTTTTTTTCAAAAAGGTTTAAGTAATTCTATTTAAAAAAATAAGATGTTTTCTTTTTTGATTGCTGTGTGTTTGTTGTTGATTTTTTTGTTTTGTTTTTGGATGTTTGTTTGTTTGTTTTTTGCTGTTGAGTTTTTGTCATAGCTTACTCATGGTATTAAACAACTCAGGCATAGTCAGTTTATCCTTTCCTAGGCGATTTCTGGCCTCCTCAAAGATCATTAGTTTGGAGGAGCAGCATATGTATTTCGGTTTTATTGTATTCTTTTTCTCCATTCTCATCCTCAGTGTGCTTCTATGGTAAATTAGTGAACTAACTTTCCCCCACACTTGAAAATATAATTGTATACCAGGTGAACTTTTTAACATTTTTTCTATGGCTGAGAACAATAATAACCATCTTGTCTGGAGGTGCTATCTCCTTCCATAGCTCTGCATTTTAGAAAATCTCATTGAGTGCTTTTGTGTGTTTTTGAGGCAACTGAAAACTGACCATAATCTTATGATGAAAGCGTCACAGTCACCAGGAGGCAAATCAAATCCCATTTCGCAGTATTGTATATGAGGCATTCAGGGCATATATTTGGAAGGTAATTTATTATGGCTGGATACGAAGAGGAGTGTAAAGTTTATAGTCTGGCTGGAATTTACCAAAATGTGTATTTGTGCCTTCTGCCACATATGTAGATACTTTAGCAAAGTCTAGTTTGCATTTAGATAAGGTATCAAGAACTGACAATTTTTGTGTTTTCTGTGCTTTCATTAACATTTTCATAGAAATCAAGATGACAATGTAAAACTCAGATTTTTAGAGCAAAATATTTAAGAGCTACGAAGACCATTTTTAATGTTTCTATTGCTGTGATTGGATACATCATCTGATATATTATAGAAAACATGCTTGTTAGTAAGATCTGACAAAATCAGTTTTATGCTGTAGGGTCAACACATCTGTTGTCAAAATTCTCTCATTGTTCACCCATGAAACATTTCAGTTGCAATCTCTGATTCAGGAAATATTACTCTACTTGGTTTCATTGCGCCATCAAGAGAAGAATGATATAGTAACATGTATTTGAATGATAAGTTAATGTTTGTGTTTGCTCTGTGATAATATGTATTCATTTTTTAAGTACACACTAACCAATTCAGTAGCTGCTATATTTCACCAAGTATTTGTGTTTTGTGGAGGGAGAGGAAATCTTTTGTATGACTTAGAACTACATGTTTGTCTTATGCTGAGGTGAGAGATTCAGTCTTCATATGTGCTTCCACATCCCATTCTCCACCATGCCCAAAGCAAATTCTATTGTGAAATATGTTCTCTTTTGGTTATTTACCTCCATGATCCAGTTTTTATTATATATTTTTATTAATTTCAGAAAGGAAGAGAGAAGAGAGAGAGAAAAACATCAATGATGAGAGAATCATTGATCAGCTGCCTCCTTAACACCCCATACTGGAGATTGAGTTGGCAACCCGGACATGAGCCATGACCTCTTGGGAGTCATAGGTCGAGACTCAATGACTAACCATGCTGGCTGGGCCTCCATGATCAAGTTTTATGTGTTTTTCCATCTTCCATTAAAATAACACTATCATTTAGCTTCCTTTTTTTTTTTTTTTTTTAAGTAATGTCTGCGTCCTGTTGCCTTGGGAGTAATCATTCTTGTTTTCATTATGTGGACTGTTAGGAAATGTGGTCACAATATTAATCATATTATAGGTAAACTAGCACTATTTTGATACAATGTACAATGATTAAGCCATTGGCAATCATGAGACTGTGAAGACTCATGATTTTCCTCATTAGGAGTGCAGCTATGGATGTTACAACACTGCAAACTACAGTCCTGGTTGCCATCATCAGTTGTTGGTGGGAAATCAGCAACAGGGACCATGGATGCTGAATCATTGACACCATACACATTTAAAACTTAAAAGAATGCTGCTTTCATCGCCTATTTTGGGAGCTGACATTTAATTCTATACTTTCGCCCAGCCAACATGACACAATGACAAAGACTGACTTTGAGTTTCACATCCTGGAGAAATTTCCTGGGATATGTGGCTGCCCAGGTAGAGAGAGCAGTATGCTTGGCTTGGCCAACCTAACAATTTGTACATTTTGATTATTTGGGGGGTGAAAAGGTACACTAACAGTTTGAAATACCACAAATAAATGTTTGTTATTTTTGCTTCAGTATTTGTTCTCTGCTGAAATGCAAATATTACAAAAAAGATAAAAATATGAGGATTACTAGTTTTCCCCCTTATTATGAATGAGGTTGCCAGAGAATGAAGATTGCAGAAGCTCTTTTATAGCCTGATTTATGATACGAATTGAGCAAATCATCCATACCTCTACAAGGGGATATGGGAATATGATAAACAAATCTCCCTATCTCAAAATGTTGCCTAGGTTTCTTTCCTTCTAAGACTCCTTAATGCTTTCTGTCTTTGTTCATTTTTCTTAGAAGAAAATTTTTGTATAAAGAAAGGAGTGTTGCCTCTCTAGCAAAGAGTAGCTTGTTGCCTCTCCAGCAAAGAGTAGCTGGCTTTAGGAATAGAGATGAAGTTTTTTTTAAAGTTAATTCAATTAGAAGATTAGAACAAATTTGAGCTTCTGTTGTCAGGGAAGTCCAGAGTTAAGATCTGGTTGTTCTCCTCATAAAGCTTACAGTCCACTATGGGGATGCAAGTATTATTCAAAGAACTATATGCAGAACACTAACCATCCCAGCTGAAATAGTTACAGGGAAGAAGTTCATAGTTTTGTGAGAATGTGATAAAAGGCAATTGATCTGGTCAGAGAGATCAAGGCACTCTTATCTTAAAAGATACCTGAGCTGGTATCTACAGAAAGGAGCTACTTAGCCCAGAGAGTACCATTTAGACATCAGGAACCACATGTACAGAAACCCTGAGCGGGAAACAGTATACTGTTTTACAGGAATTGAAAAAAGAGTTAATGTGGTTATAGTTATAGAGAAAGTCTGCATGGTGGCTAGGCAGATGTTAGTTAGGTCTCTGTGTTTAGTGAAAATTTGGGGTGTGTCCTTTTATTCTTATATTTCCCCTTTATAAAGAAAGTTAAGAGGCCTCTCTTTACATGAAGAGAGTAAAAATGCCACTCATGCTCTGCCTACCTACCTGTTGAACCTAGCCACTCTACTCATGGACTCTACTGTCAAAACCAGATTATTTTGTCTATCCAGATTCTTGGAGTCACTTTCTCCCATCACTTCAACCATGGTAAGGGGTAAATGCTGGTTCCCTGTGAATACTTTTTTGATTATGAGTCTCTTTTACCTCTTTTTATTAGTATTTCAAAAACTTAAATCACAAATCATATAAATGTTTAGAACCACAACTATTAGACCTCTTTATAGACAAGCCAAGTAATTAAATACCAATGGAACCAACCAATAAATCTTCTATATAGTCCACAGCTTCCTCTATTTTTGTTTCATTTTCATGTGCTGTTTATTTCTAACCCCTTGGAAAACTTATATTTCCAAACATCCCTTACTGTGCATCTTGCTGCAGTCAATATTTGTTTAGGTGAAGTGAAAGTACTAGTTCTTTGAATAAAAACAAGGTGATGCACTTGCATAAAAAAAACACACACACACACAAACCAAACACTCTAAGGTAGCAGCAGACCTAGGAGAGCCCAATTTACCTATTTCTAAGGCTGATGTTGGTAAAAGACTCAAAACCAATTTTACTTTGCATCATTTCTTTCTGGGATTATTTTCTCTGTGCAGATTTCCCCAGAAAATGCCTTTTCTGGCCATTCCATGACATTTTTATTTGTCCAACAACACCGAGCTTTACCACTGATTTTAATGTTCCTCATACAGGAAATACAAATGACATTTGTCCTGAACATCATGAGAAGATATAAGCACAAAGGTTAAAACTAGTTATGAAAGCATGTCAAACAGTTCTAAAGATTATAAAATGGTGGATGATCCTCCAATACATACAGTTTCTGTGATTAATTCTAATTCATCCATTTTTAATAATAGATTGCTCCATTTTTCATAATTATTTCACATATGAATATCATTGTGAAGTCATTTCTGCAACTGTCATTTCTTGGTTACAGATTTATTATCCTCAAAGAAAATAAAATTGTGTATTTCCCCCCTCACTCTCCTTGGAGCTTTGATTGAACTGGTTTTGAATCTTAATAACTGCAGAAATAGCTTTTGTTGCTTATTTGTGAAGTACACCTATTAGCCAAATCTTACAAGTTAATCTTCTTCAACACACTTTATTCTTTTGGTATCTAAGAAAACACCCTACTCGCAGACAGTGAGGAACTAATAGAAAAGTAGGAGAGAGACAATTATAAAAATACTGTAGAATTGTAGTTATAGAGTTACAGGAGAGATATAACAAGCCATTGGGGAGCCAGTGAAGCCTTCTTTGAGGCGCTGACCCATGAAGTGAGGTTTTATAGAAGGAGAAATTTAAGGAGGCAGTGGTGCAAGAGAAGGCACACGAAAAGCTGGGGAGGCAAGACTAGGCAATCGACTTTTTAAGCCATCAGTCTGGTGCTGTTTCTGGTGCCATCAATCCTCTGTGTCAGGGTAAGTTTAAAACAGGCCTGTGAAAATAAGGCAAAAATACATTTGCAGCCTGCCAAAGTGCCTTAAAGGGTATATGTTCTCAGACATCATTTATCAGTACAAAAATAATGGCAATAATAATTACAATTATTATCATTTAAAATAACCGATCCTACCATTTCTTTAGTACATTTTATCTTTGTCTTTAGCTTTTTTCTCTTTTTCTATTTTCTACAGTAATTAAATGTGCACCACGATTTTCATACTGTTTCATGTTTAATAAAACATCTTATTGAGTGTTCTAAAAGGAAGTGTATGTGTAGGGGGTGGGAACAAATGAGGATGTTAAATATGGGGTAAACTAGAGACAAATGGATGTATTAGCAATAGTTTCTCATATAGTTATTTTGTTAACTTGCACATTCCAGTTATTGTTTCTGCCTTTTACAGTCACATCCTTAATCTTTGCAGGGCCAACCTAGCTCACATGGCACCTTTTGGTACCTGGATCAAGGACCCGCTTTTAGTGGTCTCAGCCCCACGTGGCTGGTCCTCATCTCCCTCCCGCTGTCTTGGCAGGGCAACCTGGACCCTGTAAAACTATAAAATCAACTCCAAATGCAGCATTCTCTCCTCCTCTGGAAACCATGCCTTCTCTGTAGACATCATCCCACTTTTTTCTTTCTCAGACCTCAAGTCATTCACCTAGAGGGATTTCTTACAATGTCTGTTACTTATAACTGACAAAGTCATTTGTATATGACCCTCCAGAGGGAGACAGTCATTCTTCAAGCCTGTATAAATTTGAACTACAACTCCCCATTTGCTGCCTCCACTCCACAAAATGTCCTCACCGTTAGTTCTCCCTCGATTGGGTGGTCCACTGTGCAATGCATCTACTCAGGACATTTTCTCTTCCACAATTTTGCTTTTTATTTCTTCTTAAAACAGACATCTTCAGCTGTAACCCACTCTTTTTTTCAGACTCATAGGTATTTGTTCTATATGACATTGAGGTACAGAGGTGTGCTGCCTTTTTAAGCTGAATCTGTAAGATACTTGGCTTAATTTTGCTGAGGTAAAACAGTAAGTCGGGGTAAGGATGTGGGTGTCCTTGTTTCTGGACACTTTAGTATTTTGTCAACATTTTAAGGTTTCTTTGCAGAATAACTAGGGATTCTTTGAATTGATTAAACACTTTTACTAGTTTCTCAAGTACCTTATATTATCTTTTTGTTATGCTGCGATATGTTTTACATAATAAATGTGAAGAGAAAACCCCAAGAGGGTGATGCTGATATAGATCATGGTACCTTTTTTAAAAATGAAACATTTGGTGGGGAATTAATAAAATGTTATACAGAGTTTAGCATCATGTGCATATACATTTCTAACACCATGGTTCCACCATGTAGCATAAATGCGTGTTGAACTAATGAAATTGTTCCTTTAGTATACAGAGTTTCCATACTGTTGGTCGTAAATCTCTTCTATTTTTTTTACAACGGCCCCTGTTTATTTATAGGGACCTTATTAGCAATATACTCACTGTCCAGACATACCTAGATATCTGGAAACTTACTAAGTCTATGGAATTGTCTGTGAAAATTACAAGTGGTTTGTTCACTTTTAGTTATTCCCAGATAATTCTCCCTTGCAATCATTTAGAATTGAGAGTATATGCATTAAATAACAAGTTCTTTTTTTTATTGCAACATAGATATTAGGGAGTGTCGCGGGGGGAGGGATGATGATAGGTAGTAGATGATACTCTTTATCCAAGGGTAATTTCAGACTAATCAAATGCTGTTGAAAATACTCTTCATGGTCAGCCTTGGGGACACAGCATGACCCACACAGACAGGGTTACTGCATTTGAGAAATGTATATTCTATCTTTATATTATTTTTGACTTTATATATAATCAGCTCTCCTAATTTTTAAGTTGGTACAAGTCTTATTAAAATTAGGATTTGGAATGTTTATGAATAGATGCATTTTTAGATTCTTATGGCAACTTTACTCATAATATGGAATATATTAAAAGAGTAATAATGTTTTTCAAAAAAGTATAACTACTTCTAGAAAAGATAATAATAAAGTTTGCCTCCCCCACCCCCATGGGGTATCCAAAGGCAATGTGTTAAAAAATGTATATAAGAAGGGCATGAAAGGGATAAATAAAATGGTGCATTCATCCATCTTCTTCCCCTTCAAGAAAATTCAGATTGGACAGAGGACATGAGAAAATCAAAAAGAAACTCTTGTATTTACCTTCGTACCTGGGTTTCCCTTACCGACTGACCTTTGGGGAGCTCTTCCCAGGTGCATTGTAAGCGACTAGACTTACTAACACCAAGCCAGGAAACATCTCAAAACACGGAAAGGAGTTAGCTTCTCTTTCCTATGAGTCCAGCTTGCCCCTTAGTCTCAGAGATATGGGAATCCAGGAAATGGAAAATTTCGATTATTTTCAAAATCTGGTGTAGGGGATTTGGGCCTGTTCCCGTAGGAATTTAATTAGCTCCCAATAACTATAAGAGGTGATGGGAGACAGGGTGAGATAATTTATTATTCAAAGCTTCCCACATACTTTGAAGAGAGCATGGTATTCTGGGAACTGAGGAAAGGCCCCATATCCAAAGACCCTTAATGTATGTTAATATTTCTTCACTTCAGTTAAATTTTAGGTAAAAATCATATGAAATGGCTTATAGCAGTTGTGTACAGGTGCCTTGATATTATGATTAGAGCAATTGTTCATTTGTGAATTCAGTGAATAGTTGCTGAAAATTCTTCGCAAACTTGTTTGTCTACTGAGTACCAGGAATACAGAAGTATCCGACACTGAAATTCTTCCTGATTTCAGGAAGTTCAGTCTCTAAAGTATTTATAATTTTGTCTTTTTAAAAAAGTTTTATTTATTTTTTGTCAAATACTGTTTATATTCAATATTACTTTTGCATTAGTTCCAGGTGTACAGCATGGAGGTTAAAACAGCATATTCTTTACAAAGTGTTTTCCCTGATAGTTTCAGTACCCACCTGGCACCATACATACTTATTACAGTGCCATTGACTATATTTACTTTGCTGTGCTTTACAGTCCCATGACTATTTTGTAACTATCAATCTGTACTTCTCAATCCCATCACTGTTCTCACCAATTTTGTCTGTGAATATCTGCGTGTAAATGAGATTTGGGAAATATATGCAGGTAACAGAGAGGAAAGTAGACTACTTATTTAAAAAGCAGTAATATATATTTAGGTGTTTGCCCCTTCATAGACTACTTTGCACTGGTGGATCAGCCTTTACAAAACAAGAGGGCTGATGTTATTGCAGATGTCTGGAGCTTTAACATGCTGGGAAATGCAAAGGGAACTAATGGGATCCAAGTAGTGAGCTTGCTGAAGTTCTAGCAGAAGGGCCAATAAAGCGTTTAATTAATTTTTACTCATTAACAACCACTGAAAGAGGCAGCAGTGAAATGCATTGCTTTCATCTCCAAAAAGAACACAGACACACACAGTACAACTGGCAAAGCCTTCATTTTGGGGAAAGTGGCAATTACCGATGAAAACCTACTCAATGACACTTATACCATAGCTGCACATTTAGGATATTTGCTGAAAAATAAGATTTTTTTAAGATCTATGTGAGTGTTTGTGAGGTCAGCGAGTCCTGTGAGGGTATAAACAGAAGCAGAATTTGATATTCCATCATGCCCCAGCAGTCAAGTGCTTTGATCATTAGAAACACCCTGAAGACAAATACTCTGCAAGGTGATCCCTCTGAGCTCTCTGAGATACTTTCAAACTAAAGATGAATTATTATGGTTGTGAACTCCATTTTCTCTAAAGACTACCTCTGCTTATATTCTATGGAGTTCTGATTTGAAATATAATGATTGCTTTCTGCTGCTCTTAAGAAAGCTGTTCTTAGGATTTCATCGCACCCTTCTTTTACCTTTGAGAACTTTGTACAGACATCATCTGATGAATGTCAATAGAAAAAGTTCTCCCCATCTGTTCCTGCCTGCTACGAAAGCATGCTGCATTGCATACAGGATGTTAAGGAGAGCTATGAATGGATTAGAGACATTTATTAAATGGGCATTCACACAACAAATATCTATTGTCTGGCATGGGAAATCCTTAAGTGGGCATTGGAAAGCCCTTGCAGAGCTTTGTTTGTTCTTCATTTAACCTTGATAAGGGAAAAGGAAAAAGAAGAAAGTCCTTCTCAGTCCTCAGCATCCACTCCCCCTGCCAAACCAATGGTCTCCTTGCCAAGGTCCTATGGGGATTTCAAAGTACTAAGAAATAATTTAACTTTCAGACATCTAATGTGTTCCTGTGATTGAAAATATAACTATTCCCTAAAGTAATTTTCCAGAAGTGTTTATAAAGCAAGAAAGTCACAAATGGACACAAAATGAGTTCTCTTCAATAGTGAATATACAATATGTAGGAAGGAGTAGATAGTTCATTTTTTCTAGAAGTACTGTAATATATAAGCATATTGTACACATATTTGTTTCAATTATTTGTCTAGTGTCTGTGAACTATAATGAATGATGAATTTCTCATACCTTTTTGGCATTCTTCAACATGCTGTGGTGGTTGGGGAAAAAGAATGATATTTTAGAGTTTGGAAATTTGCATTTAATGTTGAGTTTTCCATTTACTTGCAGTGAGACTGTAAATAAAACATTTAACCAATAAATGTGAGAAAGAGGTTATCATAATAATAACAGTAATAATAGCAGTAATATATGTTCTTGTGAGACTCTTATAAGATTTTATATATACACCAGATGCCGAGGCACAAAGATTCATGCAATAATGGGCCTTCCTTCCCCTGGCTGCTGGTACCAGAGTTGCCTTTCTGCCTTCCCACACTGCCCAGAGATCCGGAGTGGCTGGGGGTGATGTGGAACACCCGTGTCATCGCCATGGCAAGCATCCTGCTCTGCCCCCAGCCACTTAGTGCCTGTGTATGCAAATTAACCCATCATCTTTGTTGGGTTAATTTGCATACTCATTCCTGATTGGCTGGTGGGTGTCACAAAGGTACAGATCTTTCCCTTTTATTAGTGTAGATGTGTGTGAGAATATGTATGTGTATATTCTTTTAAAAACCCTTTTAACTCTAAAGGTTTCTAGCTATATTATTTATGTAAAACATTTATAGTTATAAAATTGTTGTCCTTTATAAATACTTATAGTGTTGCAATGTCACAAGTGTAAGCGTTTAAAAATTAGATTCCAAGTTGAAGTTCCAACTCTTTTCTGTGTAATCTCATTCTGATCTAATCCTATATAATAAGAGCCTAATTAATATGCTAAGTGTCAGTTGTCTGGTCACCATTCAATCAATCAAAGCGTAATATGCCAAATGATAAGCTAAGGCCACTCAACTTGCACTGACCACCAGGGGGCAGATAGTCAACAGATCTACCAGTCACTATGATGTACACTAACCACCAGGGACAGCTGCTCTGACTGGTAGGTTAGCTTGCTTCTGGGGTCTGGCCAACTGGGACTGAGCAAGACAGGTGGGACACACCCTGGAGCCCTCCTGCAGCCCCTCTCTGGCTGGCCAACCTCCCACAATCCTCCACTGCCCCAATTGTGCTCTGGTGGGGTCCCTCAGCCTGGGACCCCTCAGGGGATGTCGAAGAGCCACATTCAGCCTGATCCTGTTGGCCATGCCAAGGGACCCCACTGGTGCATGAATTCATGCACTGGGCCTCTAGTATAATAATAATTAGTTCAAAGTTCATTTAGCAAAAATATCATGGTTAACAGTTCTAAAATGATCTGATCTATTTTGTCTAATGATTCCTATGAATTCCAATATTTGTGTCTATAGATAAAAAGGTAAGAAATACTCTGAAAAATTACTGCTTTAGTTGCCTTAATAAGTCAGATTTCTATGTTACAGGAAAAAAACTGATTAAATGAAGACCAAATATACTTTGCATTTCTTCAAATTCAATATACTACCAAGTATGAGAGTAAGAAAAAACAAAGATAATTGAAATATGACAAGTTATTGATTTTATTACATGACTACATTTTTAAAATGTTATGACACGATGGGTAAAGTTGTCTTAGAATCAAAGAAATTTTGAATGTGTAATTTTATCTAGATTAGCTAACGCATTCATTATGCTGATTATACAATATACATGCATTCATTCATTACTTGATAGATATTGATTATGCTTGCTATGCACTATGAGACTAGGTGAATAAAATGAGACACAATGAATGTGCAATATTGTACAGGGGAGCTCACACACTATTCGGGAGGTAGCCACTGATAGATAATTTCACTAATAAATTTAAATCCATGGCATTTCAGACCTGTTTAGTAGAGGAGGGCATTTCTTAGGTGTTAACCTCAGCATGAAGTGAGGAAGGCCTCTCTGGTAGATTTATGTGCCATTGAGGCCAGGAGAATGACAAAATATTAATTGGTGAGAGGTAAATGGAGATGGTGATTTACAGTTTCAAATTACTAGTCACAATGGACTTTAGAACTATAGCTAGGAAAGTGCTTTGGGAATGATTTTGTTCATGTTATTTCTCTTGCTTGTCTACTAGTCAGTCCCACAGTTAAACTTCTATGTAGGACTACTATCCATGCCCCATGTTGATCTTGACCAAAATACATCTGTGTTTTCCAAGGACAATTATTGTATATCATTCCCTAAGCTCTTGCTGAAAATTAATTTAAAGTTTATTTTTAATTAATTATTCTGTTTTAAAAGAGTTATTTCTCATATGTTCTGTAAAATGTGGGTGCCCGTTTTACTTAAAAAACTCAATGTATTTTCTCTGTCTTTATTCATTCCCTTTTTTCTTATTCAATGCTCTCTATCCTATATTGAAGTACTCTGCTACAACTTACTTTGTTAAAAAATAACTTCTTCATTAGGGTTTCTGGGTGTAATAGGGTTCTCTGGAAAAAGAGAATTAATATTGTGTGTATATGTGTATGTGTTTGTGCATAGATGGATAGACAAACAGACAAATAGAAAAAGCAAGATATTTATCTTAAGAAATTAGCTCATGCAGTTGTGGGGCAAGTACAAAATTTCCCGGAGACCATGAAAGTGTTGATGTTGCAATCTTGAGTCCAAACACAGTCTGCAGGTAGAATCCCCTCTTCCTTGGAGTACTCAGCCTTTTTCTCTTAAGACATTTGACTGATTTGCTAAAGCCCACCCACATTCTGCAGCATCATCTCCGTTGCCCAAAGGCTACTAATTCAAAGATTAATGCCATGTAACAAATGCCTTCATAACAACATCTAGAATGGTATTTGACCAAATATCTAGGCATAATAGCCTGCCCAAGCTGACACATACACTGGGATCATTCATAATAGCCTGCCAAAGCTGATTCACTACACTGGGATCATCCATTCTATGCAGATGGCAGGAATTCAGATAATTGAACATTTTCTGCATGGCCTAAGTCAACATTCTCTGCTTCCACTAAAACTCATGGTATTTTAATTACTTGGTTAGGTAGGACCACTTAAAATCACATTTCATGAAGCACAGGGTCCCTTTCTATATTCTGACTCTCCAAGGCCCCTATCAAACATCACTTTTGCAAGAAGTGTTGCTTATGTTGTTAATTAGATCCATCTAGTCCTTCTTTTAACACCTCCCCTCACCCCCCAATAGCACTTTGCACATCCTTCCCTTGGATTTTCACTCATATTGCTTCACTGGAAACTCTTAGACTGAAGGCAATATGTCTTTCTCCTTCTAGAGTGCTATCTTTTATCTAATATATGCTTAATAGATTATTTTAATATGATTAAAAATCTACTGAAAAGTCAGATTTAGTATATCTATTTAAGAGAGAAATAACAAACAATGGTTAGTTCAGTATGATTGCTTTTATATGATAATAACCTATTTTTAGTAGAAAAGAAAATATCACTAGGTTTTTATTGCTTATTTTATTTTGTTCTGTTAAAGGATAGTATGGAAGACTTTTAGCCTATTAAATCATTGTGAGATAGATTTATGTGTAACAAACAATTTCAAGATAGTCTTTCATTTATTAGGAATTTTTGATATGAGCAATTTTCATTCCATGAAGAAGTTTCATGGTATGAAATTCATTCAACCATGAATGGAATAAACATTTTTCTTAGTCTCAATTGACAAATAATGCAATTACTCTCTAACATATAACTCAAAATCTTAGCAATCAATCCAGTAGTTGTATGTTTGACAGGTAAGTTTAAATGTAATCAGTAAAAGAAAAATTTTTCAGCCTCAAAGATCTGAATGCTGCTACAGAAGTTTTCTGATGGTCAAAAGAACTAACATATTTAGATACTGATCTTCAGTAACATCAAGGGGTTCTTCAGAATCAAATGATCAGAGCTTCCTCCCCTTCTTTGTTTTAATTTGTAATGTTTATAAAGAATATAGTAGAATTATAGGTATATTAACCAGAGGCTATAAGAACGCCTTCATCAGTATATTCTGTTTAAAATTAGATTTAATAGCAATCTGATTTTTAGTGAATACTTAGGGCTGTAAAGTTTACCTTATCTCATTTAATCTCTATTAAGGTTCTAAAATACTTCATTTTGGACCAGAGTACAAAACACAGTAGGCCTTTAGTATATAAAAAGATTTAACTATGCTATAAAGACCCCAAAGACACATGATATAGCAATTTGGAATTTTACTGACGAACAAATTTGTGTGAAAATACTGCAAGGCAGTAAGTATGCTAGAATGATTTAGCGAATAAATGCCTTATCAAGTGAATGACTTATCAAATGAGTTATTTAGCTAATGAGTAAGCTTTACTTCCACAGAGGCAAAATTAGTGTTGTTATTAAAAGAGGGTCTGTGAAGTCAGCATGCGTGGTTTCAAGTTCAGCTCCTGTACTCACCAGCAATGTGTCCCTGGTCCATCTACCTAGCTTCCCTGAGCCCCATTGTCCTCCTCTGCCAAGTGGAAGAATGCCAGAAGTGCGGCTAAAAGAAGTTGGCTTTCAATAGCTCAATTTAGCTTCGAACTTTTGTTATAAATAAAATAATCCCCTCCACTGATTAGTGTATTTGATTCTTTATGAAAGTCAAACACTTTGGAAAAAAAATGTTTTCCTGCCCTGTATTAAGACAGAAATACTTTAAATTGCTCATGTTCCTGAGCTTCAGTCTCATCCTTAGTGTTGCAAAACTTTTCATGAAGGAAATTTAGAGAGAGAGAAAAGGGAAGAGAAAAAAAATCGGGGGAAAGATAAGTTGAATGGAGATAATTGTGCATGATTATAAAGAAATTATTTATTCTTTCCACAATATTAATTGCCTCTAGATTTCTTGAAAAACAATCCATTTTGATTTTAAAAATTACCACAGGTTTCAAATACATTTCATGTGTCTCGGTGTTTTTTAATAGATTAAGACTGTAGAAGCATAAGATTCTCTTTGAGGGTCAGGATATTTATGAATGATGAGTATAATTAAAAAGGAAGTATTAGTTACCATTTCCCTGTTTTTGGACCATATCTCATTTAAAACCTCAGCTAACACTTTAATTCTATTTAGAAAGTAACGATTTAGCAATTTTAATCACCAAAGTCATAATGAAACTGAAATGTGGGGTATTGAGTCCCAAGTTTGTTGCCTGGCAAAATTGAAGAATGAACTCTCAGATAAAACCAGTAAATGGAACTGAAGTTTATTGAGAGAAGCCAGTCCTGGAAAAGGTGAATCTAGGGTTCCAGGAGTAGGCCAGTGTCCAGAGCTTCCTTTCCATGTTACAGTAGGGAGTAGTTTAGTATCCAATCTAATTAAAGTCTAATAGTCCATGGCTTATGGCCATGTGGGCACAGGGGAGCCTATCTCCTGCCATCAATCTCAGAACCTAGCTTGCTAGGGGAGAGGAAGCTTGTTAGTTTCAGATTGGTCCTTTCGATGAATTTTGCCTTAGTAATATCCTTGGGATTGGTTTTTACACTTACTACCTTGGTTATCTGCCTACTGCCTGTCATTTTACTTGGATTTGTTCCTTGACTAAGTGTCCCTGACTACAGGTGCTATTAATGAATCTCTAAGCATCACAAAGAAATATTTTTAAGTTCACATTAACATGACTTATATTTTGAAAAGAATTACTGTCCATTCAAAAAGTCTAGTTACTCTCCTAAATTGTTTGTTGACTTAAAAATTAATAGATACCTGAATTTCTAAAATACCTCTTGGCTCATTAGAGGAATGCTTGTTGTTAATTGACCCAGCAGAGGGTCTCTGTTGTTGTCTCTGCTGCCAGAGAATTAATACCAGGTGAATCCATTTAGGGTTTCCAACATAAATCTGTGGTCATTGTCTGTGAGATTAAGTGCAGACCTCCCAATTTCACTTGCCTAAATTGAGGTGTACCTATAAACAGAATTAATAAAGTGACCAAAAGTTAGTTATACTTTATTCACTGCTATATGAAAGAGTAAGTGTTTTGGATGGCTTGATACTCTCTAAATATCAAAGGAATACATTAGAGTTCTAACTCTTAGAATGATCTTCACTTTGCTTGAATATATTATAATTAGATTAATTTAATATCCTCACTATATTTCAAAAGCAGATTATATACTTTTGCAAACAAAATGTAATTTAACTTAACATACATGTTATTCATGAGAAAAATATAATCTTAAATGGTCAGGTAGTTGGTGGTGGAAATTAGAAATTCTAAAGCTGTGTATCATAGATCTTTATACTATACAGCTTACAAACCAAAATATCTCATTTTATAATCACTGCCTTTGATAGGTGGTTTATATTTCAAAGTTCAGAGAACATGGCAGGTAATTTGTGTCCATAAAATGTCAAATTAGACATAAAGTGACCTGCAAGGACAGGATGTTGTTTGTAACTCTGTGCCACTCCTAAAAGTAATTACATTAATCCTAGAAGCTTTCATTTTTGAAATACATATTTCTGTCATAAACTCAATGTGTAAACTCAGTACTGATTCATTTCCCAAAAGAATGTGGTTGTCTGCAGACCTGGAATCTTCTTTTCTCAATAAATGTGTCTTCAGAGGCATCCTGTCTCAGCAATTTATAGGAAAAATTGTATTTTTATGTTAGGTGAAGGCTGTGGGTATGAGTTCTCTGTATGTGAGTTCCTACATTATGCAAATTGAAGAACTCTTCATAAAGAGCTCTGTGAGGAAATAATTTCTCCCTCAAACTCTGTTACTTTCTGACTTAATTCTGTCCATTTCATTGAGCTGAGAGTAACAATGGTTTCTCTGAAAATTTCTTTAGTAAATTCTAAAATAAAATTAAGGCCAAGACCAGTTTGGCTCCGTGGATAGAGCGTCGGCTTGAGGACTGAAAGGTCCTGGGTTCGATTCCGGTCGGGGGCATGTACCTTGGTTGCGGGCACATCTCCACTGTGGGGCATGCAGGAGGCGGCTGATCGATGTCTCTCTCACATCAATGTTTCTGACTTTCTATCTCTCTGCTTTCTTCTCTGTAAAAAATCAATAAAATATATTAAAATAAGTAAGTAAATAAATAAATAAATAAATAAAATTAGGTTATAATTATACTTATTTTTATTAGTTTATTACTTTTCTCTTCAGGGCATCTTTAAGAGTAAATTTACATTGAAGAGTAAATTCTTATTTACTCTCCTAAGACTCTCCAATAAACCCATTGTCGAGAGCATCAGGCATTTGATCATTTTATGGTAGTTAAAACAAAATGTTATATGTGGAACCCTACAGAGAAGTAGCTTCCACATATAGTTAATGAGTGACAGCTGAATCTGAATGTAAGTTCATTGAGTTGTGACCTATTACTTTGTTTGCCCCTCAGTTTCAGCTATTCTAGCATCCTCTAAAAATCTAATGCCCCACCTGAGTTCCCTAATGAGAACTTTTTGTTCTATTGTTTTGGATGGTACCAGTTTCAAATATTGTACCTAGATACCCATGGGTGTGTCTTTGAGCATCTCCAAACAGGATGACTAGCTTTATCAGCAAGGTAAGAGTGGTTTAACTCACATGTTTAGATAAGAGTGGTTTAACTCACATGACATATTCAAAAACTTTGGCTCAGGTTGGAAAATAATAAATGCATTATAAAGGAAAATATCTCGTGGAAGAGGAATAACTTAGAAGATATTTTCATCACTGCTTTTTAAAAATGTAATATATTTTTAATCTCATTTACAAATAAATAAACATACAAACAACAACAAAAAAACTAGCTATATCTGTGGAAGTAAGACCTAAGTGAGTTTGGCTATATCAAAGTACATATTTTCTGGTAAAAAAAAGGCACTTATTATAAATTACATGTAAACACAAACTCTGGTCAAACTGCTGACACCTATAGGACAGAACTTAAGGGATAACCAAACACTGTAATCAGGCAGGATCCTAAGGGCTAACAAGTTATACCCCAGGAGCCAGTTAAGGACCATCCTCCTGGGACAGGCCTTTTTTTGTATATGCAGGACTTGTAACACTAAGACCTGCAGAATGAACCCTTCATTGCACACCACGTTTTATTACAATAATTCCACATGCCTTATTCTTCTACATTCTCAATACTTATCATTTTCAACTCAGTATTTCTTGAGTGGTTGTAAAAATATATAAATGCATCTCTGAAACTCCTAGCATATGTGCAATATCCATTATGTATTTATAGGTTCATAATAAATAATAATTAAGACACAAGTTTATTTTAGATTTCTTTTTATTTTAGGAAACCAGCTAAAATATAAACTTTATATTTGTTCACACTTCAAATTTTGCATTCATATTTCTTTGGATTATCAAAGAACATTTCAAAGATTTTGGTAGCTTGTAGTTACAGTTAGCAAATAAAATCAACATTGATCTTTCCTTTAATGTGGAGTATATAAAATGGAAAAATGTTTTGATAAACAGAGAAAATCTTCCTTGGAAGGGGTTACCTTCAATTCAGCAGAAGTACTGGACATGTGTGGATGAAATCCAGTGTTTACAAAGCCAAGGGAAATGTCTAAATGTTAACTGACTGCCCGAAGATATGAATGAGACTAACCTTCCCCCCTCCCTCACCCAAGGATATGTCTCTTATTAATTTTAGAGAGAGGAAGGGGGAGAGAGAAAGAGAGGGAAGGAGGGAGAGAGAGAGAGAGACAGAGAGAGACAAGGAAGAGAGAAACATTTGTCATTGATCAGTTGCCCTGACCAAAACTGGGGTTTGTGCCCTGACCGGGAGTGGAACCCAAGACCTTTCAGTGTATGGGATAATGCTCCAACCAACTGATCCACATATGCCAGGGCTAACCTTTTTAACTCCATCATTGTAATGATTGGATAAGGCTGGCATCTGAGACCAAGGCTAAAGGAGGGAGAAGAAAAGTCCATGCTGCTTCACTCAGTTCAATTTAGCATTTCATTGCATCTTAAAAGCATCATTCAAAAACCATGTTTTGAAAAATTATAAGCTATACTTAGTGAATGCAGAAATTGGAAATTAAAGAGAAAAAATGGAAAGCATAATTTTTAAAAGATGTCTCCGACTTAGTTGAAGGCAAAATACACATGCAAGAAAAGACATAGTCTTTATTCTTTCTACCTCATGGTGGGATGGAAATATCTAGAGTGTTTTTATGTAGAACACAGGGTTTTAGAAGTTCAATACAGAGATAAAGAAATGCTTCTAAAGCATTTTTATAAATATTTCTTTCAACTGGACAATGAATCTGATATGCTTTATACATATTTATTTAATAAGTGACATTACATGCAGATCTTTAAACAAATCACAGCATGATTTCAACCAGTTTTACTTAAAGTTAATGATCATTTTCATTAATACAAGAGTATTTGCAATTAATGTTTACTTTTTCTATTCAACGAGGCTATAAGTTTTAATAGATTTAATCTTTTAAAAAGAATATAAATTATTTCAACTTTAAAAGAAAGTTGATACATCTTAGACTTTGGGGCCTAATCCATAGCTTTGGGCTTTATTTAGCTTTCAGGTTTTTGTGATATATGATGCTACCCTCCCCTCCCCTCAAGAAAATGTTCTTTAGGAAGTCAGTTAAAATTAAGGCAGTATGCTCTGATTTTATACTTTATATTTTATTTGGTGGCTTTAACTTCCACATCAAATATAAAATAGGATCATGCTGAAGAAAACCCATGGTCATTAGTCAAAATTCTTCTTGCATTTAAAGGCTAAACTTGATACAGTCTGTAAAGAATTTTCAGAAGAAAAATAATTTGTAGAATAATTTTGCCTGAGAAATATGAGTTGAGACAAAAGCAAAATGACATTAAGAAAACCTATGGCAAATTTTGATTATCATTATACACAGTCTGGTATATAGAATACCAGATATCACTCTAATATGTGTAAAGTTGTAGACCTATATATTTTGTGCCACCTTGCAAAACATAGCATGATATCAAAATCTATCATTAGATTTGCAAGGTACAGACTAGATCAATACTTTGCTTCACCACAGAATTCTGTGCACCTTCTGCAGAAATTGAATTTGATGCGCAGGAACATTTTCTATAGAACAAACAGCCTAAAAAAAGTAAGTATATTGGAACTGAGCCCATCTACTCCTTACACGGAATAATACTCTGAATATCAGTTGTTAGTTAATAAAATTAGAGGTAGGTGCCAACTCTCTAAGTTTTGAGATGTGTTTAAAATAGAAAAATAATTGAATGTTATGTAAAGTGTCAATAACCCTGGTTGCTGCACTCCCACCTAAGGTCCCTCTAGTGCAGAGTCTGGCTAGAAAGATGCATAGCTGCACTTCCTGGGGATAAACGTGGAGGTTGTGAATCTCTGGGGATGTCTGAGCTTTTTAATTTATCATCTTGTCACCTCCCACTCTTGCCTCTTTGGAGTTGAGATGAAAAAAGGGAGATAGAAAGGAATATTCATTTCACTTTTTAATTAAACATTTGGTTTGGTTCCAAAATACAAGACTTCAGTTCATAGGCACAGAAAAGATGTAAAAAAATGGTGAAAATGTGAAGCTTTGAAAGGATATTCTGACACACAAGGGACTTGTACTTTCTCTTCAGCAGAGCTCTGCTTTTAGAGCTGAGGCTTTCATAAATGGCAGGTTTGGAGTGAGACCATTCCTTGAACTCTGTCAGTGAAAATAAGTGCAGTGTACCATAAAAATATACATATCATAAGCTCTCTGATGAAAAATGTTTGTTGTTTTTACATTTATGCAGCACAATTTATCAATCTCTTGCTTTATTGAGTCTTCTTTTATGTTTAGATTGAGAACAGCTTTTCTCATTGCATGTTAACAAAAATACTTCTTTTTATATATTTACTTTAAAAACATCAATTTGTGAAGTGAAATGATATCTTTAAAATGAATTTATGCTAATTTCATCTGTATATCTTCTTTGGTAAAGTGTCTGTTCAGATCTTTGCCCATTTTTTTAAAATTGGGTTCCTTCTTTCCTTTGTTGAGTTTTATGAGTTCTTTGGATACCTTTTACAGATATGTATTTTGGAAATATTTCCTCCCAGCCCTTGGCTTGTCTGCAGAGAACAGAAGTTTTAATGTTAATAAAATCCAATTTATCGGTTTTTTCTTCCTGGATCATGCCTTTGTCATTGTATCTAAATTGCTCTTAAAAATAACTTCTTGCCTTAGCCAGTTTGGCTCTGTGCATAGAGCGTCAGCCTGTGGACTGAAGAGTCTCAGGTTTGATTCCAGCCAAAAGCATATACCTGAGTTGCAGGCTTATTCCCCAGGAGAGGGCGTGCAGGAAGCAGCTGATCTATGATTCTCTCTCTTGATCGGTCTTTCTATTTCTTTATCCCTCTTCCTTCCTCTCTGAAATCAATAAAGAAATAGATTTTTAAAAATAATTTCTTAAAATTTTAAATGTATTTTATTGACTTCAGGAAGGAAGGGAGAGGGAGAGAGAGATAGGAACATCAATGATAAGAGAGAATCATTGATTGGCTGCCTCCTGGGTATCAAGCCTACAAGCCAGGCATGTGCCGTGAAGGGCATTGGAACCGTGACCTCAGCCTCTGAGCCACACTGGACAGGCGACTGGTCCCTTATTTATCTTCTGACAGAGTATATTCTTTTTCTTTGTTTTTCTTATATTGTGTCTAGCATGAAATTATTATTAAGTAGATGTTTTGAACAAAAAAATAAATGAGCAAATGCATAAATGCAGAACGTTTTCCCCTGTATTATTCTCTTCCTGCTGCTATGATGTTTGAGAGCTGTGAAAGATAAAGGGATAGAGCATGAGAGTGCTGCAGGGTATTTTTCAGTTAAACAATGTGGTATGAACAACATGAAAAAGAATTAACAACAACAACAAAAAATAAATGGACCAGGTGCCAACAACATCTCTGTTTGCATTTGGGAATGTCTCTTAAGGGTACTGTAGTTCGCTGTTGCACTAGTGGAAAAATAAACGTGAACCAAGTTGCTAAAAATAAATTTAAAAATAAAGCCATAGAAACATGCTTTGAAAGTGTTTATTTGTTTGGCTTTCTTAATCCAAACCAATGTTAGGGCATTTGTTTTAAAAGACTATTTCAGATTTCTGTCCACATCTCTTCCTATTATCCTCAATTGGCCATTCAGCTTTGAGCAATAAATATATTTGCAGAGTGTTCAAAACCAAGCACATGTTTTGATTTTACCTTAGCCTATGAAGATGTAGTTACCAGGATAATAAATGGAATATTAAGCATTCTCTAGTCTAAACCACAAAGTTTCGTTCTAGTAATTATTCAAATTACAGAATAGAATCCCTTTCTGCTTCTCTCCTGCCTGCCACACATTCTTGGGCTAGGCACAGTGTTTGCAGATGAACACGTTATCTCATGATTTAGGTATATGGCAATATTCATGTGACGTAAGAACTCTCTCTGTTCTTTCACTGTCTCCTGATTTTCCATACGGTATTTCTCACAGACCCAAAGAGGAGTACTTGTTTTTCGTTGGGGCCATCACTGGTTAATGGGGTGGCCAAGGGTAAACCATTGCAGGTTTTAGCTATTCACCAGGAAAAATAGGCATTTAGATAAAATGTTTGGAATGTCCCTCCTGAAGCTAATATTTGGATATCTTAAATATGTCATTGCCTCATGGAAAGGTTTCACTTTAAATTATACCATCAAGTTGTTGGGATACAAACTTCTTTAGCATTAAAGCAGGATTTATTCAATTTTAGTGGAAAAACTAAGCATGAAAACACTCATTCTATTGATTTGAGCACTGATATTTTTACAAGTCTCCTTCCTTCTGATAGTGGCCTTATGCTCTCACATGATACTATGTAAATCTTAACATTTAAACTCCTGGATTAAATAAACTCATTAACTTATACAGCTTCTCAATGGGGTAGGGAACATATATAATCTTATTTTTATAACATTTTTTGAGAAGATTTCTATCTCTCAGATATTATCTCTTTAATGAGATGATACCTTTTCTTAGAACTTGTCTTGATTTTTAATATTTAAAAAATATACCAACATCTTTAAAAAAATATTTATTATCTAAATAATCTAACAACTTAAGAAGCCATTACTTGGAACTAGTGAGGATCACATAAAAAATCATAGCACATCTACATGGAACTATCTTCCTAGCCGCGTCAGTTTAATAAAATATTTAGGGATTCTAAACAATATTTCCTGGCTCTGCATCAGACTCTCCTTACTTAGTCGAGACCCACAGGTTGAGAACCACTGCTGTAGAGCCGAAGACCAATGGAAAACACAGATGTTTACATTATGATTCATTTAACAGTAGCAAAATTACAATTATGAAGTAGCAACGAAAATAATTTTATGGTTGGGGATCACCCCAACATGAGAAATTGTATTAAAGGGTCACAGCATTAGAAATGTTGAGAACCACTGCTTTTAACAGTCCTGCTTTCAAAAAGAGCACTGAAGTAACAAGCTGATCCAATCCAGTAGTTGTGCTCTTAGGTATTTACCCAAATGAGATGAAAACTGAAAAAGCTACTCAAAAAGCTACTGCAGATGTTTATAGAAACTTTACTTAGAATTGCCAAAACTTCGAAGAAACCAAGATGTCCTTCAGTAGGTGAGTGGGTAAATAAACATCCAGGCAATTAAATATTATTCAGAGCTAAAAAGAAGCCATGAAGCTATGAAAAAAACCAGGGAAAGTCTTAAATATGTATTACTAGATGAAGAAGTCAGTCTGAAAAGGCTGTGTGATTCCAACTTTGTGACATTCTGGAAAAGGCAAAACTATGGAGACAGAAAGGATCAGTGGTTGCTAGGGGCCAGAAGGGAGGAAGAGATGCACAGGTTGAGTACAGAAGCTTCTTAGGGTTGAAACTATTCTGTATGATATCATAATAGTGGACAGATGCCATTATATATTTGTAGAAACCCAAAGAATGTGCAACACCAAGAGTGAACCCTAGTGTAAAGTATGATTATGATGTAACAATGGTGGTTCATCAGTTGTAAGAAATGCATCGCTCAGTGGGGAATATTGATAAGGTGGAGGCTATACACATGTGGGTGCAGAGGGTATGTGGGAAACCTCTGTACTTCCCACTCAATTTTGTTGTAAACTGAAAACTTTTCTAAAATAGGTCTATTTTTTTTTAAAAAAATAAGGTAATAGTTATGTTCCCTTATAGAATTTTCAGGTGTCTCATTTTATGTATGATTCTTAATAAACATTAACATTTAAACACTTAATATATAATTAAGAGACAGTATGTTATATTTCTGAATTTAAAAAATGGATTATTAAAAACATTCCCATTTCACTTTAGTTTGATTTACTAAAACTTTTCACTAGCCAGACTGAATATATTACAAATAATGCATGAATATTTTTCATTCGGTTCCTGACAAAAATATTTAACTCCTGGCAAACAACAATAACAACAGCAGTGGTCACGAGGAAGGGTCCGTGGGCCCAGGTAGACCTGAATGGTAGACCGCCTCCAGGAGGGAGCTCTAGGGTGACCCCTGGAGATCAGGTTCCATCCAGAAAATTGGTGTGCAGCTGATTGGAAGGTAGAAATATTTTCAGTGGAACTCAGTGTAAAAAAACCTCTCCATTCAAAAATCATGTCCTGGTGTGACGTGAAGCTTGCAGGCCAAATAGTGCAATTGAAGACTAATGTGGCCTATGGGCCACTGCTGTTTTACCTTCCAGAGCAGTGGTCATCAACCTTTCACACCTGATGGATCATCAGTGTTCCGTGGACCATCCATTAGCGACCGCTGCTCCAAATGTTTCCTTAAACCAGAGATCCCCAATCTTTGGGACCTCACGGACCACCGTGAATCTAGAGCATGAGAAAAAGGTGTGAAAAAGAGACTAATGAGGAGTCCTGGACAAGGAGCAAAGAGCTGAGTCAGGAAATGTGGGAGGAGAAAGAAGAGGAGAAGGCACCAAGGAGGTCAATGAAATAAAATGCATTTATGTATGATAGAAAGATAGGTATGAGCATGGTGCTGGAAGGGTGAGGTCTAGTGGAGATTCAAGTCTCAACCCAAGAGGGTTCTTGGCTTTGCTCAAGAAATAATTCAAGCCACAATAAAAATAAGAAGCTAAAGTGGAAAGGCAGGTTTTATTAAGCAGGGAGGACAAGCAGGAAAAGCCATTCCTTAGAGTGAGAGACTTCACAAGAGAAGGAAGAAAGACCCAACCATTCTTAGAGGTTGAGCTTACACCATCTTGTATTTTCTCTAGAACCTTGTGGATATGGGGGTAATCCAGAGCAGAATAATGTTGGGATTAACTTTCACTCTTACAGGGTATATTTTGGGGCCTGTGGTTTGCTTTTATGGCATGAGTAAATGATAAGGTACAAGTGAGTAGCTATTATCCCATCTTTGCAGGAATTTTCTTTGTCTGGAGGCTCCTCGTGATCTGCTTTGCCTCTTTGGTCCCCTGAGTTCCATGTCAGACAACAGGTAGCAGGCAACTGATTTAACTTTTGTTGGACTGTAGCTGATGTGTAGAGTTTTTATGCCCCTCTTCTATATTAAGCAGGTAGAGGACAGGGAAAGGAGAGAGAGAGAGAGGGGGGGGGAAGGGGGAAAGAATAAGAGGAAGAGGAAGAAGAAGAGGAGGAGGAGGAGGCGAGAGAGAAGAGAGAGAGTATTAGGGAAACCAATAAAATAGAAAACAAGCAAGCAAGCAGGATGTGTGAAACTCATATCCTGTCTCTGCAATTAGTACACCAAATGAAAACTGAAGACTGTCCACTGTGTTGTACAAGTAAATTTACTTTTGAATTTTGACACTATGATATCCGTTGAGCATTAGGATTCCGTTTAAGGAGTGGGGAATACACTGAGTGGCAGATTATTATGATCTCTGAATGCATAATAATCTGGCCCCTCTGCGTATATCCTTCTATATAAAAAAAGGCTAATATACAATGTGTCCCCTCGACCAGGACTTCCACCAGGACTTTCAGGCAGGCCAGCCAACCGCCCATATCCCACCCCCTGGCTAGGCTGGCTAGTCCCCACCCATACATGAATTCATCACCAGATTATTATGATCTCCGAACGCATAATAATCTGAGTGGCCAGATTATTATGCGTTCGGAGATCATAATAATTTGGCCACTCAGTATATAAAGATAAATTAGAAGGAATTCTGCACAATTTATTTAAGAAAGAAAATGATCAGAACCCAGGGAGACCAATTATGTCAGTAGAGAAAAGATTTTTCTGGATAAGAGAGGTCTGTTCAGGTGTAAAACAGAGTGAGAAAACCAGGAAGGAGGATGGTGAATAAAAATGCTGGAGGAAAGAGAAAATTGGCTAAAATATTCTGAGCATCTATCACATATGTTCCTTGTCACACCGATTTTTAAAATGACACTATTTCCTGTCATTCTGTAAAGTCCACATAGCATCCTCTCCCTCCTTCCTCCTCCTCTTCTCTCTCTCTCTCCTTCCTTCCCTCTTCCTCTCTCCTTTTCTTCCCCCTCCCTCTCCTTAATAAGTGTTGTTGTTTCTGAGGATTATAGTCCCTAAATGATCGTGACACAATATGTTATTATAACCCTTTAAATTCACCTAATCCAGCCTGTGTGCTTCAAAAGAAGAAATCTTGACACCCACAGTATGACCAATAGCTGGGGTGATTGTGAGAACCTGATTAACTCACAGAACTGCTCCCCTGGCCAATTGAGTCTGCAGGGTTATATAAACTTCAGGCAGGGGTCCTCACATCTGGCCTCTGCATCCAGCAGCAGAAGACAGACATTCCCACCTGTCGGTGCTGGCAGGATCCTGCCATCTCTGGTATTCTGCCACAGAGCTCGGACCCAGCCTGTATCTCTTGCTCACCGTCGGCTCAGTTGTCCTAATTGCCTCCCTTTGGGTTTTTATTTCATCTAGAGGGCAACTGGTTTCAGAAGGTCCACATCCTTTTTGTGAGCAAAATAATGTGAAATCCAGTGTCATTTCCTGTGCTGTGACTCACACCCCATCTGGTACAGCCACACATTGAAACATCGTCTCTGGGGCACAAAGTAGTTAAAATTTAGCTCATCGCTTGAGGTTTTCACAGTCAATCCAAAGCCTATATTTTTCATTAGTTAAATATTTAGTATTGGCAACATGAATTTGGATTCTTTCATCTTCTTGCAAATTATCTGTTTATAACTATTAGTGATGCCTAATGAGACTGGCAACAAATGGGGTTCCTCGGCAGTGTCTAGTCCTGCTTCTATTCTCAATTTTAAACAAGTTCAAGCCACAGAGCATGAGGAATTTACCTGTGCCATCTCTAAGATGCCTTACATATGGTGGCCTTTTTGACTTCTATTCCCTTCTCCCCAAGTTAAAAACACTGTGTCGCCTAATCAATCCCACACCCCAGATTGCACTTGGGAAACAGTCTAATCTGAATGCTTCCTTCATCTCATCTTACTCCTGTATTTCATGCCTTTGAAGTTGCGTTTCCTAAATCACACTGCCGGAAGGGCTCCATTAAAATCTGTGTACAAATCAAATCTTTCAAATGCCTATGTGCAGTTCTCTTCTTGGTCCTCACCACACCCTCTCCCACCTTTATTTTTTCTCAAACACTGTCCAGAATCCCCTTTTCCTCCTGGGTTTTCTCAGTCTCTAGGCTTTGTGATTAGCCCTATTTTTCTCCACATCCTTTCTGATTATTTCTCCTCTGTCTTTCTTATTCAGATTGCTCTCACCAGTCTTAAAAATGTAGGTATTCTTTAAGATTTATCTTCCAGCTACACTGTCTTCCTTCATGTTGCACCTGAGAATGAAGTCTTAGATGTAGATCATATTTAGAATATTGCTAACTAGAATGCAGCAACTGGGGAGGAAGTATGCCATTTTTATGTCATCTTTTAATCTTTTACCTTACTTACGTTATCCTGAAATCACTATCTCTCAACACCAACTCCTCCTGAACAAACATTCCAAAGAAAATTGTTGGTGCCAAAGTGGCTAGGATACCACAGTGAATGACAAAGTAGCCATAGGAGGCAGTCTGCTCTACCTACTTACTAGGTGTGCAATTCTAGGCAATGCATCTAACCTCTGTGTGCCTCTGTTTACATGTATGTAAAATTTGGAATATAATGAGATCTACCACATAGATTGTTGTGATGATAAGATTAGTTACTATATTTAAAGGACTAAGAATAGGCTCTGACACATAGTAAGAGTTGTATAGATGTTGGCTATTATTACACACAGCTTTGCTTGTTAACCTACATTTCTAGAACTCATCTCTTCTGAGCTACATGGCCAGATTGATGTCCTGACCTCATGTTCCCCCAGCACCTGACAACAGGTTGAAAATCAAGTTTCTCTTTTCCACTTCTGCAAACCTACTTGAGCATTACCTTCCTAGACTTTTGAAAAAAACACACTTTGTTATATGTTAGCAGTTTTCTTGCTTGAAACTCTTCGCTTTTAATGCCTTTATCTCTTTTGCCCTTTAATACCCCCTTGACAATGTTACCTCTTCCTTTCTCATCCATTTTATTCTTTATACTTCATTGTCAATAATCTAGGTCAGGCTTTCTTCCCTAATTTAGACAATAAGGAAATTTCCCAACCAGTTCTTGTTCCAGTTTTATCTGCTGCCCAACCTATTCTCTGGATCCTGCTCATTGTCCTTGTGATGTTCTGACAGTACAATTCTTCTCTGCAGATGATTAGGTGAAATTCAGAGGACAGCCAGGAACAGTCCTGCAGCTCCTATCACAATACTTACATGAACCACAAATAGGACATGATAATATCATTTCTTTGGAAATCTAACATGGAAGTCCACTGTGGCTCTTTTAGACACTTAATTTTCAAAAACAATCCCAGGGCTTTTTATATACACATGTGAGAATCCATTGTAGAGTCTTAAATTCCTTATCACCTAAAACAACTCACTGTATGTTCCTATAATGATTGAATGAATCTGTAATGCATATGAAAGTTCATAAAGAAAATGAAAATGTGTACACATGGGTATGACCACCAATTTACTACATGATTTATTTTGGATACATTCTTCCATGTAAATATTACATAAGTATTCTATTCACCATTTCCATAGACAATGCCAACTCTATGCTGAGGTAGAATAAAATGATCCAAGATGCCAACTGTCAAAAATAGACTCCTCTAACTTATAGGTCATGTGACTAGAATTCCTGAAACTGGGATGTTTCCTTAAAGTACTGGAAAGAGAACACTGCTTAAAATTCACATTTCCTCTTTAATATATCTGCATGACATTTTTTTTTTTATCAACTTAGTTCCAATTGTTGTCACATAGTAAATGGGCATTGGTTGACAAATATATGGCCCCATGATAAGATGGAACTGGTGTTGTGTAAGGTGGGGCCAAAACACAAAGTAAGTATAGAACTCAGAGAAAAATAGGAAGGCTATCTGGAAGGTTAGGAGATGGGCTAATAAGTACTATATGAGAAAGGCAGGGAGCAACTTCAAGCCCAGGAGACTGGCAGGAGGTAAGCAGAAATTGCCAGTATTTCAAAAAGCAGTCACCAGTTCCTCAGAACTAAAAGATTGATAAGAAATCTTTTAAATGATGCTGACTGTAACAGAAGCATACCAACATCTCCTAAGTGCAGCAAGGCAAGGTCAAGTACAGGGAGCCCACAGCACTTGAACAATGGCTTCACTTGTCAGGTCCTGATGTTGTAGGCTCTGTGGGCTCTGACCTAGATGGATAATGTTTTTTGGACTCAATGTATTCCTAGTCAAAAAAAAATACAGAATATGAAATTCCCTTTTTAAATAAAATGACCTCTTAGTTGACAGTCATTAAAACATTTTTATATAATATGAAATAAAAGGTGTTGTTTGCATACTATTTACCAAATTGTTTCTACTTGCCATTTTTCTAGAATGTAAATGAAGTTTATTGTGTATTTTTTTATTAAATATCTGCATGGCAAACACATTTATTGTAACATCTAGTAACTACCTGGAAATTGGGTATGACCTCCCCTTTATAGGTGAGAAAACTGAGTTTTAGAATTGCCATATAGCTAGTAAGAGGCACTGATAAGAACCAATGCCTGTGAGAGTCTAGGATTATCCCTCATTGATACACAGCTGAGTATCATGAACTAATGTAGATTTGGGGAATATTACTGCTTAGGTGAACATGTCTTGATGCCTTAATTTCAGAATAAAAAGTTGGAGTGAGATTATTAGATCGCTTCAGGGATCTTATGGTTAAGAAATGGTTGGGCCCTAATCAGTTTGGCTCGATGGATAGAGCATTGGCATGAGGATTGAAGGGTCCCAAGTTTGATACCAGTCAAGGGCATGTACCTTGGTTGTGGGCATATCCCCAGTGAGAGGTGTGCAGGAGGCAGATGATAAATGTTCCTCTAACTCTCTACCCCTCTCCTTTCCTCTCTGTAAAATTCAATAAAATACATTTTACAAAATGGTTGGGGTTTCAGAAAGAGAAAGGTGATGAGGGATGGAGGAAGGTTTCTATGTTGGCAAACTCAACAGGATTTGACCATTGATTTCTCTGGTTCTCCAAAAAATTAGGAGATAGAATCGATATCATGGATAAGGACTCTTTACTGCTGAGAGAAATTGAAAAATTACTTAACATATATATTTCTGTTCTTTTCATTTCTGCTTTCAAATTTTCAAATTAAATGTGCCTTGTGCTATAGCAGCTGACTATGGTTCTTATACTGTACTGGCTTCAATTATGGCTCTTGGAGTAGCAAAAAGTGACTCAGAGGGACATTTGTATCTTTCCTAAGAATTGAGCCCCAACCCTACACTAGTTTCCCCATTTGCTGAGTCAAGATGCACTTCTCTCATTCTTATATGACATTGTTTTGTTAAGCAATTTGTATAATAGACAAGAAAGGACACATTAAAACTTGTTTACTGATGTTTTGTGCCCTTTAGCTTTTAGAATCGCCCAATGTAGATGTAACTTCCTAAAGCCAGAGAAATATAGAACAAACCTAGAACACAGAAAGCATTTATCCAATTCTTATTTAGGCAGGACCTCACATACAATAACATTTCTTTATACATACATGTATATCACAAAAATGTGTTTATGATCATGTTTTTGAAGGTCTAATTGGCTGAGTTCTTCCTATAAATAAATCTTAAATTAATTTCATATTCTGTAATTTTTTTGATTAGGAATAAATACAGTCCATAAAACATTGTCCATCTAGGTCAGAGCCCAAAAATTAAAACAGATGTAAATCAGACCTGATGATTTAGATGTAAATGAAACTACAATATTTTTAAACAGAAAAAAGAAAAGGGAGGAGAATCCAAGATGGCAGCATAGGTAAATACCTACACTGCTGCCTCGCACAACAATTTCAAAACTACAACTAAAAGACAGAACGGACATCATCCAAAACCACAGAAAAGCTGTCTGAGTGGAAATTCTACAACTAGAAGAAAGAGAGGGGCTCACAAAGACCCAGAGGAGCTGCAAAAAGCTGAGGTATGGAGACACGCTCGTGCAAAGAGCAGGTGCCGGAGAACGTAGCTGGCTTCCTCTGGCGGGAGGGAAACGGAGACTCCCACCGGCATTGAACCCCTTATCCTACGACACTAAACCCAAGATCCAGCCAAAACTCATATGGGGGGAGTTTGGACTGTGAAAAGGGAGAAGTGCACGGAAATTTAGGGGAGTCGCAGAAGATCAGAAGTCTGGTGATGCGCATGGCACTGCGCACAGAGGACTGACTGCTGATTGTGCCGCTGGCTTTCACAAGTGGGTGGGAGACAGACCCTCCCAATTGTGCAATTTCTAACTCCACTAAATCCCGGTTTCAGGCAAAAACCTGGGGACCCAGACTCATTTGGTCCCAGAGTGCAGGGGAGCCAGAGGGACAGCAGGCTAGAGGCACTATGAGAGAGTGCGTTCACGCACAGGGACTCCTCCAGTGATTACCCAGTCATGTGAGACCTAGGAGCCATGGAGGGTGGGACCGACTGGAAGGCAAGGTGGTCCCTTAAGCTCTGAGACTCTACCCATCCCAAGCTCAACAGAGAGGCTTTTGCTGTTTTGCAAGTCTGGTATCATAAGGCCGAATCCAACACAGAAGTTCTCCCGGCATAGTGAAAATGTCGAGACAAGAGAAGGGATCACAAACAAAAGAAATGGAGGAAAACAAAAGACTGGATATAGAGTTCAAAAACCTCGCTTATCAGGTTTTTCAAGAATATCCTAGAAAAGTTGGATAAAGTTAGCGAGTCCCAAGAGGAGATGAAAAAGATCCAACTAGAGATGGAAAAGGACCAACTAGAATTTAAACATAAACTTACTGAAATAAAAAATATTATTCAGAGACCTAACAGCAGACTAGAGGAAGGCAAGAATCAAGTCAAAAATTTGAAATATAAAGAATCAGAAAACACTCAACTGGAAAAGCAAGAAGAGAAAAGAATCCAAAAATGTGAAGATAATGTAAGGAGCCTCTGGGACAGCTTCAAGCGTACCAACATCAGAATTGTGGGGGTGCCAGAAGAAGAGAGAGAGCAAGATACTGAAAACCTATTTAAAGAAATAATGACTGAAAACTTCCCACATCTGGTAAAAGAAATAAACTTACAAGTCCAGGAAGCACACAGAACCCCATATAAACGGAATCCAAAGAGGACACCAAGACACATCATAATTAACATACCAAGAGCAAAAGACAAAGAGGGAGTATTAAAAGCAGCAAGAGAAAAACAGTTCATTACCTACAAGGGAGCACCCATACGACTGTCAGCACCCATACGACTGTATGATTTCTCAACAGATACGGTGCAGGCCAGATGGGAGTGGCAAGAAAAATTCAATGTGATGAACAGCAAGAACCTACAACTAAGAATACTCTATCCAGCAAAGCTATCATTCAGAATTGAAGGGCAGATAAAGAGCTTCACAGATAAGAAAAAGTTAAAGGAGTTCATCAACTCCAAATCAGTGTTATATGAAATGCTGAAAGGTACTCTTTTAGAAGAGGAAGAAGAAAAAGGTAAAAGATAAAAAATTATGAACAACAAATACATATCTATCAACAAGTGAATCTAAAAATTAAGTGAATTAAAAATTTGATCAACAGAATAAACTGGTGAATATAATAGAATCAGGAGCACAGAAAGGGAGTGGACTGATAATTCTCAGGGGGAAAGGTGTGAGGGGTGTACAGGGAGAGACTGGACAAAAATCATACACCTATGGATGAGGTCAACGGGAGGGAGGTAAGGGTAGAGGGAAGGGTAGGAGTCGGGTGGAGGGGAGCTATGCAGGGGAAAAAAGAGAAACAAATGTAATAATCTGAATAATAAAGTTTTAATTTAAAAATGTAAGTAGATGGAAAAGATGGGTTTCCTCAAACCAAGAACTGTCCCCAAATTACTCAGACCAGCCCATTATCACCTCTTCCTGAGAAACTGGAAACATAGTTCCCCAGTAATAGGTCAACTTTAGAGATCATAACCATATAATTAGAGCAGAAAGTTTCAAAATTGTCTTCTGGGCCAATAAGACTTTATAACACTTTATTTTTACCAAAATGAAATATTTTTAAAGTTAAATTGTTAATTAGAAGAAAGATTGGTGAGCCAGAAAACTTAGTAAAATGAGACACACACACACACACACACACACACACACACACACACACACACACACTGGAAGTATCCATCAGAATAAGCCAAGACAGAAACTGATCAAAATTGTAAATCTATAGTAATAACACTAGTAGAGAGAATAAGAACAACCAATATATTTCTATAGCAGATTTTGTACTCGATACTACATCTATTTTATTGAATCCTCCTGATAATCCTGCGAAGTAGATTATTATACTGACTTCACATATGAGAAATCTGGGGCACAGAGAAGTTAAGTAAGTTATTCAAGGTCACACAGGAGTGGAGCCAAAATTTCAAAATAGGTAATCTGATCCACCATCTGTGCTCTGCCTAGGCTAAGATGAACTCACCAGGCTGTCATCTGGTGCCATAAATATTCTTATCCTTGCATATAACTTTATTCATTCTATGTTCACAATGGAGATTCTAATTATGATAAACATGACCATATAGGTCTGCCTGCAGAAGTCATGTTGTCCAATTTATGAATGATAAACATTATTTCTAATGATAAAATATTAAATCAGCATTTTGATTTTAATCATCAATATTTCCTAATGAAATCTGAAACATATAATTTGTCAACCTAAAAAGCTAAAGACCACACCTGATTTATGGTCCAACTTACTATCTGCAACTCATGGAGATCAGCTCCTGGACTGAAAAGGAAAACAAACAGGGAATGCATCTGAGAATACAGACTCAGATTAAGTTGCTAAGTGAATAGGAAATGCTGTGCCTCCCAAGGTCCTGGCAGTGGCTAAAGGTTGCCATAACAACCCCTACTTTCCTATCAATAAAGCCCCATGCCCACTTGGCTCTTTTTATCTATTACTGGTGGATACAACTGTTGAATATGCCCACTTGGCTATTTTCTTCTCACTGGCATATACAGCTATTGAACTGTCCTAGCTCCATGGTGTCACTCAGTGCCTAGTCAATCCTGCCCCTCCCAGTTCTGACTCAGAAGCAGCAACCAGTCCAGAACTGATCTCAGCTTCCTTAAACCCTTCTCTGAGTCCTTCTTGTTCACCCTCACCTCAAATCTGGACATTACAAAAGATACATTTCTTTGTGCTTTATTCTCAGGAAGTGGCATCAAGCCAGTACATCTGATTTCATCACAAGGCAGGCTCATACTTGGTGGCCTGTGGGATTTAATTGTTTCTAGGCCATGGTGCCTATCTAGATCCAACATCTGGATTCTGAGGCTCTTGTCCTGGGTTCAGTGCCCAGGGCCTCAACTCACTACTTTTTCAATCAGCTTGTGTTTTCTGATCTTCAGGGCGTAATTATCCAGCTCATCTGCCAGATCACCAATCCTTCCTGTTTAATTGAATTCCCATTTTTTGAGAAAGGCAATAAATACTTTGTAGAGAAAGCGATTAGTATTCATGAAAATCTTATTATAGGATATACTATGTGAGATTGGATATATCACTTATAAAAAAAAAGTGGAGGTCACAGTTTCCTCACTGGTACAATAAAAATAAAATCTACTTCATCTAGTCATGTTGTAAGGATTAAATAATGAAATTGTAGAATGTGTCTTAAAAATAAAGTTTTAAAAATTATTTATTCTTTTCCATGATACCACTTACTCTTCTGAGTCCAAACTACTAATTCCAATTGCTGCTTAATTCCAACCAGTCTTACTCCAGTGTTGGACTTGTTTCTATAACATTGAAAAGAAAATATTAAACTCATACATTAAGAGAAAAAAAAAACACATTAAAAAAGTGATTTGTTTTAGAAATATGTTCTAAGTGCGATAACTTAAAAATTTATATTTGAAAATTTAAAGTCACTTATGCTTTTAAATTATTAGCTATATTTTAATTACTCTAAAGAAAATAAATATTTCCAAATTATCCCAAAGAATTATCTTAAGAAGATCAGCACATTTTGAAGAAAAATCAAAGGCATAACCAGGAAAAGATTTGACTTTCCTGTTTAATTTATACAATTATTTAGAACTAGAGGCCTGATGCACGAAATTCATGCATGGGAGTGGGGAGTGTCCTTCAGCCCAGCTTTCTCCCTCTCCAATCTGAGACCCCTTGAGGGATGTCCCACTCACAATCCAGGACTGCTGGCTCTGAACTGCTCATCTGCCTGCCTTCCTGATTGACCCTAATCACTTCTGCCTGCCAGCCTGATCACCCCCTAACTACTGCCCTGCCTGATTGATGCCTAACTGCTCCCCTGATAGCCTGTTTTCCCTTAACTACCCTCCAATGTGAGCCTGGTCACTCCTAACTTTCCTCCCCTGTAGGCCTGGGTCTCCCCCAACTACCCTTCCTTGCAGGCCCGATCACCCCAACTTCGCTTCTCTGCCAACCTGATCACTCAAAACTGCCTACCTTTGCAGCCCTGATCTCTGCCAACTGCCCTCCCCTGCTCGCTATCTTGTATTCACATGTGGGCAGGATCTTTTGACCACATGGGGCAGTCATCTTGTGTGTTGGAGTGATGGTCAATCTGTATATTACTCTTTTGTTAGATAGGATAGAGGCCTGGTGCACAAGTGGGAGCAAGGTGGTTTACCCTGAAGAATGACCTGGATCAGGGTAGGTATTCTTTTGGGGCGTGGGGTAGCCTGGGCGAGGGGCCTGTGGTGGTTTGCAGGCCAGCCACACGCCCTGGCAACCCAAGTGGAGGCCCTGGTATCTGGGATTTATTTATCGTCTACAATTGAAACTCTGTAGCCTAGAGCAGAACCAAGCCTTCTGCTGGCACAGCCATTGGAACTTTGTTGCCTTAAGCGGAGGCCTTGTTCCACCAGGGTGTGTGGAAAGCTTAGCTTCCTCCATCGCCAGAGGGAACTCAAACCTCCCTCCTCCTCTCTCTGTGGCTGTAGCCATCTTGATTGGATTAATTTGCATACTTGCTCTGATTAGCTGGTGGGTGTGGCTGGTTGGCATGGCTTGTGGTTGTAGTGGAGGTACAGTCAATTTGCATATTGTTCTTTTATTGGATAGGATACACACACACACACACCACACACACACACACACACATATATATATATATATTTAATGCCCATATATTTTAATTTATTAGTCATCTGTAATTTACTTTACAATTTCAATCACAGTTAAGAGATAATACAATCAAGAGTAAGATGTTTTTCTTTCTCTTTCCCTTCCTCTTCTTTCCCCTGCCCAGAATCATCTGAGGCTATTTCTAGGGAAAATCATTTAGTTTGGCAGCAAAAATATGGTCTCACTGTGAAGGTAGCTTATTAAGCATAGATTCAGAGGACAAAGAAATATTGAAACCTCTAAGTATGCTATGGAAGTGGAGTAACTGTGGTTTAACTTCATCTGGCTGAAATAAAAGTGCCCTAACAAGATTTAGATTGATAGATTAATGCATATAAAGAATGGAGTAATTAGAGGAAGATAATACATGAGGGAAAGCATTGTGGAAAGAAGTTGATGCAACATTGCATTTGGGAAAGGAAAACTTATCCAGGCATGTAAATTGTCTTTCCTCATAAAATTAAAATCCAAGGGCAGGTGATATTTTCTTCAGATAGTTGGGAAATAGTATCACTCTCCACTGTGAAGATCCACCAACACTAGCAACATCAGAAGAATGAGAACAAGGCCAAGAACTAGGTCCTGATGAAAACCAACTGTAAAGAGGAAGACTAAAGGAGGTTGGTTTGTTAGTGCTAGTCCTAATAATACTGAATGTTCTTGCTATCTTCTTTCTGGGAAATTGGTTTGTTTTTCTTTAGATGCCATACCTCTTCTGTTGGAAACAGGGCCAGGATATTAAGTGCTAAAAATTAGAATCACAGAATATGATGAAAATATGGTCTCTGTCTTCAGGCTCTTTACATTAAATTAACATGTAAATGTATGTTAGAATAAGGACAACAATCATCCAGCATGGTGGTTGCTAAGCATTAAATATGCTTACTGTGAGTTCAAATATTTGTGATGTAAAACAAAACAAAACACTCGTGCTGTATAGTTGCATGAATTCTCTTTCCCTCAACTCATTAGTAATAGAAGACATCTCTGAATTTAAGCATACATACTAAAATCGTAACAATATGATTTTAAATGAATGAACATGGCATGTATAAGATTATGTTGTTGGTATATATTATTAAGAGCCCTTCTTAAGAGAGCTAACAGACACAATCCTATCTAATAAAAGAGTAATATGCAAATTGACCATACTTCCACTATTCCCACAAGCCACACCCACCAGCCAATCAGAGCGAATATTCAAATTAACCCAACCTAGATGGCTATGGCCACAGAGAGAGCAGGAGTGAGGATTGGGTTGCCCCTAGTGATGGAGGAAGCCAAGAGCCTAGGCCTCCTCCACCTAAGGCAACAAAGTTTCAATGGCTGTGCAAGTAGAAGGTTTGGCTCCGCTCTAGGCTACAAAGTTTCAGTTGTAGAAGATAAATAAGTCCCAGATACCAGGGCCTCCACTTGGGTCACTAGGGGGCGTGGTCAGCCTGCAAACCACCACAGGCCTCTCGCCCAGGCCACCCCATGCCCCAAGGGAACAGCCACCCTGATCCAGGACACCCTTCAAGGCAAACCACTTGGCCACCACCTATGCACCAGGCCTCCATCCTATCTAATAAAAGAGTAATATACAGATTGACCATCACTCCAACACACCCAATGAATGCCCCAATGTGGTCAAAAGATCTTGCCCTCATGCAGACACAAGATGGCCACCACAAGATGGCCAGCAGGGGAGTGCAGTTGGCAGAGACCAGGCCTGCAAGGGACGGCAGTTGGGGGCAATCAAGCCTGCAGAGGAGGGCAGTTAGGGGTGACCAGGCCAGCAGGGAAAGCCAGTTGGGGAGACCCAGGTCTGCAGGGGAGGTCAGTTAGGGATGACCACACCTGCAAGGAAGGTCAGTTAGGGGTGAGCAGACCCTTAGGGGAAGGCAGTTAGGGGCAAACAGGCTGGCAGGGAGCAGTTAGGCATCAATCAGGCTGGCAGGGGAATAGTTAGGGGATGATCAGGCTGGCAGGCAGAAGTGGGTAGGAGCATGCAGGAAAGCAGGCAGACGAACAGTTTGGAGCCAGCAGTCCTGGATTGTGAGAGGGATGTCTAACTGCCTGTTTAGGCCCGATCCAAGTAGGGCCTAAACGGGCAGTGCTACATCCCTCAAGGGGATTCAGAGAGGGAGAAGGCTGGGCTGAAGGACATCCCCTCCCAGCCCCCTGTGCATGAATTTCTTGCACCAGGCCTCTAGTCTATATATATAAAGAACAAGCAACCTGAACATCCAGAATGACTGAATGACCAGTCACTGGTCACTATGACGCATACTGCGGCTGGCCAACTGGCTGGATTGAGGGTGGGGCCATGTGACCAACCTCCCATGGTCACTCCCTCCAGCCAGCCTCACCCCTGGTTGCCTCCCTTCCAAGGCCAGGGCAGCCAGACTTCACCCATGCACAAATTAGTGCACTGTGCCTCTAGTGTTAAATGAAAGTACTGAGAATGCAAATTCTCACCTTATTCTTAATCTTAAGGGGAAAAAAAATTCAATAAATACACCATTAATTATGATGTTAATTTTTTACAGATTCTCATTATCAGAGAGAGAGGATTTCCCTTTTGTTTTTTGTTTGTTGGCCGTTTTTATCATGAATGAGTGTTGCATTTTGTCACATACTTTTTCAGCATTGATTAAAGTGATCACAAATATTTTCCTGTTATTATGCTAATACAGGCAGTGTCAAGGGTTTATTTTCAAATATTACACCACTTGTTAACATAATTCTTATTTGGTCATGATATTCTTATAAATCAGTGAATTCTACCTTTAAAAAAATTTCTGTATTTGAAAAGTTGTATTGTTTAATTGTTTGCCTACCTTTTATCAATGAAGTAGATTTTCTACTTGGATTATGTTCTGAGCAGAGATAATGGTAATTGCAAGAAATATTTCTGGGAACATGTTTAAGCAATTATTTAGAAACATATTAAGGAGACTATGAATTAAAGAACAAATATATTAACAGGGACACAAAATTCATTGCCCAAACTTGCTTTGTTTACTCTTATCCTTGCTATAATTTTTTGTGTAAGATAGGGTTTTGATGTAGTTTGATTTTAGGAAGATGATCCTCCTAATGAGGTGAACCTCTGACCCCATTTTGTTTGTGACAGAAACTCCAGTGACTCAGATGTGTTGGGCTGATTTCTACAGCACCAACTGCTCCTGGGGATTTCGGTGAGAAAACTCTGCTTTAGCTTGAATAGGAAGGCCGCGGTAGGTCTTCCTAGGAATGATAGTATCCTGTACTCTCAATAATCAAAGTTCTCAGAAAAGAAAAGGCGATTCTCTTATCAGATTCTTATGCTGTTTATATGGAATAATCTCAATCTGTGTGTGTGTGTGTGTGTGTGTGTGTGTGTGTGTGTGTGTTTCATTCTCTCCCTCTTCTTTTCTCTCTGCTCTTTTTACCACCTCCCATTCTTGTTTTCATTCCTTTTCACTCTCTTTCTTCATTTACATTGTGATGGTGTGACTATTTATCAAAGGCTTGTTACCCATTTCACTGAATTATTTTTCATCTTCAGCAACACTATATCATCTACTTGTATAAACAGAATAAAACCTCAAGTACTTTTAAGTTTTCTTCAGGTAAACAATGGCTGGTTTATTAGCTGTGTCAAAATTGCTATATTTGTCAGCTAGTTAACACAAGATGCAACCATTTTATGAATAGGAAATACACTTTTGTATTGGTCACTTAGAAAAATGGGTAAAACTGTGGGATGTTTTTATTAATTTAATAAAATACCTAAAATGGATCTGCTAACATTATTTCAAGCTAACTTAACTTTTTTTCCTCTCTCTCTCTCTCTCTCTCTCTCTCTCTCTCTCTCTAATCAATCTCTAAGACTATTATATTTTTAATATTTTCTCAACTCTCTTATAGGTGGTAAAATTTTTCAGAAACCCACAGAGTAGCTTGATGATGTTTCAGGGCCAGGATTAGGGAGATGTGCCCATTTTGTTGTTCTCAAGTGGTTGGAATATTTGAGTTTGGGGCTTTTTGTCCATGTATTTATAAATGGCAATGAGTTGTCAAAGTTACCCCCACAAATCTCGGTAATTTCTTCATGAAACTGAATCAAGAGCCTTATAAAGGAAACTATCTTTGAAATATACCAAATGCCTCAAGAAATCTCTGGTTATTTGATGACTGTCACCTTTTGAGGCCGGCTTGGAGATAAGTTTGTTGCCACAGAAAAAAATGGGTATGAGTGTGCAGTGTGGTTATGCTTCTCCGATTCCTGTGAAGATTGATGAAAGTATCTACATTGACTGAGCACTCCCTACATTTTGGGCCCTCTGCTATCCTATCAAATCACTACAAGAATTCTTTGATACGAAATATTTTCCATATTTGCAAAACAGGAAAACTGTATCTTGGAGAGGATATTCTAGTTTGCTGGAGGTCCTTGCTAGAAAGTGGTAGAGCTAGAACATAAAGTAAGATTTGTCTGACTCTAACTCTATGTTCTCGAACACTGAATGCTGCCTTCCTGAGTAGCTACAGTTCCAGGAGTTAGGTCTAGTGATGCAAGTTGTACTATATCTGAGGGTTTTATTATTTTTTATTTTTGGAAATGTGTAAACCATTTGGGGACCCCAGAATCAACACACAGAAAGTTGCAGGAGGGCTGGATTGGCATAATAAGCAGAAAGAAAAATCTAACCAAATAGCCTCATATGAATTATACGAAATTTTTTACAAATCTGATTAGTGTGGATTTTATCATCTTTATGATGATGTATCTTTACAAATAGGTTGAGAGATTATATTTCTCTTTACCTACCGAGAAAGGAGTAAAATACACATTAAATGGTAATGAAAATCATCCTACAGTAAATTGGTATAAAGCTTATTTAATTTCATATATAAATCGCATTCATTGACTACTCTAAGATATCTTTGCATGATAATAAAGTAGCTTTCAAATGCAATATAGAATAGGATAATCTGACATTAAAACCAGACCTCTTGCCTGGCTGGTGTGTCTCAGTGGTTGAACATAAAACTATGAACCAGGAGGTCATGGTTTGATTCAGTTAGGGCACATGCCCAGGTTGCAGCTCAATCCTCAGTGTGGGGCATGCAAGAGGCAGTCAATCAATTATTCTCTCTCATCATTGATGTTTCTATTTTTTACTCTCACTTTCTCTCAGAAATCAATAAAAATATATTTGAAAAAACAACACAGACCTCTTGTTTAGAAAATGGTATATATATATAGTCCTGAAATTCTAAATTTGGATATGCAGCCCAGCCGGTGTGCTCAGTGGTTGAGTGTTGACCTATGAACCAGGAGGTTAGGGCTCGGTTCCTGGTCAGATCACATACCCAGGTTGCTGGCTCAATCCCCGGTTTGGGGTGTGCAGCTGATCCATGATTCTCTTTCATCATTGAGGTTTCTGTCTCTCTCTCCCTCTTCCTTCCTCTCCAAAATCAATAAAAGATAGATATTAAAAGTAAATAAAATAAAATTGCATATGCAATTGGTCAATTTACTTTGATTTTAGTAGGGAGGGATATCAGGCTCCTGGTTTTCCTTTGACATTTTCTTAAAATATATTTTATTGATTTTTTACAGAAAGGAAGGGAGAGAGAGAGAGAGATTTAGGAACATCAATGAGAGAGAAACATCGATCAGCTGCCTCCTGCACATTCTCTACTGGGGATGTGCTTGCAACCAAAGTACATGCCCTTGACCAGAATTGAACCTGGGACCCTTCAATCTGCAGGAAGATGCTCTATCTGCTGAGCCAAACCGGTTTTGGCTCCCTTGATGCTTTCTTGATGTTTCAGCCCCTCCTCCTCATTCAATGGGAAACTAATTTGTTCCTATTTTCTAGTCTTAAGTGGACAAGGCTAGTTGGCCATGAGATCACATGTCCTCCTGGCATGCATAGAGCTCTGCCAGCTCCTCAGTGCTTATCTCACATCAGCTGGCACATCTTCTGCTTCTGTGTTTCTTGAGATGTGTCTATTTCTGCAGAGCATCTGGGTGTCTATTTAACCTTATACAGTAAGTGGAAAATGATCTCTAGGGAAATCTTTCCTTTTACTCCTCTACGAATTTTTGATGGTACATAATCAGTGATCATAGTGCTTCTATCTTGACATGAAATGAACCATTTTTAACTGAAGAAGTGGAAACTGTTCTTCCAGGAAGAAAGAGAACTAATTACCTCTTTAAATCTTCTTTCCATAATGTGAAGCACTAGCAGTAGACTAATTTGGGATAGAACAGGCAAATTACCCTGGAAACTCAGCCTGTGACCAGTTAAGAAGATGTGGATCAGACAATTAAAGATAATTGTATTTGCAGAAGAAATAGTTAATCTAACCTCAGAATATTATTAGCAACTGGTCTTTTTTATTATTATGTCTTATATATTATGTAAAAACTGGTCATTTTTCCAGCCTCAAGTTAGTGTATTGCATGATAATAAAATAAATTTATTCTTTTTTTCATTTATTCAGTAATTATAAAAAGGGAGCATTTTATTATATTAGCTACTAGTACCAGAATTCTTCATAGGGTCAGGCTGTTAGAAAATGCTTTCATAATTTGGTTAAAAGTCAAGATGAGGATTAGGAAATGGTTATTTACTTGTGGAAAAATTTCTCTGTAAGGTCAAACATGACTTTATCTTGAGATAGAAATGAAAGATAAAGAGGTGAGGGAGGAAGTTAAGAGAATGTAAGAAGGTGTAAAGTTGAGGGTTCCATGGGATGAGATGCAGCATCTTTGTGAGAATATTTTAGAAGATGAATATCTAATTTGTGATCATTAGGTATTTGCATCCATAAATATAAATTTTTCCAAAATTGCCAAAAATTATAGTTAAAAGCAATCATAATTTGAACTTATTTGCATGAACAAATTATTAAAATCACAAAGAAAAACAAAACAGCACAAGTAAATGACAGAGCCTGGGGACAGAATGACCATGAGCACATAAGACCCAAAGGAAGTTGAAGAACTTTGTTGAAGGTTTGAATTTGTCTAGGCAAGGAATTTTAGATGTATGCCCATCTATCTAGTGGTATGAGATTGGGTGCCTCTGACAACTGGCTTCCCCACACATTTGTTTATTCACAGAAGTAGTTCTCAACCTTGACTGCATATTGAAATATCCTTGTGCTACTGGAGGGGTACATCAGTGGGAACCTTCCATTGTTTGTGGGGTCCTTGGGGTGACACTGAAATAAGAATTTTCAGAAGCCCGCATGTGAAGATGAGAAGTGGTAAAATATTTTATTGTCATGGAGTTATATTTCTCAGTTTCTAATGCTTCATTTCCCTCAAGCCAGACCTGAAAGAAGGGCAGGTGGAGTTCAAAAAAGCCAAAAATAAGGCCAGAGTCCAGGGCTTACATTCCATGTTGCAGCTGATAAAAGTCTGTTAGTCCATATGTGGAGCCCCACATGGCCATGAGCTGTATGGCCACAGGGGAACCTGCAATAGGAGTCCCAAGAGGGCCCAGCAAGTATATGTTGTGTTGTGTATGTGTGTGTGAGAGAGAGAGACAAAGAGAGAGGAAAGGGAAGAGGGTTCCATTGTTTGGAACTTTAAATATTCAGGTTTCTCACACCCATCTTAGCCACTGACTTGATTGCAGGTGTGATTGATGGGTAAGCAGGTAGACACCAACCCACCTCACTCAGACCTTACTTTGCTTGAATCTATACTGCCTTTGTCTAGTCCCTTTTTCCATCAATCAATGGGGAACAAACTAAGAAAGTTTCGAAGGCGCTATTTCCCAAGGCTATATAAATGGCATGCCTATATTAGTTTGTCTTCCCGTTCCCTCCTTCCTTGTTAAATAATAACTAGGTTGTATCACTTGGACAGCCTTTAACACCTGCTACTGCCTGGCCCCCACTCCAGAAAGACTGATTTTTAGAATGTAACTTGATTATCATTATTATTTTCAAGCTCTTTCTAGCATGTAGTCAAGATAGAAAAGCACTGAACTTTGTGACCACAGAGAATATAATGTTGAAAATGTCATGTAACCAAGAAATTTGGAATGAGGTTCCTCATTTGAACTATAGAACATGCAAAATTACTTTGGTAACAACTGTTTTCTTAGTTCCTTCAGGATTCATGTAACAGTTGCTCTCCTAAATGGTTGTCTGAGGACCTGGGGGCTCAATTTTTTCACTGAACCTGAATTAAGAAAATCTTGTAGATAAAACAGGTGGTTGGGGAATTAGAGGGAGTGAAAAATTACATGGTCTTGAGATAGTCACTGCTGTGCCCATTAAGGACATTGCTATGTATTCATTGCACCCTTAGGAGCTGAGCCAGGGCTCTACCACACAGATCTATTAACATTTTCTCCTATTAACAGCAAAAAAATCCAGTTTTAGTTAGGCATAGAAACCTAAAGGCATCATGGTGCTACTCAAAGTGACCAAATTACTTATTGTCCAATCTGGAACAGTGTGTGCATGTGTGAGTTTTAGGAGTCAGACAGAACTACGTTTGATTAGGAACTTAAGCATCTGTTAGCTCCTTCGCCTTTTTATGTCCAGTTCTGGTTATTTGAATCATCTGTCTTGATCAATATTATATTTGTTTGTTTTTCTTGTTTGTTTGTTGCTTTCAGTATTATATCTCACATATGAAAGAAATCATATGGTTCTTGACTTTTTCTGTCTGACTTATTTTGGTTAGCATGCTATTCTCAAGGCCCACCCATGTTATCACAAATGGAAGTGTTTCACCTTTTCTTATGATTGAGCAGTATTCCATTGTATATATGTCCCACATCTTTATCCAATCATCTATTGAAGAACACGTAAGTTGTTTTAATGTCTAGACCTCTATGAATAATGTTGCAATAAACATAGGGGTACATATAGCTTTGTGAGTAAATATTTTCATTTTTTTTTCAGGTAGATACCCAGAAGAAGGGTTGATGAGTCATATGATAATAGCTTTGCTATAAGTATATTTGAATGTGTAAACAAGTGAATGAATATATATATTCCAAAATCTGTCTTCATTTGATTTGCCCTGCTGTGAATGTATTCTTTAGAAATTGATGTCTCAATATTAGAGCTCAGAACTGAACACCTAAATCCAAATGTGATCACTCAGCTCTTATATAGGAAAGTTAAGCAATCTAATACTTTATGTGTTTGTTTAACAGCTTTACCAAGTTTTGTTCTTATTAAGCTGGGATATCGAAAATCCCTCAGGTTTGACATCAAGTTGCTTTAACAATGCCTTCAAAACAGTACATGTATTTTTGATAGATTGAATTTAGGATTTTTACACTTACCCCTGTTAAATTTAACTCAGATATTTTATTTAGTTCTATGTTTCTCCAACATTTGATTGCTTTAATTGTGATTCTATCTTTATATCTATTGTTCTAGCAGCTTTGTAAACATTGCAAATTAATAAGAAGCCTTAAGTCATTGATAACAATATTGCATTAAAAAAGGAGAAGGGATGAACACACTGTAGATTTTTCTCTTTTTTGACATTAGTTCATTTCAGGAACACTAGTGAATGTGGTTCAGCTGGCAACAACCCAATATTACTATCACTTCACACTGATTTTGCCATGTTACCTAAACAGAATGTTAGGATAGCATTAAGTGGCCCTCCATTCTCCTTCATTTAGCAATTGGTGCTCTACCTAGAAATGTTATTAATTTTTACTTAGGAAGTGAGCATCATACACATGAACAACATGTTGACTACTTTATAATCCTTTTGTTTTAAAGATCTGAACAATCCAGACTACAAGCATTTCGAAGACAAAGTTATATGATTAAAAGCCCATAGAAAACCTGGTTCACATTAAGCACTCAATAACCATGTTGAAGAACTTATATTTAAATGTCTAATGATTTCCTTACACCCCTGTATGGAGGGTTATATGAGTAGTGAAAATGTTGTAGGATTGTTATTAGCAGAATTAATGTTCAGTTGCAACATAAAGCACTTAGTTTGTTAAAATAAGATACCAAGCAAGCACCATGAGCAATTAATTAACAATGAAATATTTAGCTTGAAACTTCCTTAAAAGCATTAAAGATTGAATAGACAGAAGTAACGATATTTTTTTTTTAATTATTTGCTTAGAACTTTGAGAATCTAGAATTTAACAACATACCACTGTTCACTCTCTGTTCTTCTAGTTCCCATAACTTTGCTGTTCAACACCTTTTCTTGAGCTTTTTCCTGATTCTGGAAGGCTCTGTTTTCAGATTTTTAGAGTTGGAAAGAGCATAAAAATAATCGGGTCTCAAATACCTCTCAAATTTTAGGTGATCAAAATGAGCTCTGGAAATTGTTTTCACGTGAAGCTGCCAAAAACCCATATTTCCTGATTTCCACAACAGTAGAGAGCATAGGGTAGTGGTGAAAATCCCAGATGGGTCCATATTGCCAGAGTTCTGATTATGGTTAGGTCCTTTATAGAAGGTATGTTGTGATCCTTGATAAATTACTTATAACTTCTGAACCTCAGTTTCCTCATCTCCAAAATGAGATAATACTATCATTAACCTCATTGGGCTGTAACAAGAATTAGCCTGAGTTAATAAATATGAAAGACTAGAAGAGGGCCCACCTCATGAGGAGTGCTATATCTTACTAGAGTCAGCTGTACTTATTAGTACTCTACCATACCCCAGAGATAAGCTCATACACCCCCTCTTCAAAGAAATATTTACATCCAATTTCATCTATTTCTTCCCCAGTAATTCTGTTTCATCAGTTACTTTATTCTGCTTTAGATGGCTGGATGTTTGTCTCCCTAAGCAAGGTTCTTTGTCCTAGAGAATTAATGGAATATTTCCAACTAAATACATGCTTGTTGACTTCAAGTACGTTTCCTCTTGAATACTGAATTTTAGAGATAGCTTTATCTTCTTCCCCATCTCTAATAGTGTTTAGATGGAGAATTGGTATTCCTGGAACAGAGCTCTCAGCCAGGTTATGAGCAAATCTTTTGAGGCCACTCCAAAGAGGAAGCTCATAATTGGATCTGAGAAGGAAACTCTGTTCCCTGTGTCTAATTGCTCCAGCTTTGAGCATGCCCAAGAGAAAGCAAAAGACAGACTTTTTGCTTTATTTATTTAATTAAAGAGAGCAAGGATGTCACCAAACTTTCTTAAAATCTACCCTTTCTGTCTCTTTTTGCTACCATCATCTTTATTCTTTCTTTCCATCCAAACTTGACTCATTTGAAGTATTATTTAAGAATTTATTATCCAAAGCTGACAACTCATCTCTAGTTTCATGAATATTCATCCTGTTCCTTAAGAAGTTTATCTTTTAAGAAATGAAATTCAAAGAAATGTGTATTTTTATACTTCAGGTAGTATATCTCTTGGTAAAAATATAATTCCCCAAACAGTCAAAAATGACTATGGTAATACTTTACCAAATTGTGTCAGACTGCTTTTTAAATTTTATATATATATATATTTTTTTTTTTCCTTGTTATAGTCTGGAGCTAAAAATATTTGGGAGGAAATGCAGTAAGAGTATTAAAAAAGTGAACAAAACCCACAAGTATTGTAAAGTTGGTCTTAAAAAACAATGGGAATATGGTGTATATAATGTAATGTTGTATATAAAATGGAGAAAAATAATGATTTAATGAAAATTTTAAATTATCTCAATTTTGAGTACCTATTTTAAATGTCAACATCCTTAGATTTTAAATTATAAAATATTACCTATTAACACAAAATCATCCTGACATTGAAACATTTTAGTTTTGCTTATTAATTTCTTTTTACATGTAAATTTAGAATATACTAGTATAATAGTTGAAGTAAGTGGTTAACATTTTATAGGTTATATAATTTAGGTGATTATTTCACATAATATAAGAGATAACTTAATTTTATCATCTTTAAAATGATTAGTTTCAATGATTGTATTATATTTTATTTCATTATATCAAGAACCTAAAATCTGTATTATTTTATGACTCAAAGTTGCATGACATCATTGAGCAAGCTTTTCCAAGAAGCAAGCTGCTGAGGAGTAAAGAAATAGAAACCATGATTCTAGAAGCAGTCTGATAAAAACCATTGGTATATATGTTTGAAGGCTTATTTGGTCGGGAAAATGTGGAAATTCTAAAACTGTGTTATCATTTCAAGGATAGAACCTTGTTGTAGATTTATAATGGCCAAACATTCATTCCTCTCAAGAGCAAATGTGATTGGAACTTTTACATGTTCACTGCAAAAATATGAGAAAAAAAATTATCCCAAACACACTTAAGCATTTCAAAGATGGTGGAGGAACCCTGGTCAGTGTTGCTCATGGATAGAGCCTGGGCCTGCTCACCAAAGGGTTGTAGGTTTGATAATTCGTTGAGGCATATACCTGTCTTGCAGGTTCCATCTGTCCTGTGTGGGAGACAAACAATAGATGCGTCTCTCTCACATCAATCTGTCTATCTCTCTCTTATTCTCTTTCTCTACTTTGCCCTCCCTCTCTGCTTTCTACCATCTCTAAAAATCTATGGGAAAAATATCCTAAGGTGGGGATTAACAACAACAACAACAACAACAACAACAAAACAACAACTAAAACACCCATACACACACAAGAAAAAACAAAAAGGTGGTGGAGGAGCTTGAGCATTCATAAGTAGTGAACACCCCATAAGCCCTAATGTTGCTCAGGTGAAGATTCAGGTATCTGTTCTGTCTGTAGGTTGCTAAAATGCTGAAGCACATTTATTCACTTATTCAACAATTCCTGTTTTCTTGAAACTTACCGTAAAGCATGACTCTTCCAAGGAGAAGAGTAAGCTGAGTGGTGACAGGGTTGAGCAAGAAATTGAGTCAGAAAATGTCTTACATTTTCTGGCACAGAGCTATTCAATATGCTATTTTCACAAATAATAAATAAATAAAAATCTGAGTTAATAGAATGTCAAACTTTTTCTAGTAACTTACTCCTAACTTTACTATTCTCTTTTCTACTCCTTTTATACTACTTGCTAGAGGCCCAGTGCACAAAATTCATGCACAGTTTAGGGTGGAGGGGGCCTAGGCCTAGCTGGTGATCAGGGCCAATCAGGTTCCCTGCCTCCCCACCTCTTCCTTCCCTCACCACCCACATGCTGCCATCGAGTGGTTCCCCACCTCCTTGTCTCCCCTCTCCTTCCATCACCACTCGCATCTGCTGCCACCCACTCCAGGTTCCCTGTACCAGCCTGGGACCCAGCCCCCATCAGGCTATTGGGGCCTGCCAGCCAGAGGAAGGGAGGTTTGGGAGAGGGGCCAACCACTACCATAGCTGGTAGGCATTGGGCAGATCAGGGCCTGCTGGCTGGGGGTAAGGGATGGGGAGGGACCTGGGGGGTTGCCCACCAGCTTTGAGGAAGGAGCCAGCCTTCGGTCCCCCTGGGGAAGGGGCCACATTCACCACCACTCACCCCTGGTTTCCCATCCCATCCTGGGGGTCTGGACCTGATCAGGTGATTGGGGCCTGCCAGTCAGTGAGAGGGACCAAGAGGTTGGCCTGAGGTCTGGGGGCAGCACCTGCATTGAGTGTATATCCCTAGTGGTCAGGGCACATCATAGCTACCAGTTGTTCTGGTCATTCCGGTTGCTCCATCATAAGAGTTGCTTAAGCTTTTATATATATAGATGTTAAATATATGCACTCTGTGCTATTTTGTAAATGCTTTTATTATGTTTTAAGCTTGATTTACTGATGAGTTTTTTTCTCTTTTGAAATTTCTTTATGCCAATACTGATCAACAGGAAGAATGTATCTAAATCTTCACCCACATTTGATTTGTGGTTGTGGTTGGGCTTATTGCTTCGACCAGTATTGCTTTAAAGTAAATACCAAAAGCATTCCTTTTTCTAAGTTTACTTTTGGCTGGCAATTTGGACCTTGATCTAATCAAATTTCTTACTGTTGCCAGTAGGGAAAATTAGGAGCAAAATGCAACTTTGATTTCTAGAAAAGGTGTGGTTTGTCTAACAGGGCAAGCTTCTGAGAGCAGGTACTCCTTTCTCACTGGACAGGAATAATGAGGAACTTTGTAACTGACAAGTCAGAGGATGTGTTTTTTTGGTCCTATTCATAAGAAAATACTAAATAATCGAGAGATGTATAGCCAACAGTCTCATTTCTTCACGTAGAATACCAAAGCACTTGTAAATGAACATTTTAGTGACCTGCTAATAACTATTTACTTGGGAAATCTTAAAATTCCTTGAAAATCGAGTGAACTTGAATAAAAGTCACAGAAATTGAGATCAATAGGAATTGAACAGAATGATGGTATATTTATCAATGTTACATTTCTAAGTATAATCTAAAATGTTTAAAGTTTCTTCCCAACAATGACTTTGATTCTTTACCCAAATATTTTGTTCATTTGGGATGAGATAGATAAATTGGCTTTTATAGAGTCATTGATAATCCCTTAAGTTAAAATAGTATTCTGGTAACAGTATACAATAGCAATCTACTGGCACATGGCATGTCAGAATTGCCTTTGTGTATATGAGAAGACAGCTCATTTCCAGATGGAGAGAGGAATCTCAGATTACTTTGGAGAATTCTCCAAGAGTCAGCTATACCAATTCACATGATGTGTAGCTAGTACTGAATGAGATCTGATAATAACACTTGTATTCAAAAAAATTGAAATGTGAAGCAGTTAAAGAATTCTATTAAATGTAGAAACACTATTTCTCAAGATCTAGATAAATGCTGACAGATATAAATGACTCTGTTGGGTTAATAATTTGATGTTCTTTAAAAATAACTTGCTAAATTATATGATGTGTACTCATTCATTTAGGATTGGTAGCCTCAGGAAATTGTCAAACAAAAGAAGTTTGCATCAGCTTCTGGAGGCATAAATGTATTTATGTTGGATCCATGGTTACTGAGGTAGTTCAGTTCTGGTTCTGGAATCAGTGAAGGTCAAGTATCTCCCTCTCTAACTTATTAATCTTTTATTTCTGTTAACCTTGGTAAACCTTTAAAGTAAAAGATTATTACTCAGTGTCAAAAAATGATGGTAAACAGATTTTAGAATAAGTAAGTCTGGAACCAAGTCCTAACTTGACAACTTACATATATCTATGACACAGCATATCTGCAAAGTGAAGATAATCTTAGTAACTCTTCAATAGTTGGATATGAATATTCAATGCTTGCACAGACTGTTATTGAATACTGCTCAATAAACAGGTGCTGTTTTTTTATGAGCAGAAAAGAAGATGTGAGACAATACTTTTTAGCCCTTTTATGATATTTTTAACACTCTTTATATGTAGAAAATAGTTCTTAAATATTTAATGACAATACTTGAAACCTACAGGTATTGCTTCTCCCTGGTTGGCATTCTCGGCAGGGAAGTGGTATGGACAGTGTAGAGAGCTGAATTTTATGAAGTCGGGTTGCTTTGACTCTCCTGAACAATGAGACATTCACCTGGGCTTCTGAAACCACTTTTGCCTTGCCATCCTTGTCTTTCTAGCAGGAACAGTATGTCCCTACCTCATACTGTGGTTGGGAGGTTAAAATGAAACACTGTGTGGAGAGCCACGAGAATGTGCATAGAGTCAGCACCGGATATATGTGAGCTGTTATTACCTACAATGAAAAGCATATTTTAGACAAGAGAGAAAAGGCCACCAGCCTACTGCTTATTTAGTGAGGGTGGAGATGAGTGAATACTATAGCCCAGAAATATAAGCCTGTGTGTGTGTGGAGGGGTAGAGGGGTCTCAATTCAGGAGAAAGACAATGATTTCAAATTTGTTTTTTTTTTTTTAGGGAAGATTTCTCTCTGATTTAGATGTAGTGAAAGACAAAGAATTTAATCTGTGCTAATAGTTTGTATCTGAAGCATTAAGAAAAGTTCAGAGGAAGTTGATGGAAAGGAGGTGGATAGATTGAAGAATGGTAAATAAATAGGACAAATGATACTGTATGCATCAGATGATTAAGTCCCAAATCAAGTATCTCTCCAGTACTTGTTTGAAGTTAGGCAGGATTTTCAAGTAGAAAATTGGAACTTGTTCATTTTCTAAGAATTGCTCCTGTACTCCTTCTTACTCCTCTACTCTTTTTCTTTCCTATTCTCCATCTTTGTCGTCTTCCATTATCTGTTCTTGTGTGTGCTGTCTTCATAGTTTATAACAGCAAAAGGATGTATATATCTATCTATCTACTATATTTGGAAGTAGAAATTCCAGTATTCCCAGGCCTGCCCCACGACACCATACAGGGATTTTATTGGCTGTGTCTTCTTCATTACAGTAAAATTACAGTTAATACATGCAGAAGGGATGATTGAAATAGAAAATTGCCATTTAGCTAACATTCCAGGAATAATTATTTCAGACACTTAGCATCAGTGGATGCTAAATTAAGTAGTTTACACTATAATAAGAAAACAAATTTTTGCATAGTTTCATAAGATATTTATTAATTGCAAAAGAGAAAATAATAACTGTACAATGGAGAAACCTGACAGATATCACATTAACCATGTAATCAAAGTGAAAATCATCAGTAATGAGACATGTCAGCATCCTGCATCTCCTGATATGATGTGAAGAGCTGGGCACAGCACCATTTCTGTGGTATTATTGCCAAAAAATGGCAAACTCTCAATTTAATCATGATGAAGCATTAGACAAACCCAAATTCAGAGTCATTCTAAAAGTAAAAATAACTGTTCTAGGGACTACTTAAACAAGTTGTCTAAATTATATAATACAATCTTGCTTTGAGGTAAAAACATATTAATTTGAAGAATTATATTCAGCCTATGAAATTATTCTAAAGCTTTTGGCAGATACACCAGGATTGTCCATATGTCTTAACTAAATTCATAATAACGTATTGCCTTCCCAGAGCAATTTAAAAGCTAGAAATGTTACTAGGTCTCCAATATTTATTTTGTTTTTCGTGTGAACTGAAAATATTCAATACAAGAATATTACAGGATTTGTAATAAAAAGTAACAGTAAGGTATAGGCAGGAATTATTTGTACATTTTCTCTCACCTTTTTTCTCTTTCTGTTATTTGAAAAGAAAATAAGGAAAAATATATTTTCTTCAAGTCGTTTGTCCTCTTTTTGAAATAATATTTGCTGTGTGTGAAAAAAAACTTCTCTTTCAGAGCACTGGTTTTCCCACCAGTGAATGTGGAATAGTCTATGGAGAATGACCAGTGCAACACCTGGCTTGCTGAACATAAACTGACAAACACCTCTACACAGAGTCACTTCCCTGCTTCTGGCTCATTGTTCCACTAACTACATCTTGGACTTTTTAGACTTAGGAAGTTATGCTCCAAATTATCTGTCCCTGTGTATCTGTCCTACTTTTCCTGAGGTTTGCTATTCAGAATCCACTCTCAAATAACTACATTACTAGTTCCAAATTGGCTTTCTCTTTTCAAGTGAATAGTGAAAAGAAATGCATCAGTATGTTGCTGTCTCCCAAGGCAGGAATGGACATGTTCATATCCAGATATGAACGCAACCTATGTATTTCTGAATCAGTTCATTATCACTGTATTAGTTTCCTATTACTGCTGGAACAAATAATCACTAATTTAGTGGCTTAAAACAACACAACTCTCATCATACAGTTGTGGAGGTCAAAATACAAAATTGCCTTCACTGAGCTAAAATCAAGATGTCAACACTGCATTTCTTTTGGAGGTCCAAAGGAAGTATTGATTTCCTTCCCTCTCCAGCTTCGAGAGGCTGCCCAGGGACTGTCTGCATTCCTCGGCTCCTGGCCTCCAGGAAGAAATCACATCACTCTGACCTCAGCTTCCATAGTCACATCTTCCTCTAACGCACCTGCCTCTCTCTTTGCCTTATAAGGATTCTTGTGATTATGTTTGATCAACCACATAGTCCAGAATAACTTCTCCATCGCAAGGTCCTTAACTTACACACACTAGAGGCCCAGTGCATGAAATTTGTGAATGGTGAGGGGCGTGTGGTCCTCAGTCCAGCCTGCACCCTCTCCAATCTCAGACCCCTTGAGGGATGTCCGACTGCCCATTTAGGTCTGAACCTGGTGGAATTGGGCCTAAATGGGCAGTCGGACATCCTTCTGACAATCCAGGAATGCTGGCTCCCAACTGCTCTCCTGCCTGTCTTTCTGACTGCTCCTAACTGTTTTTGCCTGCCAGCCTGATTACCCACTAACCACTCTGCTGCCAGCCTGATTGATGCATAACTGCTCCCCTGCCAGTCTGTTTGCCCCTAATTGCCTTCCCCTGCAGGTCTGGTCACACCAAAAATGCACTTTCCTGCAGGCCTGGTCCCCCCCAACTGCTCTTCCCTGCAGGACTGGGTCACCCCCAACTTCCCTCCTCTGCTGGCCTGGTCATCCCTAACTGCCCTCTGCTGCAGACTTGATCACCCTCCCAGCTGCCCTCCCCTGCTGGCCATCTTGTGGTGGCCATCTTGTGTCCACATGAGGGCAGGATCATTAACCACCTTGAGACAGCCATCTTGTGTGTTAGAGTGATGGTCAGTCTGCATGTTACTCTTTTATTAGAGTCCTGGTGCATGGGTGGGGGCCAGCTGGTTTTCCCTTAAGAGTGTCCCAGATCAGGGTGGGGGTTCCTTTGGGGAATGGGGTGACCTGAGCAAGGGACCTGTGGTGGTTTGCATACTGGTCATGCCCCCAGCAACCCAATCAGAGGCCCTGGTATCTGGGATTTATTTATCTTCTATAATTTAAACTTTGTAGACTTGAGTGGAGGTCTAGGCCCACCAGGGTGTGTGGAAAGTTTGGCTTCCTCCATTGCTGGGGAAATCCAAACCTCCCTCCTGTCATTTTGGTTGGGGTTAATTTGCATACTCGCTCCTGATTGGCTGGTTGTGTGGCTTGTGGGTATAGTGGAGTGATGGTGAATTTGCATATTACTCTTTTATTCTATATAATAAAAGCCTAATACACTAAGTGTCCAGTCATCCAGTGACACATCAACTGTTCAACCAAAGTATAATATACTAAAGATATGCTAAGGCCACTCAACTTCTTGCTATGACCTGCACTGACCATCAGGTGGCAGATGCTCTGACCAATAGGCTACCTTGCTGCTGGAGTCTGGCTGATTGGGGCTGAGCGAGATGGGCCGGACATGCCCTGGCGCCCTCCTATGGTCCTTCCCCAGGTCTGATCATGCACCAGTTGGGTTTCTAGGTCTGGCCTGCACCCTCTCACAATCCAGGAGCCTTCGGGAGATGTAAAAAAGCCAGTTTCAGCGTACTCTTGGAGGCCAGGTCAAGTAACCCCACTGGTGCACAAATTTGTGCACTGGGCCTCTAGTATTTTAATATCAATCTCATCAGTATTGAATAGTAAACTCATAATAATGAGGATAATGAGTTTAGTATTTTAGTATGATATCTAGCTAGACGTGTATAGAGAACAATTTGATAAATGTTTTCGTAAGCATGACTGTAACCATGATGATGAATGAGAACAGTACTACTTCCCCTAAGAAGTGATCTATAAATTACATGGAATGCATTTCAGGGATAAGATTCTAAAAGTGACATGGAAGGAACCATTACCTCACACGGATTAGAATGTCTAAGGAGAATTGCATGCCTTATTGACTGTCCCCTTCAGAAAACACAAGTCATGTTGTTCTGCTTCTAAATCCTCAATATTGTCATTTTGCTTTTTCCAAAGTTGTATTTTAGTCAGTTCTTTGGTGAAAATTGGGCTGAAAACCAGCAACACAGTGACCTTTTATACCACCCAGCACCATTCTTTCAATGTTTACAGAAAAGGGAGAATGCAGAATGAACATGGAAGCTTATGGTGATGCTTCCTGACAGCTTCTCAGTTCTCTCTCCGTGTCTGGTGAGGTGGCATCATGGAGTCCAACCTGCATGTGTGACATCTATCAGGATAATAGAGCTCAAGGGAGTAGCACTATAACAACAGGGCATAACTACCTTCATGTCTATCTTTATGTTTATAGAATGAAATACCTGGTAAGATATACTTGACACACTGTTTTCTCTTTCATTTATAATTTGTTGTTTTCTGAATCAGAATTGTAATGTCCTCTTTTATTAAGTAGCTATTTTACATTCCTAAATAGCACAGCATATCCCCAGTAAGCAAATACAAAACTATGACTATCTGGAAAGTAGCAGGTAGTTAAAATTCTTCTTTTCAATCATTTTCGGAATATAAATGAAGGGGGGGAGACCAAAAGAAAATGCATCACAAATCTATCATTAGGGGTTTTATCAGTAAAGATCATTAGAGCACCAATAGGACTGTATAAGATTATAGCACAGGTCATGGGGCTGGGTGAAACAGTTTCCCTTTCCTTGCTTCAATTAAGTATGCATTGCTGAAAAGTGAGTATCTTGGTATAAAAGTAGTATTTCCTTCCATGTTTTTATTTTTTACATTTTGATTTATTGACTTTAGAGAAAGAAAGAGAAACATCAATTTGTTGTTCTACTCATGCATTCACTGATTGGTTGCTTCTTGTATTTGCCCTGACCAGGGATGGAACCTGAAACCTTGGTGTATTGGGAAATAATGCTCCAACCAGCTGAGCTACTCAGCCAGTGTTCCTTCCATGTTTAAAGTCACTTCCGTGTTGTATGTTGATGAAATAAAAACCAATTACAACTTCCCTTTATGACCTTTTTTTGTTGTTGTTGTTTAGAAAAATAGTTAAGAAAACCACTAAAATAAAAATAATAAAGAAACAACAACAGGGGAATACTGAATGGAATGCCTAAACAAATGCAGAAATGCGCGCGCGCACACACACACACACACACACACACACATACACACACACACACACACACACACACACACACACACACACAAAACACCACCAAGTAGGAAGTTATAAAATGTTTCCTAGATACATAAAGTCACATAAAAATGCAAATATATCCAGATGTGCCTGTATGGTGTGTGACTTTTCCTAGATTAATGTATTGAATGGATTCCATTAGAAACCCTTAGGAGACAATATCAATTCTGAAATGAAAGCCATACACGTGGCTATCATCACATTTAGATGATTGCCTCTATGCTCTCATTTTACAGCTGTAACTTCTCATCAAAGATACATGTGCTCCAACAAAATTAATTATTCTCAGCTAGAAATAGATGCTATCTGACAATAAAAAATAAAACGTATTTTTTGTTTCCCTTACAGATAATTATTATTTTATTAATTAGTTTCCTTCAAGAAAAAAAGGAGTACATTTTTATAATGTCAAGTCCTCAATGTATGAAAAATTTATGTTAGAGAAACCACCTAAATAAAATAAGTATGGCTATAAAACAGTTCAGTGGTTAAATTCACTTGTCTTTTTTTGCTTGTTTGTTTTCTTCAAAATTGAAAATAATTCAAAACTATCAACTTAAAACAGTATTAATCTTTTCATTTTTTTATGGGAAGAATGAAGTTGAGTTCTATAACTATATGTCCTAATAACAATTAAAAATGGGTATAGAAAGTAAGAGGCTATTTGCCTTTCTAGAGAGCAAACTCTAACTTACTACCATTTTTTTAACTTTTTATTTTTGCAGTTTTGCAAATATATTGAGACAAGACATGAAACACATAGATAAATTATTACTTCAGCACTCCATAGGAAGGTGCACCCCAGTGTGACAGGAACCCAAGGTCCTGGAGAGGTGGGGTCAGTTCAACAACAGGTCCTCAGAAGCAGGGAGGGGTGATTTCTTCCTTCTTCACTTCAAGTTTTGGGTCAAGTTGAGACAGAAAAATACAAACATAAGAAATGGTGTAAGTAAATATGCAAATACTATCATGAAGATCACATATTTGGGAGGGTGAATAGAAGAATTCAATTGCAAAATAGCTGTAAAATCACTCCGGGGTCGGGCTTTCATCTCAAGTAAGTCTTGGATGTCAGATAACAAATCACGCCTATACTCTAGAGTTTATGTTCGAAAATAGAACTTCTCAATATTGTCGTTAGGTACAGGAAAACCTACTTAGCTGCCAGGTCACATTGGAACACAGAATTTGGGTATGTCTATCAAAAATCTTATGAATGATTTTAGATGAAAAGTAAAATGCAAAATTGGATGAACTAATTTCTTCTGCATTTACAGTTAGAGGAAAGCTAAACCATAATACTACATGATGTGATCATGCAATTTAATTTTCCACATATTCAGAGTGAACTACCTGTTATAGCAACAATAATTAATTTGGGTGAAATGTCATAAATATAATTTTTCTATTGCTTTAGAAAGTTTCAAGGCCCTTTTTTTTCTTCAGAATAATGAAATCTGCTATGTTGTCAGCAAGATTCATACGAAGGAAAACTTGCCAGTTTTCGCCCACTACTAATCCTAAATCTGTTTCAATCTAGGTAGCACAGTATGTACTGTTGTTTCCAAGCAGAGGAGACTGTTTTGTGCTCAGAAAAAAAGTCTCTCATTTTGGTCCTCATTTCTTTCCTTACGATGTTGGACATTTGGAAGTGGATGTAAAATCCAATAAAATTTTACTTCCCGAAATTAATATATTCTTTGGTGAATCCTTTTACTCTTTTAACTCATTGGTCCTTCACCCTTATAATAATAATAATAATAATAATAATAATAATAATAATAATAATAATAATAATAATAAAAGAAGATAGCTGTTTATGAAGATAGGATATATACTAAGCAGAGAGAATTTCATAGATATATTTTCTACACCCAAAAATGTAGTGAAATCACATCTTGTGTCTCAGTTTACCAATATGTTATAAAAATAAACTTATAAAATTTAAAAGCTATGTTTATTTATATTTAGACATTAAGTATATAGTATTTCATAGATCTCAGTTACTGAGAAAAAAATTTCGTACAAATTTAATTTAAAGACGAAATCAGTCAGCTAGGGTGGCTCAGTGGTTGAGTGTTGGTCAAGGGTTCGATTCCCAGTCAGGGCACATGCCTAGGTTTCAGGCTCCATCCTCAGTAGGGGGAATTCAGGAGGCAGCTGATCAATGATTCTGTCATCATTGATATCTCTTTCTCTCTCTTCCTCTCACTTCCTCTCTGAAATTAATAAAAATATTTTCAAAACAAAACAAAATCAGTTACTCATAAAATGTATAGTTATAAATTTAAAAGGATACAGAATCTATAGACTATTGGGATAAACAAGAGGGCGAAAAATTCAAAAAAAAAATAAATTACCTTCTTGATGTTAAGTCCAATGCTATAAAAACATTAATCTTAAGTCTAATATTTATATTAAATTTAAACTCAGTTTGAATGTACAAATCCTTTTAATTATTAACTCCAGAAAATAACTCTGAATTATATATCTGAATAAATATTAGAAAATGATCAGAAGTGTAAAGGTTTTGGAATTGATTTAGTGGCATTTATTGGGGAAATATAATAATAGCAAAAACTCCTTAAGGTTGCAGAGAAAGAAAATGCTTTTATTATAAAAAAAAATGTTAAACCAGGAAGTAGGCAGGATGAAGATCAGAGAGGAGTTTGAGAAAAGAAAGCTGAAAAGGATCTTCTATAGTCCCAGTCCCTGGGTCATGGATCCACAGAGCTCTCTTAGGCCGCCTATCTGAGAAATACATTTTTAATAAATTGGTCAATTAAGTGAATTGTACTTTCAGCAAATGTATCTTGCAGGGAGTTGGCTCTTGGCAGTGGTGTCTTTAGCAAGCTGTCTAGAGTGATATGATATTGGCATAAGGAATAGGCAGGCAAGTCATGGAACAGAATGGAGAGCTCATAATAAACAATTATGTTATTAGTGGAATTACAAATAAAAAATATCTATTGCTTAATAATAAATACAGTTGGGATGATGGGGTAGTTGTTTGAAATAAAATTTAAGGAAAGAGGGAGAATGGGGGAATGAAAAAAGAATGGAAGGAAGAAAATTGGATTATACTTCCCACTTTTTATGAAATTAATGTTAATGTTAAATATTAAATAGTGGCATAAAATACAATAAATATACATGTAAGGTTTTTATTTTAATAATGTTCAGTAAGGTAAGGCTTTTCAAATCATATTATTATTATAGAAAATTATTTTAATACTAGTGGCCTAGTGCACACATTTGTGCGTGGGTGGGGTCCCTCAGCCTGGCCAGTGATTGGGCCGATTGGGCCATCTCACCCAATTGCAATCAGGGCCAATCAGGGCAAGCCGGCCAAGGGCAGTTTACCATGGGAGGTTCTGTGTTGAGCTTCTGCCCCCGGGTGGTCAGTGTGCATCATAACGACTGATCAGTCATTCAGTCACTTAGGTTTTTATATATATACAGATGTAATTATGAGTACATACATTTTAAAACATACAAATATTTCTATATGACAAAAGTTCCTATTTAAATGAATGCAGGTTGAATGAAAACCTGAGAAGTTTTTACAATATATATGACAAAGTCTTCGTATTCTTTATAAGTACTTGTAATATGTGATCAATGTGATATAAAAAAAAATAGCTTCAAAGTAGAAAATGAGTAAAATATAGAGATGATTCACAAAAGGAGAAAAATAGTCAATAAACAGATGAGTTAGTTTTCTTTTTAGTTATAATGTAACTTTACTTCAATTAGCTAGGATCCACAATTTAATTATACCAATCCTATTTTAAACATATATTATCTTAAAAAATGTACAGAGATTATTTAAGAAGATTAATAAAGTTTGCTTTTGCCATTTTCCTCTTTAGTTAGTATTTGGCAGAGGCTTTTAATGGATGAGATTTAAATGTAAATATTTTATTTCTTATACTCAAAATATGACTTAATACTATTAGCACTTAACCTTTACAACATTGCAAATAACATGTTCTTAGAATTATGTGGTAATAAATTATTCCTTTCAAGTTTATTTATTTAGAACCAATTGCTCAAATATGATATTAATGTATATATTGTATTATAATGAATGTTAAATATTTCCCATAAAATCTAAAGCTTTTTTTTCAGCTTGGCAGATAGAAAAAAAGATTATTCTTTTTAAAATAATATATGTTACTGATTTTTACAGAGAGGAAGGGAGAGGGATAGAGACTTAGAAACATTAGAGAGAAACATCAATCAGCTGCCTCCTGCACAACTGCTCCTGGGGATCGATCCTGCAACCAAGGTACATGCCCTTGACTGGAATCAAACCCAGGACCCTTCAGGCCATAGACTGACCCTCTATCCACTGAGCCAAACCAATTAGGGTGGGATTATTCTTTATTTACATTGTATTCCTCTGCAACTGGTTCCTCCTTTTGGCAAGAAGACTACTATTAATACATTCAAATAATCCAGGTTAAGTTTATAAAAATCTACATGGCTTTCATATATCACACTACGAGAAATTTTTCTCATAATATTTCCCTAATGAGAAAAATGGGTGTTTTTTTTTTGCCGAGTGTGTGTGTGTGTGTGTGTGTGTGTGTGTGTGTGTGTGTTTAATTCTCACCTGAGGATATGTTTATTGATTTTTGGAGAGAGAGAAGAAGGAAGAGACAGAGAGACAAAGAGATATGAATGTGAGAGAAAGATTGATTGGTTGCCTCTCTTACTCGCTCCTGACATGGCGTCGAACTGTCAATCTAGGCATGTGCCCTGACCTGGAAATGAACCCTGAACTTTTTTGGTGTCCAGCACTGTACTCCAACCAACTGAGCCACCGGGCCAGAGCAAAAATGGGTGTTTTTGCTAGAAAACACCTTTGTACAAGCATCTTTCTTTTACTGTTAAAAATGAAGACTCTGCTAGTTCATAGAGTATAAAATCCATTTTTCCTTTTTAAGATGATTTTATTATGCCAGAAGCTCTCTTGTGATAAAGCTATAACTAGAGTCATAACATTGTGCTGCATTGGTTAATGGTTAATGGTTAATGGATGATTGTATTCTCACGATAGTATAGTTCTGCAAATATTCTCAAGGCAGCATCTGACTGAATAATTGTCTTATGCTGTGTTACAGACATAACATTATGTGACAGTGATATGCAAAACACATTAAATGCAATATGAACTCAGCAATTATGAAACTGTGACTTGCTGCAGGGGACACAAACATAGCAAGCAATATGCTGCCACTCTCCTTTATGAAAATGCATGGTGCTGGTGAAGATAGTATATCTGGCAGTCTATGAGTTTAATAATAATGGCAGCAACAAGTCAACATTATAATATGGAATAATCAAAGCAATGGCTTCCCTGGAGGCAGCAGATGCAATGCATATGAAAACAGGATGATCATTTACTAATCTTTTTCAATCTGGGCAAGTTTTTAAAAATATCAGTAATATTCAAGTTTTTATCCCTTAACTGAAAATAATAGTACCTGTTCCATAGCATTATGCTGAAGATTAAATGGATGATTTCTGGGCCATATTTAGCCATAAGGTGCTTGGTATAAATAAATGCTTAATAAGTGTTAGCCACTGTTGTTATTGCTGTTATTTCAAAGAAAACTGACTTTTGCCCGGGAAACTATCGTTTAATTGTGTGGAAATCTTGACCTTGTGGTATTTTTGTCCCTGTCACTTAGAGCCACAGCTCATTTCGCTGGGAAACTGAGAGTTGAACAGATCCTAATAATTTGTGGATTATCAGATTTTTAAAATACACATCAGATCATGTCAGCAGCTTCCAGTTGTTCTTAGGATAAAATAGAAAAGGGAAGAACAATGTATGTTCATAATTCTAAAAGCATGTTATTTGACCTTTGACAACCCTCTTGGTCTTAACTCCAGCAGCTCCCTTTTCTACACCACCACCTCCCCATTATACAAACAGATATTCCTTATTCCTCTGAATCTGCAGAGGTGTTCCAAATGAACTTATTGCTGGCATTCTATTGTGTTTTGCATGAACCTTCTCTCATGCTGTCTTCTCTTCCTGGAATGGCCCTTTATTTCAGTCCCATTAACTGCCCAGCTTTTCTCATGTTTTTAAAGAGATTTCTTCTGAAAATGTACCTCCAATGTCCTCCCCACGTCAGTGGTGCAGTGTGGTACGTGAGGGGCAGTGAGAATGTGTGCGCATAGCTCATTGTAAGTGCTCAGTAAATGTAGCTGTTCTTTCTTTTTTTTTTCTTTTTTTTGATCCCCTGATACTTCCTGCTCCTCTTGATGATGATCATCGTCCATGTTGTCACCTGTCCAATATCTGACTTCCTTGCTGCAGCGAAGCACCATGAAGGATGGGCCAGTGCTGCTTTCCATGCTCCATCTGCAGTGCTTAGCACAGCACTTGGGCCTGCAGTAAGAGCTGAACACCTAAATGTCTAAATGAGGAATAGATTCCTGATTTCTACTTCAGATTTTATATTTTACATTCTGCCTGTGGGGAGGATTGCAACAAAGCGTTCCTAGAAGAAAGACATGTGTCATGAGCCCTGCAACAAAGGAAAGTCCACAACCTTCCTTAAATGTCTTTATGTTCCTTTGAGTTTCATGTTACATTCCAACAACCCCTTGTTCACAAGACTTTGTTCACACCATCTCTAGGGTCTTAATCACTTAAAGGTAACTTCACTATTAAAGGGAATGTATTTCTTGCACATTTCAAAAAACTCAGCCTAAAGTAATTCAGTGCTCAGCTCCAAGTATTTCTGTTGGGTGGAATTTAAGGTTACTTCTTTTGTGACAATGATATACTTTCATGTCTGTGTCTTGTAGAAATATCTGGGAACAAACTTTTATAGTTTTCAATATTTTATTTATTGCACTCTGATAAAATCCAGATAAAAACAACTGTTCACACTGATGAATCTGTAGCCTCACTTTTACGTTAATTCAAAAGATTGTAGTACAAAAGTAATTCTTCCTCTTTATTCCTTTTTTTACAGATCAAAATCATTATGTGACCACCTTTAACATAAAGTAAATATAAGATTCTGTTAATTCAGATAAAAAGTAAAAAACAACTTTAAAAGCATATAATTTCAATCATAAATACAGGAAATGGTAAAAGTAGGTTTTCAGTTGTTCATATGGAAAATAATACAATAATTAATAAATATACACAAATAAACTCTGTGTTTTGCATACTCACAACTATAAACCTACTTTTACTCCACCTTCTATAATGTTCTAAAAGAGGTGAGTCATTGCTTTTCTTTGATCTTTTGTGGGAAAAATATTGGATTTCTTCATAGAAGAACTTGCTTCAGTGCTTAGCATTTATTAAAGCCAGTGAGCATTTTTTTTACTGCGTTGCAGGATTGACTTAGCAACTTGCTTAAGTATTACATTGGGCATGCCATATATATATGAAAAAGGCATTTTTTTCATCTTCGGAGTACATTTAAAATGTTGTATTATGCATTTTAAAGCCCAAATAAACAGAAACTGCTAGGGATTAACATCTGGGGCAATAGGTTGTGCTGAAAATAATAAGTAGGTATGGCAGAATCATAGAGTGGCCAGAAATAGGGAAAATATCTTAAAATTCATGGATTATACTTTTTTAGAATTTCAATAGTGACCTGTTTAGTGAACATGCAGTCACTTCATATACTTCCTAAAACTCTCTGAAGTAAAAATAATATCATTCCTTTTAGAGGTGAGAAACCTGAAGCCACAAGAATTTAAATTCTTTGCATAAACACACAGATTTGACATTCAGCTCTGTTTGACTTCAGTCTTTACCTTCTCTGTCTTTCAATGAAAATGTGGTTGTAACATGATAACTCTAGTTGAAATATTTATGAGCAAGCCATTAATAACTTATGTAATCCAAATAAAACCAGGTTATATTGTCAGGAATTGTATTAGTTTTCTATTCCTGTTCAACAAATTACGACAATTTAGTGCCTTAAAACAACACTCACTTATTTTCTCACGTTATTAATGGATCAGACGGCCAGGCCCAGCTTTGCTGGCTTCTGTGTTCTGAGTACCTCCAGGACTGCATTCAAATTGCTGGGCAGGGCTGGGGCCTCATCTGAAGCCTTGACTGTAGAAGGATCTATTTCCAAGTTCCTGTGGTTGTTCAGAGGATTCAGGTTCTGAGGGTTGTTGAACTAAGCATCTCAATACCCTACTGGCTGCAGGTCCTGCTCAGTTCCAGATTTCAGAAGCCTCTCCAGCTGGGTTGCTTGCTTCAGCCAAGCCAGCAAAGAAGTGAGTGTGTTAATTAGAAATTGCTGCCTTATGAAATGTTAACATGGAAGAGACATCCCATCAGCTCTGTAGCCAGCCCCCATTTTGGGGGAGATGATTACACATGGACATGAATACCAGGACAATGGGGATCACTAGGGTTATCTAAGAATCTGCCTTCAACAGGTCTGGAGATTAAAATGCCTTTTTATAAGAAATGCTAATATGAATAAATGAGAAATTAAATTAATTCAAAAATTAATTAAAAATCAAATTGTTTGTGTAAAGAGTCCCTGATCACTCCAAGCTGTTCAATGTGGGTGTGATTGTGACTTTACCCTATCCTGTATGTATTGTGCAATCATTTACCTCCAGTCAAGTGCCAATGGAACTGACTGGCAATTATTACACCAGGAATAGAAGCTCAACATGGTTTTTAAAAGTGACAATTCTTTCAGTTGAGTGATGATACTTTTAAAATGCTCTGTTTATTTTAGTGATGCACAATATTTTCCCTTTGACATAGAAATAAGCAACTCTAGAGAAAAGCCTGTCATACAAAAAGCAGTTGACAAAATAATTTGTTTTAATTTATCTGCAGTATTTGTTGTGATAGAGATATTTCAAATATTATTTTAAAAGATACTGCATAGTCATTAGTGAACTACTGAACAAGAAAAATGAAATTCTTTTAGCATACCAGGTTTGACCTTAGGTTTTCTGTGTTTAACCGGTACTTACATGTTGGCCTAATCAGAATATACATATAACATAATTAAGACTTTTTTCCTCTGAAGAGTTCTTGTAGCCCATCTCAGGTTGAGTTAATCAGGCATCTAAATAATTTCATTGGGAAAGGAGTGTCTACATGGGGTCTTATCTAAATTGGCCCAGTCATTTACTTGTGAGCCCAAAGATATATCAAGGTTTGTTTTATAAACGCTGTCACTACAAAAGACTGTAAGACATTTCTAAGGATAAAAAGTAAAATTGATTGTATTAAGACCAGTTAGTAAAAGGAGATTTAAATTTATATTTTTTTACTAGATAAGACAATTCAGAAAGGTGATAAAATTTTAGAAAAATTAAAGAGAGGTATAATGAAATTAGAGGTATTGTGTACTACTAAAAATACTTAGCTTTCTATTGAGTAATTCATACTTCAATTTGCATAACTAATTGACAATATGCTAAACTCATATATGTTAATATGCCTAATTATGTTTGAAAATCTAGGAAATTAGATAATTTATTAAATAATTAACATATATGAGACATAGTACGCAATCCTGAGGGCTAGATCTAAAATAAATATGGTATTAAGTGAATACATCACCCACAATTAGCAAAATTTAAATTCTAGTGTCATTTTTATTGTACATTATGGTCTGTAAAATTCTTTTAAAATTCATATTTATTAATTTGTAAAAGAAATATTATGATTTAAAAAGAAGTATCACTATGTAATGACTTTAGTTGACATCATTTAATATAAATAATTCACCTATGTAGCAATAGCTATGCAAAATGATATAATTATTGCATAACTTAACATTCTTTTATGCCTTCAAATTTGTTTTTGTTTGGACATTTTTATCATAAGTTCATGAAAAAAGAATCAAAGAAGTTACATAAACATTCTAATAAAAACCAAAGCTTGGGTTTAGGGCATTCTGCTGATTTTTTTCCTCTTGGTAATGCATCTCAAGATTTCCCCATTATTTGAAACTCTGAGTGCATTAGTGGAATGTGATCTGAGTTCTTCCACTAAGTGAGAAGCCAGGGACTTTGGATTAACCCGGGTTCTGCAGTTAAAAAACACAGTGAGGATACATTATCATGATGACATGGCCAGAACCATGGCATTTTTTGAGAAGCACTGGGACTGAGCAGATATATGAGGAGAACCTTTCTCTTTCACCCACTGGACAAATTTATTTTCTCTTAAGCATTTTGTGCATATGTGTTTTTTGTTTTGATTTTGAGTTATTTATTTTAGGGAAGTACAGTGCAAGTTAGATAATTATGGATGTTGAACATTTCACTATATTGTGGGTGTTCTGTTATATATGCCAAAGTAAGTGCTCATTTATTTGAACACACACATTCATTCACACACATATGTTCTCAGCTATGTGCTCAGGGACATATTAGTGATCAAGACACTTGTGGGTATCAATTTATTTAATCTGTATTAACAGGTCAAATTACCATATCACCAACAACATATAAGGACATAATTTGTACCATGGAAAATAATAGAGAAAAGTAAATAGATTCCCAATGAAGAAAAACCAGCTATAATATATATTTATTCCACACAAGAACAATACAGTAAGAATCACAATTTTAAAATGCTTCCACTTAGTTTTAAGAAGTATCCATTAACATGGCTGATATGACTCAGCGGTTCAGTGTCAACCTATGAACCGGGAGGTCACAGTTTGATTCCCAGCCACAGCACATGCCCAGGTTGTGGGCTCTTTCCCCAGTTTGGGGTATGCAGATGGCAGCCAATCATTGATTCTCTCTCATCATTGATGTTTCTATCTGTCTCTTTCTTTCCCCTTTCTTCTTTGAAATCAATAAAAATATATTTAAAAAATGATATCCATTAGATGATATGCATGTTATTAAACATTAGAATTCATGTTGTTCATTTATTCTATATTACTTGGGATTTTTGATGTTTGTTTATGCTTTCAAATTTCTCACACTGTCAACATTTAAAATTCCATGTTTGTTTTTTTCTGAGTTGAGGATGAAATCTCCTTTCTGTGAATCCATTGGATAACCAGAAGAAATCTGAATCTTACCAATTTTAAGCTTTTGTAGTCACTTATTTGGATAGCTGAAATAATAAGAAAATATATAAAAAGGTATCATTTTACAAGGGGATGCATTACTCCGTGTTCCTTTAAAATGAATATTTAAAGGTGAAAATTGTAAGCTTAACCATGGAGTTTAGAGAAAAAAATACCAAATTTTTTTGTTGAAGAATACAAGCAAGGTGAAATATGAATTGCCCATTATTTCTGTACTCTAGAACCTTGTCAAGCTGGTGAAGGAGAATGAATAAATATCAGTCAAATTCATCTATAACAGGATCAATTATGTAACAGTGTATTAGCCACTCCAATTTTAACCACTTTTCCTGATGGCCATCATTTATATCATAAGCTTTATATGCCAATCCCTGGGTTATTTTTAGGATGTTGGAATTTTCTCTATATAGGAAGACATTAATATTAAACACCAAAGAAACTTTTTGATACCCCTCCTTTCCATGACCACTAATAGACTCCAGCCAGGAATTAGGTTCCAAAGTCTAAAGTTGGAAACTGTAATAGGCTATTCTACTTGACAAATATGAAGCAAAGTGATGAGTCTAAGGCTCTGTCTTTGGAGCACTAAGGAGCTCTGAAAATCCAACTGTGGGAAGCCAATTGTAAATACCAATATTGTTTAAGTACAGATTGAAACTCAGGCAGGCTGGAGAATAGCTTAAATACAATGAGAATAGAACCCTGGGTGATTGAATCTAATGACATAGGCGTGCCTGGGAATTATTTTTTGTTATTGACTTGTCTTGTAGTTAGTAATTGATGTGCATACCAGTCTAAGTTAAACATATAGGAACAGAGCAATGAATTTGCAAAGTGTTTCCAAGTTCTCATGAAGGTTGCTTGTCAATCTTCATACCTTAATATCAGGAATACAAAGAACAAAGGGAGGACCTTGGATCATCACTAATTAAGTTTTCCTCCTCTCATTAACTGTCAAAATAGAGAATATAAAAATAAGGGTCAGGAAGAAGGCAATCAGCTATGGACATTGTGTGGCATTAGCACTAGAAGTGGGAGCCTGTGGAAGGATTCTGGAGCAGCAGATTTCAGGAGTGGTCCCCAAAGTAATTTTTCTACTGAGATACTGACCCACCAGTTTAGACCCAGCCAATGCAAATAAGAACCTTGACCTGTAATCCCAGGTGTCAGAACTTCTACAATGAGTAGTGTCCTATCCTTTAAACATGCCCCTGCGGTAAAATTGCTTTCTTTCGTCTCTGTCATTATCTTAAGTGATTATATATATATATATATATATATATATATATATATATATGCTCACACACTCAAACACACAGTCTGCCTAATATCAATCAATTAATATTTATAATTTCCTATTTTATAATCTCCTACTAGAGGCCCGCTGCATGGCGGGGAGAGGGGTGTGTGGAGTATCCCTCAGCCCAGCCTGCACTCTCTCCAATCTGAGACCCTTTGAGAAATGTCCGACTGCCATTTTAGGCCTGAGTACACTGGGCCTAAACAGGCAGTCGGACATTCCTCTCACAATCCAGGACTGCTGGCTCCCAATTGCTTGCCTGCCTGGCTTCCTGATTGCCCCTAACTGCTTCTGCCTGACAGCCTGATCATCCTAACCACTTCCCTGCCAGCCTGATTGATGCCTAACTGCTCCCTTGCCAGCCTGTTTACCTATAACTACCCTCCCCTGTAGGCCTGGTCACCTCTAACTGCCCTCGTCTGCAGGCTTGATTACCCACAACTACCCTCCCTTACAGGCCTGGTCCCTGCCAACTGCCCTCCCTGCTTGCCATCATGTGGTGGCCATCTTGTGTCCACATGGGGGCAGGATCTTTAACCACCTGGGGATAGCCATCTTGTGTGTTGGAGTGATGGTCAATCTGCATATTGCCCTTTTATTAGATAGGATAGAGGATTGGTGCATGGGTGGGGACCAGCTGATTTTCCCTGAAGGCTGTCCTGGATCAGGGTGGGGGTTCCCTTGGGGCATGAGGCAGCCTGGGTGAGGGGCCTGTGGTGATTTGCAGGCCAGCAATGCCCCCTGACGACTCAATCAGAGGCCCTAGTATCTGGAAATTTTTTATCTTCTACAATTGAAACTTTGTAGCCTAGAGCAGAGGCAAGCCTCCTGCTCGCTCCATGGTGGCAGCCATTTCTGTTGGGATTTATTTATCTTCTATAATTGAAACTTTATAGCCTGGAGTGGAGGCCTGGGCTGGCCAGAGTGTGTGGAAAGCTTGGCGTCCTCCATCACCAGGTAAACCCAAGCCTTCCTTCTGCTTGTTCCATAGCTGCAGCCATCTTGGTTGGATTAATTTGCATACTCACTCCTGATTGGCTGGTGGGCGTGGCTTTTGGGCATGACTTGTAGGTGTAATGGAGTGATTGTTAATTTGCATACTACTCTTTTATTAAATAGAATAAGTCATTTCTCTCTCTCCCTCTTTCTCATTGTTTTCCTCTCCCCCTTTCTCTCCACTCTTATAAGTGAGGGTGTAAGCAGGATACACTCTAATGAGAAACCTATCTCCACTATAGTGTAAGAGACCTATACTAACTCTTCTGATATTTAACTTAAATGAAGAATGGCACTAGAGTTTTTATTCTAAAAATCTCATTAAATGTTAATGATGGAATTTTTTTAGAATATTTTCCATGAGTGCCCAATGTTATTATTACCTAGCCCAGTGGTTGGCAAACTCATTAGTCAACAGAGCCAAATATCAACAGTACAACTATTGAAATTTCTTTTGAGAGCCAAATTTTTTTAAACTTAAACTTCTTCTAATGCCACTTCTTCAAAATAGACTCACCCAGGCCGTGGTATTTTGTGGAAGAGCTACACTCAAGGGGCCAAAGAGCTGCATATGGCTCGAGAGCTGCAGTTTGCCAACCAAGGTCCTAGCCTTACCTAGCCTTGCCTGTGAGGCTTGTCTCATGACACCTTGCAGTCTGTTTATTCCCATAATGGTCATTTTCTGTCATTCTTTCCTGAAGGTTATTCATAGAAGAGAGTTTCTATAAACACTTTAAGCATTGGAATGGGATATTAAAATGTCTCCTGCTTGAAAAACAAAACAAAACACAATCACCTATCTTGTACATGCTATTATTAGTAGCACAGCTGTGCCTACTGGAGCAACCAATTTTGGGGAGCTTCCCTGAGTGTTTTTTCCTTGCACTCCTCCAAAACCAAAGGTAGAAATGGCCATAGGAGGGTTCTTTTAATAACAGAATATTGTCATTATGGGTTAAACTGTGCACACCACCTATTTGTATGATCAAGTCTGCCATGGACGGATTGAAGCCCTCTCAATATGTCTATATTTGGATTTATAGCCTCTGAGATGACAAAGGTTACATGAGGTCAAAAGAATGAAGCCCTAATCTGATATGGCTGGTGTACTTATAAGAAAAGGAAGAGCTTCTTGCTATATATGCCATGTGAAGACACAGGAAGACAGCATCTATAATGTAAGGAGAGAGTTTTACCAGACACCAAATAGGATGGCACCCTGATCTTGAACTTTTAGTCTCTAGAACTATGAGCAAATAGGTTTCTACTGTTTAAGTCACCATTCTGAAGTATTTTTTAAAATATATTTTATTGATTTTTTACAGAGAAGAAAGGAGAGGGATAGAGAGTTAGAAACATCGATGAGAGAGAGACATTGATCAAGCTGCTTTCTGCATGCCCACTAATGGGATGTGCCCACAACCAAGGTACATGACTAGAATCAAATCTGGGACCTTTCAGTTCTCAGGCCTACGCTCTATCCACTGAGACAAACAGTTTTCGGCCTGAAGTATTTTTTATGACAACTAAGCTCACTAAGACAGTGTCAACCCTCGAATACCTCAGAGTATGACCATATTTGGAGATAGGATCTTTAAAGATGTAATTAAATTAAAAGGAGGCTCATTGTTCTTGTAAGAAGAGGAAATTTGGGAACGGACATAGAGGAAAGACCATATGAAGACACAAAGAGAGAGTGACCATCCATATACCTGGGAGAGAGGCCACAGAAGAAACCAACTCTGATTTCTAGGCTCCAAACTGTGAGACATTAAATTTCTGTAATTTAAGCCACTGTCTTGAGTACTTTCTTATGACATCCCTAGCAAGCTAATACAGTTTCAGAGAAAACTACAAACTTACTGTCCAACAAAAACATCATAAAAAGGGGTAAACATCAAAGACATACCTGTAGGTTCATGGTGATAAACCTTGGACCTCAAAGGGAAGTAGGAGGAGTTGCTGATTTATTTGCACCTCCCTAAAAAGCTCTGAGTAGTTACTGGGAGGTTTACTGTAGTCTTCTGTCTAAGACCTTCAGCAAAGCTGTTATTGACTTCAGTGTTGCTAAGGTCTTGTCTTCCTGGTATCACTCCAGGGCTGACCAAGTGAGCATGGTCATCAGTCAACTCAAACACCACCACAGAAGGTGAAAGTATAAATTAGTGGAATCTAAATTAGTGTGGTGGATAAGATTATCTGTTTTTTAAAATGTCTTTTCAACTGACTGCTGCTATGAACACGAAGGCAATCAACTTGACTAATTAGTTTTCTTGTCATGTAAAAGCTGGTCTTCTTTGCAAACATTAACATTCTCATTTCTCCTGTAGCTGCTTCTCAACAGCCTATTAATTTCTTTAGTGGGTGGAGGGATCTATGCCTTATATTTTTGTATCATCTTTAGCACCAAGCACATAAACTCAAAAATATGTTGTTTAATTTAATGAAGCAGAATATTACTGATGTCTCCATTGGGACGACCCTCTTGTCCCATCCCTGCCACTTTGCTGGCCATATTGGAAATGTTGGAAATATTGCGAGTTTGTTTTGCTATCCTTCCCTGTTTCTTGTTTTTGTTTGTGCTCCCATTGTCCCTGTCAGGCCTCTGTTTCGGGTCGACATCCATTCAGCAGGGCCCATACATTTCTGGATGATGCCTTCTGACCCATTCTTAACCCAATGTTTTATTCTGCTATGAAAAATCTCACTTTAACTTAATGTCTCTTAACTTCACAAAATATCTTTAATAATGGCCCTTGCCCAGAAGTTTCAATAATTTTAACAATTTATTGTATCTTTTAATTTTTTTAGTTTAAAAACATGCTTAAGGAAACACTTCCATAATGAAATTAATCTCTGTACTGCAGAGATTAATTCACCAACCTTTTTTTCCTTAAAAATACAGCTAAAGAGGACAGTTTTATTTATAATAAGATTTCCCATACATGAACTTATTATTTTAGACTAATTTTCCCAACCCCCAACTTGTGATACTGTCCTATTACCACACAGTGCCAAAAATCAAATAAATACATTAATACAATGTTTAGAATCATTATTAGCAATAACTGGTAATTACACTATACTAGGATACGATTAACCACCTCAGTAGCTTCTGAGGTTAATACATTTCCATCACCACAATTTATTTAGCAAACCTGGTTCCCTTCACTTCTGCAACCTCATGCAGAGTTAGTGATTGAGTTTGCACTAATTCACCAACCTTGTTGCCTGGTAATCAAATAGATTATGTATACATGGTTTTTGATGGCCCCAGTTTACAATTTTGTCTCAGATTAACTGTTAATATCTCCTCTTTCACTATTAAAAATGTCCCATTTTGAATGGTGTAGTATATAGTCACATTACATAGAGTCTACATATTTACAAAGGCAAATTTGACACACACAAAAAACAACAAAAAACCCTACATAATTTTAAAGTCTCATTTATTTTAAGTTGATTATATTTCTCAAGTACATTAGTTGTTCTCTGCCAGTGTTGGTCTGAATGCTATGGAACCATATTTCCCATTATAATTTTAATAAGTTATTGAACAAGTGACTTCTAATAAAATGGAAATTACTATTTTTAATTAATGCCTTCATGTAAGCATTTGCTATAATATTAATCTATTGTCATGCCAGAATGGCTCTGGTTGAGCCAGAAAGTGACGGTTCAAGTCATGGTCAGGGCACATCCCAGGTGTGGGCTTAATCCCCAGTGTGGGGCATGCAGGAGGCAGACAGTCAGTGATTCTCTCTTATCATTGATATTTCTCTCTCTCTCTTTCTCTCTCTCTCTGAAATCAATAAAAATATATTAAAAAATAGTGTAGTATTAAATTGACAGGTGATAAAGAAAAAGGTGTTGCAATTTATTAAAAGGCTTAGTATAATTCTGTAAAGCATCTTTGGTGTGAAGTTATTTATATGTTACTATATTACCAGGTTTTCTCCAGGACTGGCTGCAATTACTCACGTCCTAGACGTTTCAATGCTATTTCTCACCTATCAATCTCTACATTTATTAAGTAGTATTTTACTTTTCATTGTTTTATTTATATAGTAGAGGCCTGATGCATGAAATTCGTGCAAGAGTAGGCCTTCCTTCTCTCGGCTGCTGGCCCTGGCTTCCCTCCAGCACCATGGACCCAGGCTTCCCTTACAAAAGGAGGCTCCACCCACCTGCCACAGCCTGGCAGTTAGTGGCCTGGGCCTCCCTCTTAAGGGTGATTTTGGAGTCTCCCAATTGATTATCCCACTGGCTGGACCCAACCAATTGCATTGCAACTCCTTGGCTGGCCTGAAAGCAGTGGGTGTCATAGCATGATCCTAGGCAGTGGTCCTGATGGTGGTTCTGCTGTTCAGCCATGCGGTAGATTTGCATATTACCCTTTTATTATATAGGATCTTAGAAAGTGCCTCTTTCTTTGTCATCTGAGATACATAACATTCTAATAGAGATATATTTGGCTAAGTCAGTTTTTTTTTAAATTCATATCAACTTGGAATTAAAATTCACATAGTTATGTACAGATAAGGTTTTACATTGAAAAAATAAAAACCCCAAACCTCTCAAGTCATTTGGGCTGAATTCCATTGTTGAATTTTTTGAGATGCCTGGCAGAGAATTATATTCTTGTACTTAATTTAATCATCACTAACTTTTAGCTGGCTGATATAAACATAATCCCTGTTTTTTAAGCTATTTTATTTAATCATCCCTGTTCTTTCTCTCCCTTTGGCAGAGGAAGCCATGGGCCCATTAAGCCAGAAAGTTATTGAAAATTACATAGCATCTCCTCCCCAGAAGGAAAAGGATTCCTACAAAGGGTAGACATTTGTTTCATGCCACGTAGCAATTAATTGTTCCAGCTTCATGGCAAAGACCTTTCCTGGCCCACTGCTTCCAGCAAGTATTGATAAGTTTGGAAAGTTTATACAATCTGGGTAAATTGCCACAAAGCCAAATGGCTAAATCAGTGACTTCATCTCCTTCTCTTCCTCCTCTGACACCTCCTCTTCTTTCTCCTTAAGAAAATGACTCATACTGAAAAATCTAGAATTTTTTTTTATAGCTGCATAAGATATAAATCAAAGTTAAGGCATCCTCTGCATTCCCCTATAACTCTTTATGGTCACTGAATATCAATCAGAGTGACTTTAAATCTCTTTAATGAATTGTTAAGTTCACATGAATAACAATTTTACTATGTGCTTTCTCCCTCCCCTAACCCCCTCCTTCATTCCTCTCTTCTTTTCTTCCTCTGGACTTTGCTATACTCAGCTGCACACTGACATTCTTTCAGTTCTTAAAATGAGCCATTATTTGTCCCCCTAGGTACTGCCTTCAACCTCCTCCCAACCCCCTCCCCAGGATCATAACTCCTTCATTGATTGTTTGTCTGGACTCTCTGGCTAGAATTCTTCTTGCCATCTTGGTATCATAGGATGTTAATATGGAACTGTTTCACTTTTAAGTCTTCCAAGGCCCAAGAAAATAGATGCTACCTTTTAAACTGAAACTGTAGACCACACACACATATAGACATAGAAACACATGTCTCCTTTACCCTGGGAAAATCTGACCAGTGAGAGCCGTTCCAGCCACTTCTAGAAACAGTAAGAAAAATTGATACATGATGGGACTGTCTCTGTCTGATACCTGTCCTGTAGAATATCAGAATATGACAAAAGAAGGAATTTGAGTGTTCATCATGGGGTTTGTACAGGAGATAGCAACCAAGAGATGATTTTCAATCCTTTAGAACAGCAGAAGGGACAAAGGGTGTACTGCAAAGAAGCCGGAGGTACTGCCAGCTGGGTGGGCAAGGGGAACATAGCATTTCTTGCTGCACAGTTCTCAGGATATCTTCTTCTCTTGTGAATTGGGATAGTTGGTACCATGGATTCCCTGATTCTAGCAATTTATGGACTCTCATGCTGGACCTCTTTCTTTCCTCCACAGCATGCTACGTGCACTATGATAGAGGGGTAGAGAAGCAGGCCCCATTCCCTCATCATCTATTTTATTTCATGAAGAGCACTGAATTTAAAAGCACTTCATTGTAAAGCCTGCACTTTCTCTACCCAATGCGAGAGTTTCTCCCTAAGGTTGCAAACTACACTTGATTTGTTTGCATGACACTGAGGTCTTATTTATCACTAGAGGCTTGGTGCATAAATCCGTGCATGGGTGGAGTCCCTAGGCCTGGCCAGCCATCAGAGTCTATTGGGGTAGGCGTATCAGGGCAGGCTGATTGGAGCCCGGCCAATCGGAGCCTGCTAGCCTGTGGGGAGAAATGGAGGGAGGGACTGCAGGAGGTTGGGCACAGGCTCTGAGGAGGGAGTCAGCCCTTGGCCCTCTGGGAAAGGGGCTGCATCCACTGCCACCCACCCTGGTTCCCTGTCTCAGCTTGGGATCCTAAGATCCCCGTGGGGTCAGGAGAGGAGGCAACAGTCACCAGGCCAGGTGCAGAAGGAACAGATTCTGAACTCTGGCGCTGCTGTGAGTGCCCCACCTTCCACCCTTCTTCCCTCACCATGCACCACCACCACTGCATTGGGCAGGTGGCCCTCTGGGAAGGGTGAGGAAGGGAGCAAGACAAACCCTTGTGTGGAGGGCTGACTTTCCATAGATTGCAACGAGGGAGCTGCTCTGCTACATAGGAAACCCCAACCCAGAAGCAGATTGTCTATGAATGGTTTAGCACCAGGGGCCAATGGGGGCCAGTGGCCAGGGAGAGGGACCGTGAGTGGTTGGCCAGCCATGGGAGGTTGGCTGTAGGAGTGCACTGATACCAGGGGAAAACTCCTGCAATGAGCATCTGCCCCCTGTTGGTCAGTGTGCATCATAGTGACTGGTCCACCAGTCATTCCAGTCATTTGGTCATAATGGTCACTTAGGCTTTTATATAGATAGATGAAATGATTATGTTCTCATTCTTTCCAATTTCTTAAATACTTGAACACAGGTAGTAGTAGGGCAGACATCTGTATAAGAATAGAACACGTGCTGAAACCAGTTTGGCTCAGTGGATAGAGCATCAGCCTGCACACTGAAAGGTCCCAGTTTCGATTCTAGTCAAGGACATGCACCTTGGTTGCGGGCATATTCCCAGTAGAGAGCATGCTGGAGGCAGCAATCGATGTTTCTCTCTCATTGATATTTCTGGCTCTGTCCCCCTCCCTTCCTCTCTGTGGAAAATCAATAAAATATGTTAAAAAAAAAAAAGAATAGAGCACAGATTCATGTATGGGCAGAGCAGCTTAGTCCCTTGTAGTTTGCAGGTTTCCAAGTATTTGAGAATAGAGACTTTAGTACAGAGGTTTTGAAAAATGGAGATCATATATGCTTTTCTATCTTGATACAATAGCCTGGTCCATAGACATAAAGTATTCTGGGTAATAAAATATGACCATTTTTTTTTCCTGTTGCATGAGATCAGAGTTGAAAGAAATCTATTACTGTCAAATTCAAATGGTGAATATTAGAAATGATTAAGCACTATAAGAGAAATTTGAGAACATTACATTATACCTCTGATTCTTTAATTATTAGACCAAAAATCATCACTCTTATTTCTAAGAGTCAGTGGCCAGAGGGAAGGGGGTAGGTGAGGACAGAGCCTAGTACTGCTCATATGCTTCAGACATTAGCAGAAGGAAGGAGACAGCAAGAGGAAGTCCGCAGGAAAAGGTACACAATGGATGAGCAACACATGCTTTCTAAATGAGTGCCAATGAAGAGAGCAAGAGAAAAAGACAAAAGAGAGGCTAACTTTGATGAGAAGACCCATGACAACACCTCTACCTTGAGTTAGAGGCGCCAAGACTTATTCATTAATCAAGCTGAAGAGTGACTTAGCTTGGTTTTTTTTTAAAGAAGTGCAAATACCCGTGAATTTCAGCCAATTTTATGCATAATGTGGGCTGCTGCTCAACCAATTGTCAACTTCATAGACTTGAAAATGTGGCACCATTTGTCCTGCACACATTTTGAATCTACAATTCAGCTGACAGTTTAGGGGAAAGCTTAACCTCTCACGACACAAATTATATAAACCTCATCTCAAGTCAGGATTTATCTTTGAAATTGTATCAAATTCAGAAAGATTCAGTTTTCCTGATGCCGAGTAGATCTTGTGTGCGATCCCAGAAATTTTCCTTTTAATCTAGCAGTGTGCTTTCAATTGAACAAGACAGCAGTAGACAGGCAAGCAGTGAACCCCAATCAGTGGGGCTGACACTAACCTATTACAGGTGTGAAGATAAGTCATGTCTTGTTCTGGAGACTTAAGTTTTGTGAAGCAGTGAAAGGACCCGCTGCTCAGGGTTGCCTGATGAGGGTGGAACCAGGGACAGAAGCTCTCTGTCAAACATCCTCCCACCTGCGGTCACACAACTAGACAAATCAATTCAGACAATCAGTAATACAGAATTCTGAAATGCCTCTGAGTTTCAAAAGTTCACATTTGGATCACTTCCACAAAATAACGTAATTTCTGTCAGATTTGTCCAAATCTCTAAGCCATTTTAAATGCCTGAAATGCCCTTTATCAACTATTTTTCTTCTCTCTCCCAGGATGTGTCTATCATTGTACTACTTATCTGAAGTAGCTAAGGATGCTGACACTAAAAGGTGTGTGTGTGTGTGTGTGTGTGTGTGTGTGTGTGTGTGTGTTTGCGGGAGTACGGGGAGGTGGAAGGAATGGAATCTAATACATAAAGTCTTTCTAGACTGAAAAAAATGTGTCAGTCTTTAGTCTGTGATGCAGTTCACTACATGAAAAATCTGTGTGCAGCTCTCTTTTTAACATGTCACTTTTACTTAAAAGATAACTTTGTCTTTATCACTTCCCTGGAATACCCATCATCTTATATTATCTTCGTTTGACCTCTAAGCTCTCTGTATAAAAACTTGAGTGATACCTGAGATACAGGTGAGAACAGGTGGAATAGCTCAGATAGCTTTAGGGATTGGCCAAGGAAAAAAAATCTGTGGCCCTATTGACAATAGAGTCATCATAATTTCATTAGAATATTGAAAATTTGAGGCCATCAAGCCATTTTCCTCATTTTCTAGAATTCGTAATTGTTAAGGATCACACAGTTAAATACTGTGAAATAAGGACTGAAGCTGTTATCTCAAAATCAAGAGTTATTTGGATTAGGAATCCAGGAAAATATTTCCAAAGCAGGTGACAATCCAGTGTGACATTATAGAGAATGTCTAGTTGGAAGAGCGTTTAGATTGAAAGTTAGTGTCTCCCCCAAAATTCGGATGTGGAAATCCTAACCCCCAAGGAAAGGACATCAGGAGAGTGGAGCCCAAATGATGGGATTAGTGACTTTGTAACAGGAGCCTCATGAAATCTCCTGCCCCCTTCTGCCCTGGGAGGTCAAAGTGAGAAGTCAGCCTTCTGCAACCAGAAAGAGGGCCCTCCCCACACCACAATCAGGTGATGCTGGCACCTGGTCTTGAACTTGCATCCTCCAGAACTGTGAGAAATACGTTTCTGTTGTTTATAAGCCACCCATTTCATAGTACATTGGCATAAAAACCCAAATGGGCTAAGACAAAGAGGCAACATGGAGAGGGTTTCCAAGTAGTGGGAGCAGTTGTACAAAAGCCTAGTTAGGAGAGAGAGTGCACACTGCTCACAAATTAAGAAGAAATAACATTCAAATAATTTTTTTCACTCTTAGAACAGAAGTGGTTGAACATTATTCAAGGTATATCAATTTGACTTGAGTGAGCCAACCGAAGAGGCTTTTGTCTATAAACATTGCGTTTACACACTTTTTTTTTTGTAAGCTAAAAATTACATGAACATAATTTTTTAAGAAAGGGTATTTTGAATGAATATTTCTACCTTTGAATTGTAATTTATCAGTGGGCCTCAATGCCAAGCTTAATAAGCTAATTCTCACTGAGAAGATTAAACATATAAAGAAACCATAACCTCATGTTCAATAGCGTTTATAAAAAGTGTGATTTTTATGTAATTTAAAGGTGAAAGTTGTTCTCTATTTTAATACCAAAATTGGAAAGTGTCTGATTTTAGAATTTAAGGCATTCTCATCCATTCAGGGCTCCATATGGGAACATATTGTTTTAATTTTACAGTTGTGACCTAATGGACTATTCATATTCTAATAGGTATGATTTCTTTCTAATTTTGTATCTGGATTGAACTAAGAAAGGTCCTTCTGTTCAACTTAAATATCATTAATGAGTGAGAACAAAATGTTAAAATATACTCTGAAATAGCACTTTCTGTAAATAGAAGTAGAATATGGAAATAAGGAGTTTGTTCCTTTAACACTATGTGCTAAGAATTGGCACATACAGTTTGCAAACTATTAAATAAAACAAAATCCTGTCCTCCAATTAGCATGTAAACCTGTTACTTTAGATACTCGCAGTGCAATTAATTTACAAGAAATTAAGAACCTTGGCTTTACTTCTCCTCATCATCGACATGCCTTTGAGTTTAATAAAGGGATTTCTTATTTATCAAAGGGGGGGAAAAAAGAGATGGAAATTTTTTCCAACTGAACTTGAAAAAAAAACAACAAGGCTTTTTTGTTAATTTTAGAGGTTTTTTGAAATAATAAAAATGGGAATAATAGGTAAAATTTAATTATTCCTTAATATGTGCCATTAGGTAATTTAATATTTATAACTATAGTAGAAGCCCAGCGCACAAAATCACACAGCCCTGCCCACCTGCTGGCCTTCAGCCTTGCTGCGATCAGAGCCTGTGGGCCACGCTGCATGAGCTGCAAACCCTGCCCCGCTGCTATAAGTGGCTCCTGGGTCAGTAGGGAGGGACCAAGAGGTGCTCCATGCACCTCCTGGTGACCCAAGCTGCTTCGCTCAGGCCATCACCATCACACACCTGGTTTCCCATGGTTCCCAGTCCTGTCGTTGGGCATTACAGCGTTACAGCACAGGCCTTTTATAATATAGATGAAGTAGGTATGGATACTATCATCAGCTTTCTACAGATGGAGAAACAGACTTAAGGGACTAATTTGCATGCCTGAAGTTCCACAGCAGAATGTAGAAGTCTGACTCCCAATTCTAAAGACTCTCACATAAAAGGCATAATCATTAGGAAGTAAACTACTTGTTACATCAGGACTTAGAAAGCAAAATTAAGGTATTTTTCATATGGAATCTTTATCAATTTATTTGTGTTTTTTTAAATATTTTTAATCATATAGATGAAGTTGGGTCTTATGTAACCTTTTCTTTCATCAGCCTGATTCAGCTTGTTTTGCATTTAATATAATTACCTTCAGAGGGAGAGAAGTCAATTGGAAAAAACCAACAGAGGATACTAATAAACAAAGATTCACATGTTATCTGTACAATTAAAAATATATGCTTTGCTTGGTTTCACTTATTTAGGTTATAAGTGATTCACTTAAAATTTGGGAGAAATATTATTTTACTTTAGTCACTATAAAAATATAACTTAGAGAAAAAACAACTAAGTGTTCCCACTTCAAATAAAAATTCACAAGAATGACTTGCCTTCTCAAAAATATAATAATTATTAATAGCTTTGGTACTAAATTTACAAACTTTCTAAAAATTAAAGTGAGAAGCCAAATCCAGTCTTCTGTAAAGGCACATGGACATGTGAGGTATAAATGTGTCGCTTTAACAAAGTGTTTAATTTTTAAGTTGCATTCAACGTGAATTGATAAGGCAAATAATACCTACTTGCATGAAGAGAGTGCATTAAAAATGAACCAAGAGTCCAGCTGCTGTGGCTCAGTGGTTGAGTATCAACCTATGAAGCAGGAGGTCACAGTCAAATATCCCCAATATTCTTAAGCCTATCAAGGGATAAACATCAATTATTACCCACAGAGAAAAAGATAATTTTTTAAACATGTAAATTGTTTTAGGAGAACTTTTTTTAAAAGATAAAATGTAAATTAATTTTACTTGTTAACAGCAAAGAGACTGATGTTTTGTACATTGAATTAGTATGTTAAATTATAACCACTCTACTAGAACACCAGCAGATGGAGTGTTTGTTTGCAAATGAGGTGAAATCATATAACAGTTAAATATTAATATGTCAAATTTGACTAGCTCAATTGTAGGTGAATAAAAGCAAAGACCATTTTCAGAAGAAAAGGGTCACAGAATCATTTTGCTATTTTAATACTAACGTTGTGTGTTAAATGGCAGTAATAATATAATAACCCCAGGAAGAGTGGCTTATTTCTGAGGTAGATTTATTTGCATCAACCTGTGAAGCATGAGGTCATGGTTTGATTCCTGGTCAGGGCACATGCCAGGTTGCAGGCTTGATCGTTAGTGTGGTGCGTGCATGAGGCAGCAGATCAATGATTCTCTCATCATTGACATTTCTCTCTTTCCCTCTCCCTTCCTCTCTGAAATCAATAAAATATATTTAAATATATATATTCACACACACACACACACACACACACACACACACACACACATACATATCCTTAGTATAATGAGGTCATGAAATTTTCAAAATGTACCCAACTAATAAGCTGTAGTAGTTAAACATTTAGGATATGTGCTAAAAGCTTAGATTTCTATATATCAATCTTAGTGTTACATTTCTCCTCTCCCTGGTGGCTGCAGCTAGGAGCTTTGGGTCTCTGATCTCTGGGTATCTTGTAATCACTTCACACTGTACCAGCTCTCTGCTGTCTGTTTCACACTCATGTTTATGTGCTAAAGCAGAGATAACAGAAGCCACCTAGCCAAAAGCTGATGCATCATGTAAGAGCAGAAGAGTTCGGGGGGGGGGGGGATTTGAATTCAATATCAGATGACACTCTTCTTAGTGCCCACTGTCAAACTGAGGGACATTCTGCAAAACAACTGACCATTACTCTCCCAAAGTGTCAAGGACATGAAGACAAGGAAAGAGGGGAATGAATGGTCACAGATTGGAGGAACCTAAGGAGGCAGGACAACTAAGGCAATGTGGAATCTTGGATTCATTCCTGACATAAAAAACACATTTAAGGGGGGAAAGGATTGTTCTTTAGTTAATAGCAAGCATTATATTGATGTTAATTTCTTTGTTCTGATCATTACACCATCCTATCTAATAAAAGAGATATATGCAAATCGATCATACCTCTGCTACACTCACAAGCCACACCTACAAGCCACACCCACCAATCAATCAATCAGAGCAAGTATGCAAATTAACTCAACCAAAATGGCTATGGCCACAGAGAGAGCAGGAGGGAATCTTGGGTTGCACCTGGTGATAGAGGAAGCCAAGGTTTCTGCACACTCTAGCCATCGCTTAAGGCAACAAAGTTTCAATGGCTGAACAAGCAGTAGGCTTGGTTCTGCTCCAGGCTACAAAATTTCAATTGTAGAAGATAAAGAAATCCCAGATACCAGGGCCTCCACTTGGGTCGCTGGGGGGCATGGCCGGCCTGCAAACCACAGGCCCCTCACCCAGGCCACCCCACGCCCCAAGGGAACACCCACCCTGATCCAAGACACTCTTCAGGGCAAACCAGCTGGCCGCCCACCCATGCACCAGGCCTTTATCCTATCTAATAAAAGAGTAATATGCAGATTGACCATCACTCCAACACACAAGATGACTGCACCCATGTGTTCATAAGATCCTGCTCCTATGTGGACACAAGATGGCCATCACAAGATGGCCAGCAGGGGAGGGCAGTTGGCAGGGACCAGGCCTGCAAGGGAAAGTAGTTGGAGGTGATCAAGCCTGCAGGGGAGGGCAGTTAAGGGTGACCAGGCCAGCAGAGGAGGGAAGTTGGGGGTGACTGGGCCTGCAGAGTAGAGCAGTTAGGGGAACACAGGCTGATAGGGCTGCAGTTAGACATCAATCAGGCTGGCAGGGGAGTCATTATGAGGTGATCAGGCTGGCAGGCAGAAGCGGTTAGGGGCAATCAGGAAGACAGGCAGGTGAGCAGTTGGGAGCCAGCAGTCCCGTACTGGGAGAGGGATGTCTGACTGCCTGTTTAGGCCCGATCCAAGCAGTCGGGGGGCCCCAGTTTGGAGAGGGTGCAGTCCAGGCTGAGCCCCCGCTCCATGAATTAATTTTGTGCACTGGGCCTCTAGTGATTACATAATATGTTAACTAATATTAAAAGAGCCTAGATGAGGGATATAAAGGAATTCCATGTACTATTTATTTGAAACTCTTCTGTAAGTCTAAAATTATTTCAAAATAAATAGTGAAAAAATTAAGAAGTAAAACACAATAGATGGTTTTGGGAAATGGAGTTTTTCCATGTGGGTAGATCATGAGGGTGGAGCCCTAAGGAATGGGATTAATCCTATATAATAAAAGGCTTATTGACTGAATGGCTGAATGGCAGACCAGTTGCTTTGACGCACACTAATGCTCAATGCATAAGTTTCCCCTGCTGGTCAGTGCATTCCCACAGGGGGAGCACCACTCAGCCAGAAGCCCTGAGCCAGGCTCACAGCCAGCAAGCACAGTGGCAGTGGCACTAAGGATGTGTGACTCCCAGCTTAGGCCCATTCACTGTTGGACAGCCCCCAAGGGCTCCTGGACTGTGAGAGGACACAGACTGAATTTTGTGCACGGAGCCTCTAGTACTTACATAAAAGAGATCACAACAAGCTTTCTGATCCCTTCTGGCCTGTGAGAACACAGGGAAAGACTATAAACCAGAAAGGGGCAGGGACACCAGATTGCCTGTACCTTGGTTTTGGACTTCCCAGCCTCCAGAACTTTAAAGAAATCAACTTCTGTTGTTTACAAGTCATCTAGTTTATGCTATTCTAATAAAGCAACCCAAATGGATGAGTAGAAAAAGATTATTTGGCCAAGTCCCTCTTAGTACTGGGTTGTTTATACAACTATTCAACCATAAATTTTACCTTTAAGCCATCATTTATCTAGCACCATACATTATCATGCTGGGTACACATCATGCACATACTATGTACAAATCTCCATGAACATATCACATATCATGTATAAAACATGATCGGCATTGTAAAAAGGTTTCACACTTATTCACTTTAAGTGTTATAAATTTGAAAATCATTTTTAGTAAATAGCACATTTCAAGTCCATAAGCCTCTTCCTTTCCCTGGGAACATGTAGCCATAAAATCTTATAGAGTCAACCAAGTAAAACAATAATTCTGAGTTTATCTAGCATGCCTAATGAAAAGCTCATATTTATATCATTAGCCAATGATTTTAAGAATGCAAGATTATAAATCATTAATTACAAATTATAGGGAGTGACAATATTAATATGGTTCAGTGGTGTGAAGAATGTTTTAGTGGTGTGAAGTAAAATTGGGTATTATTATTTCTTAACTAATACAGAATCACTAATTTTTTCACCAAAAAATTGTCATAAAAACAATTAAGTTACAGTTTTATTCATTAAATTAATTTTTTTCAGATTATTAGAAAATTTCAACTGTATAACTCATTTGAGTGAGTTCCATTTCTTTTAACCTCTAATGATTCAGATAGTCTCTGAGTTAAGATTGGCTATTTGTATGATCATTCATTTTATTTTCTGTTATAGATAGCAATTGACTAGATAGAAAATGTTTCTCTTGGGGTTAGACTCACAGTGATTCTCATCCTTTCTAATGTCACAACTCTTTAACACAGTTCTTCATGTTGTGGTGACCCCCAACCATGAAATTATTTTCGTTGTTACTTCATAACTGTAATTTTGCTACTGTAACTGAATCATAATGTAAATATCTGTGTTTTCTATTGGTCTTTAGGCTCTACAGCAGCAGTTCTCAACTTGTGGTCACTAGCAGGGTCATCTAAGACCATCAGAAAACACAGATATTTACATTACGATTCATAACAGTAGCAAAATTACAGTTATAAAGTAGCAATGGAAATAATTTTATGGTTGGGGATCAGCACAACATGAGGAACTGTATTAAAGGGTCATGGCATTATAAAGGTTGAGAACCACTAGGTTAAAGGGAGGAGAATCAAAGGCCTCCACACATGCCTAGAGACACTATACTGTAATTTTGTTTTTATTTATTTATACAACAGCTATCTGTGGCACTGCTACTTTATTTTAGGCTCTGAGAATACACTTGGAAAACAGATAAGGTTCCTGCTCTTATAGATCTAATATTCCAATAAGAAAGCTAGAAATTAATGATTAAATAAATAATACAATTTCAAAAAGTAGTAAGAAGTGTGAGGTAAGTAAAATAGGGTGAAAAGTTTATTGTGAAGAAGGGCAGGCCATTTTAAGTACAATTGTCTAAGAAGGCCTTTTAAAGAAATATCATTGCATAAAGATGAAAATGTAGCCCAGCCAGTGTTGCTCAGTGGTTGAGCATGGACCTATGAACCAGAAGGTCATGGTTCAATTCCAGGCTAGGACACATTGCCTGAGTTGCAGTCTCAGTCCCCAATAGAGGGTGTACAGGAGGCAGCTGATAGATGATTCTCTCTCATTAATGTTTCTATCTTTCTATCCCTGTCCTCTCCTTTCTAAAACCAGTTAAAATATTTTTAAAATGATTAAAATGTAAAAATAATTTTAGTTGGCAAGAAAGGCAAATGCAATGGTCTTGAGAAAGGAAGAAATGAATTGATGTGATTTAGAACCACCAGAAAGGCGAATGTGGCTACAGGGGAATGAACATGGCAGAGATTAATTGGAAAAGACTGAAGAATCAGGAAGGGTCTAGACTAGTAGGGCCTTATCCTCATTGGAGGTTGCATTTCCCTCTGAATGCAGGGCTAGCCACTGGAGGGCCTTGGGATGAAGTATAACATGATCTGATTAATGTAGGTGTGGGGCAGGTCATTCAGGATGCTTTAAGAGGAAAATATTCCTGATAGAATAGAGTGGACACAGGGAATTAGTGAGGAGACATTACAGAAGCTCAGTTAGTGATGATGATGGCCAGAGCAGGACCATTGTGAGAAGCCAAAATCACTGAAAAGATTAGGTGAGAGATAGAAGAAAATAAAGCCCAGATGACTCCTATGTGTTTGTTTGTTTTATTTTTTTGTTTTTGGTTTGTGTGTGTGTGTTTTATTTATTTTTTGTGGAGGGATTTTTGCCCACATAATAGAGTGAGTGATGGTTGCTAATTTCTAAGAGGGAAGATATTAGGGGAGGAACAACAGCCAGCAGTGGGATGTGGAGGTGAAGTTGGGAGTGCAATTCCAATAGTAAGTGACAATGCAGATTGGAGAGGAATTTAAGGATGGGGATCTAAAGGGTACTTGTTCACCAGGGGTAGCTATTGGATATTGATGCAGAATGGAGCACAGATGCCAAAAAGAAGGGAAGATCTAGGAAGAGAACAGTGACCTTTCTCCTGTGCCTGCTGGATCAGATATTAGCAGCAGTAATGTGTCTGGGAAATAGCCTATGATGGGCCTTTCCTCTTAGATAACCCATCAACTATTTATGGGTCCCAATATCTATCATGCCAATCCTTTCACTTAGAACTTAGTCTTGGAGAGGCAGAAAGGACTGAGATTCCCTTTTTTTTTTATTCATCTTTTTTTATTTTTTTCAGGTTTCACTCTCCTCTTTAATAAAACCTTTAAAAAAAATACGATGTATATAAGGAAATGAAAGTAAACCAGTACTACTAAAACATATCCCCTTTTTAATCTCCATCTTTTGACAAAATCCTTTCTCTTTTATTCAGATATGGAATATTCTCTGTTCTCTTTGTCTGATTTTAGACAATACTCCCTCAACAAAATAACAACCTATTTCTCTTGTGCTGAAAGAGGTGTGAGGGAAATTTCAAGGGAGGGGATCAGAATGGCACATCTAGTTGAAGTCTCAGAATTGCCTTAAATTAATACTTGTATAACCCCTTGCCACACAAATATGCACCCAAGTTTTGCATTTCTTTGGTTAATACCATGAAGTACTCCATCCTCATATGAGATTTTCCCCTGAAGACGATTTGTTTTCCTAGTTTCATATTATATTTTTGTAATCATTGTCACAGAGGTGTGTGTGTGTGTGTGTGTGTGTGTGTGTGTGTGTGTGTGTTTAAGAAAAATAGAACCATAAAGGAAACCATTTTCAAATATCAAAAATCTGGCAAAGGCTGGGAAATTTGGAATTTTTTAAGCTGTGTTTATTTAAATTGCAAAAGTGAAAACCTTAAAAATACGAATGTTTTTTTAAATTCTTATTTTAGTTGGTATATTTAATTAATGACTGCAAATGATGATATAAATGAGTACTGATTGTACTGATATAACTATAAAAGATTGTATTACTTTCTCAGTGTCATAAAGAAAAAAAAAGCCAATCTTCCATTAAAAAAATGTTAGCATGTGTATAGCTAACATTTTCAAGCATGTTAGCTATACACATGCTTGAAACTGTTAGCATGTGTATAGCTAACAGTTTCAAGTTTGTTTTCTTGAAACTTAAAAGGAGTGCATAATGAATTTACAAGGGAATGTGAGTCTTTAGAATAGAGCATTTATTCACCTCTCTCATGGAATTTTGGCATCTCCGTGTCCTATTGATTTAAGAGACTTTTATCTTAGCCTTGAGTATAAACCTCATATGATCTATTTAGGTGATTATTTCGGTAGAAATAGAAGTGTATTCTATGACATGTCTGAAAGTGTATCATTTGTCAGAAGCATAATTAGTTTGAATAAAAGACTACAGCTGAGGTGCAGTTAATCAGACAAGTTTTCTTGGTTGAGGGATCGTGGAAAAGAAAGAATTATTAAATGGGATTACAGTGAGTCCTGAGTGAAAATGACTGACAAATGGCAAGGCTGAGCTGGTGGTGGCAATACTCCCTATGAAAGGTAGAAGTTCCCTGGTGATCCCAGTGTGGGTACCAAGTTTCACATCCTCTGTTTTACACACTTTACTTTTCCCCGAAGTGCTTCTCACACTTGAACTTCTCCTATGAACTCTGAAATACATTCAGAGTACAAAACATCATATTTGTAAATTATCATTTTGGCTTCATAGAAACATAGAAAATTTAGATCATTTTAAGAAACCAATGGAGAGTTACTATAGCAATAACCAAATCAGGCCTAGGTTGGGACTAGAACATTTAAAGTCACTGTGATTTGTTTTGGGCCATGTTCCTTGGTAATAAGAGAAGCTATAATTAATTAACAGCCTACTAACAATGGTTATTTTTGGGTTATCACTGAACAGAACATAAAGTGCTTTTTTGAGCTACTTAAGAAATGAAACCTTCCAAACCTATTTAAAATAATTGGTAACATGCAAGGTGGTCTATAAAGATAAAATAATTTTGTTGGAAAAGGCCCTATAAATTACCCAGCACAATAATTACTTTTCAAGATACAATAAGGAGTTGTGTTAGCAGAGACGTATCAACCACATAGTGATCATTACTTTGGTCAAAATACTACAAAGAATAAAAGCATCCTAAATTAATGTGTTCTTAATTTTATTTTTTATTTAATATATTAAAGCCCTGACTTTCCTGCGTTTCATGATAATCAACATATCGTTTGTTTTTCTCTCAGACAACTGGTATTTTTTAACAAGGGAGTGGGAGTAAATGCCTGTATATCTTATTTTTCAACAATAATATTAAAAATTTTGGAAAAAATTCTGTTGTAGTACCTAGGATTTCTTTTTTCTTTTTTTGATATATTTTATTGTTTACAGAGAGGAAGGAAGAGGGATAGAGAGTTAGAAACATCAATGACAGAGAAACATTGATGAGAAACATTGATCAGCTGCCTCCTGCATGCCCCCTACTGGGGATGTGCCCACAACCAAGGTACATGCTCTTGACCAGAATCAAACCTGGAATCTTTCAGTCTGCAGGCCGATGCTCTATCCACTGAGCCAAACTGGTTTTGGCCTAGGATTTCTTGCAGGGTTAATTGTATATGCATATATTTTTCCTTAGCTATGTTTTCCAATGAGAGCACTATCAATAAGTCAAATGAAATTCCATGTTTTTAAATACTCAGCTAAATATTCTTAGCACGTTGAGCCAGAATTTGTGCTAATTTCTCAGTGTTTATGGCCAAAAAAACCAAAAGTAAAACAGTCTTCACAGAAAGTTTATTCTCACAATAAGCATAGAAATGGATTTTCACAGTGTTTAAAAGCACTTGGAGAGGTATGTCTTTGCATGTTTAATCTGACGATGTAGTTACCAATCAAAATTGTCCATATTAAAATATATCTACATATATTTATAGATATCCAAATTATTAACCTGGGAAGAAGCCATTGCAAGGTAATAACCACCATTCACCGCTCATATATGGCATATCTCCAGTATAGAAATCCAGTACTTCTTGGCATTATTCAAATTTGTAAGAGCCTCTTATTTACTCTTGGGAGAAAATTTGTTTTTATTGTTTTTGTTTTTGTTTTTTTTCCCCTAGCATTGTAGATAATGTAAAAGAAACTGTTATAACTGAACTTTCACACAACTCCAGGGCACTCAGAATTTATTGTCTGTTACATTTTAAATTGCAACTCTGTTTAAACTCTGAGGTAGCCGCAAAAGAGGAGCCAAAAGATTGAGGGGATGGCTTTTAAGCAAAGAAATCAAATAATATCTGATTAAAGCTAAGACAGAGAGGAGAAAGAAGAAAAGTGGTTTGTTGGTGTTTTTTTTTTGGAAAGGAATTTTGGCATAAATAGATTGTGTCCAATAGATGCATTCAGTCCTCCCTTAAATTTAGAGTCGGAGTGATTTATTATCAAGATTATTTTGAAAATAAATTGATGCCTATCTCTCAGGTCATTTTATGCTTTGTCATACAAATTTGAGAAATAACAGAATTAAGGGCAGGATCCAGGCCTTGAGTCTGGGAAAAGATGTTGGCTTTCTCCCAGTTCCTTTCTATCTCCTTTCTCTACTTTGTGAACCTCTGGAATTCCTCTTATTTCTATAACCCACTGCTGACAACTGTGTGAAGTGCAGAAGTGAAGTGTGTGACTCCGTTTCTCCACCACTACCCTTTTGGGATGCAGGCACAGCGCTGAGTGACATTGTGACTCAGGAGAGAAGGCGGTGACGGAGCCTCTCCCAAGGGCCAGTCACAGAGCTGTCTCCTTGTCATAATTGAAGTCCCCATCGATCCCTGGCTCCAGGGCTCATCTAATCTTTCCATTAGGAGGAAGGACTGGTAACAGGGTCAGCCCGGGTCCTAAGAAGGTAGGTAGAGGATGGATACTGTGCCATCCAGGGCTGCTTTCTTATCAGAACAGAGTAGGACAACAAGTGAGCTTACTAGAGGGTGAATGTATTGCCTTCCATGGTTTCTGTCCTCTTTGCTGAATAGGAGGCAACATGACCTAATAGACTGGGAGGGAGGACAGGGAGATCAGCTGGTGTTAAGTGGCTGGGAGAATGAAGGAGGGTTCACAATCATCATTGTGCTGAACAGGGGCATGGGGACAGTTGACAAGAGAAACACAGAACTATCGCTGGGCACATGGAGGCCAGTGACCATGAATTTGCACGTAATCAATCTTCTTGGATCTGTAATCATCTTCACTTTCATAGACCATATGTGACAAAATAGATAAATATCCATCCTCCTTTCCTACTGTGGCAGGTAGGCATTACAGTTTTATCATTGGTAAATGGACCTTCTTTTTCTGGGTTTTAATACATTTGGTATATTTATATAGCACACCTAGATCAGAGATACAGTATTTTTTGAGATATTGAACATAATTTGCAGACTCTTACATTACATTGTCCAGCAACTCTCTGAAGAGAGAACATGCTTGATTATATTTGCAGGGTCTTCCAGTCATTTTCATCTCTCAGTAACTTCAGACGTTTAATTGAAAATGATTACTCACTGAGTTTATTTAACAAACATATATTAAAAGCCTATTATGTGCCAGGTACTTTTCCAAGTATGGAGGTACAGAGGAAAGCAAGATAGGCAGAGTGGCTGCTTTTGTGATGCTTACATAAATACGTGCTATTATCTAAAAGAAAGGAGGAAATATTTAGAAAATAAAATGGAAGTTATTCTGTGTGTATGTGTGTGTTTGTGTGTGTGTGTGTGTGTGTGTGTGCGCGTGTATGTGTGTGTGTAGGGGGACTGCCCAGTAGCATATGGCTATCATTGAGGTCATCTTGAAGCCCAGCTATCATACCATTTCCCACCTTTCCAGTTCCACTCCCTAACTTAGTTTGGTTGGCATATCCTTTCTAACTTTCTCTAGAATTTTGTTTGTTTTTATTGTGAACTAGGGGCCTGGTGCATGAAATTCGTGCACTGGGGAGGGGTCCCTCAACCCAGCCTGCCCACTCTCACATACTGGGAGCCCTCAGTGGGTGTCCTACTGATGGCTTTGCAGGAGGCCAACAGGCTGATCAGGGAAGGCACCAATCCCATCACCCACAGCCAGTCATCACATCTGCCAAGGTATTTTCATCAACACGGACTCTAGTCCCTTCACCATGAAAAATGACAACTTTCTTTAGGCATTTGCAAGATGTGATATGACATTTCTTTTTTAATTTTTATTTTTATCCTCACCTGAGGATATGTTTCCATTGATTTTGTTTTCCTTCCCTCTGATCCCAGGCTTGGCCCCTGTCCAAGACTAAAGCCTCTGCCCCAGGCATTAGGCTTGGGAAGCGGGCACCCCCCACCCCCCAACCCCTCCAATCGCAGGCTTGGCCCCTTCCCAACTTCGATGGCCGGCTAGGAGTGACCTAGATGCCAAGAAGGTTTCCGGGACCCAGGTATATATGCAAATTAACCTCCTTATTTGCTGGGTTAATTTGCATACTCACTCTGATTGGCTGTGGTCATAGCAGAGGTAGTGTCAATTTACATATTTATTATTAAGTAAGATGTTTATCAGGGTAAGGGAGTAGTGATCTGTATTGATCCTTTTCCAAAACTTGGAGCTATTTCTTTGTTCTAGTCTTTCTTTTCTTTATGAGTTCTTATATTATTTAAGTATTAAAATATTAAATTATTAAAAGTTCTAAATTAAAGCTTACAGTAATTTACTTATTACGATTGTTCTGTACAGTAATTTTTTCTCAGTTGATGGAAAATGTACAACATGAAGCTATTAAGCACTGAAATTGGACAAAATACAAAGATGAGTTACTTTCTAATTATCTACATGATAGATATTTTTATGACATAATGCTTTTTCTTCTTTAATATGCTTTTTCATATTAATGAGTTTTTTGTGGAATGTGATGGAGCACTATGTTCTCTATGAGAACATAAGATCTACTAAAGGAATGTCCAATTTGTCTTCATTGACTTGGTCAGACAGAAAATGTCAAGTATAACTTTCACATAAAAATGTACCTTTGAAACTACATACTTGAAAGATAAACATATAAACAAATGCATATATATGTTATATCACAACTCACCCCATTTATTCATTTTAATTTCTGGACTTATAATTGTTATAATTCAAAATGTGCTATATTTATTCTATCAAAATTAAAGCAATTGGATTTATGCACATACTTTTTTTTTCCTGTAGAACCTGAGAATACATAATTGAGTCATTTATATAATTAGAAGCTGTATGAAGTTGAATTTTTTGAATTTCACCTTTCTATAGGGCATACTTTAACTTACAAAATTGTATGTCTTTGCCAAGCTTATGTAAAAATACTCAGGGAACATTTCTCATCTTATCACAATGAGTTGTCAGTCAAATGACCTCAGAGAAAAAAAATCACACAAAATAAATTTAGACAATGAATTCTCTTTATCTGTTTACAATAGAGGCCCACGGCACAAAATTCATGCAAGGGGCTCTAGCCTCGCAGCTGCAGCATTTACCTGGGCCTTTGCAGTCCTGGCTTTGTCTGGAAGGTCATCCGGAAGAACATCCGGAAGATCATTTGGCTGTCTAGTCTAATTAGCATATTATGCTTTTATTACTATATATTGTCCTTGTGAGATTAGGTCAGAGCCTCCAGCTTCTCTGTCCAAAAGATCAGGTACATTGTAGTGTCTCACTCAGTATGTCCTCAAACTATTCTATGATGCTTATAGCAAGTGAAAGCTGCTTATTGATATTTAAGTTGTAATTTTTAAATACTGCTGAGCCTGTAATATACAACCAGAAACAGTAAGACATAAATTATATTTCAGAATTTGATAGGCAGTCTACTTTTTAATATATATTGGATTGAAAAACTAGCCCAATGAAAATGGTCCCATGCAGTCATGTGTTAAATCAGAGTGGCTGAATTTTCCCTGAAATAGTTCCATGTTTTTGACAGTGAATTAGTCCACACCGAATGTATATTTTCATGGAGGGACAATTCCAGCAGAAATAGGTTGGGGAAGCATGATGTGATCATGGGAATATAACAGTTTCAAAAATAACATGGGAAGCATGCTAATCAAAGAAACCTTGGAAAGGTCAATATTTTAATATTAATACTTTTCCTTGAGAAAAAAACATCTTAAAAATAATTTTTTAAGAGGTTAAAGGAAGAACAATGTTTCATTTTAAGGAATATTAAGTACGATGTTAAAACTATTGGTCATCTACAATTTATTTTTCACAAATATTTTAAATGAATGAAAACTTGTATAAATACAATAGATTGTTTTGACTGATAACAAATTGAAAGTATGAGTTTTGTATGGTAAATCGGACAAATATTGTGTTTGAAAAATATTTAAGAAAATGTTAGTGTTGCCCTCTTGTGGTTGTTTCAAAGAGCAGGTTTAAAAGGCCTAATGCTTTGAAAGGCCTAATATGAGGAGTGTCTTTTAATGTTAGATAAGTTATTTCTGGAAATTTGAAGGGCCTTTTTTATTTGTTCTGGTTTTAGGAAAGTACTGGACAGTTGAGGACCCATGTTTCAGTAGCTGTAGGAGCTTGAGTATAACCCAAAGAGAGTAGGGAGTTTGGGATCTCAGTACTCACTGTAATCTTGGTTGAGTCACTAAATCAATGGTTCCCAATGTGGGGCACACACCCCACAGGGAGTAATTTGATTTTGAAGGGAGGCAATTCAAGAATGAGTTATTAACAGGGAATTTTTTGCATTTCTTATGGTTCTAGGGGCCTCATATACAGTATATAAATCTATATTGTGACATATTTATGCATTTCAGTTCTCTATTACATGTTTTAAAACTTTATTTGCTATTTTTTTATTTCACTTCATGTTATTATTTTTTAACAATTTCTTCCTTAGTACCTCAACTGTCCTTTCATTCTTTTTTCTCTTTCATAAATGCCACGTTCTTTGGAAGCTTGTTTAGACCAAGTTAATGGCCTTTAGGCTTCTTCCATGTGAATAAAAGTTCATTTTTTGAATAATAAGAATTATATGTCACCGGGGGCATCAGGATTTTAGAGATGCTTAAGTGGAGTATGGCCATAAAAAGGTTGGGAACCACTGCACTAAACTATATCATATATAACGGCCCTTAAAAATTGGAATTTAAACTCATTGCCATAGCTATATTCCATTTTTGGACTTCAGTCTGTCCTGGAGTCTGCTTCCCTGTCCAAGGTCCCCAAGAACCCAGAGCCAGCTGCCAAGAATGCTGGGTACTAGTTCCAGATCTGCTTTTAAGGTGTGATCCTTAAAAAGTCACTTTCTTGGTAGGTCTTATTCCTCTGTAATAAAGAATAAAAGGCAAAGGAAACGGGAACCCACGTGTGTTGAGCTCCTAGCAAGAACCTCGCCCTCCATTCGGTGTCCTATATGCCTGATATAAATTTATTCTTATTATTCATGTAATGATTATGTAACTCAGAAGTTATAGGAACTAATCCTTAGAAATCAGAGTATGCATTGTTATCTCCAGTTTACAAGTAAAGACATGGGGGCTCAGAGAAATGAAATGACCTCATTGAGCAGAGGCTAGCAGTGGAAGAATTAGGACCCAATCCAGATGTATTTGATACTTAAGTTATAAATATTACAGAGAGTGAGAAAATTACATTAGTAGTTATTTCTGTTTGAGAAATGCTGAGGGAAACAACATGAACCAGATTTTCTTCAGAGTTTCTTATGGCCTTGGGTATTTAACACCACAGTGATGCACTCTTGCTCTTTCCAAACATATCTGATTACAGATTAATGCACTGAAGGGCACATTGAAGCACTGATGTATGCCCGCAGGCTGTTTTCCAGTATCTCATCTAATTGAATATCTCCCCTATATTTAATTATTACACCTGTCAGGGCTTTTGTTTTAATTCATGTTTTTTGCCTTTAATGATACGTATTGTATAATTTATTTTAGTGTTGAAATGTCACTAAATATTTCTTCTCTGCTAAATTTCAAATTCCTAGATGGCAGAAATTAGCTTAGAGATAAGTAATATAGCTTTCAATGAATAGTTGTGGCATATGAGAATAAAATGATGTGGTTATGCAAATTACAAATTATATTTAAGTTTGCTGGAGGTGTTCATGGCTGCCATGTCACATGTCCCTGTCAAGTTATTATTGTTTCAACAGGGGCATCATGTATCTTACCCCGAAGGAAGGGTGTCAAAAATAGAAATCTTAGGCATAGTGGCACTGCCAGGGAAGGATTTGATTGAAAGGAGATTTTGCAGTCTTTAAATCACATGCACATTGTTAAAACATTAGCATTAGGAGGGATTATATGAGCCTGAAAGATGAGAGACTTGAGTTCATCTGAAATAATTTATTTTTCTACCATCTCGCGTACTCTTGTTGCATTTGCAGCTGAGACTTCCCTGAGCTTTGCAGAGTCGAAACAGGAGCTCACTCAACAGGCCCCTTTGGGGGCTTGAAGAATAAAACACAGTCACAAAATTTTCAGACTGGAAGAGCTCTTAGAGGTCATGGAGACAGGTTATTTTCTAACTCTGCAGGAAGTGGACGGGGAACGTCTGGGAAAGTTTGATTACATTTCTATTTCACAGGCTATGTTTAAATATTTCTAAAACTTAATTCAATTTTCACACATCAGATGCCATTTATCTTTTGACCAGTGCTACAAGTCTTTAACTTCCACCATTTCTGCCTGATGAAAGATATATTGAATTGGAAGGTTAATTACTAATTTTTTTATTACAATTTCACAAGGTCAATACAAGAACGTAAATTGATAGGAAGACCTGTATAAAACCAAAACACTCAATCATAAATGCTAATTTCAAGAAGACATCTTTGCTCTGGCTAAATTGACCTCCTCATAATTAAAGATTTAAGGACAATCAATATCATCACATATGCTTATTTTAATAAAGTACCACTTTTGCTGTTTTACATTTGGGGGTTTTCCTGTGATGATGTCTTAAAGCTCTTGTTTCAGAACTTTCACCTACGTTTGTCGTGGAGGGACTCAGGCCCAGAGAGAATAAGGACTTACTAAAATCAGGCTCTCGCAACTCCAAGTGTCATCTTGCTTTCCAATACACTCTGCATGGAGTGGTGCCTGAGGAGTAAGTTGTTAAATAGGTGAAAAATTAAAAATTATGAAGCCTTTATATTTTCTTTACATGAAATCACTTTTAGATCTATTCAAAGACCAACCTAAATCTGATTGATTCAAGTCTATGTTAATCTGAGTCCATTGTGATCAGTAAGGGTAGACTTTGGCTCACCAGTGGTCCACCAGCTACTGATTTGGCCTTTGTAGTCTTTGAGTTTACTCATGTTGAGCACCCAAGGTAATAGACAGACCTTTGCAAGAAGGTGTTAGGAACTCCACAATATCGAGTTTCTTCCATAGTGAAGCCAGAAGCAAATTTTTGTAGGGATATAAGCCTTCCAGCAATGCTGACTCACCTCACTGCATGTGATATACACCAGGTATGGATTCCTCAGTGATCGCTTCCAGACAGGTAGTCGCAGGAAAGCTAGCTTCCCCCAAACTACAATTTTGGAAGGCAAAAAATGAAACTGGAGTTTCTTTTTTATTATTTGTAAAGTTCACAGACTTGCACTTTTTTTAAAAACATATTTTATTGAGTTTTTACAGAGAGGAAGGGGGAGGAGGGATAGAGAGTTAGAAACATCGATGTGAGAGAGACATCGATCAGCTGCCTCCTACACATCCCCTATTGAGGATGTGCCCGCAACCAGGATACATGCCCTTGACCGGAATCGAACCTGGGGCCTTTCAGTCAGCAGGCCGACGCTCTATCCACCGAACCAAACTGGTTTTGGCTCACAGACTTGCACTTTCTGTGCCTGCAGTTAATAGAGAGTTAACTTTTGAAAGTAAAATTGTATATTTCAGAAGAATGGAATACTATCTACAAGATTTCCATGATCATTTTTTCTCCTTTGGGGCAATTCCTATTCATTTTAATACATATAAAAAATAAAAGTGCCCTCGCTGGTTTGGCTCAGTGGATAGCAGCGCATTGGCCTGTGGACTGAAGGGTCGCAGGTTCAGTTCCAGTCTAGGGTACTTACCTTGGTTGCAGGCTGCTCCCAGGCTCAGGCCCTGGTTGGGGCTCATGCAGGAAGCAACCAATTGATGTGCTTCTCTCACATTAACATTTCTCTCTGTCTTTCCTCATGTCTTCCACTTTCTCTAAAAAATAAATGGAAAATTATCCTAGGGTGAGAATAAATAAATAAATAAATAAATAAATAAAATAGAAGCCATGCCCTTGCCAATTTTCTTCAGTGGTTAGAGCAGTGGTCGGCAAACTCATTAGTCAACAGAACCAAATATCAACAGACAACAATTGAAATTTTTTTTGAGAGCCATTTATTTTTAAATTAAACGATTTAGGTAAGTACATGATTATTAACTTAATTAGGGTACTCATAAGCTGGCCTTTGCTAAAAACGTCCTAAATCTGATTGAGGTACACTCCAGGGGCCAAAGAGCCACATGTGGCTCACGAGTCTCGGTTTGAGACTACTGGGTTAGAGCATAAGCCTGTGGACTGAAGGGCCCCATTTTGATTCTGTTCAAGGGCACATACATCAGTTGCAGGCTCCATACCGAGCCCTTGTTGGGGCCTGTGTGGGAGACAACCAATAGATGTATTTCCCTCACATTGGGGTTTTGCTCTCTCTGTTTCTCTTCCTCTCTCAAAAAATCAATGGGAAAATATCCTCTCTTGAGGATTGACCTCCCTTCCCTTCCAAAAGACAGCCATGATAGTTTGCTTATTTTCTCTCCTCCTTTAGTCTAATAAATAAATGAAAAAGACATTTTAGTAAAACCTGAATTATCTTCTCATGTTTATCCCAAGACCATCTTTGGAAAGGCACCATAGTTAAGATTGTGGGAACAAAAAGATAAACTATCCTTTATTATCTTACATAATAAAAGCCCAGTGACCAAATATGGAAAGACCAGAACAATCAGTCAACCAGTCCCTATGATATGCACTGACCACCAGGGGGAAGACACTCAGTGCAGGAGTGTGGTCAGTGCGCTACCACAGTGGGAGTGCAGCTCAGCTTACCAGGATGAGCAGCTGCTCCCACTTTGAAACCCAGGCTTATGGGCAGGCACCTAGGCTGAGGCTGTCACCTCCTCACTCCAGATCCCCCTCCTCACTCCTTGCTGCCTACTCTGCAGTGCTGCAGCTGGGCTCAAGAACTGACCCAAGAGGCTACAAGGCAGGTTTGTGGCCTATTCTGCCACCTCCCAGTGCTATTGTCCCTGGGCCCAGTCCCCACCGGGTCCCCTGGAGAGGCGAGTGCTCCAGCTCCATATGAAGATGCCAGACTAGGGAACAGCCACTCAGCTGTCCAAGATGAGGGGCACTCCCACAGTGGGCTGATCCCCACAGGCCATGCCCCTTCACCAGTGTAGAATCCTGTGCACTAGGCCTCTACTATATTAGAATATCATAAAGAAGAGATAGTTTCAAGATTTAATCAGTTTTGCTGAAACTGGTTTGGCTCAGTGGATAGAGGTCTCAGGTTCGATTCCGGTCAAGGGCTTGTACCTTGGTTGCGGGCACATCCCCAGTAGGGGGCGTGCAATAGGCAGCTGATCGATGTCTCTCTCTCTCATCCATGTTTCTAACTCTCTATACCTCTCCCTTCATCTCTGTAAAAAATCAATAAAATATATTTTTTAAAAAAGAATTAATCAGTTTCATAATATCTACTATCCAGAAGAATTTCTTCTACTTCTATTTAAAAAACAAACAAACAACTGTATAAAGTTGGATAGTAGTTAAAATTCTTTTCATAAAACCTTAAAAATAACTGGAGAAACCCAAGCAAAGTCTCATATTTAGGCCAAATTAATGACTTTTCCAAACCTTTTATTCTGTGACTATATTAGTTCTCTTTAGAGGGTGTTTTTTTTAATCCATTAATTCATTCAATAAATGCCTCTCAAGTATATACTATTTCAGCAAGACAAAATGTGTACAATAGTATTTTATTTTAGTTCCTACTAGTATTTATACACATAATATATCAGTATTGGAAAGATATATACCAATTAAACGTTTCATGTGTTTTATATATTAATGGTAGTTATAGGCAATTCTAATTTTTTTCTGCCATGCTTATTTAAATAACCTAAATGTCAATATAATAAGAAAAAGTTTTTTAAAAATATTATGGTGTATCTAGGAAAAACTATCATATTCCAGATATTGAAACACAAATACAAAGATGAATCTTGGCAGTCTGTGGTGGGCAAACCACAGTTAGATGAGTGAGTTTGTTTAAAAATGTACTAAAATGCATCATATTAAGCACTCTAATATAGATGTGCACTAAATGACAGGGTTGTTCTGAGAAAGACACAGAATGTCTCTTTGAAGAAATCACATGGAGGCAATCATTGGGAATTTGGGGCAAATGATAAGTAGGAAATCACAAGTCAGACAAGAAAGGGGACTACATTTCATGCCGAGGGAATAGAATGTGCAAATGCATGAAGCTATGTGAAAAAGTGACACTATTTGAGAAGGGTGAGCCAATAGTTAGGATATAATGCACTGGGGGACATTGCAGGAAATGAAGTTAAAATATGCCCCTGAGAGAAACACCATAAAGGATGTACTGGGACAAACAGTGCCCGCTAAAAAGGTATATCCATGCCTTAATCCCTGTTAATAATTACCTGTTAATAATTACCTTATTTGTTAAAGTGACCTGTGTAAATATAACAAGGAACTTGAGATAAAGAGATCATTCTAGATTACCTGGATGAGCCCTAAATCCAATCACAAGTGCCCTTCTAGGACACATATACAGAACAGAAGACATAGGAGAAGGCCATGTGAATACCAGTGAAGTGGCTAAAGCCAAGGAATGCGGAGGATTACCTTCAACCTCCAAAAGAGGCAGATAACAGAATCTCTCCTAGAACCTTTGGAGGAATGGTGGCCCTACCAACACCTCAGTGTTAGACGTCTGGCCTTCAGAACCGTGAGAGCATAAAACTCTGCTGTTTCTAAGCAACCCAGTTTGTGGTGCTTTGTTAATGAAAAACTTTATATGGGCTTTGAGAGTGAAGCCACTTCTATACTCGGATATTACAAATCCGAGTATAGGAAAATGTCCCTAGGGACCTAAATTCAATGACTCATGAGTTTTTTCTAAGAATTAAAACCCAATTTATGTCTGTTTATGAATATACCTCTAGTACACAGAACCCCATGTTTTATATACATAAAAGTAAATTGTATATAATTTTATTCTGTGACTATATTAATTCTCTTTAGAAAGTTGTGTTTTTTTTTAAGCACTTTACATAGGGAACCAAGTACTCAGTATAATGGTTGCACTGAAATCAAAGATAACATCTTTAGAAAGACATCCTCTTTAAAATAAAGATTATTTATATAAATGCATCTTTTTTGAACAGTGATATAATCTACTTGAGATCTTTAAGCCCAGTCCTGATTTGAGCAATTTTCTTAGCCTATCCTAATGTTTGCCTAGTAGTTTATCATTGGATAATGACATTTCCTCTCTCTGCCTCTCATGATAGTTTTGAATATAAAAATGAAATGTTATAGCACTTCATTTTGCACTAGGAAATGTGAATCTGGACATGAGAATGTGTGTGTCTGTAGGTAAACTCCTGACCATGATAAGAATGTGATGTTATGGAAATGTGCTAGATAGCTTGTCCTCGGGCCAGTGAGTCTCCTAATGAAGCCACCGCTTTATGAGAGTCCTTTAGGTGGAGCAAAATTCAGGCCACAGTTGTAATTAATTTCTCTTCAAGTTTGGTTTTCATCCACCAGCCAGTAGAAATGCTAATCAAATAGGAAATTCATGCTCAATATATACAAACAGGAAACGAGGACAAGACTTCGTCCTTCAGCTTCTCCACCTGAAATAAGACTTCAGGACAATGTGAATTCTGGAAAAATATTCAGGTCAATCTAATTCAGGGCTGAGCAACCTGTGTATCCTTAATCAGCATCAGCTGATGGGGCACAGGCCTGTGATGTGGCAGAGAGCGATCCATGGCTCATTCTTTTATTATAATTCATTCCTGAATTGCATTTTTATGAGGAAGATGGAGTGTGTGGTAAGGGATTACTCCCACAGTGTTTTTAAAATTAATTTCTAAATTTAAAAACATGTAAATTAGTTGTTTCTTTCCTTGCCTAAACTTTTATATTTTATTAAATTAAATTTATTGTGATGACATTGCTTAATATGTTATATAAATTTGAAGTGTACAATTCTTTTTTATTCTCTTTTTATCTTTGTTGTTCAATGTATTACAAATGTCCCCTTTCTCTCCCCATTCTCTCCCCATGCCTTCACTCCACTATTGTCTACGTCCAGGGGTATGCATATCTATATATATAAAAGTTAATATATTAAGTGTCCTTCTCAGTGTCCAACCGGTCGCTATGACATGCAGTGACCACCAGGAGGCAGATGCTCAACACAGAGCTGCCCTGACGCACACAGAGAAATGGCACCTCAGTCCTGGTGCTGACAAAGCAACACTTGGCTTCCCCCAAGTGGGACACAGGCCCTGCCATCACCCTAGAGTGAGAACTCACCAAATCACAGCCAGTACTGCCATGGCACAAAATGCGGCCCACAGCCCAGCCCAGCTTAGCCTGCAAAAGGTGGCTGTGGGCGCCGGGTAATGACATCACATTTCTGTTGACATTCTGAAGCTGAAATTGTCAACAGAATATGTCTGAAGACCAACTATTGCCACAACGTACCTCTGAAGCTGAAAGAAAGTGACATCATCAACAGAATATGTCTGAGGAACAGTCATCAACAAGTACTACCAATCCTAGTAGGAACTGCATTCATGGGGAAAATAAGGTAAATAAGGATGCAATTCTCGAACACAGTTGTGGTGGAATGACTGTTCCATATCATTTTTGCCTATCCCTAAATTTCTCCAATGAAAAACCATCTCATGGGAAATTTACTCAATGTTATAGCAAAGGCAAAGTTTGTCCCAATGATATAAATTTTCCAGAATGCCCGGCATATTTTAAAAAAATAATGATAAAGATTCTGACAGTAAAAATTTTATGGAAAATATTTATTGTTATATGATCTTGTTATTATTTTTTATTGATACATATTATTTTAATGTACATTTTACAAATTTTCTTTCATCTCTGAAAGGGTCAATAGTGATATAAAAATATTTCTTGTAATTAATTTCTTTTCAATGTGCATTAGGTCACTAGTATGCATATACATTCTTAAATTAATCTCTTCCTACCTACTCACCTGCCCTCTGAGATTATCATTTGCATATTATATTGTGTGCTCACCATCCAAAATCTAATCTCCTTTCATCACCATATATTTAGCCCCTTTTGCCTTGCTCATCTTAACTTTCAGATTCTATCTCTTGCTTTTTCACTTTTACTCTTTTGAGTATGAAACTAATTGTCTCCAGTATTCCTTCCTCTCTTTCCACAGAAGTTAGCCATGACCCTACACACTCAGAATAAAGGCCTCACTTCCCATGTAACAATGCCCTTGCCAGTGAGCTGCAGATAAAAAAGATTTACAGAACATCCAGGAAGTACAGTGGTACCTCGAGATACGAGTTTAATTCGTTCCATAACCTTGCTCATATATCAAGTTGCTCCTGTCTCAAAGCAAATTTCCCCATTGAAATCAATTGAAATGGCGTTAATCCGTTCCAGCCCCCAAAATGCCACCCCAGTTGTTCTTGTTACGTGTTTTTGAATAAGAAAAATGTATTTAGAAATGACAAATATTGTATAAAAACATAATAAAAGAGAATGTAAAGGAATAAACTGGTTTTATAAAGTGTATTTACCTACTCGTTACAATCTTAATGCTACACTTTATCCCTAAACTGAATGTAACTTAACTAATCTTCACTGAACTTAATTGCTACTGGTCTTTGCATTTTTGGCCAATTTAAAAAAAAAACGTGTCCAACGAGGTTTGCCTCTTCCTCCCTTTCAGAATGTTTCTGAAATGGGTGAGGCAAGTTTCATTGAACAGCTCCAATGCACGACCAATAGCAACTTTTTCGGGGTGTTTCTTTTCCACGAAGTGTGACACCCTCTCCCACATTCCTAAGATCTCCTTTATCTCACTTGTAGAGATCTCCTCCACCTCTGGCTCCTCCCGAAACCAATTTCTTGGAGAACCTCCACATGTTGCTGAGACTGCAACTCTTGTAACTCCTCCGTGGTGAGTTCCAGAGAGTGCTCCTCCAGGAGCTGATTCACGTCTCTCTCATCCACCTCCAGGCCCATGGATTTTCCCAGAGACACTATCTCCTCCTCCACTGGCACCTGGGGTTTGAATCCTTCGAAGGTCCTTTCGGCTACGGCCTCAGGCCACAGCTTCTTCCATGCAGAGGTCAAAGTCCTCGTTGTAACACCCAGCCAGGCCTGATCAATAATTCTGAAACATATCACGATGTTAAAGTGGTTCTTCCAGACCTCTCGAAGGGTGAGGTTTGTGTTCTCCGTCACCTCAAAGCAGCGCCGGAACAGGTGCTTGATGTACAGCTTTTTAAAATTAGAAATCACCTCCTGATCCATGGGCTGCAGGATAGGAGTGGTGTTGGGAGGTAGGTAGACAACCTTTATAAACTTGAACTCTTCGAGGAATTCATCTTCGAGGTTCGGTGGGTGAGCAGGAGCATTGTCGAGGACGAGGAGGGCTTGCATGGTTAGGTTGTTTTCCTGTAGATATTTCTTAACAGAAGGGCCGAAAACCAGGTTTACCCACTCCACAAAGAACTGCCTGGTGACCCATGCCTTCGGGTTTGCCCTCCACATAACTTGCAGTTTATCTTTTAAAATCTTATGTGACTTAAAGACTCTGGGGTTTTCCGAATGGTATACAAGCAGAGGCTTGATCTTGCAGTTGCCACTCCCATTGGCGCACAGTGCGAGAGTTAGCCTATCCTTCGTGGGTTTGTGGCCTGGCATCGCCTCTCCTCTGCCGTTATATAAGTCCTATTCGGCATCTTCTTCCAGAAAAGCCCTGTCTCGTCACAGTTGAAGTCTTGCTGGGGGATATATCCTTTGGCTTCTATCAGTTCGGAAAAAGTTTTGAGGTAATCCTCAGCTGCCTTCACATCCGAACTTGCTGCTTCACCATGCCTGACGATGGAGTGAATGCCAGACCTTTTCCTGAAGTTATCAAACCAGCCTCTACTGGCTTTAAATGAGTCTTTCGATGCTTTGTCCCTGGAAGTGTCTGCTCCAGCAAATCACTGTAAATCGCTCGCGCCTTCTTGCATATGATGCCCTGTGTTAATGTATCTCCTTTAAGCTGCTTCTCCGTCACCCACACCATCAGTAGATTCTCCATCTTTTCATGGAGAGAGCTACAGAGCTTAGAAATTATTGTAACGCCCTTAGCTGGCGTTATACCCTTTATCGACTCCTTCTGTTTAAGCACAGTGCATATCGTTGAAGTACTACGCCCGTACTGCCTCGCCAAGTCAGCCACTCGCACACCTTGCTCATATTTTTCTATTTCACGCTTTAATTCAATAGACATCATCCTCTTCTGAGCACTGACCTTTCCACTCATTTTCTTTGGACCCATGGTTTTAAAAAGAAATGTGATAAAGTATGTAAATGCACAAAAGATGCTTTGACAAGGAGGTAAACAAGCACACTGACTGAGGTGTGAGAAACTATGAGAAGCTCTAGTCGCGGTAAACTGGTGGGTTGTGTGCAGCCGGCCGATCTGCGTGATTACTCCTATCTCAAATATTGCTCGTATTTCAAAGCAAAAATTGCTCGCTCGACAGCTCGTTTCTCAAAAATCTCATATGTTAGGGCACTCGTATCTCAAGGTACCACTGTACCTTAAAGTAAGGTCCTTGTTTCTGCCATTTGTTCCTTTCTGGAGGCTTCGGTATGGGTGTGATGCCTTGATATGGAAACTGTTTTTGAGGGCGACAGGCACAGGGGAGAGAGAATGGGCTGTGATTCATTGGCAGAGATATACACTTCTGCATTGCTTAAGCCAGTTGTCAGCAAACCGCAACTCTCGAGCCAAATGCGGCTCTTTGGCCCTTTGAGTGTTATAATGCCTCTTCTTCAAAATAGACTTCCCCAGGCTGAAAACCGATCTCTGTGCTTGGGCCACGAAGTTTCAATAGTACTGTACGTGCGCGCTTGCACATGGTATTTTGTGGAAAAGCCATACTCAAAGGGCCAAAGAGCCACATGTGGCTCGCGAGCCACAGTTTGCCTACCACTGTCTTAAGTCACTGTTATTTTGCATTTTTTATGCCACAATTTAGTTTTTCTTCCAAAGCAGAAGTCATTTGAAAGAGTTAAAAGTATGGTCTACATTATCTGAATTGATGATGTGTCATTGGAGAAATAAAGGGAAAATAATGGCTACCATTAGAATCTCTTGCCTCAAAAATAAGTTGGCCCGAGAACTTTGTACATTTATATGAACTTACTCATCCCACATGTGCAGAACTTTTTTTTTTATTGCAAACCCAGAACAAGCTTTGTTTTACATTACAGAACTTAGCAGGCAGAGACCAAAAGGGAACAGAAGGGGAGTAGAACAGAAAGTCCAATAATTATAATTTTTCCTTCAAGTTTAGATATTTAAAAAAATCTCCCATCTTAAGGAGAGATCAACCACTGTGCATAACCTAACGTATTGTGTGCATTACAATCATAGCACATTTTCTGCTTCACACTTCCCGAATACGTGAATTCAGATTTTATAGAAACCATTAGTCATAGAGAAGTTCTTCCTGAATGAAGCTGTTACACCAGCTCTCTTTCTGGATTGAGCATCTGCACATGCTAAGAATGACTTTGTTGATTCTATCAAAATAACTTGTGAATGAGTATCACTCTATGTGTCTCCGTGTGCTTTAGGGTGATATATATATATTTGTTGTGTAACTTGTTTTAATGCATTCAGCACACAGGGAAATGTAGAGCAGAGCCATAGTAGGTTTTATAATTTCACTAGGGGCCTGGTGCATGAAGATTTGTGCATGGTGTGTGGGTCCCTCAGCCCAACCTGTACCCTCTCCAATCTGGAAGCCCTCAAGGGAGCCCTCTCCAATCAGGGAGTTTTTGTCTGTCTTTGCAATCATATAAGTGAATTGTCTGATACCCCAACCCGCTTTGGTTTGGTGCTCACAGAATAATAGAGGTCTTTTTTTTCCTTTGCTCCAGTGGTGGAGATTTCCTAGAAGTTGCAGGATATCTTTCCTTTAATTTTTCCTAGACACTGTGGCTTTACTTATGTCTCTCACCTTTCCTTTTCCTTCCATCCCCCACCTGCAACAGTAACTTGCTCTAGGCTCACTTTGCTCTAGTGCAGTGGTTCTCAACCTTCCTAAGGCCGCGACCCTTGCATACAGTTCCTCATGTGGTGGTGACCCCCAACCATGAAATTTTGCTACTGTAATGCATCATGATGTAAATATCTGCATTTTCCGATGGGCTTAGGTGACCCCTGTGAAAGGGTCGTTCGACCCCCAAAGGGGTCGCGACCCACCGGTTGAGAACCACTGCTCTAGTGTCTAGGATATCCCACAACACATCTGCCACCAGAACTACTATTCCCAGAATTCGTGGTGCTTCCTGTGCTCTTAGTTTCAGCTTCTGGTCCACGGGCTGCACAAATGAAAAGGACTGTGAACTACAGCCGCCCCCAGACCAGACTAACAGGACTGGACATTCCAGTGGCATCCCTGGGACCCTGGCCACTTGGCACAGGCACATGCACACACTGGCCACAGGCTTGAAGCAGGCAGGGTCCCAAGGACACCCACCTCACCCTGGCCACTCAGTGCCTGCATACCTCCATGATGCCCACAGGCCTGCCATCTTTGTTGGGTTAATTTGCATACTTGCTCCTGATTGGCTGTGGGCATCATGGAGGTATGGTCAGTTTACATATTTGTCTATTATTAGTGCAGATTGTTGCTTGCTAATTGTCCAGTTTTATGATACTGTGACCAAATAGCAAGGTGCTTGTTATGCAGGGAGCTCAGATGTAAGTCTAAGGAAAGAGGGTTGAGGGATACTGGTAATGCTGAATAATAAACAAGAGTAGAGAAAAATACATAACTGCATAGTTTGAGGGGTAATTTGGTAATCTGAAGAAGCTGTAGCTCATTAGTGATGTTTGGATTTAAATAAGCCCGTTTACTATCTGACTTGGGCTACACACAAATGAGGCTAGATTTCATTCTCTTTGTTAATCAGAATGCCTCTGCTGGAGGAAGGCAACCTTTCCAGCAGCTTGATGGCAGCCTGGGCATCAATAAGCATCATCAAAAGAGAAAAGGACCCTAAATATGGTATCCACACATCTATCTTTTATTTCTGCTTCCCCATGTTTTGCCACATTTCCTCTGGTCAAAAACTCTAGAGAGAAAATTGTAAAGTAGAGGAAGAAGATTGAAGTGAGAGCTGTATACCTGTGGCTTGAAGTGCCTTTGTACAGGTGCCAGACGCAAACGTTAGAACAATGAGAGCTCCGAGAGAATAATTTTGAGCTTGGGAAAATAATGAAGGTCATTGGCAAGTGGAAAGCAGCAAACTGTCATCTCATCTCACGTTTGCTCTGACACCTGCTAACATACTCCTAGCTTGCAGTGAATAATTTTTTTTGCAGCTATATTTTTCTGTACCTTTTCAAATTTTGTCTGACCATTTTAATATATTTTATTTATTTTTTAATCCTCACCTGAGGACATTTTTTCCATTGATTTTTAGAGAGAGTGTGAGGGAGAGGGAGAAGCAGAGAGAAACACCAATGTGAGAGAGACACATCAATTGGTTGCATCTTGCGTGCCCCCAGCTAGGGGTGGGAGCCTACAACCAAGGTATATGCCCTTGACAAGAATCAAACCAAGGACCCTCAGTCCGCAGGCTGGTGCTTTATCCCCTGAGTCAAATGGGGTAGAACTGGTCTGACCACTTTTACAACAGCAAGTCCTTTATAATATATGGTGAGTGTTTTCAAGTAAACATTCAATTTGTCTTTTTTTTTTTTTTTTGTGGCAAAGATAGGGAGAAAAAGTAAGCTTTTACAAATAAACAGACCTAGACCTGAATGATGAAAAGTACCATCTCTTTGTCTCACTGTCAACACCACATCATCATGGGCGAGCCTGTCAGGCTATTAGAAAATAATGTTGATGAACTTGTGACCTCTGCTTGTGTCCAACCATGTTTCCACATTCATGTTAAGTTTCTCACTATCTTTAGATGAAATAGAAATAAAATTTTGAGGTTTTTAACCTCATTTTATTTTATCTTTATTGTTGAAAGTATTACAGATGTCCCCTTTTTCCTCCCACTGACCCCCTCCATTCCACTCTTGCTCCCTGCCCAGGCCTTCCCTACACTCTTGTCGGTACATGGGCTATGCATATATGCATATAAATTCATTGGTTAACCTCTTCCCACCCCCACCATTTCCTCTGAAATATGGCAGTCTGTTGAATGCTACCATGTCACTGGATCTTTTTTGTTCATCAGTTTTGTTCCTTAGACTCCACATATTAGTGAGATCATGTTTTATACTTGTCTTTTTTGACTGGCTTATTTCACTTAGCATAATGAAATCCAGCAGTATTGTTTTTACTACTGCATAGTATTCCATTGTATAAAGGTACCACAGTTTTTTAATCAGTTCATCTACTGATGGGAATTTGGGTTGTTTCCAGATCTTAGCTATTGTAAATAATGCTGTTATGAACACCAAAATGCATATATTCATTCAGATTGGTATTTCTGGCTTCTTGGGATATATTCCTAGAAGTGGGATTACTGGGTAAAATGACAGTTCCATTTTTAATTTTTTGAGGAAACTCCATACTGTTTTCCATAGTTGCTGCACCAGTCTAGATTCCTACCAGCAGTATATTTAGGTTCCCTTTTTTCTACATCTTTGGCAGCACTTGCCATTTGTTGATTTGTTAATGCTAGGCATTCTGATTTGAACAAACTATTATAAATTAGGGAAAATACAAAAAATTTAATTACATTAAGGCATTATTTTAAAATTTAGTACAATAGATAATTAATGATACTGAAGTTAAATTTTAAAAATATGTTTTAAGTCTATTTTTGAAATAAAATATATTAATATAATGTTTGATATTTACTTCACAATAATGTAGAATATGAAAAGTGGCTGAGGATATAGATCAATTATAACTTGCTATGAGATGAAACTTAATGATGGTATGTGAGAATTCATTTATTTTTATTTTTTATATAGGTAAAAATTTTATATAAAAAAGGATTAGCTGAAGTTGGTAAAACAAACAAACAAACAAACAATCAATCAAACAAAAAAAACAGCCTTCGACAATATAAAAGGTGAAATATCTCATTTGCAGTTTAGTTCCAAATGCGTTTGAGGATTCCAACAGGTTTTTGATATAGAAGTGAGGAGGGAAAACATTTTGGGGCCTGAATTATTTGGGGATCTGAGAACCATAGTTTACTGGTGATTGTGTTACAATTCAAATCCAGTTCAGGTTCTAATACACTATCGAGTCAAAAATAACTAACAATATTACGTAATTTTCTTTAGACTCTGATTCACTTTATTTCCAATGCAATTTGGTGACTTGGGAATGCATACAAGTGCCTACTTTTATTGTCTATTAGTGGCATAGCAGCCAGATATCATCAGAGTAATTTTTTTATTATCATGTGTTTAATTTTAACTGGTCTCTTGCATGTTGCTACAAGTCATTTGCAAATTCTCACATCTATGCAATAGCATAACCACATATGTGGTTGTCAACTTTAAAAATCAATTTCTCCCTTGTGCCCATAGTGAAAATGATTACAGGTTATACAAATGCAAGTTTTATCATGACAGTGGAGCAGAACTGATGTGGCATGCTAATTTATTCATTAAAGTGCAGATGAACAAATTATAATCATAGATGGTTGCATAGTATCCTTCTGCCACTGTTGTCTGGGAACACAGGCTCCATTCAGATGGGAGACTAACAATTGGAGCCCTAAAGAGCACTTTGATTTTAACGCACTAAAAAGTGTTTAAAATACCACATTTTAGAGGCAGCAACATTTCTTATTTGGGTTCTAAAGTGTAGATATATTACCATTGTAGACAAATGGAAGGCAGGGAGGAAGAAAGGGAGAAAGGGAAAGAAGGGAAGGGAGGGGAGGGAAAGGGAAAGGAGGGGAGGGGAAGAAAGGAGAAGGGAGTGGAGGGCAGGGGAAGAACATTTTAGAAAGTCGAACTTCATAATTTTTATCAACATGACATTCAATGCTTTGTTAATATTTATTAAATTGGCCATTTATAAAGAGATATTCTATTTGTTTTTTATGAAATGACATCATAGCAGTTATTCAATAACTTTTTTGTTATAAAAATCTTGTTAGTTATAAATCTAACTAGATAACACATTCTTCCATTTTTAATACTGAAGTATGGGAAGGCAAAGTCTATACTAATTCAGATCTTTGAAGTCTAGTAAAAGAAACAAGACAGTCACAGAATACATCAATTAGCAACACACAGCAAGTCAATGGAACAGTATAATTATATTGCAAATCAAAGGAATAGTTTAATTATGCTAAGATGAGGATGTTCACTGTGGGTTAGGCCATTGGTCCGCAAACTCATTAGTCAACAGAGCCAAATATCAACAGTACAATGATTGAAATTTCTTTTGAGAGCCAAATTTTTAAACTTAAACTTCTTCTAATGCCACTTCTTCAAAATAGACTCACCCAGGCCGTGATATTTTGTGGAAGAGCCACACTCAAGGGGCCAAAGAGCCGCATGTGGCTCACGAGCCACAGTTTGCCAACCACTGGGTTAGAGTATCCAGAGAAAAATTCCTGTAAGAGAGAAGAGGCTGAGAAAAAAAAAGGGAATCATTTGATCTGACAGTGGAGAGAAGAGATTTGAACAATGAGAGAACAGTGAACACAATTTCAGGGAAAGAATTGTTCAGAGCATATTTTAAAGGATTTTTATTCTGGTTAGAACAGAGAAGGTAAAATTAAAGTGAGAGTTGGCAAAATTGTTCAGGGTTTCCAAGAGGACGTGAAGCCGCTTTTAAAACCAGGAATTAACACAAAGTTAATTTTAAGAACTTTTAGAACTGTGTGCTCTTGTGATTGAAATGCTGATAAAATTTTGAGCTACAATATGAGTATTCTTTCCATGCTGCTTTGTCTTTTCACCAGGTTCCAAAAAATCCCTGCGTGTAAATAGAAAAAAAATACAGTGCTCCTCAAATTCAACATTTCAATTATGTATGTCGTCATGGTTTTCAAGCTTGTACATGAGCATAAATCCCACTTTGGGGATGTTGACTAATTTCTCTTGCATAATAGAGTGTGTTCACTGATGCAGGGGCCACACATATGGTTTATTCTCCTGGTGATGGCAGGAGACATTGTATTCTTAATTTCAGACACTGTGTTTCTTTGAATATTTTAAAAAGACATGGTATAGGAGTTTCTTCTTCAGGACTCCTTAAACAAGGAGACTTAGTCCTCAAGTTTAATTAACTTTCTATATGACTACATAGGCTATAACTAGGTTCATATTTGGGGGGGGGATGGAGATAATTCTTTTTCCTAGCATTTATTAAATTCATGCACTGCAAAGTGCTTCTCATCTTTGTCTCACGAAAGCCCAAAAATTTGTGTGATAATTACCATATTCTCCTCTTTTGGCAATTGAGGAAACTAAGATTTAGAAAAGTTCGATAATTACCTAGAGATAACATAGCATACAAACAATGAAGCCAGGAATCAAATCCTAGTTTCTACTCCAGAGCCTGCACTCATAACAATTATTATATATACTAGAGCCTCAATGCAGAAAGAGATCTGTGCAATAGGCCTTCCTTTCCTTGGCTTCCAGCACCAGTTTTCCTCCGGCACTCGAGGTCTTCTCTCCGGCCAGAGTCTGCCTTCTTCACCTTTGCTGCAGACTCAGACCAGAGTCTGCAGTCTTCTCTGAAGACTTTTACTGGAGTCTGCCATCTTCGTCTTTGCTGTAGACTCTGGAGTCTCCAGTCTTGTCTTCCCTGCGGCATGCGGCTCCTGTAGATTCCTTCCCCCTCCCTCTCATAGCAGGAGTCCTGCCTCGCCTGGCCACTCCACCTGGAGCAGCTGAGCGGCAGCCATCTTTGGCATTCTAATTTGCATACTCACTCTGATTGGCTGTGGCATAGCTGAGGAATGGTCAGTTTGCATGTTTGTCTATTATTAGGTAAGACTAGAGGCCTGATGCACAAAATGTGTGCAAGTGTAGGCCTTCCTTCCCTCGGCTGCCTGCACTGGCTTCCCTCCAGCCACCAGCGGGCACCCAGGACCCAGGCTTCCCTGCCAGCTCTGGCTTCCTACTGAAGGTTGTCCAGCTAATTAGCATATTATGCTTTTATTATTATGGACTATATAATATAGCAACAATATTCTACTTTATATATAAAATATAATCATAGTAATATAACTATAGCATATATGTGTGCACATACATAGTTAATATTATTGCATTATTAATACATTTGATAATATAATACTAAGTATAAAAACTAGGTGGATAGAAAAACACATATATAAATATGTATATATATACAGAAACATTTATTTGTATACAATTATATTCACATACATTATATATATAATTCTTCTGTCTATTTTGTTTACTGTGATTGTATAATTATTTTATTTAAAGTTAAATTTATTTTTCTTTCTTATTACAAATGCATGTTTTTGTGTACGCCCAAATGGCCTGCTGAATACTATATTCAATTAAACTCAATGATACCATCCTTGCAAATAATAGCCATGGAGAGCCTCACAGTGACCCCTATTACATTAGTGATCTTTGTTGTTTATTTGAAAGCTCCTTAAGAAATAACCCATTAAACTAAGTTCTCTAATTTATGCTAATATGTTACTACATTTCTCTGCAAGAACAATATGGAATTATTTCCCATTGTTATTTTCAGATTATGTCTCAGCCCTTTTTTGGTAACATTTACTTTTTGTCAGAGTGAAAGAAGTACTATGGGGAACATAGCAGGAGTCCTCCCCTTGAAAATGCCTCCCTTCCTCACTCATCTGTGCAATTTCTTCAAATCTGCTTCTTTCGTGACATTTCCCTTAGTCTTTCAACCAGAAATCATGTCTCTCTCTCAAAGGCATGCCATCACATTTTAAAAATATCTCTCTAATTTCTTCATTGTATTATAGTTATTCTTGTACATCTTCTATTTCTCCATTAGCTTCCATGCTTCTTTATGTTTGATTCATCTCCTTGTATCTCACTGTATTTATGAATAGGGCACTATGATTCACCAAATATTTGTTAAAACAGTGGAATTGTAATATAGAAAAGGCTCGAGTAAAACAGAATCAATGAATTTTGCTTGGTTGGCATACTTTTTTTTCTTTTCCAATTTTTCTAGATTGCTTTGAGAGAGGGAAAGAAAGAGAGAAAGGGAGAGAGAGAGATCAATTTGTTTTTCCACTTATTTTTACACTCATTGGTTTCTTCTTCTATGTGTCCTGACCAGAGATGGAACCCACAACCTTGGCATATCGGGTTGGTATTCTAACCAACTGAACTACCCAACCAAGGCTGGCATTTGTTTTTCAAACTGTTGTTTGAAGATAAAATAAAATTTCTCATGGAAGTTTGACAATCAAATTTGTTGGCCCTTATTGATTTGACCACAGAATATGTTCCTATCTAGTGTTGCTAACAAGAGAAATTTATTTTAACAAGAGTTTTATTTATTTTTGTTTGTTTGATCATGAACTTTTAAAAAACATAGATGCCAGTTATTATAGGAAATCATTTCATTTCTAAAGCTTTGCCCCAGTGGAATGATTTGCATGATTTTATTATTTATATCATCTTTCCTGATCCTGAGTTCTACCTATTGAGTAGGATAGGGAATGAGAGGAGACATCAGCAAGCTACAGAATAAATGCATACTAGGAAAAGAGGATAAATTGTGTTAATTTTGAAGTAATAAAGATGACCCAAATTGTAATTTTGCTTTCCAGGCAACTTAAGGTTCCTTAGTAGATATATAATAATTTATAAGAATTTAAATTAGGAAACCGCTTTGGGCTCATGAGAGACCTAAATTCCTGTTTTGTTGTACACCCTTGACATTTTGAAAACGTAATTAACTGAGCATCCCCATAGTGTAGTAGACTTCATATTTTCATTAAATGTTCCTCTGCCTAAAATATCTAATAAAGATTATCTTTGAGAATTGCTAGTATGTTGAAAACATGAATTAGTACTAAAATATAGTTATGTACTTAGAGCTTTGCAGAAAATCTATGAAGTTTCTGAGGTTTTGATCTGTGCTAACTACACCTGTGTTAGGAAGTACCTGCATCTGCTTATGTTTGTTAAAGGGTGGGTATCCAGAACCTATATCACGGGCTTTCTGAAAGACAGTGATTTGACACAGTAAAGAGGCCTTTAGTTAGATAGAGGGTGTGTAGCCACTAATCCTACATTTTCATTGAATTTTTTTAGGTGCCAGAAACCTTAATGATTAAATGCACTAACTATCTTCCCTAAGAAATGTGTCTTATTAAAATATTTCATCTTTAATTTTTTTTTCAAGTCAGCATTTTTGCACATAATCTTCAGAAAAATATTTTATATATATAGTGGAATCTATCATTTTGCCAAAAAAATATATCTCAAACTGATTAAAGAGACTAATTCCACACATAGCCTTGCTCAAAACACCTTGTAACTTAATTCACTTCCCTCTTCCTGTTCTTTTTTTTCCTGTTCTTTTCTATTTCTTTTCTCTATGCTTAATTACTCTTTGTCCCTTAAGATGGCATACCGGTAAGTGTGAGGTTACAAATCTAAGTGGGAACTATTTTTTTTGCTATTTCATTTGACAAGGAACAACAAAAACACTCTCAAAGAAGGGATGGGGTCTCATCTAGCATCTTTACTCTCTACTGCTCACAAAGGAAGAGTTATCTGAGTCATGAGAGGCTTAATAAGAAGTATATGGAAATTAGTAAAACATGAAGAGTATATTATAGCAAATTTCATTGATTTTTATTCATATATGTTTAAATGACCTAAAAATATCATCCCACATATATTTTTTAAAAAATCATTAAAATAATAAATGCCTGCTTCCTCTAAAATATAGGAGTTGTCACCAAATGAGATAAGTGAACACTCCTCATTAATGATTAAAAAAAGGATGTTTATTATATGCATTTAAAATTTCCCCAATAGATTTGACACATTTCTTGATATCTGTTGAAGGGTTAAAGTTGTTCCTGAATAAACTTGCCCTTTTAATGTCAATGAAATGCTTCTTCTAGAAATTCTGATAATTCATGATTTATATGTATTAAGTTAAATGATTTGATCCATAAATTGCACAAGTGATTAACTTACTTCTGAAAATGACAAATCAATCATCCAGTGAAATATTGAGAATCTCTTTTTATGTTTCCTCAAGAAGTTAAACACAATAAGCAACATTCAAAGCTAGTTCCAGTGTAAAAACAATTGAGAAATGTTTCCAGATAATTAAATTTAATCAATAGAGTAACTGCAATTCTCTAAAATGGTGTCTCAGGAAGAATGTCAGTGGCGTTGACACATTTTAGAATTAGAAGGGGTGGTGATGCTTTTCCTCCTTATGCTGTGAGGTGCACACAAACAAGACCAGATCCAGCCCCACGTGGAGTAACTGCTGGTTTGGGGCGTGTACTCTCTGCAGCACTTGCGTCATAATGACCCTGCATCTTAAAAAGCTTGGAACACTTCGTGGACAACCAACAATTCATTCCCATCCTTGTAACATGCTCAGCAGACACTGAAGTTTAAGGTTTATACATTGTTATTAGCAGCCACTTACTGAGATATGGTTGATAATTACAAAGTTGCTTTGTTTTCATTTGACTCCAACGCAGACTTTTCTATTTGTACTCTGTATTATTAGCCAAGAGCCCAGAAATACGGACAGATTCTTCACTTCAGGGTCAGGCATTTTATGCCCATCATTATTTGACGTGGCTTGATAGTCTGCCCGGGAAGGAGAAGATGATAGAATGTTACAGTAGATTGTGTTGTAGCTGTATAAGTGGAGCTTGGCATAGGTTCGCAATAATTACACAGACTATTTTGTGTAATTTGCTTCACAACTCAAAATGTGTGTTTGCTCACATGAGGACCCAGAGTTTAAATTTTGTGTCCACTTGAAATTTCAGGTGCCAAAGGATGCTTGATTTCTCAGGTAGAATGAACGATAGAAAGGAAAGGGCATTAGATGGTTGGTGGTCCCCTAGGCAAGCAGGGAGGGATAGGCTGACTCCACAAGCAGGTAGGTCAAGGCAGAGCCACAGCCAGCCATCAGTAGAGGCTCCATGGAGACAAATCTGATAAAACTAAAGAAAGGTGTTCATTTCAAGGTCCACATGATGGCTTTTGTAGTCTCTTTCCTTCATAAACAAACGTGAACAGTTATACTTTACTAGAGGCCTGGGGCATGAAAGTGGTGCATGGGTACAGTCCCCAGGCCTGGCCTGCAATCAAAGCATGAGTATCTGGCATGGAAGGGCAGGTCCCAGCTGACCCCTGGGCCCTGGGAAGCACATGGGTTCCCTGGCCTCCACGCATCCCCCTCTGCCTGAGTCCCGGCGCCCGAATCTCCATGGGGAGATGCGGTGAGCACAGCCCGGACGCCGTGGGCCGGGGCTTAGCATGGCCCTCTGGGCCACCCAGCAGTGCCACACAGAAGCCAGGCGAGCAGCACACTCTCTCCTGTCAGCCTGGCAGACCAGCTCCTGCACAAACCCATGGGGAGCCCTGCGATCCTGGCAGCTGCAGCCAGGCACACCCGAACGAGGCCGCACTGGTGTGGGGCGGGCTCCTCGTGGGTGCCCGGCACCTGAGTGCAGGGGCTTCCCTGGCACTCAAGCCCTGGCATCCTCGGGGAGGGTAGCAGGGGTCATAAGAGCAAGCTCGACAGACATCCCACCTTCTCACACCTTTGTCCCAGTCACTCCTGCCCCCAGGTAGCCAGCGAGAGGTCGCAGCGCGTCACTGATGCCCATCATGTTCCACACTACTCCTCCGTGGTCAGCACACATCATAGCGAGCAGTTGAATTCTGGGTCTCCTGGAAAACTCCCAGTTGAACGACCACCTGAGGGAACAATTTGCATATTAGGCTTTTATTACATAGGATTACTGCATTAGTATAAGGATGAATGAAATCCGGGATGGATTAAATTTACCTCCCCCCCCACTCTGTTTTTCTAAAAAATTGTATGCCCCCAATTGAAAAGAATTTAAGAAAACAATTGACCTAATCCTGAATTCCTATTATAAGTAGAGTCTGAGAGATCCTATTGATAAAATTGCAATTTTCCCTCCCCACATTCTCATCAGAAAGAAAAATAAACAGTTCTCCCATAAATAAGCAGTACATAATCCTGAAAATGGAGTTGGATGCATTGTTTCTCAATTTTATCACAGTCTTAAATCTGGGACAATGAAAAAATTAGATAACTTTTCTCAACATTAACAATTTAATTTCTGAGAAAAACTGTCAACGTTAGGCATTTGGTATATGGCCTAAGGTACCAAATTTTTGACAACTTCCTTTCAGAACAGTTTGTTTCTTCACAAGCATTTAAAGATTATTGCAAAAATAAGAATAGCACTTTCCATTTCAGTTGTAAAGCCCAAGTACTGCATGTTATTTATATTTTATTTAGCAAACACACAGTATGCTTCTACGGCAACATCTTTGCCTATGCCTTTTATAAATGTCAGTACTCATTTAACCTTTACAACCATTCATTATGGGTTGGATTGCATCTCCCAAAAAATATATTTTGAAGTCCTAGCCCCTGGAACCTGTGAATGTGATCTTATTTGGAAATAAAGTCTTTGTATATATAATCAAACTAAGATAAAGTCACACAAGAGAAGCATGGGTCCTAAGTCCAATAATGCTCGTGTCCTTATAAAAATAAATTATGTCATTTGTTTTTTTAACCACAATAAAATACAACCCTCACATCTGTGCTAATAGGTAAGGAGATGGATCTAGTATCCACAGTCCCATGAGAAAAATCTAAAGTAATACTTCATCGTTAAATAACAAACAGGAATTTGAAAAGTATAGAATGGCACATCCCAGTAAAAGGCTTCATAGAAATTGGGCTATAATAGCTTCATAGAATTGAGACATCAAGAGCATTGAAGACCATCTTTCAATGTGAGGAATGAATTTCTGTGAACCTATTCTTCTTGTGTAGAATCATGCCTTGTCAACCCAGTCTGCTCCAAGGGGAGCTATTTTTTCTGGATGGTGCATTCTCAGCAAAAATTTTGAACTGTGAAGAAAGGGACTTACAAGTATCTATCTATAGCAATGTCTGAAGATGGCTTTCAGCCAGATCTTAACAAGAAATCAAAACTTTACTGGAAAAATGATGAAATTCACAATCTTAAGAGAAAAATACTTCACCATGCATCATTCATGTAAGCAGCAAGGCAGAGTTGTCAAAAGCATGGTATCAGAAACATTTCAGTTCCAGCTCTTTCCCTCACCACTTGTGGGTCCTTGGGCAGGTCCCCTACTTCTCCATGCCCTAGTTTCCTCTGTGGAAGAGAGAATAACATCTGCCTCACAGGTGGCACATTATTTTCCTAGGGCTGCCACAGTAAAGAATTACAACTGGGGCTTAAAACAACACAAATGTATACTCTCAATAGTGAAGGAGCCAACAGTATAAAAGCAGGGTTGGTTTCTTCTTGAGGGCTCAGAGGAAGAATCTGTCCTAAGTTGGTGGTTGCTTATAACCAGTGGCACTTATTGGCTTGAAGTTGCATCGCTCCAATCTCTGCTTACATTGTTATATGGATGTCTTCTTGCTGTGATTTTTGTCTTTGTAATATATATATATGAAAAATGAGGGGAATAATAGTATTCATGGATTGTGGTGAGGATTATAAAGCTAATATATAATCTATATACTTAAGTGGTGGCTTGTTTCATCTATCTATATCTGTGTATTTAGGTCAGTTTTCATAAGCTAACTGTGTTTCTCATATCACTCAATTATATCATACATTATTGAGCACGCCAACAGGGAAAGGCACTCTTCTATATAGGAACCCTGCTCCAAATATTTAACACTTTATACAAAGTTAGGCTTCTGGGAAGTGTCTTATCAGGTCCCAAACTTGTTCAGTTTTTATTATTGCTGTAGTCTAGGCCTTGTTATCCTTGGCATCAAGTGTCAGAAATCACTGCCATTATTCATGTTGGCAGAAAGGGTATGTGGGTGTTCTAGAAAAAAAAAAGTATTAGGAGCCAGGAAAATTGGATAGTAACTAAACTTTACTTTTTCTGAATCTTTTTTTCAACTAACTTTTATTCTATAAATCTACTGGCATTCTGCAGAGCAAAAACGTGTCTCTAAAGTTTCTTCCCTGAGCTGCAGGACTGTGATCTGGTGACTTGTCCACATAAATGTGATGGTTCAGGAGCTGCCCCATTGCTGTCAGTATGAGGCCGACACTATTTGTTTAAAATAACATGTTCTGTTTAAATTGAATTTATGAGGAAATAGATGAGGAATACAAAGAAAATATTAAGCCCTGGCCAGGTAACTCAGTTAGTTAGAGCATCGTCCTCATATGCTAAAGTTGTAGGTTCAATCCCCCATCAGGGCACATAACAGGAATCAACCAATGGATGCATACATGAGTGGAACCACAAATCGATGTTTCTCTCTTTTTCTCTAAAATCAATCAATAGAATTAAAAAAAAATAAAATAAAGAAATATGCCGAGACCGGTTTGGCTCAGTGGATAGAGCATCGGCTTGCGGACTGAAAGGTCCCAGGTTCGATTCCGGTTGGGGGCATGTACCTTGCTTGCGGGGACATCTCTACTGTGGGGCGTGCAGGAGGCGGCTGATCGATGTCTCTCTCTCATGGATGTTTCTGACTTTCTATCTCTCTCCCTACCTCTCTGTAAAACATCAATAAAATATATTTTAAAAAAATAAAATAAAGAAAGAAAGAAATATGATAACACTGAAACAGAAAATGGACCAAAGGTAGACTTCCCATGGCCACAGTAGAAAGGAAAATAGACAACTAAGTTGTATGTGGCCGCTTAGTCCTTAGTACCCTCCAAACATAATGAGTCTATTTGTATTCTGCTTTCAGTAAAATACACAGTAATTCCTACTTTTCCACAAATGCTCTCTTCCTTTCACACCTTAGTTTCTAACCAAGTGAAATTTTCAAAAAGAAGCATTTAAAGGAATACATTATGACAAGACCCGTATGTAAGAGGGAGTAATAGATTGGCATGGTAATAGCTAACCTGAGCCAGATCTCTGAGGAAGTTCTGATGTCTTTGAAATAGAGAGGTCAGGGGTGACCTTCTCTCATGACTTTTTACCTGGTAAATCAAGAACTATGTTTTAATGTTTTCTAGCCTCAAACAGTAGGCAGAACTACCCAAGAATAAGAAATATAATAAGATAATTGAAAAGGAAAGTGGTTTTCTAAAGAGCAAAATTATAGTAGAACATAATGTGTGTATGTTCATATGAATCTATATGTGTGTATCCACACGAACACATACATATGTGCACACTCATGTGTACACACACACACACACACACACACACTGAACCAGAGGATAAGAAACTATTATTTGAACAAAATCTCCAAACAACTTGCATGCTCATTAAACTTGAGAGGCACTGTCAAAGGATATAAATTGATTTTTTGATAGACCAGCATCTTTGCACTAAGTGCCTGCTGGGATTTTACCACATTTTAAATAAATACAATGCATAAATCTCTAAGTCCACAAAATAAACAAAAATAGATAAAAAATAGATGGAAAAATAAAATGTAAATTTTAAAATTATAGTTTAAATTTAATATAGAGCTCTGTTTGTAGTCTGTTTTATATATGCATCTTTAGGAAAGACACAAGATAAAAAAGCTCCTCACTGCATAGCATCAGATATTTCTAAACAAAGTCTCCTTTAAACTTCACAGTTGATTAGATAAGAGCTAATCTTAACTAGTGCTTAGTAGATGACAGGCACTTTTCTAGGAGCTTTACAAATATTAACTTACCTAATCCTAAGAACATACTCAGAGTATGTGGATCAATTATCAGGTCCACTTTATAGATGGGAAAATCACAAGGATAGATTAGTGGCCAAAGTCATACAAGTAATAAGTAACAAAGCAAGTAATCCAAGGTGGGTAGCCTACCTATAGACTGAGTGTCTTAACTACTAAATATGATGACTTTTATTGTGAATATTTTTATGTCCTTTTACTGGTAAGAAAGGTAAAAGGTTAAATATTTTCTTAATTAACAACTCAGTTCTATCTTCCTTCCCAAACTAGTACTGGATCTCCTATTCGAACTCCTTCCCTAAATTCCGAGTATTTACATGGACTTGCCCTGGCTAGTGTGGCTCATTTGTTTGGGGTATTGCCCCATGCACCAAGAGATGGTGAGTTTGATTCCTGGTCAGGGAACATACCCACATTGTGGGTTTGATCCTTGGTTGGGGTGTGGGGTAGGAGGCAATTGATCAGAGGCTCTCTCTTGCCTCCCCGTCTCTTCTCTCTCTCTCTCTCTCTCTCTCTCTCTCTCTCTCTCTCTCTCTCT
>JAAGEH010000012.1:76390879-76436612 GCA_011751065.1 Lasiurus cinereus | reverse complement strand
TCTCTCTCTCTCTCTCTCTCTCTCTCTCTCTCTCTCTCTCTCTCTCTTTCAAATCAATACCAAAAAAAAGGACTTAACTTCTTATAGGAAAGGACACTTTCCCGGGGGTGGGTGAGGTGGGGGGGCGCAATGATGTTATAAGAATTAGGCCAAATAATCAATACAAAGACCTTAGTGCTCAGCATATAGTAAGAGCTCAAATTTAGCAAAGATTTTTTTCATTATTCTATAACTATATAAAATACTCTATTTCATAGAATTTAAGAAGTTATTTTAGCTAAGAAACATCTTAGTATCAGAGATGTTAAAATGTGCACATACATGCATCTTTTAATGGATAAAAAATGACACTCTATACATATTAGATTTTCAATCAGTGATGAATGTCAAATTAAACCAGAATATCATAACTGTTATGTGCATGATGGGGTGGCCCAGTACATATATTTATTTTTAATCTTCTCAGCAATCTGCTATCGTATTATTTTTCATTGTGTATGTAAGACAATTGAGATTTAGAGATATTAAGCAATTCATTCAAAATCAAACCATTAAGTGGCAGAGTCCAGAGTGTTATTCAGTTCCTCAGATTTCAAAGTCTTCAACCATATCGCACTATGGTGCATCCACAATTCTGAATCCCTGGATACTTCCTTTAACTTTTTTCTCTGCGCAGGTATTTCTGCTCTTGTATCTTGACTGTTTCACAGAGAAAATTGCAGGAACAATAGCCTCACAAGGTTTTCCCAGGGCAAAAAGAGAAAAAGGACATGACATTGAGAGATGGAGTAGCATAGCAGGCATGTGCCAAGACAAAGTTTTTCTCTCCTCGTCTTTCTCAGGATTAGTTTCTCAGAAAATACATTATACACATTAACAAACTTTAGCATCTAAGTGAGATGCCTCCAAATTTCTCTCAATTTTCTCTCAAGAATTCAAGGATACACAATAAATTAAAAAGAAAGAGGTTACCTTTGGAAGCCATACAGAGATAGCACTGGGTTTTAGTCTGTAAATATGGGCACAGTAAGTTTTCTCTGCTGCAAAGAAATCACCCTATCAGTAAAATTAAAGAAATAATAGAATTGTGATTTCCATATTTCACTGATGTCCAGAATAGGTACATCAACACCTGGCATTTTAAAAGCTCGGTCGTAGGTTTTCTCTCTAACCACCCAGATACCTGTATTTCCCAAGGTATTGTCCACAGCATGATAGGTGTCATGCCCAGAAGAGGCCCTTTCCTTCTAACTTATTTTTATAGCTAACAAAAGTAAATACTTTCTTCTCAGGACAACCTCCTGTCTAAGTTAAAAGAAGAATAATACTGGTCTCTTTTCCTGTTATTGATCCTTATGCATGAATGCATTAATATTGATTAGAAACAGACACTCCAATGGTGTTCTTAATTTTCTGTCTGGATCCTATTGTCTCTGCAAAATAGAGTAATCGGAAAGAAATGACTTGGAGATACTTCAAATCAAGCTAAACAATAAACTTGAATTTATTGTTTTCCATTCAGAAGAGTCTTGCTTGAATTAGCCTGTTGGGGGGAAATGTAAAGCTGTTCAGAAATAGATTATTTTCAGGGTTGTTTCATAATAAGAGAAGAAAAAACAGCTACTGCTACAGATAATGGCCTTCACCACAGTTTCAAGCTGCATGGGATTACCATTCATGGACATTAACACAGAAGAAAAAAATGAAACCTTGTAGGTTCGTAGTGTGTGATGAGTTGCTGCAACTTGTCTTCCTGACAATGTTAGAAAACAGAGATTGGGTTCTCCTCTATATGATTTTATGTGTGATTTTAGCAAATGTGTGTCTGTGCATGATTAACAACCCACAAATTAAATATATAATAATTTAGTTATTTTTGTTTGTACTGTGAGGGCTCTGGGATGTAATTTTCCAGCTCATTCATTTATTTAGTCGATTTTAAATACTAATACGATACTAATTTTACAAGAAAGAGGAGACAACAACAACAAAAAACCCTTCACCACTCCCAGAATACCCATCTTTTCTTCAGTTCTCTGCTACACTACACTAATTTATTAGTTTAATTTTTTTGTTAATATATTTTATTGATTTTTCACAGAGAGGAAGGGAAAGGAATAGAAAGCCAGAAACATTGATGAGAGAGAGACATCAATCAGCTGCCTCCCGAACGCTCCCCACTGGGGATGTGCCCGCAACCAATGTACATGCCCTTGACTGGAATTGAACCCGGGACCTCTCAGTCCCCAGGCCGACACTCTATCCACAGAGCCAAACCGGTTTCGGCTAGTTTAATTTTTAAAATGCATTTAAAAAAAAAAACTGAAAGATTCAATTAAAACAACTGAAAAAAAAGAACTAATTAAAATTTGGAATTTTTATCTTTATTAATTGAGTAAAATTAAGTATAGTTGGTTGGAGGTAAAAAAAGAAAATCTACTTCTCAATAGCTACTGATTTTGAGGGGGCCATGAAGATGTCACAAACATGCCTCATGGTTGGGATTTTAAAATTACTTTTAAAGTGGCTGAAAATTAAAAGGCAATGTTTAATTGCAGATGAAAGAAAGGAAAAGGTCATTGCTCTGTGAGATTTAATTGGAGGTTTTCCATGTGCTTCCCCTAGCACTTTCTGAGGCCTGATTAAGACAGCTTAAAGCTGCAAATACTTGGTCAGTTTTATTTGCAGTGAATGTAATGCACAGTATTCAGAAGCTGTTGTTTTAGTAACTGTTTGACAGTCAGGTATCATTTAATGCAAAATCCTGGGGAATTGAATGTTCTCATCTAGCCAAAGCCATCAATTTTAATTTCCAGGAGATTTAAGATGGAAATTACTTAGTTCCAACTTATTTTCTCTCTTTAAGGGAAACTACTCTTTCTGGCTCCCCCCAACCCACAGTCCCTCCCCAGCATATGTGTATTGGCTTTGAGTCAGGCAAGGTGGGGACAATATTTTCTCCAAATCCATTCCTCTAAAACCTCAACCTGACCTGGCCACTGGGGAGATTTGCAAAGACTCAGGAATGTGAGTCCTTTAGATTTCCAGACCGTTTCCTTTTCTTTGACAGCAACTCTCAAAATCCCAAAAACAAACTAACAAAACACCACCACCAATAATAAACAATAATACAAGTCTCCATCACAATTCTGCCTGTGCCTAAAATACTGCTTTTGTTTCTCCCAGAAAACAAAACATCACAACACTGATAGGCTCAACACCTTAGTAAACAAACCTCACATTTTGTTCCTCGTTCCTGTATTTAGATGCTTCATTATTTCCCCAAAATAGGAAGGTAATTGCTTTCAATTTGTGTAAAGAGCCATTTAAGAAGCTTCAAGCGTGCACACAAACACATGAAATAAAACCAGAGCCCTGAGTGGAGCCCTAGAAAAGATCCATTTCTAGTATGAATTGCAAATTTTAAATACACCCTTTTTCCCCTGCTCTCATTTTTCAAGGTTAAAAAGTATCTTGCCTTTGGTGAATTCCTGAAATTTTTCACTAAGGAGGTGAGAGAACTTTCTGGAAGAATGTGTAACCAAGGAAGATTTAAAGAAGCATTCTACAGAATCAGAGCTCACCTGGCAGGATGCTTATGAGGGAGACTTTGGTAAAGTCTCTGAACACACAAGTGTGGGTCCAAGCTGAGGAGTTGAAGCTGGCTTGTTGACCTGATGGGTCACATGTTCTTAACTGAAAGATCAAATCAGATGATCAGATTCTTCATTGAAGCATTTTTTCAAAATATACATATCCTGAAGTTTCTATTTGGGGAAATCTGCCTAGAAAATGATAGCCATCTATGCAAACCTTAAAATATCAGTACTACTTTAAATAAAGATTTGTTGAATATTGATTTTATTGAATTTGATCTGCCATCACATGAATTAAAATATAACAAGAATATTTAATTAATGTTCAGCTTCCTTTACAATGTGGAAATTTCAATTTGCTGAAGCATTTCTTAACTTCTAAACATAGCTTCATGAGTGAAGCACTGACATGAATAAGTGAATCCATTCCCTTTGTTTAGGGGGGATTCAGAAGAAAATAAATATACAAAAATAAAGATACACCCTATTTTTCTCAATTTTTCATCAGTGAGGAATTCTGAAACTTGCAAATTACAATAAGTTTTTGAATAGCAAGGAAAATACAACCCAAATCAACCCTCAGAAGCAATTCTTTCTACAGATTGGAAGCATTCACTGTGCTCCTGGGGAAAGATGGGAGGGGCAACTCCTTGGTTCCATGTTGAGTTCACTTGCCCTGCATTTTAGAGCACCATTTGTGGAGTAACCCATTTAGAAGATCTCAAGTATTTGAATATGTGATGTCCCTATTTAAGTTCTGCCTCAGAGTCCTTCATTAATACCATATTTTCAAATGCAACTACTCTAAAATTTATTTGTAACACCCCACTCAAGTCCACATGGGGGTACCTAAGGTCATTCAGAGACCATGAAAAACTGGATTTGCTCAAGGGGCACGTTCCCAGCTGAGGTCACCCAAGGCAATGCTCTGCTTCTTGGTTAAGCTCTTTTTGTAGTCTATGTAGTACCATATTTTTTACATTTTTTTTAATGCTCTTTGTTGGGGATTTTGCTGTCTAAAATGGCTCCTAAGCATAGTGTTAATGTGCTTTCTAGTGTTCCTCAGGGCATTAGAAGGCTGTGACGTGCCATATGGGAAAACGCATCAGTTAGAGAAGAGTCATTCAGACACAAGTTACAGTGCTGTTGGTCATGAGTTCACAGTTATTGAATCAACACTATATATTGAATAAGCTGCCTTTAAACAGAAACACACATAAAACCAATTCATGCATTGATTGAGTGACTGATGAAAATGTTCTGCATGGAAGCTCATAGGAGCCCAACCCTGTGTTCCCCCTAGGACCAACGGCACAGTCTTCACTAATTCAGTGTCTGTGGCATCTTAATAGAACATAACTGCCGTGAGTGACAAATTTACTGTAAATATTTTACAATTTATTTTAAAATTTTATCAGGTGTAGAATTGTATTCTTTTGCTATTTTAAAATCATTTTTGAATACTGATAGGAATTTAGTTTCAGCAGTGGGTCTTCATAGAAATAGGCTAATTTAGCTGTTCTTCCGATTTGACCATGAGTGGAAACATTGTGTTTGTAATTCTGGTAATCTCACCTTGCACCTCTGGTGATGAAAGGGGCTCCCATTGCTCCTGCATAGCTCTGAGAAATGCCATCTGTTGACGTAGCGACAGGGGTGCCCTCTGGTTGTGTTTTTCTACTCCTGCTGCTCCTCTGCAGAATATTTTTTTCACTGTTTAAACACTTTTGATTTAATTCTCTCCCATGTTTAAATTCTCTATCTGTGTGCCAGGTGGCACTGTGGTTAAATGTGTTTTTATTCCTTCTGCTAAGTACATAATTTACACAGGACAGGAAGGGTCATTCCAGTGTTGTTATGGAACTAAAAAACTTTTTTCAAAGTAGGCTGTTTATTGTTGTTTTAACAAAATCTATATATTCAAAATTAGATTGTTTTATATACAGAATGTGGTTATTCCAGGTGCTAAAGATTAATATCCATATCTAGGAATTACTCTTTTATTGGAATTTAATTTAAATTTATTGTTATTTTTCTTTGGGAAGGAAATATTTTACAAATAATTTTCTGAAATAAAGAATAGAAATAGGATGCTTAATGAGTCTTATTCTTGTTTTCTCATTGGCTATTTTTATATCCTTTAAAACAAGTTCTTCATCCCTGAGAGTCAAAATTCAAGAATATACAAAATTGAATGTCTTATGAAAAAATGTTTATGCACTTTGACTTTCTTTTCTAAATGCATGACCCTTTCTAAGTATTTCAAATATGCACAATAATACCCTTTATTAATTTGAAAGTTGTCCATATTATATAAAAGTCTCATCATGTTCTAATGAATAATTATCTAAAAGTTACTATAATATTACAATAAAGTATAGGAAGAGCCTGGGATATCTGTCAGGAGAACAAGATTTTAATACTGACTCTGCTACTAGTTCACTATATAAACTTCTATAAGTTACTTGAATTTGGGGGCCCTCGGTTTTCCAAGTTGTAAAATGAGGTCTTTAGACTAGGTTTCTTCTCTGATACATATTATCTGGGGAAAATGTGATGAGGTGCACCTGGTAAACATTCATAATGCCACAAAAACTTTGTCCTTATATCTTACTTCATTTTTTAGTTTTGAACCAATTTTTTTTCAGTCTTCACAAAAAAATTGAACAATTGTTCTATATCTTCAAAATATTACTTTACTAAGAAAGATATAAGGAAAAAAATCAGGCTTAAAAACCTCTAAATGTTAACAAAAATAAAATTAATATAAGGACATTTTTGTTCAATATTATAAAACTAAAATTGATTTTAAACACATGAGAAAAAGTGAACATTTAAAACTGTTAGTATCTGCAGCTCTCTTACCACCCTATTCTATATTATTGTTATTATTATATATTTTATATAAGTTCTGGACCATCTTACATTTCACTATTTCATAATACAGGTTATAGTCAGGCGTTGAAAAGATTCATTATATAATTAAAGAATGTACAGATGTTGATGTAGAAAAAGGTATAAGTTGATAGAATTATTTTCATGTATTTTAAAAAGAATTATGTTAGCATAATTCTTCAATTTTATTCTTCTTTGGAATATTCTATGGTGTTCTTCATGACAGAGTTTGAATTTAGACTGATCACATTTTAAATTGAAAGATGCAGTTCAGCTGTTGGTATACAAATATGAAACAATTATTGCTGGAAGCACATTTATCCAGTATCCCTGTGTAACCATGGTGACACAGCCCCATGGCTTGAAAAATTTCACAGAACCAGGATCTATGAAAAACCCTCATGCTGTAATTTTGGATTAGAGTGATCAGTTGAGAGAAGAAGGTGAAAGCAAATATACTTAACCCTTATCATATACAGCACTGTTTTTTGTTTGTTTGTTTTCCTTTCTCATTTGGAATTATAAATATAAACTATCCCTGTCATAATAACCATGTATTTTTCACTCAAAAGAAATTAAAGGAGAACTAGTTTAATTCAGGGTGTTATTCTCTTAAATTTCATCTTAATAACAAAGATATAGATAAAAATTAAAATACTATGTTGACATTAATAGATAGTTAATATCAGGCATCATGGAGATATGTGTCTCATGTATTTGTCAGCATCTTTTCACATTTGCCTCACATTCCTTATCATCAGGGCCAGAATAACCAGATCTTCTCCTCTTACATCTGGGGCTGCAAATCTCCTGGGTTTATGATGCATATTTAAGTCAAATATACTGTAGTTTTTGATAAGAGCTACTGCCTTGAAATGTCTGACTAGGATTTTGCTCAATGTAGTATTCAATAAAGCCAACCTCAAGCTTCCCTCACCCTTCACTCTGGAAATTCTGAGGCGAGAGACTAAAAGTATCTAGATTGGGCAGAAGTACCTGGACACTTCTCAATGAGCTTCCTGTCTTTGAGTTCATCAGAATCAAGGATGCTGATGCCTCTCAAGCAAAATGCAAATGTCTCATTTCCAAACTGCACTTCTCCAAGTCATAGGGTCTTGTCTTAATCAGCTCAGGCTGCTATAAAAAAAAAAAAAAAAAGCCGAGACTGGTTTGGCTCAATGGATAGAGCATCGGCCTGAGGACTGAAAGGCCCCGGGTTCGATTCTGGTCGGGGACATGTACCTTGCTTGCGGGCACGTCTCCAGTGTGGGGTGTGCAGGAGGCTGCTGATCAATGTCTCTCTCTCATCGATGTTTCTGACTTTCTATCCCTCTCCCTTCCTCTCTGTAAAAAATCAATAAAATATATTAAAAAAAAAAAAGACCACAGACTGGGTAGCATAAACAACAGACTTTTATTTCTTACAGCTCTGGAAGCTGGAAGTCTGAGATCAGGGTATTTACATGTTTGAATTCTAGTGAGGACATTCTTCCAGATTATAGACAACTGTCTTCTTGCCTTATCTTCACATGACAGGGAAGAGGGAGTGAAAGCTAAGAGCACTAAAACCATCATGAGGACCCCACCCCTGTGACCTAATCTAGTCACTTCCCAAAAGCCCCACCTCCTAATACTATCACCTTGGAGGTTAAGGCTTCAACCTATGAATGGGGAGCAGGGACACAAACATTCTGTCTACAATAGGCCCAAAATAAAAGGGGAGAGGAAAGAAATCATCTAAAATGTTAAAAGGTGAAGTTAGGCAATAAAACCTGTGGGAGGCAATTTCTTTTTCTGAAAAAGTAAATTAAAGAGTCAATCCAGATTTTCTTAGGAAGGTAGCTATTAGATACTTGAAAATTACGTTTGTTGGAAAACACTTACCTAGGTCAGGACATGATGTTTCCTGGATTCTTGATAACAGACTTCATTTACTAAGGTGAAGGCTCCTTTACACATCATTTGGTTATTAAGTCGCTAAGTGGATTTCCAGAGAAATGTTGCAAACCTCCTTGCATTGAAAACTCAATCTCTTTTATCAAAGACAGCTTTAATATTTACTAAGAGTTTGTTTCGACATTGTGCTTTTCTGAATTCCACAAGGCACATTTTCAGTTCCTAAGAAAACCTGATGTTTAAAACAATAGTTTAAGGATACTTAGTATGTATTGTGCACTTTTTGTCTTGACTATTACATATCTCGTGATCCTGATAATCTAGGCTTCCTGAGAAACTATCTCATTTATAAAAGCTAGTATGTTAAATGTCATGCTAGTTAAAAATCTCTAATTTAAGACCTAGTTAATATTTTTTGTAGATATATTGGCTTAAACTATTTGTCACTGAAAGTTCGTTTGATTAGCAGTGGGATTGCAATTTCTCAGGATGCTGCAAACATGGTAAATGTCTGATGGTTAAGACAACGACTGTGTGGATGAGCCCAGTAAGCACCAAAGCCTCCCATTTATTCCCTACTGTGCAAGCACAGGCTTAGGCTGTGGATGGCAAGTGTATCCCTCCATTTTCTTCCTTTAAAAAAAGAAATGGGAACATTGTTTTCCAATAATGTGGATAACATGATTTTGGAGGCATTATGCTGTTCTTTTAGAAATATGTTTTGTTCCTGTAAACACTTGTGTATTTGCAGTCCTAAAAGGGGAAAACAGAGAAACCACAGGTTGTGGAAAAGCCCTTCCTTTAAAGCCCTGCAACTGACAGAAGGAAAATGCTCTCTATGAAGGCTTCTGATATTAGGTTGGATTCTTGAGTTTAAGTTGAAATAAATTAGATAATTATTAAAAAAAAACACGTTTGTACAAACTTGAAGAAAAGTTGGATTTAAACTTTTAAAGCATGACAGGCACTGGGAATAGAGTGTAACAAGTTTTGGGGAGTGGATTACAAGTTGCTATGAGAGATTGTAACAGTGAGAGCTGAACCAAAGTGTGTGTGTGTAGAGTTGAAAAAAGAAGGGTTATTAGGAAAGAGAAAATTACATTAGGCTAAGATAGCCTGGAATTGTACCCAGACGGAATGACAGGGGCAAAAATATGTACCTAGTAACCTGTACCATCGCTGGTCACATAAAATTAGCCATCACATCATTAATGTCTGATGGTTGTTGAAACTAATTACTAAGAAGGTATTATTAGCCATTTTCAGGTTGCTATTGCAATCTCTGATGATATACCTAAGGAGTAGAAAAAGTGAGATGGGTCACTCACAATGAGATGCATTTGAAGCCTGGTGGTTTGAGTCAGTGAAATTTTGAAAAAGTATTGCTATTATCATGTTTCATCAACCTGAAATTATTCACAAGCTTGATATATTACTATATCCAGGACACTCAGTGACATTTGATTAAGTGGTAATTATACTAAAGCCCGATAATAGGAAATAATGTATTAAAGTATATAAATGACAACCTATTAGAATATTACCCATTATAGAATAGCTCAGACATGATGATCTCATCTATATTGCATTTGTTTTATAAAATGATTTCTCTTGAAATGTTATAGTTCAACAGAGCTTTGGGTTGAACAGAAGACAGGATCCAACACTTACCCTCTTACGAGTTAGCAGACCAGGACTTTCCACATTCAAAATTATTTCTACTACCACAAATTTAAAAATATTCTTTGAAATGTGCATATTTTTCTTTTCTGATGACTTTATGCGAGTGAAATGATCAGATAATAAATAGGATTATTTTCTTAAACTAGCAGTTAATCTAGAATAAAATGTTAGAAGTCAAAAGAAATTTACTTCAAAGATGCTTTTGCTCTTAGTTCTGGAACTGACAGATTTTGAACAAGTTATTATTTTCTATGAATTTTATTTCATTGGTCAAATCAGGACTATAAAATATGTCTCACAGAATTTTCTAGAGGATTAACTAAAAAATAAAAGTGAAGTAGTTTAGAAAAAAAGCATAAATACTTCAAAAGGTATTTCATTATTATGCATTACTAGAGGCCCCGTGCATGAAATTCATGCATGGGGGTATTTGTCCCTCAGCCCAGCCTGCAACCTCTCCAATCTGGGACCCCTCAAGGGATGTCCGACTGCCTTGTGGGATCGGGCCTACTGGGCAGTCAGACATCCCTCTCACAATACAAAACTGCTCCCAACTGCTTGCCTGCCTGCCTTCCTGATTGCCCCTAATCGCTTCTGCTGCCAGCCTGATCACCCCCTAACCATTCCCCTGCCAGCCTGATTGATGCCTACCTGCTCCCCTGCCAGCCTGTTTGCCCCTAACTGCCCTCCCCTGCTGGCCTGATCATCCATAACTGCCCTCCCTTGCAGACCTGGTCTCTCCCAACTGCCCTCCCTTACAGGCCATCTTCTGGTGGCCATCTTGTGTCCACATGGAAGCAGGATCTTTGACCACATGGGGGCAGACATCTTGTGTATTGGAGGGATGGTCAATCTGCATATTACACTTTTATTAGATAGGATACTCTTAGCCATTATATTACAGCCTTTGACTTATTTTATTTTTATTTATATTGTACTAGAGGCTCGATGCACAAAATTCATGCATCAAGAGGAATGTTCCTCAGCCTGGCCTGTGCTCTCTCACAGTCCTGGAGCCCTTGATGGATGTCTAACTGATGGCTTAGACTTGTTCCCCATGGAGAGCAAGCCTACGCCGTCAGTCAGACATCACTGCCATGGAGACTCCTGCCACCACCGCTGTGCTCGCCAGCAGTAAGCCTGGCTTCTGGCACACTGAACACCAGAGAGCAGCTCCTGCATTGAGAGTCTGCCCCTGGTAGTCAGTGTACATAGAAGTGACCAGTTGTTCAGCTATTCGCTCTATTTGCATATTAGCCTTTTATTATGTAGGATTAGAGGTCTGATGCATGAAATTTGTGCAAGAGTAGGCCTTCCTTCCCCCAGTTGCCGGCACCAGCTTCCTTCTGGTACCTGGGACCCGGGCTTCCAGCCCCGGCTTTGTCCAGAGTGATGTCCGGAATAATGTCTGGTCTAATTAGCATATTACCCTTTTATTATTATAATGTTATATTATGCCGTTTTTGTATAATAATATGCACATACACTTTTCACATTATAGAGTATTTGTTAAATACCATGAAAATGTTACAACAGGAAAAATAAATCATATTGTTAAGAGAGTATTTCTATATCTATAAAGAAGCCACTGACAATTTCAAGATAGTATTTGATTGAAGGGACTATCTTTGGCAGGATGGAGTGATTGCAATAGTCATTTTTAGAATTGATTCAATTGCTTCAGCAAATTCATTTTGTGAAAATAAATATAAATCATTTAAGATTGTCAGAGTGAGCAAAATGGCTCTTCCAGGTTTTGTTAATATCATATTTGAAAAACTGTCTATGTGGCATTTAATAATATATGTTGAGTTGACAGTACTTATTTTTGCAAAGCTGTTCTGTATCAATACGTTTAGCTTCACTTCTGTAGTAAATAACAATTTCTTTAAAAGTAATATAAATTATTGAAAAATGAAAAAAGAATTCAAGAGACTTTGGCTCTGTTTCATGTACATCTATTGCATTCTTTCTCTTTCTCTCTCCCTCCCCCCTCCTCTCTCTCTCTCTCTCTCTCTCTCTCTCTCTCTCTCTCTCTCTCTCTCACACACACACACACACACACACACACACCAAACTCAGATGCAGTATACCAAGATCTAATGTATAAATATGGTGAAAAAGTAGAATGCTTTAACCAACACACTTTTATACAAAGTTAGCATTGAGCATGAGATACTTTCTTAGAATTTATGAAACTTCTTATAGAAATGTGTTTCTAAATATGTACAGATGCCCTGAATACTGCTTAAAACATTTTTGTTTGCTTCTTTGCATTTAAAAAAATGTAATACCTTAATTTGTTACCAGTAAATTCACTACAAGGTGAACTGACCCAGAAATGCAAATTTGAAATTGTCTCTAGTGAATGCAGGTAAACAGATTAAACCTAAAGGTGGGGGAAAGGTTAAAATAGGTTTTAATAAGCTTTTCATGGATAAAAAGCAAAATATTTTAAAATGTAGTCATTTTGAGGTAAACTTTTATTTAAACTATAAGAAACTATGAATTAGAGAAATAATAGACAATTCTGGGAAATATTTGTCAAAATGTTGGAACAATAATAAAAATGAACGTTCTTTAAAGCCATTTTTGTCTCTTCTACTGATGAAAACATTTATACAGTATATAAAGAACATGTAAATCCTACTTCTCTTTTGGTATAAGTTCAAATCTAAAATAAAAAAAATTAGATATAATATGCCAGAGGCTCCTTGTAAGTGTCCTCAGGCTGCCTACTCCCTATCTCTGTAAAAGAGTAAAATTTGACCCAACATATTAACTCACCTTTTGTTCCTCTGCAGAAATTCTTTCATACAGAAATTTCAAATTAATTTTACAAATGTAAATTAACAAGCCTCATCATTATTTTTCCCCATAGAGGTGGTCCATTTAAGTAACAGAAATCTACCTAAGTGACCTACTCAAGTTCACCTCATAAGCCCTTTGTGTGATCTAGAAATGGATTTCCAAAGTGTGCAAATACCTTGCAGCCTTATTGTAGATCCAAATTCACCACATCCCATGGCAAGTACCACCGGTAGAAGGGATAGTCTTCTTTAATAGCAAAGCTCCTACCAGTTGGCCTTTCCTCGGCCTCACCAAGCATCCACATCTGGAAACCCAGAATTCAGCCTTTCTGTTTCCTATCTTATCTCAAGGGCTGAGTGAGGATAGAACATGACTGTGGTGTGTGTGTGTGTGTGTGTGTGTGTGTGTGTGTGTGTGTGTTAACTTTTTAAATTAAATTTTTGGGTTGACATTGGTTAATAAAATCATATAGGTTTCAAGTGCACATTTCTATGATACATGATTTATATGTTGCATTTTGTGCCCACCACCCAAATTAAATCCTCTTCTGTCAGTCAACATATATTCGATCCCCTTTACCCTTTCCTATCTCCCCACTCCCTTCCCTCTGGTAATCGCCATACTGTTATCTATGTCTATGAGTTTCAGTTTTATATTCCATATATGAGTGAAATAATATGGATTCTTAGCTTTTTTCTACCTGGCTTATTTCACTTAGCATGATATTCTCAAGGTCTATCACTGTTAGAACATGACTGTTGTTGGTTTTTCAGACTTTTTTATGAATAATTTTGATTAAATAAATAGTTGGCCACATCTTCTTTTGTTATCAAAACTCTTCTTTTAATGCAGCCAACAAATATTTATTAAACACTTATTTTGTTGCTACTTATTGTATTAGACATAGGGGACACTACATTGAGTGGCCAGATTATTATGATCTTGGCATGCATAATAATCTGGCCATTCACTGTATATCCTGTATAATAAAAGGCAAATATCTAAATTGTCTCCTCGAACAGGAGTTCGACCAGCAGGCAGACTGGCCAACTCCCCATGTCCCCTCCCTCTGGCCAGGCTGGCTGGGTACCATTCATGAGTGAATTCATGCACCAGGCCTCTAATACACACACACACACACACAAACACACACACACACACACACACTGAGTGGCCAGATATCATAATAATCTGGCCCTCAGTGTATAGTCATGTGCTCCCACCTTTATGGGAAAGATAGAGAGTAAACAAGAATCATATAGAAGGTAGTCAGTGGTATGAAGCTGATAAACATAATGAGCTGGCTGAGCTAGGTAGCAATGGATGGATCAGGGAGGCCCTCTCTACGCAGGTGATAAATATTTTTAATTAATTTATTTTCTTTAAATCCTCACCTGAGGATATGTTTCCATTGATTTTTAGAGAAAATGGAAGGGAGAGGGAAAGTCAGAGAGAAATATTGATGCCAGAGAAACACATCGAGTGGTTGCCTCTTGCACCTGCCATGACCAGGGTCTTGACCAGAGAGGAGCCTGCAACTGGGGTACCTGCACTTGACTGAAATCTGAACCTTGGGTTTTTCAGTCCGAAGGCCAATGCTATATCCACTGAGCCAGACTGATTAGGGCTAAGCAGGTGATATTTGAATTGAGACCTGAAGCATGAGTATAAGTCAGATTTTTCTTTTTCTTTTATGTTTTTGTTGTTGTTGTTGTTTTATAGGCTTTCATTGCTAATAATCTAAATATCAATCTGTAATATCCCACATAAACAAACAATCAAAAAACTCTTTGGGGGCCCTTTTCCCCTAGAGTAAAAGGGTCTTAAACCACAGGTGAGAAAACACTGTGGTTTATTACCAGCTATGATTGGTATTTTTCTTGCTCTGACCCCATAAGGTGCCGTTGTGATGGAAATACAAACTGTTCCTATGGAAAGGCCTGGCTGGGCTGAGGATTTTGTACTTTATAGCCCAGGAAGCTGATTTATGGTGACCTATTGGACTTTGACTAGTTAGCTTGTTTTCTCTTCTTTATAAACATTTCTTCACCCTTTATTCCTTTTTCTCATTTTTTTCCATTCTCATATTCTGTTTCCTCAGTTTTCTAAAAGATTTTTTTATTGATTTTTAGAGAGAGAGGAAGAGAGAAATATTGATGTGTGAGGGAAACATCAATTGGCTAGGCTACCTCCAACATGCCCCCTGCTGGGCATGGAATGAGCAACCCAGTTATGTGCTCCAATTAGGAATCAAACCTTTCAGTGCACAGGATGACGCCCAACCAGCTGAGCCACATTGGCCAGGGCTAAATTTACATTTTAAAATGATATCTTCAAAGATAAAGTAACAATGAGGAGGAGCAAACTCCAAAACTAACTCAGAGGCTAATAAAGCAATCCCGAATACCCTGTTCCCCACCCCCAGAAAAGAGCTTTAGGGATATAATGGTGAATATTTGGAACGATGCTATGGATTTTCTCAAAAAATTAAAATGGTTATCTGACGGTTAAAACCTCAAATGAAACAAGATTGTTAAGTGTTCTAAAATGAGAGTGGAGCTTTCAAAGCTGCTCAACAGATCTCAGGAATTTATAAGTATAATATTGTTTAATTGAACTATTTTAAAGCTAATCAGAAGTTGTGTTGCATGAAGGCACTCTCAGTTTTCTTGGGAGATAGATCTAAATCCTGCTGCTGGAAGTTTGGGAAGGGAGCAATGGCAGAACAGCAACATTGGGTCCTTGCTTGTCTTGTGCATTGACAAAACTTTCTTCATGAAAATACAAGCACCCTGGAAAAGAGAGAAACCACCCATTTCAATTTTATTGGAAAAGAGTAAGTTAAATCAGTGGTAGTAAAGTAAGTCTTGTTGTTCATACAGAAACCAGGAATTATCTCGGAGGCACCAGAAAGTTTCAGACAATATTTTTTTCTAAACTTCAAAGGAAGAAAGAAAGGAATTAAATAACAGGTGGCATCATAGATCATTAATTGCTTTTTCGTGTCCAGTGACTGGCTTGTGTTTGCTTGAGAAAACAAGAACTCATCAAAAGAATCCAAAATCAGTTCAATCTAATCTCAGGCCAAAGATTACTTATTTTATAGGGATTCTTTATTGTTTTCAATGAGGCATTTAACAAAATGTCTTAGGACAGCCTTTAGATAAGCTATAGATAAATGGGTTTATTCATAATAGGGGTAGGTTGGATGATAACTGTCAGTAGTTGTTTCTGGAGAATGTGAAGAGGAAAATAGCAGTCTGAGAGGAGAAAGTACTACAGAGCTTAAACAAAGGAAGATGGGATCAGCATGGCCAACCAATTGAAACAATGATCATCCTAGTGGTCAGTATGGAGGTCATGACTAGATTCAAATAAAATCTGCTCAGAGACGAGGATGAGTGGTTTAACAAAACCTCTATATTCAGTATAAGCAAAAGAATGGGTGGTATGGCTACTAAAAGACAATAATAATAAGGCATTAAGCTCCATTAATCCAGAAAATGTGATAAAATTCTTATTTCATTTGAATTGATTATGTCAGAAATATCTATTTTTAGGTTTTAGAAATCAGAGATATTGACAAAATTATAATCAAAAAAGTGTTAACAGATAGAAAGTCTGTAGAAACACCTGAAAAAATGGCTTATTAAAGAAATCAGAAACAAAGTCCATGTACTTCTAGATGCAGGCCCAGGAACAACCCACAGAAATTCCTGAAAACCGGAGTTCGGTTCCAGAGGAGCACAACCTTTTCACCACTCAGAGCTGCCTAATCATGGAACGGGCTGCTTTTCCAGCGAGAAAAAGTTGGTGCAAGTTCTGATCCTCAGAAAGTCGTCTCACTAATTATTCCTGAAATCAGGAATTAAACACTTGGGACAAAGTTGCCAAGTCTAGCTTTTTCTTCAATTCACAAAGAAAATTTAATATTTCCAGTGGAGTTCGAGATGTTCTTCTACAAGTGAAAATTGCACAAATTACAGGGAAAATGATTAATACTCATTATCAATCACTGGCAATGTTCTCATATTTTAGTCTCAATATTCAGAAAAATAAAATCGCTTGCTCTGTTCTTTTAGCCAGCCTGTTCCCTTCCACTCATTAATTTATCCCGGAAACTACACTTTTCAAATTTAAAGGCCCCTAATTAGAATGTTTAATATTGATGGGAAAAGTAAAATGAATATATTACCAGGGAAAATAAAAATACTTGTCATCCCCTTGAATGTGTCTTCTAGATTTGCTTCATCCATTGCAAGTTTTGGTATTTATCTTAAAATACAGTCTGTAATAATATTGCAAACTTCTCCATGTTTTAAACACCTTTGACTTACAAGGTCACATAAACTATTTTTATAAATATTGATAGGACATAAGATTCTTAAAAATGCAATAGCTCTTGTTGAGATGATGTCATCATTAATTATTCATAGAGATTCACAGCCAGGAGGAATATCAGAGATCTTACAATCTATCCTATCAGCCTAAGATAAAGACTTGCAATCAACTGAAGAGACAGGAGAGGCTTGTCCTGTCACCGACCATTTGCTCAGGATAAAAAGCTCAGCAAATGTTCATTAAGCCTCGGTTCCTTACTCAAAGAAACTTTGATTCTTGCAATATTAAACAATTATTTATTAATAATGGAAGGCTTGTAGAAATAATCCCTGATTGTCTCAAGATGTGTTCCCTGGTACTGCTATTTTATTATCCTTTCCAGACCCTGCATGACTATCAATCTAACTCTGTTTCAGCTCCTTCACTTTATTCTGTGAAACTAAGGAGTCAATATGGGGAAGTAGGAAAGTGCCTTAAAGGTCTGGAAGACAGATTTTACTGACTAGCTGCAGGGTGGGTCAGGAAAAGGTGGTTTTCTTTGTGGTTTTGTTTTTGTGGAGTGAGAAGACCTAAGGAGGAAAGTACCAAAGGAAAGACTTCAGAAGAGGTATTTTTCTTTTTTCTTTTTACCTTAATAGTGTGCTGTTTTATGAATATATCTTCTTTTAAATCTTTATTGTTTAAAGTATCACAGATGTCTCCTGCCCTCCTCTGCTCGCATTGCACTCCTCCACCTGCTTTCCTAGAGAAATCTATATGCATAACATTACACAGGACAAACCAAAAGTCATGGGATCCCCCTTTTTTTTAGGAAATCACGTAGATGCCTGTATTTTCATGTACAGTCAATTTGCCATCAAGGTTACATTTGCAACCGGAGTCCTTTTCTCTAAGCTCCTGCTAAATGACTCAAATGTATGCATCACATAAATTTCAGATTTAAACTCTAAGTTGGTATCTGGGTCTCACCTTTCAATCAAGCTTCTCCTGCATTTCGAATATCAGATTAGTGGTAGCTCTTTTTACCCATGTAGACATGTTGTGACCTTGGCATCATCTTAATCTTCCCATCTTTATTCTTACCTTAAAAACTTCCTTTATGTTTCTGGCAGTGATCTCCCAACATATAAATGGAAACACCACAGCATTCTGCTCAATATTTATCACTTCAATATTTAGTGACATATCATTTTACCATTTAACCCTCCCCACCCCACTTTTTTTTTTTTTATGAGCCCATTCATGAATGATCTGCCAGTTTGCCCAGTCTTATCTTGTGGCACTTCCTTTCTCACATTTTTCAATCAATATTGATCAATATGTTGTATCTGTCCTCCAACATCTTTTTAAGCTCTTAGGACTGGGATGGTTTAGCAGGTTGAGTTCCCTTTACTATGCTGATTTGTCTATGCAGGAATCCTATCTAATAAAAGAGTAATATGCAAATTGACAATCACTCCAACACAAGATGGTTGCCCCCATGTGGTCAAAGATGGCTGCCCCCATGTGGACATAAGATGGCTGCCACAAGATGACCAGCAGGGCAGAGCAGTTGGCAGGGACCGGGCCTGCAAGGGAGGGCAGTTATGGGAGATCAGACCAGCAGGAGAGGGCATTTGGGGATGATCAAGCCTGCAGGAGAGGGCAGTTAGGGGTGACCAGGGTGGCAGAGGAGGGAAGTTGGGGGCTACTGGGCCTGCAGGGATGGGCAGTTGGGGGTACCCAGGCCTGCACAAAAGAGCAGTTGGAGGAGACCAGGCTTGCAGGGGAAGGCAGTTGGGAGGGACCAGGCCTGAAGGGGAGGACAGTTAGGGGCAATCAGGCTGGCAGGGGAGTGGTTAGGGAGTGATCAGGCTGGCAGGCAGAAGTAATTAGGGGCAATCAGGAAAGCAGTTGGGAGCCAGCAGTCCTGGATTGTGAGAGGGATGTCCAACTGCCTATTTGGGCCCAATCTAAACAGGCATTCAGACATTCCTCGAGGGGTCCAAGATTGGAAAGGGTTGCAGGCTGGGTTGAGGGATACACTCCCTGCCTCCATGCGTGAATTGCGTGCACCAGGTCTCTAGTATATATATATAATACCATGGGCTAAATTAATATAAACAAGAATTACATTGCTACAACATATTTGTGGTCCAGAAACATCACTGAACTTCTAAATAAAGACTTAAAAAACTTAAAATGTTAAACATTGAAATAAATTTAAAAGATTAATAAAAATGAGTAATAAACCTGCTTATTCCAGTTAAGGGTCAAAGGTGTCCAGAGCCTAATCTAGGCAGCTTACTGCACAAGGCAGGATTCATCCTGGGCCAGATGCCCTTCCATTCCAGCGCATACTCACACCTAATGACTCAGACTGGGACAACAGACACATCCATTCACCTCACCTAACATGCACTTCTTTGGGATGTGGGAGGAAACCAGAGTATATAGAGGAAACCCACACAGACTGGGGAGAATTTGCAAACTCCAGCATGATGTTGAATGCAACTTGTTATTTGAGGAACAGCTATATTTAAATAGGGAAGTGTTTCTGTCTCAATGAATATTATATATCAGTTTGCTAAATAAAGAAAATAGATATTATTTTGACTATTACCTTACCTGAAAACAACCACACTGTACTTTCAAATAATCTTTTATTTTGCTGAATAAGTTTTGTTATAGTTGATTTAAAAGTTTAAACATAACACTAAGAAAAATTATTCTGATTGCAAAATCAGAGTTATAATCTTGGATACTAATATTTCTACAATAATGTTAGAGAAGTTTCATATCTACAAAGGAGCAACCTGTTTTTCTCTTTCTAGAAAATATCTTCCTTTTACATTACTAGAGTTAAAATTAAAACTAAGGTGTTTACTTTTATAAATGTTTCTGTACTTTCCCCTTATTCTGTGTTGTGATAGTTACAATGATGGTGTAATGAAATATTTAAGTGTTACTTAAGGACTCTTTAAAGTTTAACTTCATTTATCATTTTTATTGGGCAAAAAGTATAATCACTTTTACTACTTTGGGAAGAGGAAGCCAAAAGTAAAAATTTCAAACAAAGAAATATGCTGTAGACTTTTTTAAAGACCACTAAACAAAAATAGAGACTGAATCTGTATATGGAAAAGAGTTCCAAAGTTTTTCATAGTTAATAGTTGATGCATTTGGAAGATCTGCTAGAAGTGAATTTTGAAGATTAAAAAACACTTCAATGGTATATCTGTGAGGGAAAACAAAAACAATGAACATTGCATTTACTCAATGTCATTATGAAATTATCTCTAATGTTTTATTTTATAATAGAGGCCTGGTGCACAGATTCATGCACCAGTAGGGTCCCTCCGCCTGGCCTGTGCCTTCTCATAACCCTAGACCCCTTGGTGGATGTCGGATTGTAGGTTTTGTCCTAGTCCCCTGGCCTGCTGGGATCGGCCACCACCTGCAATCCTACATTCCTGGAGGGATGTAGTAGTGCTTGAAGCAGGAGGCACCAGAGAGGAGCCCGAGCCTGGGCCTGGCACTGCTCTGTGCTGCTCCCACTCATCCTGGCCCTGCTGCATCTGCCCTGGGCTCACACCCAGTTAGTCCTGATCACAGGAGGCTTATGCCACCACTCGCTAGCTGTGAGCTCAGCATCTGGCTCCCATCGGTTAGCTGAGCGACACTCCTGTTGTCGGAGCACACTGACCATCAGGGGGCAGCTCCTGAGTTGAGTGTCTGTTCCCTCGTGGTCAGTGCACATCATAGCAATCGGTTGACCAGTCCTTCAGTCAGTCAGTCAACTGGTTGCTTAGGCTTTTATATGACAAAGTAAGCAACCAAGACAAGTCAGTTAAAGTAAGATTATGGAAGGTTTTTATAAGTCAGACAGAGAAGCTCCCAGGCAGCAGGGAAGCAGTAACTCATCAGTACAAAAAATTCTCAATGAGAAACAGTGTGAATTTGTCAGTAATGTTCATGTATGTGAAGCAGTCACATAGCTAACACTGCAGTTCATGAAGCTGGGCGAATCTGATAGATATTTTTAAGAAACCATGAAAAACTTATTACTAAGTGTCTATACAAACAATGGAAAAGGATTCCTGAATTCTTTCACATTTTCTGTTATGGTACATACACAAAAATGGTACAGAGAAAATAACCAGTCTGAAAGAAAAGGTCATATTTTTCATTTTATTCAAGTTGGATTTAAGGTGAGGGTAGGAAATTTTTATGGAAGCATCCAATTACTTGTTGAAGAATTAGTGGCAACCCACAAGATAACCAAGAATGTTTGAATTGACATTATTATGGAAAAATGAAAGAGCAACACTAAAAGTTTTTTCAGACTAGTTATCTTACTCTACCGGTTGGCAAATATTTTGCTTTGATTCCATTATTTGAATTTGGAATATAAGCTCTTTTTCATTTGGTTAAAAAATAATATATATTAGAGATGAAGGGAGAGGGAGAAAGAGATAGAAATAGCAATGATGAGAACCATTGATTGGCTGCCTCCTGCAATGCCCCACACTGGGGATGGAGCACGCTCCCAGGAATGTGTCCTTACTGGGAATCTGTCTGTGATCTCCTTGTTTGATAGGTCCTCAACCACTGAGCAACACTGGCCAGATGCTTGTTTCTTAATTCAGCTAATATTTTTAAGTGTTAATGAAGCATTTTGCATTGTGCAGCTTTCTAGGTGTGTCCTTTCAAGGTCCTGGCCTCGACTGGATTGGTTGACGCTAGGGGAGAGGGTCATTAGTCATCAAAGCTGGTCCTAATGATGTCAGCCATGGTGTTGTCCCCCGACCCCCACCCCCACTATCTCTCCTCCCCCTCCCCAGCCTTGCTGCTTTTCTGGGCCTGGAGCTGAAACACAACTGGGGGTTAGAAGTTATATTCTAGTTTGATCAAAACTCTGGCCCTGTGGTTAACAGGCCCAAAGCTTTATTCCTATGATTTTGTGTGGATTGGAACTTCATTATCCAGAGGGCTTAATGCTGAAAAGAGTGGTGGAGCAAGGGCTTGTATGGAGTCATATGGAGCTATTCTCTGACCTCTTTGTTTCCCTTGGCATGACTAGTGACATGTCAGGGGAGGAAATGTCAGGGAAGGGTTTGAACCACATGACCAGCAATGTGGAAGGTTAGGGGGTCTAAACTGCATGACCAGCAATATGCTGGGGAAGGAAAGGTACCCTGTGGGTGATGTCCCATCTTATAACTGTAATTTGCTAGGCACCCAAGACTTCCCACCATGGTGACATTCTATACTGTGCCTGTCATTTCTACTCTGCTCATGCCTGTCTAACTGGCTACTATAACTCAGAGGAGAGAAGTGGAGTTTAGAGAGTGGTGCAAAATAAAGCAAAAAGGGCCAAATCAGGGCACATCATGCAGAGTCTCATTAAGAAGATAGTACACTATCCTGAGGCAATGAGGAGATGAAAGGACTTGCATTAGTAGAGGATTACTCAGAGTATCTGGTGGAAAGTAGATTCCAGGAGGGCAGCTGGAGGCCAAAAGCTAATTTGGAGGCAATCAAAGTGTTCTTGGACAGGAATGATGATGACCCTTATTGGGGTAAATGGGAGCGAGACTCAAGAGAAAATGAGTAGATTTACAAGTTATTTAAAGATGACCAAACTAGTAAATCATAGATAGTGAGTTGCTTTTGTACTTTTTCTTTTCATTGTCCAAGTTTTCTTTAAGTTTATTGAGGTTGTGATCAGTTTTTTTTTAATTTTTTTAACTTTATTAATTTTACAGTGAGAAAGGGAGAAACATTAATTTGTTGTTCCTCTTATTTATGCATTCATTGGTTGCTTCTTGTATGTATCTGACCAAGGATCAAGCCTGCAGCCTTGGCATCTATATTTATAAAAGCCTAGGCAACCATTATAACCAAATGACGGGTTGACCTATAGGTGTGATGCACATTGTCCACTAGGGGACAGATGCTCCACACAGGAGCTACCCCTTGATGGTCAGTGTGCTCCTACAGCCAACCTCCCACAGCTGGCCAACTTCCTGGATCCCTCCCCAATTGCCCTGATCGTCGACCAGGCCAAGGGACCCCACCTGTGCATGAATTCATGCACTGGGCCTCTAGTCTATACACACACAAACACACACACACACACACACACACACACACACACACACACACAACACACACACACACAAGCCTAAGCAACCAGAAAAACTGGACTGGCCAGAACGACTGGTTGCTATGACACACACTGACCACCAGAGGGTAGACACTCAATTCAGGAGCTGCCCTTGTTGGTCAGTGCATTCTCACAGTCAACCTCCCCTGACCAGCCAATATTCCGCAGTCCCTCCCCCGACCAGCAAGCCCTTTCCTTTGGCTGGCTAACCTTGTGCAATTCCTCCCCGAGCCAGCAGGCCCTAATTGCCTGATCAGGGTCGGGCTCCAGGCTGGGACAGGAAACCGGGGGTGGATGATGGCGGATGTGGCCCCTCTCCCAGGAGAGGCTGAGGGCCGGCTCCCTTCACGGGACCAGTGGCCAACCTCCCATGCCCTGTTTCTCCCCCTGGCCAGCAGGCCCTGATGGGCCTACTGCCCATCCACCATGGTGGCAGTGCAGCAGTGAGGGAAGGAAGAGGGAGGGGAGGCAGGGAACCACACACTGCAAAGCACCAATGATGGAGGCATTGGTGTCCAGCACCTATTCCTTCTGCGCCGGACTGGAGACCATCACCTCTACTCCCAACCCTGCTAGAGCCTTTAGGCCCTGGGCTGGGCTGGGGAACCGGGAATGGGTGGTGACAGACGAGGTCCCTTTTCCAGGGGGCCTGAGGACTGACTCCCTCCTCAAGGCCAGCAGCTAACCTTTCTGGCCTCATTCCTCTCCCCCTGCCAGCAGGCCCCAATCTGCCTACCACTTGACCACCATGTTGTCAGCGTGGAAGCAAGGGAAGGAGGATGAACCTCATGGTGGCAAGGCACCAATGATGGCAGCGTCAGCTCTGGCGTCTGTTTCTTCTATGCCCTACCCAGTGACTGTCACCTCCTCCCTGACCCAGCCCTAATCAGCCTGGCCCTGATCAGCCCTGATCTCTGGCCTTGCTTAGAGGCCCCACTTGTGCAAAAATTTCATGTAGTGGGCCTCTAGTATTGGTATAATGCTCTAACCAACAGAGCTACCCACCCAGGGCATGCTTAGTCTTTTTAACCTGGAGACACATGCCTTAAATCCTGGAAAATACCTTTATATTGCTTTATTTTAAAAAATCTTGTTCCTTATTATGTACATTCTATATTTTGGGATGTTTTCATTGATTACTTATTTATACCTATTCTTGATCCTACACTTAGCTATTTTCCTAATTCCCTTCTTTTGTGTTTTCTTTGTTACTTCCTAACAAAGATTTCCTCATTTTATCTTTCAAATTTTATATTTATTTAATTCCAGCTATAATATTTTACATTTCCAAAAGGTCTGTTTTTTTCTCTAGTTTCTTTTCATAATACTTAGTTTTTATATCGTGAATGCAGTTTTTCTTCTTTTATTTCTGTGAAAAATAACCATATTTGTAATATCAGCATTTTCTTCTGCTCTGTGTATTATGACAGTTTTCTCATATTTGCTCTGTAGGCTTGTTTTGGTTTCAATAGTAAGTAAGGAACTTTCTCAACTATTTTGTGAAATTTAATTGTGTTTGTGTGATTAGAAGTGAGACACTTAAAAAGCTGAGTGCCTAATCTCTCCTTGGTGGTGGGAATTTTGGAATTATTGCAGTTTGCTCTGCTAAGCACTTCTTTGTTTGCCTTCATAATTTTTTTAAAAATAAATTGCAATTCTGGGTTTTAAATGTCCCTGAATTTCATAAAAATTGTGTTTCTGCTCCAATTCTTCTTAATTTTATATTTATGACTTCTAAGTGCAAAAAGCATGTTTAGAAATATCTGAATTTTATCATCTTAAGACAAGAAGTCTGCCATTTAATTCTGGTTAGGTTTTTATTGAGCTGTTTTTAAGAAACTGAATTGTTTTGACTTTGCTCTGAGATTATTGCATAATTTAATGAACAATTACATAGACTTCATTCTTAAGAAAACTCTTTTTTGAGTAATGTGCTACAATGTTCACTTCTAAGCCATTAAACCTAATAAAGTACCAAATAAATAATGTTTTATTAATTAGAAAATTATTTGTAGATGATAAGACATATTTTAAGATCTGGTGGTTTTCAGATTAAATGAGTAACATCAACCATTTTGCTTTTCTGATGACTCTTTTGAAATTGACATACACTTTCAATTATAGTTTAAACTTGGATTGTAAGCATGTTTATCTTTAAAAGAAGCATGCTGGAAGGTAACAGGAACTAACTTCCTGAACTAGACTTCTTCACTGCTTTTTTTTCACTAGGACTATAGATGAGATACCTTCAAGCAAAAATAATATAAATTGTACTGATAATGGAGATGGAAATAGCTGAAAACTATCTTATTACTTGATGTGTATGGGGGGGTATAGGGAGGGAGATGTGTTATAACATCATTCGGTATATTTGGCTTGCTCTGAGTTGTTTTCTTATCAGATTGATATCTTTTTTTTATTCCTTTGAACCACATTTTCTAATTTCACACTAGTCTTTTCAACAGAATATAGTCTTTAATAATCACAGATAATTTCATTGTATTTTATGATAAGGTAGTTGATATATTTATGTAATTCAATATGAAAAGAAAATTGGGGTTTGTGTTGTCCTTCAATTTTCTTTTCATGTTAGGAGAGCTACCTTTCTCCTTTATATTTGATTAAATGCAATTCATAGTAATACTTTCACATAAAGAAATATCACTGCTGAGAGGCAACAAAATATATATTTCTTTTTTCAATATTTTAGTAGAAATCACATTTTTAGATCTTCAATATTAAGACATTAAAAGCAAACAAACACATACATAAAAACAAAATCCCACCAAAAAACCTAGCCCTGCTTTTGCATCCCAACTTGCTGGTACCTCATGAATCAAATGCCATATAGAATTGACATCTGGGATGTTTAAAATAATCTGCCAGGGTACCCTGCTCTTCAAATGAAGAAATACAATGGCTGGAAGCCTTTATTTAATAGAAGTCTTCTCTACTATAGAACTCAGGGAATGAGTATAATTGTAAAAAAGATTTCTAAACAACAATTAAGGCTGAAATTTGAACCACATAATAACCAAATCCATTACAAATCCACAAGCAACGTGCTATATGTGCAAAGAGGAATTGGCTATATGTTCCAACTATATCATAGTCAGTGCCTCCTGAGCAAAATGTTAACTGAACCTCAGAATTGGGATTGATCACACAAATTCTTTCTAGCAAGCACCAACCTCCATGTTAAGTTTAACCAACATTGCCTCATAATTGAATATGTTCTCCAGATTTACCTTTTGGGCACTTGCTATAGACTTGTGTGTTGATCTCTTATCAGGTTGATGCCAGTTTATTAAGTGTCAGTTCTTCCTTTCCTGGTTCAAATAAACTCTGCCTTTTCTTGCAAAGTCATACTTTACTTGAGATTTCTCTTAGAATTTTGAGAAACATAAAATGATAGTGATCATGCTCTTTGGTATTTAAAAGCAGGAATATTTCTGGATGCAATTAAAGTGGCCAAGGACTTCAGATGCCACTGAATCTGAGATGAAAATTAGAAGGGCTGGATGACATTGTTCTGGAAACCACTATGTTCATGTCTGTTGTTTCTAACCTTTTGTGTACACAGAGAAAGCATTTAATCAAACAAAAGCAAGTTCCATTTGCTCATCATGGTATTGTATATTCATATATCAGCATTTTGATGAAACTACAAAGTTTGAGCAAATATGAAAATGAATGAGACAATGTCCTTCCCATTAATAAACTCCCTCGTTAGTTAAAACATTCAATTAATAGACACATTTCTATTGGAATGATGCTCTTGTAAAAGATAGATACACAGGCCAGCCGGTGTGGTTCAGTGATTGAGCATTTATCCATAAACAAAGAAGTTACTGGTTCAGATCCAGGTCAAGATACATGCACAGGTTGCAGGCTTGATCCCCAATAGGGGAAGTGCAGGAGGCAGCTGATCAGTGTTTCTCTCATCAATGTGTCTATCTTTCTATCCCTCTCTCTTCCTCTCTCTCTAAAAAATCAATAAAAAAACATTAAAAAATTTATTCATCCTCACTAAAAAAAGAGATACACATGCAGACAAGACATAATTGGTCTGAAGCCTACAATGCCTTTAATTGTATTAGAAGTCAAATAAATTAAGCACCTCAAAACATTTATAGGATTTTTTAAAATGGACAGTTTGGACAGAATTCAAGTCTGAAGAGGCTGGTAGCTAATGTCAGGAGAAGAAATAGTGTACGGATACCCATGAATGGTATTGGCTTAAAAAAATAATATCCTATGGGGTCATCCTTTTGCTAGCATGCCACATTTTTTGCTCATATAAGTAATTTTGTTATAAATATGTTGATTACTAAATATTTTTCACATTTCAGATAGATTTCATAGGAGAAACTTTCAAAGTAGAATTAGTGGATCAAAGGTATGAGCATTAAAAATTCCCTAATATGCATTGAAACTGCTTTCCTAAAGAGTATGCCAGTTTACACCTCTAATATCCACAATATCTGAGAGTGCTAGTTCCCCCAGTACCATGATAGAATTTATGTATTTAGTTTTATAACTTTTGTAGGGATAAAGATAAATGTGGATTTAATTTAAAAGCAATTGAGGAGGTCTTTTATGTTGTTTCAGCATACTTATTTATGGCAAGTACTCTGGCTACATACTGAAAAGTTATATGCTCTAGTTTAGCATTTGCCTTGGTAATTTATGGGAGGTAATGCAAAATATAAACTTTTGTTTCATTTTGCAAAAGAGAGAGTAAAGAGAGGAGTTGGAGACAGGCTGTATTAAAAAACACTGCACAAATTTCTTATAAATGGAACAAAGAAGGCTGCTAGAGCAGGAATGATGTGTAAGACATAATATGTTAAATAGGCCTAACAATTCCATGGAGACCCATGTTCAATCCCTGCTATTTACAGTCCCTAGAGTTTGGGGAAATCACATGAAGTATTTGACTTTGAATCTTCTCATCTATAATGTGGGGGTGATAATGGCCACCTTGGGGTGGTTACACGGTGAGCACAGATGGTGTGCTACCTGGGTGACTCAGGTGTGAGTATCAATAAAATATCACTAGAAGTGATTTAGAGACAAGTAAGTATAGCAGGCATAGTAGTAATATTTATTATTGTTGTATTAAAGATAAAATTATATAAATGAAATTTACTATTTTGATTGTTTATAAAGAGAAGGTGCTGGAAAAATATAAACAAAATAAAAGCAGTTGAGGAGGATTATTTTCTCAGCCATTAGTTGATTGTTAGTAAAGGGAAAGGCAACACAGCACAACAGAAGCTCTAAGCTGCTGGTTCTCCTGCGTGGCTGCATATTGAGATAATCTGGGAGTTTATCCAACCCCAGGGATTCTGACTGAATAGGGTGCAGCTCGGGCACTAGGAGTTCTAAGCTCCCCTGGTGACTCTAACGGGAGTAAAAGCTGTGAACAACGAGTCTGAGGCACCCTACCTCATCACAGGTGTGCATGTCTATCAAAGCGAGTAAGACCTGCAAATATAGCAGGGCTTTCACGGGGGGGGGGGTGGCATATATTTAGGAGGAAATAGACATAAGTATGGAAAAATTATTCAGGAGAAAAATGTCATGTCAGGACTTTCTGGTGATTTTAACATTGTAAAGATGGAGTGTTTTTAAAATGAAACAAAAGTTGCTCCTCATTCTTAGAGTAAAAATATTAGGTAAGACGGTTTTTCCAATCACTTCTTGATTGAAAATAAGATGTTTGTCTTTGTGGACGTGATGGTGGTGGTCACTTTTTTTTTTAACAGATCTGGATCAGAACCTGTTCTTTTAGTCCCCCAAACTGTAAATGATAATCCATTCAACGCTGAGTGTTTGCAAATCATTGAAATTCCAGATTTCATCATTGAAACTAGTCCTCATTGATACCAAATGACAACAAAATCATTGGCCAAAATCATTCATAAACATGAGTGCGAAACATGGTAGTGAACTCTGACTTTGATCCCACTGTTGCTATATTACCCACAAGGGTGCATGTCTGCTGCAGATGGGAAGTGGAGAGCACCTGAGTGGTTCAGTTCTACACCCATGATGTAATATTGATCTTACGTCAATGTGAGAAATCAAACCCTGAGTTTTTTGTTTGTTTGTTTGTTTTTGTTGTTTATATTTTGGTCCGTCTAAGAGCCTTTCTTTATTTTTCAAAGAAGCTAATAAAAAAAACACATTTTTAGATAGAATGAATAATTTCCTTGGGATAATTTTTAAATTTAATTTTTATTTATATAAACATTTTTATCTTTTACTTTAATTTGTAATTTTTTGTACATGTACAAAAGAAAAGGCACTAATGATTCCCTACACACATGTCATCTAACTTCAATAGTTCTGCATTCTTATTTCATCAACACTTCCACTCCCTCCCTAACTCCCACACATTTTAAGGTAAAAAATCACATACATTGAAATGCATACATCTCAGCAGTATAATTTTGACGAATGGGTATACATTGTAATCTATGTCTTTTCACAGTATGGACCATTTTCTCTTCCAAAAGTGTTTCCTTCTCATTACCTCCTAGTCATTTCCCAACCTCCAGAGACAGCCGCTGATCTGGATATTTAATTATTTGGGCTTTTACTAAAATGTCAGCTAAGAGGAAATATGCAGTATACATTCTTTTGTGCTTGGCTTCTTTTGCTCAACATAAAGTCTGTAAGATATTCAATGTTTCTCCAAGTATCAGTTTCCCATTCCTTTTCATGGCTGTGTGATATTCAATGGGACATATGGTTGGTTTGGCAAGTCAGTGCTGTCATTAAGGATCCAGGCTCCTTTTTGCCAACATCACTATGTCAGAGTTATAATTTCTCATGAGCATAAGCTTGACCTCTCATGACATCTAAAGCATGTGAAGGAGATAAGTTTAAAATACTTTGATGTTTTTAAACTTAACCCAAATAAATAAAGTCAGTACTTGCTTGGATAAATAAATGAAGGGTGTGAATATTATTATGCCATGAGTTTTAGAAATCCCATTAACCTATATGCAGCCACCTTTAAACTTTTATGTTTATACTAAAAATAATTGACACTTTGAAGTACTTCACAGATAAGGAACAGATAAATATGAGATTTTATGAGTTATTATGTTGTTGTTTTTTAATACAAATAACCTAAAGACAGTAAAGAAAAGAAATCCTTATGCCTCCTTTTGATCTCTAAAGCAAAGTCCTCATCACATTGTAGAGACACAATAAGTATTTTTGACTTGGCAATGGGAAATACTGTAATATGATTTGTTGACTTATGGCCAGCTAATTGATGTGCATAGATCAGTGGTTCCCAACATTTTTTTGGCCATGCTCCACCTAAGCATCTCTAAAATCCTGATGTGTGCCCCCCACCCTGCCATGCATGACATATAATTCTTAGTATTCAAAAAGTGAATTATTCACATGGAGGAAGCCTAAAAAGTTTGGTCTAAACAAGCTTCCAAAGAACATGGCATCCATGAAAGAGAAAAATAAAAGAACAAAAGAACAGTTGAAGTGCGGAGGAAGAAATCACTAAGACATTGTTAAAAAATAATAATATTATGAAGTGATATAAAAAATAGAAAATAAAGTTTCAAAACATATAATAAAAAACTGAAATGCATAAATATGTCACAATATGTATTTATATACTGTATATGAGGCCCCTAGAACCATAAGAAATGCAAAAAAACTCACTGTTAATAACTCATTGTCCAAATTGACCCCCTTAAAAATCAAATTACCTCCCTATGGGGTGTGTGCCCTATATTGGGAACCATTGGCATAGACCATGACTTGGAACAGTGGGCATAAAGTTGAATGAAAGTGTTGATTTTGTTCAATAGACTGTTTTAAAACTACTGGCTGCATTTCTTTAAATAGCTTATCATCACTATGCATGAAGGACCCATTTGTGTGCCTATTATTTTGTATTCAGAAAAGAGCTCCAATAAGACCTTGGAAGACTTCTGCATTTATTTTCCAGGAGTTAGCCTGTGTTAATAATTATCTAATGGTCTGTAGTGCATCATGGAATAATAACCACAGTGATAAATATGAGATAATATTTGCATGGGGTTACAAGTTGACCAAGACCCAATCTCCCTCCAGCAATTAACATTCTTATCACCACCATCTCATTGGTACTGGGTTCCCTTGGCACACCAGCATGGTGTGGCTCTCCTCTCTCACTCCACTCTGTATTCTTTAATTGGATTTTCCTCCTAGTCTGATGTATAATTATTTAAGATTCTTAAGGAGCAGTAGACAAAGAATGAGAATAATTCTAATCTTGGACCCACATTTTAAACATTTAGAGGGTCCAACCCTCTAAATGTTTAAATTTCTTTAAAATGCAATGCAATCAGGATGGTATGGCTCAGCGGACCTATGAACCAGGAAGTCATGATTCAATTCCAGGTCAGGTTGCTGGCTAGGCCCATAGTGGGGGGCATGCAGGAGACAGCCAATCAATGATTCTCTCTCATCATTGATGTCCATCTTTCTCTCCCTCTCCCTTCCTCTCTGCAATAAATAAAAAAAATATATTCAAAAGAACACAATGCAAATTTAAGGCACTGTAATTACTGTGCTCTCTGTATATTAGTAATCTCAGTAAATTCATCTCTTTCCACAACTCTATCTTTCATGTATCTGTTGATGAGTACCAAATTCAAAACTGTATTTTTCTATTTTGGGCCTAAATTTTAATTATTTATTTTAAAAAATCAGTTTAATGTTCATTAGTACCTCAAACTCAATATTGAGGGATCAGTTATACTAGTAAAAATAAATAAGTATGGCCAAATATGAAAATACCATGTCTAACATGAGAAGGGTGATGCTCTTCTGAGTATGTATCTGCAATGTTAACCATGATTTTTAAATTCATAATCACTCATTTCTATCTCTTCTGAATCATATAGAATAAAATTATATGGTCAAAAATGACATGGTCATAAATTGTGGATATATCTTTATTTTTTTTATAAATCTTGGGTGAAACTAAACTCAGTGGTAGAAATTATTTTGATATATTTTCCAAAAGGATTCTGATCATGAAAATTAAAATAAAGAAATACATTAAGATACAGTTACTAAAATATAGGTTTAGTCTATTTAACTATCTGAATATCTCCTGGAAAAAAAATCTCAATCTGCTAAAAGTTAGTATGTGCTCTATTTTTTAGTTTCCATTTTTCAAATTCAATTGTTTGGGAGAAAAAAATAATTATTGAAGAGAACAGCTAATACTTCATGAATTTTGAACATCAAGAAATAATTTAATGTAGTAATGAGTTATGTAATTGTGTAGCAAAAATGGAAATATTGTGAAAAAGAAACTACATTATTTCATGTTTTGCAATAGCTAAGAGGGAGAATGATGCCAAGTCCAAGAGTGTCATAGCTTTTAGGAACTTAAGAAATTTGGTTTAAACAATTATGATATTTTTTATTATATATCTATAATAACAAGCGTCTCAAGTAGGAAGAAAATTGGAGATCAAAATAACTCCACACTGATGGCACAAATATGTGAAATTTTTAAGTTTATTAACCTATTTATTTTTAGTTGAACTATAATAAATATGCAGAAAAATGCATAAAACATTCATGTATAGTTTCATGAGTTTTCTCTCTTGATTTTTGTGGTTTTGATTATGTCAAGCTATATTTGTTTGAAATTTTTTATAGGAATTTAATATCCATAAAATATAAAAAAATTTCCTACAACACAACAAAAAGACAAACAAAATGGGCAAAAGACTTTATTAGACATTTCTCCAAAGAAAATATACAAATGGCCTATGAAAAAAATGCTTATCATACATTATTAGGGAAATAGGAGAATCAAAACCACAATTAAGTCTTATTTCAATATTCACTTGATGGCTATAACAAAATGAACAGCAACAATTATCAAAAGAAGGTGGTAAGAATGTAGAGAATGTTATGTATGTTTAATTCATGAACAAAGAAAAAGAAGATTATCTGAGGCTCTAGATTAGAAGAGTCTACAGCCCAAATCTGGCCCAAAGCATAACTTTTGTCAAGTATTTATCCCTGATACACCACAGTTTATGATGACAAGTACTTCAAGCAAAAATGGACATGAAAGAAACATTTAAATAAAGGGTCCACCTCTGTGTCACCCATCTTTTTAAGATTGTGGGTTCTCAACTTCTCACATCTTTGGTAACTCTGTAATAATGCAAATAGATTTTCACCCCAGTTTTTTCAATTGTTCTTGCTTTTAGGGTCATCTTTTACAAGTTATTCCAAGGCTAATTAAATGTGAAGCAGCACGTTCCCTTTCGTTGTTATATTTTTTATTTTTATTTTTACTGTACAAAGTATGTTAGAATAATTATAGACTATAAGAATTGTCACCAAAAAAGTTATTCTAAGAATGATCTAGAGAATAAAAGTGCTATACAATAACTTGTAGAAAGAACTTCATTCTAAGAAGTAATTAATTATATAGAATAAGTATATAATGATAATTTCATATAAACCTAATGCCATATAGCAGTGGTTGGCGAACTCATTAGTCAGCAGAGCCAAATATAAACAGTACAATGATTGAAATTTCTTTTGAGAGCAAAATTTCTTAAATTTAAACTTCTAATGCCACTTCTTCAAAATAGACTTGCCCAGGCTATGGAATTTTGTGAAAGAGCCACACTCAAGTGTCCATAGAGCCGTGTGTGGCTCACAAGTCACAGTTTGCCAGCCGCTGCCATATAGTATTCTAATTTTCAGATGAAGAAAATGAAGGTAAAATATAAGTGACCCTTTCAAATTCACATAATACATAATATCAGAGGTAAATCCACAATAAACGTGATTTATAGTGGATTTGAGGCTGTGTTTGGAGGTTTCTATTGATGCAACTGATTATGTCATATTTCAGTAATTTTTACCTTTGTTTTATATATCCTACTGGATTGGAAGCATTGCCTTATATATATTTTTTATTTTTTTTCACTTTTCAATACTTCATATCACAATGATCCTGTTTTACTCAATGAATTTGTGACTAAACACATGACCAAACGCATGGATGGATGTTGAACAGGCTAAAACTGCAAGGGAGAAGCAAAACCACTGTTAGGCCCAGTCCTAGGGATCAGGCCTAAATGGGCAGTCAGACATCCCTCTCACAATCTGGGACTTCTGACACCTAACCACTCACCTGCCTACCTGATTGCCCCTAACTGCCCCCCCACCAGTCTGATCACTCCTAACCCCCTCTGCCTGGTGGCCTGATTGGCTCTAACTGCCCCCCATGCCAATCTGCTTGCCCCTCACTGCCCCCTCTTCTGGCCTGGTTGCCCCTAACTGCCTCCCCTGACCTGATTGCTGCTAACTGCCTTCTACTACCAGCCTGGTCATCCCTAACTGCTCCCCCACAGGCCTTGTTGCCCCCAACTGCCCCTCCCCCCACAGGCCTGGTCACTCTGAACTGCCCCCCGGCTGGCTTGGTCACCTTTAACTGCCTCTCCCACCAACCTGGTTGCCCCTCACTGCCCCCCATGTGGGCCTGGTCACCCCCAACTGCGCCCCTCTGGCCTAGTCACCCCTAACTGCCCCCCACCAACCTGGTCTCCCCAAACTACTCCAGCCTCACTGGCCTCACTGGCCCCCTCTGCCATCCTGGTCACCTCTTACTGTGCTCCTGCTGGCCTGGTCACCCCATGAAGCCTACTGTTCAGTCGTTTGGTCACCCCTCACTGCCCCCAACCCACGACCAGCCTGGTCACCCCACACAGTGTGCTGTTCAGTCATTGCATGAGAGTGTTCCAATTACAATTTACATATTACCCTTTTATTAGTATAGATTATAATCTAAACCTAATCTATTAAATTTTCTCAGTGTATAATATAGAAAACTTTTGCTACTGTTTGAGACATATTTTGAGTGGATAGCCAGTGGCTTCTACAGTAATAAGTGTTCCCTCTAATTGTTCAAGAATTCCTCAGAGAATTGGGTAACATTATTTCACTTGTGTTGATTCAGGGAGATATTTATAAATGTGGCCTGTTTCTCATTTTGCTCCTAATGTATGCACAGTTCACATCCATGTGGCGATAATCTATTCAGCAATAATTCATTAAGTCTGCTCCATGTTACCATCTGTTAAATAACTTCAAAACTGATTGTTAAAGCTTAAAAATATGCTAGATTATTGAAGTTCAAAATTATGAAGTGCGTTTTACTCAAGTTTGAATTATATCTGCCAGGCTACATCTGCTTTCAAGTTTTTCATAAGTTATTCTGATAGTCATTGTCTTTCTCCAGAAATTCCAAGATCCTTTGATTTTTCTCCTTTTCTTCTTAGTATTTACATTTTCCAACATCTAGCCCTTTGGAAATAACTGGCTGCCTTCTTGTATAAAATACAAAGATAAAGGTGCCCTTTCCTGTTAATATATTAAGGTCAGATATCCTATCCTCCTCTCTAAGTTTTAGATATAGAAGCTATTTTTATGGATGCAGCTAATGAGAGAGAGAGAGAGAGAGAGAGAGAGAGAGAGAGAGAGAGAGAGAGAGTGCCTCAGACAGGTAGATGAATATATAAGATCTCAATGATTTTACTGGTAATTTGAGAAAAAAAATTTTTTTTTCATTATCAAAGTAGTCATTAAAACATCTAGGGAGCACTCCTTTTGTGTAACTATGTCCTCTGAAGGTAAAAGCAATTCAGATATAACTCCTCCCAACCTCAGAATTTTCCATTTAGTGAGAAAGATGGGAGTGTGTGTATGTGTTGGGGGGAGAGGCAGGATCAACAGCTAAACTATAGCTCAGATGGAGATTCAAAATAAAATCCCAGAGGAGAGGCCCCTTAAGCAAACAAAGAGTTAGAGATACTCAACATGAATGTCATTTGTATTTTCTATTATAGCTCTATTAACCAACGAAAAAGAGTGCTGTAGTCTATGTGTGTATGAGTGGTGATTAATAACGTGGCATTAATTTTCTAAGTTTTCCAGACACCTTAAAATGACATCTGTTCCCAGTTATCTGTGTGACTGGCTCCACCTTGACATTGAATGGAGCAGAGCTGACTCTCAGGATCTCATTCTTCCTTAGAACCTAATCTGCAAACACTTTAAGTCACATCACCTTGTTATAATCAGCTCTTGTCACTCTCCAAGGTTATTTTTTTTTCACTTCTTACCTGGTAATTTTCTTTGTCTTCCATAAGGATTTTGACATTACCATGCTGCTGTGACCTAGAACATTGACTGATGAGTCACTCCTTACAAAATATTTGTTAAAAAAATGAAATCTAGGGTCAGCAGATACCCACTGCTTGTTCAGGTAAAGCCAGATGCTTTCTCTTAGAAAGTTCCTCAGTGTAAAACACACAGATAGTTTTTAGAGGGGAGGGAGATTGTGAGGCTGGGTGAAAAAGATGAATAGATTAAGGAAAAAACAAAACTAAACAAAAAACACTACACACAAAAACACCTAATAGACACAGACAATAGTATGGTAACTGTTAGAAGGTAAGGGGACTGGGGGCAGGTGGAAGGGCCTATAGGGAGGATAAATGGTGATGTGAGGAAGTTGACTTGGGATGGGGAACACACAATGCAATATACAGATGATGTATTATAGAATTGTATACTTGAAACATATATAATTCTATTAACCAATGTCACCCCAACAAATTCAACAAAAAAATAAAAAATTAAAATTAATTGAAATTGAAAAATAAGTTTCTCAGTGTAGCTGAAATTAAGAGGTGAAGTAAGAACTCTAATGAAATGATTATTTTTTTTTACTCTAACTGGTTTGGCTCAGTGAATAGAGCGTCAGCCTATGGACTGAAGGGTTCCAGATTTGAATCTGGTCAAGAGCATGGTGGTACCTCGAGATACAAGTTTAATTCCTTCCGTAACCTTGAGGCATGGGAAACTATGAGACGCTCGAGTCGTGGTAAACTGGTGGGTCGTGTGCAGCCAGCTGATCCGCGCAATTACTCCTATCTCAAATGTTGCTCGTATTTCAGAGCAAAAAATTGCTCACTAGAAGGCTCGTATCTCAAAAATCTCGTATGTTAGGGCACTCGTATCTCGAGGTACCACTGTACCTTGGTTGTGGGCACATCTCCAGTATGTGCAGGAGGCAGCTGATCAATGTTTCTAATTTTTTATCCCCCTCCCTTCTTCTCTGCAAAAAAAAACAATATATTTTTTAAAAAAGAAAGAAATTATTTTGGGGAGGGAAAGGGGCAATGCTTGCTCTCAAGTTAGCAACTAAAGCTTCCTCATCTTTGTGCTATCTCTCTCCTAGTCATCCTGCAGTCTGCATATACTTTCATAGGTTTTTTTGTTTCACTGATGAATACTACTCACTAGATCTTCCTTAAAAAGGTAGCCAACCTCACAAAAATAAGCTAGAAACAAATTTAATTGATTTTTATTAATGTTAGGTTAGTGTATATTCTCATTATTCTTCTGATATATTTAAAGAAATTTAAAAAATAAACATAATGGATTACAACTGAAAATTCAGTTGGATGCAATACAATTATTGGTTTGGCAGTGTTTATTTTTGGCAGAGGAAATACAGTTTGGGGCACTGCTATTAATTTGATAGTACTGTGCAAATTCTCATTTTCATTAATTTTCTTATTAAATTAGATAAGGAAATGCACATAAAATTGGAAATGGAGCCTAATTGGCAATGGGTTTTTTTTAAGTGTTTTAAATATTCCCTGTAATTTTTTTTTTTTTTAGTTCTTTAAACTCTTGCACGTTAAATGAATTCAGTCAGAAATTGTTTCAGAATTTACATGGATAGTTCAAAATATCAACTTGCAAGAAAACTGAGATACTCAGTACTTTCTGATTGCTTTTGAGAAATTTTTCAAATAGTGTTGCTTTACATCATCAGTTTTTGACAGATGAAGGTGAATTTTATTCCCATAGCGCTTTTTGTTCTAAAGTAGTAAGTTATGATTTAAAAAATCAATACTTTAGTTCAAAATCAAAGTAATTCAATACTTGTACTTTGAAGCTAATCAGTAGTCTTTTTTGCTTCTTGCTCTCCTACTGCCCTGTCATCTTCTCTTCCCACTCCTCCCTCTCTATCTTTCTCCTCTCTTCCCTTTCCCTTCTTTTCCCTCTGCTCTCCTTCCTCCCTCTTTTCCTCTCTTCCCCCTGCTATCCCTCCTGTTTTAAAACTTTCAATAATTTCAAGAATAGAGAGCCCCAGAGCTATGACAGTATTGAGAAGAAACCCCAGTTGATTATTACTGAGGGTGAAAAAGATGGTGGGTTGTATTGTAAGGAAGGATACTAAGAAGGGATGGTACCTGAGCCACTGACCTCCAAGAGATGGGAGAATCTGAGATGTCACTGGAAGAAATACAGTATGGCTACAATCAAGGCTCTCACATTCCAGAAGCTAAGGAAAAGGCCTGCTCTGAGTACTCTTCTCAGGAAATGGTGCATTGTCTCTTTTTAATCCTCACATTAGCCTGCAAGCCTCGTATTATACTCACACACTTAACTTGAAAGAAGTTTGGTGCACTGAGAAGTAGTATGCCAGAATACTTAGTAACTTGGTCATGGTGGATGGAATTCTTGGTGCTGTCTTTTCCCAGCTTTCTGATCTTAGATTTTGTGGCTTCTTGTTGCCTCACTTTACACATCTTTAAGATAGGCATGAGTAATAGCACCACCTGGATGGCATTGATGTCGATTGTATGAGTTGGACACAGAAGAGTACCCAGCACCTGTCAGGCACAAATAAATATTTGTGAAATGATTGAATTTTTCAGTAAGTTTTAGGTTTTATTTTTCTTGTTGTTACTGTTATCATTAGTTTCTTCAAAGTTTCTTAGCTAGTTGTGGCACAGATCCGAGTTTGAATGTTCGATCTGATATTTTGTAATTTTGTGACCACGAACAAGTTATGTAGGGTAAGGTTCAGTTTCACTATAATGCATGGGGAAAAGAACACTACTCTTCCAAGATTATAAGGATTAAATAAAATAATGTAGACAGGAAGAAACAGTGCCTAGGATTCAATTACTTTTCCTAGGAATGACTTTTTTTCCTTGCTGATTTCTTCCCTGTGTTCTATGAATGGATGGTCCCAAAAAGGGTGAGGATGGCAGCAGCAATTTCTTAGATTAGTTGAATAGCCACACAATTAGTAGCCATCTGCAGATACTGCTTTTCAAAACCACCTGCAAAGTTTACTTCACAGTGAAAGAAAGCCTCACATCCTCTGGCATATAACTAAAGTGGTAGCAGAGGAGCTTAAATCCTTTTTTTTCCTGTTTGTTTTAAATGTATGCTTAGCCCCATCTAGATTGCCTCAATGGATAGAGTGTAGGCCTGCAGATCAAAGGGTCCCAGGTTCAATTCCTGTCAAAGGCACTTACTACGGTTGTAGGCTTCTCCTTGGCCTATGCTCTGGTCAGGGCTTCTGCAGGAGGCAACCAATCGATGTGTTTCTCTCACATGATGTTTTTCTCTGTCTTTCCCTCTCTCCTCCACTCTCTCTAAAAATCAATGGAAAAACATCCTTGGGTGAGGATTAAAAAAATAAAATCCTGCAAACAAAACATTTAAGATCTGTGCATTCAAAAAAATGTAATAGCTTAACTTGCTTCCTGTGCATAAAATATCTATGCTTTTTTTTTAATATTTAAAATAATATGGCTTTGTTGTCCAAGTTTTTCAATGAAATTGCCTTTCCAACTAGATGCTTTATAGTTTATGGATTTGTTTAGATTTGTGTCCCTGAAGCTTGCTTTTCTTACACTTGAGTACCAGGCCAAGGAATTTACATTTTTCACAAGGTTCCAAGGGAATACCAAATGAGCCCTCTATGAGAATGACTCAGTATTAGACCACTATATGCATAAGTTGTGTTTATTTTTTCTTCCATAAGCCTTTTACTGGCTGCTAGAATGGAATTCAAGTTCCAGTGAGTGAGAATTAGGGAAATGGCATTTGTAAATACCCAGGAAATTTCCTGATGGCCTTGGGTTTATATAGAATAAACCATATATAGTATTTTCTATTTTCAGGGCTAATTCTAAAAAAAATAATAAAACTGATTCATACTTTTCAAAGAATCATACTCCAATAATTGCAGAATAACTAGCTATGGTAAGATATTAGTTTTGATTTATATATTTCTGTATTCTTTTGTTTTTAAACATATTTTTATTGATTTCATAAAGGAAAGGAGAGGGAGATAGAGATAGAAACATCAGTAATGAGAGAGACTCACTGCCTCCTGCATGCTCCCCACTGGGGATCAAGCCTGCAACCCAGACATGTGTCCTTGACCAGAATCAAACCTGGTACCCTTCAGTCCACAGGCTAACACTACATCCACTGAGCAAAGTAAGTACTCTTACTTATTGAATGTAAGAAGTTCAAATGCTTCATGACTGTGTTCTATTTAAAAATTAAATCAATTTAGAATATGTACTAATTGTTCAAATAAAATATATAAAATATTTTCAGATAAAACATTTATTTGAAAAATATTTTTGTTACTTTTCCTTAAAAATACTTTCTGGATACTAAATCAGAGATTAGTAAGTTTAAATCTTTGGTTTTGGAGATAATTTTAGGTAATCTTTTTATCAATAAATACCAAACAAGGGAGAACTTTTATTTTTTATTATCACTTAGTGATTGAGATCATGAACTAGAACACACTAAATCAGGGAATAATTTGTCATTGTTGTTCACATCAACATAGCTAATGGGAAGTGAAATAGCTTCCAGAATAAAGATATACATTAGGGAGGAATGTTTTACATATTTGATTTGTATATTTGAAGTAGTTATTAAGGGTCATCAAATTTCAAAATATGTCACATTATATAGAGTGCCTAAGGAGAGACGATGATAAAAGTACAGTATGTAGTTTCATGAAAGGTAAGCTTTAGTCAACTAGGAGCAAGCAAAAGCTTTTGTTTCCTGGAATTTTCCTCACAATCTCAAGGGAGGTCAATAGAACATACTATACCTTCGAATAACTACTGTTTCCAAATGTATCCATTAAATGTGGCACTATATTTCCTAAAAACTAATGACTTGCAAACTAGAAGATAACCTGAGAAATTTATGCCAGCCTATAAAAAAACTATAGACAATATGAACATAAAGATATTTATGTATACATATAGACATGATTGTGCACTGGTGAGGTCCCTTGGTCTGGCCTACACCCTCTCTCAATATATATTACACTAGAGGCCTTGTGCACAAAATTCGTGCATAGGTAGAGTCCCTAGAACCTGCACGCTGCTGGCCAGGGCCTTCCTTCATTCTGCGCCACCCTCTGGTTGTCAGCATATATCATAGTGTGCAAACTCCCAGTCAGTTGAACTCCTGAGGGGACACTTTGCATATTAGGCTTTTATATATATAGATAGATGTACATAAGTGGTGCATAGAGACATGCCTCAATAATAATTAATTTATTTAATTTGAAGCTATTTTATTTTAAAAATAACTGATACAAACAATACATTTTTCTTTTATCATTATATTGGTTATTTACATCACTAAAAGAAGTTTTCTGACATGAAACCATCCACCATAAGTTGTAGCAAAAAGTATTTTAGTTTCCTTGTGAAAGAAAGGTGAGACAGGGGATACTTAGAATTTCCAAAGCTTGACAAAGGAATTCTGCCAGCGAAGTCTACTGCAGTCTCAGTATACTCCAAATATAGGGTAATTCTGCCATTTTCCTGTCAGGAGATGAAATGCCAACATCCTGTTACCTGCCACCTTGTTCTCCTGAACATTCCTGGACAAACTCAGAGTGAACACTTGCCCACATTTGAACAAGATCTTTACTTTGACTGCTGTTCCTGTGAAATGGCTTGTCTTTAAATTCATTTATTCTTCAATACCGATTCATTTCCATTTTTTGACTCACAGGGATAACCATATTTTTTAACATTCCTTTAGCCATTGAAACATCTACATTCCAAGCTATTCTGGTAGAGTGTTGGTAATGAATTCATCCAGGAAATAGTTTGTTTTAGCCACAAAGGGCTTTCAGCTGGATGACTACAGATGGAGATGATGGATTTGATTGTGTACACTCAGATATCTATACTCCCTAGAAGGACCAGAAAATTTGGATCTGATTATCTTCTAGTTCAATTGTCTCCAAACCTTCAGTAAAAATTTTGAAGACCTCCCCAAATAGGTGTCTGTGTGTATATCTGTGGGCCTGTGTGTGCATACAAATATATAGTATATTATATGTACATAAAATATGTTGTATTAAATATATACTAGAGGCCTGGTGCATGAAATTTGTACACTGGGTGGGGGGTGTCCCTCAGCCCAGCCTGCACCCCCTTCAACCTGGGACCTCTCGGTAGATGTGCGACTGCTGATTTAGGTCCGGACATCTCTCTTACAATCTGAGACTGCTGGCTCCTAACCGCTCGCCTGCCTGCCTGCCTGCCTGATTGCCCTAACTGCTTCTGCCAGCTAGCTTGATCACCCCGTAACCATTCCCCTGACAGCCTGATCAACACCTAACTGCTCCCTTGCCAGCCCAATTGCCCCCAACTGCCCTCCCCTGCTGACCTGATTGCCCACCACTGCCCTCTCCTGCTGGCCATTTTGTGGTGGCCATTTGTGACCACATGGGAGCAACCATCTTGTGCGAGGGTGTGTTGGTCAATTTGCATATTACCTCTTTATTATATGGGATTATACCATGGTATATCTCTATAATGTATTACTTACATTATAAAACAAGAAAGGAACAGAAAATAAGGTATTTAAGAGAACTCATTTAACAACTTTTTCAGTGAGTAATTATTGAGCATTTATTTTGTGCCAGGAACTAAGTGGTGAGGATTCAGCAGTGAACAGGACAAATTTTGATACTACATGGTACATATATTTTAGTGGGTAGATAAACAGTAAGCACATCTTATATAATAAAAGCCTAATATGTTAAGTATCTGGTCATCTGATTGGCTGTTCAACCAATCAAAGCATAATATGCTAATAGCATGCTAACGCTGCTCAACTGCTCACTATGATGTGTACTGACCATAAGAGTCAGACAGTATACCGGTCAACCTGTCGCTATGATGTACACTGACCACTGGGGAGCAGATGCTCCAATCAGTAAGGTAACTTGCTGCTGGGAGCATGCCTTGGAATCCTATGGTCCCTCTCCAGCTGGCCCATCTTCTGTGTCCCTCCCTGGCCCTAATTGTGCACTGGTGAGATCCCTTGATCTGGCCTACACCCTCTCTCAATCCAGGAACCCTTGAGGGATGTTGGATAGCCAGTTTCAGCCCAATTCTGCAGGCCATGTCGAGGGACCCCACTGGTGCATGAATTCCAGCTGAGAGCCCTTTGTGACTAAAACAAGCTATTTCCTGGCCTCTAGTAAGTATATAATATAGTGTCAGTGATCGAACCTCAATAAAGAGCGAATGAAGAAAATATTTGAAGTACAGGGAATAAAAAGTGCAATGTGCCTTGAGAAAATGGAAGTTGGATAAAGATAAACATAATTTATTTATTAATAGTAAATAAGACACTGTCAAAGAGAATGAGGACATACCTTCTTTTTGCATAGTCTTTTTAATATTTTGAATTTTTTGAGCTGTTTGTTCTATTTGGGGGATTTGTTGTTACTTTAACTCTAAAATGTAGCTCAACAGAGAACTTGTACTAGGGATAAGAGCAATGGCCTATGCAACCATTTTATCTACATATAAAAAATACTTTCTGTATTTTCTATCAAGACATAAAGCTGGTCTATTATTAAATATGGTTTCAAATCTTTAAAAAAAACAGTTGCAAATTTTGACTAAATAGGATTTTATGATAAAAGCATAGGGTTAGCTATTAAAATTTTATATTTGGTATTTTGTTATCCTTTATTAATAGAGAAAGACCTAGAAGGCAAAGATCAAGTCTTTTGAAGTATCTGTATGTCACAGTGAAAATACAGACCCAGAAACAAACAGGATCTTAAATTCATTAATAATGACCTCTTAAACTTTAAGCAAATTTCAGTTCATTTAGAATACAAATCTCATCTTTGGTAATCAAAATTCCATTAATGTAATAAGCCTCTCTTCTGAAAAAGCTCTGTGAATTCAGAAAGAAATCTGAATTGCTTACTGCTTATTTGACCTGTTAAGGTATCAGACGATCAAACAAAATAAAAGCAACCCACATTTCTAAGACAGCAATCAAGAATTGTAGTAACATACTAGTTTACATTATCTATGATTTGGGTATGTCACTGCAGAAAGAGAAAGTCTGAACTTCATAAAACATACTCATAAATAGAAGGGACCAGATTGATCACTATATGATGTGTTTACTGTAAAGTTTCAATGGCAAAGACTGAATCTATTTGTACCAGAACAGTTTTCCAAATAGTGTATGTTGAGGCATGGTGGTAGAAATGGAGTGAAGACTATAGTTACCATATATATTGTCACTAACAGCTTTTATCAGTTCTGCAGTGAGGTAATATGCACTCCTTTCTGGAAATATGGCTCATGAGTCTATATCTGTTTTAAAAATAATTCATTGAAGTAAAATTAACATAACATAAAATTAACCAATTTAGAGTAAACAATCACTTCATTGACATTTAGCATGTTTATAATGCTGTGCAAACACTAATTCTATCTAGTTATAAAATAGTTTCATCTCTCCAAAGCAACACCCTTCATATTAATCAAAATTTCCCTATTTTCCTTCCCCCTAGACCCTGGGAACCATCAGTCTAAGTTCTGTCTCTGTGGATTTGCCTATTGTGGGTATTTTGTATAAATGGAATCATATAGTATTCAGTCTTCTGTGTCTAGACTTCCTTCTCTTAGCATGTTTTCAAAGTTCATTTATGCTGTAACATGTAATAGTATTTCATTCTTTTTATGACTGAGTAATGTTTCATTGTATACATATTAGCATAAGTTGTGATAGATAGATAGATACTAGTATCAGATGACTATATATATATATGTGTGTGTGTATATATATATATATATATATACTGAGTGGCCAGATTATTATGATCTCTGAACACATAATAATCTGGCCACTCCGTGTGTATATGTATTAGAGGCCCAGTGCATGAATTCATTCATGGATGGGGTTGAGCCAGCCTGGCCAGGGGGAGGGGACATGGGCAGTTGACCAGCTTGCCTGCTGGTTGAACTCCTGGTTAAGGGGACAATTTGGATATTAGCCTTTTATTATATAGCATATATACTGAATGGCCAGATTATTATACGTTCAGAGATCATCATAATCTGGCCACTGTGTGTGTGTGTATAAATATATATATATATATATATATATATAT
>JAAGEH010000012.1:76314653-76390779 GCA_011751065.1 Lasiurus cinereus | reverse complement strand
ATCATGTATTTGAGTACCTGTTTTCACTCTTTTATTGTGGGGTCATATAGTAATTTATATGTTTCAATTTTAGAGGAACTTCCAAACTGTTTTGCACAGCAACTGAACCATTTTATATTCCTGTCAGTAATGTATAAGATTCTCCATTTTTCTTTGGCTTTCAACTTTGATTGCAAAGTGTTCCAATGTGCATCTCTTTGCATTTATCCTATTTGGAATTCTTAGAGGTTCTTGGATTCATACAGTTATTTAATGTCAACAAATTCAGGAAATGTTTTTTTTTTCTTTCATTTGTTCCTCTCTTTTCTACCTCAGAAACTCCCATCATTTATACATTGGTTAATTTGATAGTTTCCATAAATTCCTTAGTATTTTCTCCACTTTTCTTCATTTTTTTCTCTTTTATTCTTCATGCTGGATACTTTCAATTGTTTGATTTTTAGATTTACTGATATTTATTCTGTCTAATCTGCATTGAAGCTATCTAATATTTTGTTTATTTCAGTTATTGTACTTTTCAGCTCCACAATTTCTATTGCATTACTATATTAGTTAACTGGGAGGCCAGAAACAAATACCATAGACTGGGTGGCTTAAGTTTACTGGCAGTTTTGGAGGCTGTAAATCCAATACCAAAGTGCAAAATGGCTCCTTTGGTTTATAGTTGGTTCCTTCTCTCTGAGGCTAATAAGATCTCTTCTTTATTTATCCGGGGAGAGAAAAAAAGATAATGCTCTATGGTTTCTCTTATTATAAGGCTACTAATCCCACCAAGAGGCCAGAATCACTAAGGTAAACTTGGAACTGGCTACCACGCCAACTATGTTCAACAAGTTCAACAATTTTACCTCTCCCTAATCCTCTCTGTCCATCGTTTGTTATAACCTTAATCCAGGCCTTACTTAAGTGAAAGTATTATATGTTTTAGTTAAAGCACCTAGCACAGAAGCTGATGGCATTGGTGATTATTTATTCCATTGCTTGTCATATGATTTAAGCCTGACCTCAAAAGGCTTTGTCTGGGTGGAATATTGGTGTTAATGATGATAGTTGGGAGTGGAGACAGGTTTGCTCAAATCAGCAGTGTCAGATTTATATTACACTAAATAAGGTTACAGCTGAGAAAGAGTCTGCACTCCTGATCTTCTCCTCTTTCACTGAAGTGCATCTGCTCAGTGGGCAATACAGTCATTACAGATTGGAAGCCTCCTGGGTTATGTTCAAGGAAGTCAGGACTGTGGACCCACTGCCTTCATAAGCCAGGAGAGATGCCTCATCATCACTCAAGTGTTTAATTGCTACCACTGTTAGGAGTCCTTTCTCTGTCTCTGTGTTCTGTTTCTACCGTAAGCAGGAACATAGACACTCTGAAATGACCCCTTTGCCTCTTTACATTTGTTTCCTTTAATTGAAATATTCTCCCGCTTGTCCAAATTATACCAATTGTTAAAAGAGTGCTCAAATTCCACATTTCTGTGATGCCTTTCTTGTTTCTTCCTGCTGTGAAAAGAACCTCATTATTTCAAGACCTTCCATGGCATTTCATCAGTAATGCTCTTGCGGGACATATTACTCTCAGCCTTCAATCAGAGCTAGTTGTGTATATTTCTTGTATTCTCTATTATATTGAGAGTCCCTTAAGAGGAAGATTTTTGTCTAATATATATTTCCAAAACACCTGAAGTATTATGCATGCAGCAGATACTCAATAGGTAATTTTGGAATAAATTAAAATGTTAACCAATGAATATTTGTAAGGGTGCAATCCTTACATATAGATCTTTGTATTTACATTGTACAGGGATATAAAACGATGCACATGCATCATAAAACATTTATAGAAAATGTTAAATTAATTAAGCAAGTATAAAGCTTTGTTATAACCAACTGTTGATGCAAAGGGTTGCAATACTCATTTGAACACAAGCATTCTTAGTTGCTTAGAAAAACTAGAGGCATAGTTTCTGATCGTGAAACATTCCAATTTGACACAGAAGTTCATATTCTCATACTTTTCATAGACAAGTGGTACAAAAGACAGATTATAAATTACTATTATTATTATTATTATTATTATTATTATTATTAATGTTTGCCCTTTAGTTTGAGCTGACTATTCGTAATGTGCCTAAAGGTGACAATTTAGAGAATAAAATCTCTTAAGATTCTTCAGTTTGCATCAAAATAAAGACATGCAACTTTGTTTGAACAGATTTTATCTTAGAATAGTTTGCTTTCAAGTAATAAAGGCATTTAAACTATAGGTTACTTTCTGTTTGTACATCATGTGATTATATTTTGGAAGTTAATCAATTAACAAGTCTTTGCATTTATCAATCAGCAATTTCTTTATGGTTAAACCTGAGACACTCTTGGATGTTTGATGGAACCTCAATTATCACAATGTTGACACAAAGATTAAAAAAAAAATACATAAAGCTTACTACCCCTCATGCAGTTCACTATTTAAGTAAGAGAGATGCGGCATTTATCCTACTAACTCATAGCCTAATTGAAGTTTTTAAAGACAGTAAAATTGAGACTTGAAATTTTACAGTAGTGAGGGATCGTTTTCATCAAATAAAAGCATTTGATCTTTACATGGTAAAGAGGGAAATGGAACTGTTGGAAATTGTAAGCGGGAGTACTTCAAAGTTCAGAGGAACAAAGTGCAGTATTGATCATGTAACAAGGCAGTCTGTCTGGAGAATACAAAAAGTATAGACTGATAAACTGGTTTAGGTACTATAGAAGACAGAAGAGAAAGAATTGAGAAAATGGCATCTTTGTTGGCCTTTACAAAGAAACTGCTGGCCTTCGGAATCAGTAGTTGCAAGTCATTATTGATCAAGTGGAGAGGAAATGAAAGTAGGGAGTAGAAAAAAAAAGGGAAGAGATGACTGCTTGTTGCAAAGATGCAAAATTGAAGGTAGGATTTTTAGAACAAGGAATATTATGTAGGCAGAGTTGAGTGGGTGGGGATGGAAAAATTAAAGACGAAGAGATAATGAGATAATTGATGGTGCGAGGTATGAGAAGAAGAGTTTTCAAGAGCATCTCTGGATGATTTTATTAGAAAGAATGGAAGAAAGGGAAAGATATTTCCTCCTGATCTGGGGGAAATAAAGAATAGATGAGTGTTTTGAGGAAAATTCAGAGAGCTCAAATTATGATGGCCTTTATCTTAGTCCAGTCAGAGTTCAATGTAGAAATTGTGGGGGTTAAGAGAGGGCAGATGATTTGAAAAAAAAAAAAAAATACAGCAACAACAACAAAATGTCCTGCAAAAAACAAATAGGCAGAAGGACAGTTGAGAACAACTGACATTCATTTATCTTGAATTTAATCAGTGTTATTATCTGACTTTCTCCAGTAACCTTGCTGCAATGTGGAAAGGGATATTTTTATAACACAGAAAGTTTAGCAGAAGATTTAAGCACATAACAAATTTCAGTGTATTCTGGAAAACTTTATTTAAACTGTTTAAAGGCTAATAGTTTTGTTTGTTTCTTTGTTTGTTTGTTTTAGATAACTCTGCTTAATAGCCAGTCACTTGTAGGTAAATACAATTAGGTAAAAGTACTATTATTACCAAAACTCCCTCCTTCCCACCCCTCTAAAAAAAAAAAAAAAAAAAGGAAACCCAAGCAACTCAAATTTTGTAATTAGTTGGTAAGTGGTTTTATTTCACATAAACTATTAGCATCCAAATTTAGCTAATGTGTTCAGACTATCTGGCATTCTTCTCTTGCTCCAGGATCTTAGATTATGAGAAACATGGTTGACTCACTCACTCACTCACTTTTCATTAATTCACTTGTTCATCATATTGGTGGTTCTATTGAGTGTTAAGAAATATTATAGAAGTACCAGAAATAAAGAGGAGGGAAAAACCCCACAATCGTTAATTCCAGGGAACTTATTGTCTGTTGTTTCATTCTATCTACCTATCTACCTACCTGCATGAACAAATATCAAATAAAATTCACTTATTAGAGCGATTCTTAAACTTTTGAAAAACCTGCTTTGTTTGACAAAGATTAAAATTGAGTCCATATTGATTTCGAGAATGATTGGTATCAAAATGCATAAAACAATCTAGCTAGAACCAACTCTTCCCTCTACTAAATATCCTCAGAACAAAAACAAAAAAAAAATGTGCCGAATGGTGAGTTGATCATTAATGTGACCTATGATTAACTCGGTAACCCATATTTTGTGACACATTTTTAAACATCTTGCAACAACTATGTTCTTACCCATAAATCATGGTGTAAAATTGAAACATGTTGGCTGTTTTTGATAATTCCCCTTTCCCTCAATTATTAAATCAGCACTGTCAAAGACATAGGGAGAGAATAATAATATGCAGTAAAAGCTTTACACTGTAAGTGGGACAAACTACATTTAAAAGAAAAGTCCACCTGGGAAGGTTCCATGATGCTGATGTGGGTCAGAATATGTAAAACAACTTATAGTGCCCATGACATCATTTTCATTTGTTAAACTCTCACTATTTTATTTTAAAGTAATTTTAGTTTGATGCTACTTAAGAATTTTATAAACTTTCTCACTGATGCTTTGTGATATAGCAGGTAAGCAGAATGAATGCTAGGAATTGGTTGGTAATGTGGAGCGGGAAGGTGGCAGAGTAGAAGCTGGGGCTATGGAGGAGAGAGCCAGAAATAGCAAACATATTTACATCTTTTAGTGACTGGCTTTAAAAGCCAATTTTTATAGTAGGATGAGTGATTTCAAGTAGCCTTTTTCCAGTACAATGCTAATGAGAGAGCCTGACAGCCAAGAACTAAATTTAGATACTGATAATGGCTCTTCCTGACTGAAGGTAACTTAAAACAGCTAAGTTTTGACCTAGAGGAGGAATAGACAGCTTCCTTCTGGGTAGTTGAGTTTTTAGAGGAATATGTCTAGAGTAGAAATGAATATGTCATGATTCCTTTTCTGAGAGAAAAAAAATGAGGCAAAGTTAAGAATAGTACCTATTATCTAACTTTTAAAGTTGTATGGAGTTTGCTAATCGGACCCCCAACAGGTAATATATTCTGCAGCAATACATACGTAGTTGTTAATGTGCCTATCTCTTTAGGATAAAGAGATATAAAATTTGGAGATTGGAGAGAGAGAAAATGTCTTACTTGGGAGATGGGAGAGATACAAAATTTAAATTTAAACACTTCATTGAAACATAACTTCTGAGATACGACTTTCGTATCCCTATTACAGAAATGTTTTCAAAAATACATACTTTTGAAATTTTAATTTTTAAAATACCCATCTCTTTAAGAAAACTGTGGCAATCAGAAATTAGTAGAATGATGCTTGGAGAGGGTTTGTTGGCACTAGTCATTTCAAAGCCAAAAAAAAAAAAAAGTGTGTTTTTTTTCACAACTTTTGAAACTATGCATATTTATACATATGATCCCACCAATCCATCAAAAACGCGGGTTCATCAGGAAAGCAACATTTTTGAATTGTCTCCCTTTATATCTAAACATCACTAAGTACTGTTATGCCATTCTTTGCAACATTTCTCAAATTCTTCCCTTCTCTCTCATTTTTTTTCCTTACAGCCAGATAAGGTCTTTATCAGTTCTACTTGTTCCACTACCATAGTCTTCTAATTGATCTCCCTGCCAGTGTTCTCTTACATGCCCAGAGCAACTCCACATGCCAGTATCCATCTTTTTGAAAGCTTTACTTGCTTTCCATAACCAAGAGAATGGGTAGAACATAATTTGAGCTAGAAGTAATGCTTTCTGCAAATGTTGCTGTAAACCTAGTTTGTTCTGTTTTGCCACACTGTATGCTTCCATTGTATTGGTATTACCAACTCATTTGCAATACACTGGTTGCTAGAAGTTCCACAGGAAAAAAAAATAGCTCTGTTGTTACCTAAGTGTGTGAAATGTAGCTTATCTTTACTCATTTGCATAATCACCAGGTGCAGAATCAAGGGTAGATACAGGCTGTGTGGGCATCTATGTAAAAATGCAAATTCACCAGTATAAAATTTTGTATAAAAGTAGGAAAAAAATAAGTAAAACAGAGCACTCAACCTCTGACAATTCGGGTCCTTTTTACCTTTTTTAATAACATAGACTCCTTGGGAAACTATTAGCATAGTAATTCCTCTCCCTAGCAAAATGCAGGCCTCTACACCCATACAAATTTGCAGTTGAGGATCTTAATTCTGCACTCCACTACACCCCTCTGATCCTGGGAGGCTACGTGGATGCCTGCTCAGCGTTTTGCTTTGGGAAGTTCCCAGTTTTCTGGCAGGGAGGCAAACCCTGTACTGTACTATGTATCCCAGCTAAAACAAGTTTATTTCCACAGAAAATCTGTTTGCATTTTTCATAATTTTTGGTTCTTTATAGTATTTTTCTTTCCTCTGTACCCCAAAAGATAGAAAATATGATGTCCCAACTCAATATTTGAAACTCTCCTCTGTAACCAAGTTAAATTTTGATCCTACTGGTATTACATAGTCACTTCAGTTAAATTTTACATAATTTTTCATTATATGTTAAGTTTCAAAACTTTATATTTGTATAGTGTGGAATAAATCTTTCCTAGATTTATTTGCCTTGATTTATCTGCCCTAGATAGACAGAGAAATGTGTCAGTGGCTTTTTTTTTTGTCTTGTCTACTGAGTAAAAATATGGAGACACTGGACAGCATTCCATGTAATTTTAATTTTGTGTGGTGCTGTATAAATGATTTACTGATCCAAATTTCACAGTAAATTTAATAACTTGAGCTGCATAAATAAAAATACATTTTAAATCTATTGGGAAAAAAAGATATTATATTTACTTCCAAAGTTATTTACACTCAATCTTTTCAGGATATCAGTGTTAGCAGGTACTGCTGTTCAATTGGTTAGAATTTTGTTTGGCTGCAAGTTACAAAGACCTCTACCATAGTGCATTGAGAAAAATAGGAATTTATGGCTCTCAGTTCAATAAAGTTGGCACAGTAATTAGGATCTTTTGCTATCAGAGACCATAGCTTCCCCACATGTGGATTTCCATGATAAGCGTGTTCCCTGATGGCTTTAGAGAAGGTACAGCTGTTATATCCACCTGCAAAGCATCTGAAAGGAGATAAAGTCAAAGAAGGTACACCCTATTCCTATGAGGACATTTCCATTTTCCTATCTACATCTCATTAGGAATACCTTAAATCTGTAGTATGTCAAGCTTCAAGAAATTACAGGGAATATGATCTTTGAGCTGGAAGAAATGTACCCAGTTAAAATTTGATTTATCATGTATATGAGTATAGTGATTATTTAATGTCTGTCTTAAAGTTAATTTCATTATAGATGTTTTAGAAATATTTTATGACTGAAGAAAAGAGGTGCAGCTGAAGCAATGAAATATGTACTGAGATACTCATAATCTATGTCTGTGTCTGACAAATTCATAAATATTTTTCAAAAGAAAGACTGCTTAGCCAATAAATGGTTTGGTAAAATCAAAGGGATGCAATATGGCCAGAAGCTTACCAAGTGGCACTGCATAAAATATTTCAAATCAATATTGAGTCCATCATAATTAAATTTAATTGTAAGTTAAATTTATTATGTATTTATATATGCTTTTATCAGTGAGAAAGTATATGGCATGAGCATAATGATATCATGCCATGTTTTCTCAGTAAGGGTAAAATCATTATGTATTTCCCATTTACAAGAAAAACAATTTTTAGAAAAGGCGCATGTTTTACACACTGAGGCTACGAAATCCTAAAGTGAAGCTTTTATTCAGAATGCACAAGTACAAATTATTAACACTACACTCAGTTAAGAAAACGTCTGGTGCCTAATAGATAACAAAGTTAAATTAACACCGGCCAAATACGTAAGCACTTTCTGTTCCATGGTACAATATATTGAAAATTGGTCAAAACTTTGGATATAATTTGTTTAGAAGAATTAAGAGATGGCTATACTTTTAAAAGCCTGGTAAGACAGAAATTTCCATTTTGTTAGCTACCAAATCAATTAGTGAAAAGAAGAAATAAAAGCCCCTCTAAGATGTCACAACCTTACCAAGCCAAGACTGTCTTTGTGGCTCAATTATTTTCAGATAGTTCAGACCATTTGGGTAGTTGTTTTAAGTGGTACTGTTGAGCGTTTGCAGAGTGAGCTCGCTGAAGGACTGCCATCTGAAGGAACTGTGATAGGCCAGAATATCTCTGTGTTGTGCTGTGTTGTGTTGTAAAAGCTTCAGACTAGTTTCTGGCTATGGTATAAGTATTGTTGGCAGAGATTGCTGCTGCTTTCATTTTGCCACATTTGTTTCAGGGGATGCTGAATGTCCTTTTCAATACAGTATTCCATTTCTGATGATTGCATATCAAGTAGTTCTGTAAAATGCAGAAATTCAGTATTTCTCTGTCATTGTACTGATATATTTTCAACCCACTTTGTGTGCAGACACAACATTTCTTCTCACAATGTAAACACAGCTCCTTCGATGTTCTGTGTAGTGTCTGATATATAATATTTCTCTCATCTATCTACCTCTCTGTTACATATGTTATGGGTGATTTTATTAAAAATGGTAATTCAATCATCATGAACAACAATAAGGAAAAAAACACCTTCTAAGAATCTCTTCTGGTGTAAGTTCTTGTGATGATCCGATTCTTGGCATGGTTTCTGATAATGATTGACCATCATTTAAGGGAAGTTAATTTTGAGAATAATATTAATAAAATAATTATAACATAGACAGTGAAAACAATCCAACACTTACTGAGATAACATGGCATGATATCATGAACTTTACATGCTATGTTAAAGCATGCTCATGCCATATACTTTCTCACTGATAAAAGCATATATAGGATAGATGTATACACACACACACACACACACACACACACACATTCTTATATCTATATTGTAGCTAGAATCAGTGTGTATTACTTAGTTATTTTATGTCAGTGTTAATATTCATCTCTGATATGATAACAGTTTTTACTGGCTATAACAGGATTTCCATAGTTTAGGAACTCACAACTTTAGCTTTTCTTAGTTTTAATAGTAACATAAACATGTTGGCATTTCAAAGCAACCTGTAAAATTTATAGCACTTGTCCCCTTGCTTGAAAGTTTTCTCAAAGGCTTTTAATCGTTTTGCTAGTCTATTAAATGGGTAAAACTCTTAAAGGACTAAAAATCTACTCTAATACTGATTTATAGCTTCCTGATGAGCCTTCAACATCACTGCATGAGCTATATTGTACAAGACAAGAATTATAAACAAACTAATTTCCTTACAGTTGTAAAAACGTGTACAGAATTGTGTAGGGCAAGCATGTCAAACTCATGGCTGACGGGCTGCATGCCTTGCTGTAAGTTTGGTATGCTTGGAGGGAATCTTCAAATGTGACTGAACAAATATCCATCCAAAACACTGACAATGAATTTCTTTTGGGGGGAATTTCTGGGCTCTGCTTAATGGTCAGCAAACACGTTATTTTTATGAGAGTTTATTTGGATACATATATATTATATGTGTGTGTGTATATGCATGTTATATTATTATGTTGACATTTGTGGTGCAACTTTGATTGACGTGCTGTTACCTCCTTAAGGCACTATATATAAAAATTAGAAAAGGACACTCAATTTTTATGTTTCAAAACATGACTCTTAAGAACTGTGGAATGATTTGCTACACAGGAATCGGCTTACAGAAATAAAAAATTAAATCAAACTTACACATAGACACATTTAAAATGCTATAGGCATCCTTTCCAAAAATCAATCTTACTATCTAACCCCTTGACCCCAGCCTTTTCCAGGTGTTTCTGGCTTTAGTAAATAATATAGATTTCTCTAATCAATTACTCAGTCGATTTATCTAATCAATTACTCAGTCCATTTCTTTACTTCCCAAATAAAGTCTGAGTCTATCTATTTTCTCCATCCATATTGACACCAATTTGCTTGGTACTTGTATTTTTTTTTCATTATTGCTGTAGCTTCTCAAGTATTCTCTTCCCACTCACTATTTCCCCATTTCTAATTCAATCTGCACTCTACAGCCAGAGTGATAATAGAAAAACTCTCATCTAATCATATTACTCTTCTCCTTAAAACAGATTACCCTTGGAAAAAAAGTAAAAAACAAAGCAAGAAGAATACTTATTATGACTTCAATGTCCCCAGAAATCTGGCTTCTTGCTTATTCTTGAGACTCCCGTTGAGATACCCTTTCTTGCTCTCTATGCTTTAACCAGACTGATCTTTTTTTAGTGTCTCCAACTAGTCGTGCTTTCCTGGCCCAGGGCCTTTGAATGTGCTACTTCTTTTTCCTCAAAAACCATCCCTCTGACTCCCACTTCTCATTCACCTAACCTGTCTTCTGGGTCTTAGTTTAAACATGACTTCTTTCAGAAGATTGTCTGATTCACCAATCTATATTAGTAAACCCTTCCCTCCCATTTTTATTGAATTTTAAATGAGAAAATTGTAAGTTCACATGAAGTGGTAGAAGTAATTCTACAGAGAGATTCCAAGTACCTTTGACCCATAGTGGTATTATCTTGCAACACTGTAGTCCAATATCATAACCAGGATATTAATAATAACACAACCAAGCAATCACTCCTACTTATGTTACTCCGGGTTTACTTGTATTTATCTGTGGGAGCATGGGTGTGTTTATTTGTATATAATTTGATTAGTTGTGAGTTTGAGTATACACAACCATAGACAAAATAGAATTTGATCACTACAAAAAAATCCCTCATAAGACTTTTTATAGCCATTCCCACCTCCCTCCTACCCCTCCTAAATCCCTGGCAACCACTCATCTGTAGTTTCCCCTTTTCTTCCCTCATTTATTAACTTGTGCTTCTGTCATCACTTTGCATGGCTGTATCTTAATTGATGACTTTTATTTGGTATCTAAGCTACAAGCTCAGCTAGACAAAATCTATGTTGACATTTATTTTCAGCTTCTGTCACGTTGCTTGGCACAAAATAAGGGATCAATAAGTATTTATTGACTAACTAATGGATCCTAATAGGAAATGCAATAAAATATGGTGGAAGGAGCCTTGGCTGGAAAACAAGTGATTTCGGGGAAACCTCAATTCTAGGACTGGCCCAGCAGTGAAATACTTGCCTCAGGGACCTCAGTTAAGCCTTGTGTAAAATGAGGCAGAGCAAGGCGTGCAGCAGCACTCGCACTGTAAACATCATGTGCAGGACAAGGATTTGGTTTGGCTGTGGGTCACTCACTACCAGCTGGGTTGTGCTGTATACCCCATGTCAGAAACGAAGGAGTTCGGTGCTGTGGCCATGCATTGTTCAGGTCCACGCTGTTCAATTTAGCCAGAGTGCTAGAATCTAACTCAATGGGAAAAAAACAAAACAAAGTGCTATCATTGAACAATAGAAGAGCATTTTGTTAATGACTCACATAACTGATTTTGAACATAATCATGTTTCATGATCTTTTATCTTTTTTTTTTTTAAGAATAGTTAGAAATTACATTCTGATGTGCTGTGACTTTGGTCACTGTTTGTGATGTGTTTTTCCCATCACACTATACTTCTGAATTCATAGTTTAAAAATAGATTATTAAATCACAGGTATCGAGTTTTCCTGCAGATGAAGGCCAAACACACGGTGGGAAACTTAGAGCAATCGGAGTAATAAGCTGAGTAAGAAGAAATCAGTGCCAACAAAGAAAACAGATGTTTGTACATGGTGTGAAATCTTGTTAATCAGCAATAGAGGTGGCCATATATTTGCCAGAATCTGTGTACCCAAAGCACTATGTTAACTGACAGTGAACAACCTTGTATCCTTCTTCACAAGGATAATCTATTTAATTTTAGGGGAATAAATAATAGTGACAGTTTTTCAGTTAAATTTAAAAAAACACAAAACATGCCTGAATTTCTTATACCCATGACAAAGTCACCCTGGGACTAACCAGGTGGCTGGAAATCTGTCAGTGTGATAGGAAAGAGTACCTTGAATGGAAAATGGAAAATTTATACCACAATTTAGCTTGTGTAGAGAATTTATAGGTTACCTTGCATGGGTCACTGAAACTTTATATTTGCTGGACTTGTTTTGCAAGGCCATTTAACCTTTTCGTGTCTCACTTGCTGGAAATAGATTATAACACTTGGCATTCCTTCCAGAAAGAGGATAAATGAAAGAGATCCTGAGATAATGATCTCTCAACACCTTAGAGAAAACCCAAATATTTGCTTCTATATTTTTATAATTCCTGACACTAACGCTACACTGCTGATTTCTTTATTAAGAAATACTTCAGAAATAGTCATATTAGTTAGTCTATGCTGATAACATTTTCTTGTGAAAAATGACAAGGTTCCCAAGATATTAATTACATGGAAAAATAATCATATTCATAAACCAAAGTAATTGTGATAATTTCTCTAAATGTTTCATTCTAGAAAACGTAACTACCCTGGCATTCCTTAAAATCAATGTTTTAAAATGTTTTTGACATTTGGAAGTTGAATTAATGTTCTAAAACACTCAATGAACTAAGGAGAATCAAGTCATATGTTATCTGTGTATAGAATAAAACCTAAGTGACCATCTGACCATTTGACCATTTGATCAGTAGCTATGACATGCACTCACCACCAGGAGGCAGATGCTCAACTCACAGGCATGGAAACATGGAACAGACTGATAAATCTCAGAGGGAAGGGGAAGAGGGTAGGGTGGGAAGAGATTAACCAAAGATCTTATGTGCATATGAGAGGCCTGGTACACAGATTTGTGTACCAGTGGGGTCCATCGGTCTGGCCCCTTGGGAATTGGGATGAAACTAGTAGTCTGACATCCCCTAAGGGGTCCCAGATTGTGGGACGGCACAGGCAAGGCCAAGGGACCCCACTGGTGTATGAATCTGTGCACCAGGCCTCTAGTATTAATAATAACCAAATTTAGTATTGTGTCTAGAGGGACAATAATATAGAAATAGATACAACAAATCAATAAGGAAGAAACAATCAACTCAGTAGAAAGTTTGGAAAAGTATAGGCAGTTCATGGAAAAAATAATTGGTCAAAAACATAAGATATTTCATCTTACTATAATCAGAAGAAGTATATTTTAGCCAGAATAAAACACTTCCTTAAATCAAGCAATTGTAAAAATAAAAAAGTGGATGACATCTAGCTCTTCTTACAAGGCATATTTGACAGCACTTCTCAAAAGGTAAAATGCCTTCTCACCAGCTAGGTAATCATTAAGAAATTCTTGTAAAAGTACTTCTTTTTAAAAAATATATATTTTATTGATTTTTCAATAGAGAGGAAGGGATAGGGATAGAGAGTTAGAAATTTCGATGAAAGAGAAACATCAATCAGCTGCCTTCTGCACACCTCCCATTGGGGATGTGCCCACAACCTAGGTATATGCCCTTGACTGGAATTGAACCTGGGTCCCTTCAGTCTATAGGCTGATGCTGTATCCACTGAGCTAAACCAGTTAGGGCTAAAAGTACTTCTTGTACATAAAAATATATGTGCAAGCCTATTTTGTGTTTGAAGAAGTGTAAGATTAGAAAGTACTCAAGTGCCCGGATGTGGGAGCCCCTTTCCACATCCTGCGTGGTTCAGGGTTCCCGGTTCAGGGTTCGGGTTCTGAAGGAGGCTGCATGCAAATGAAATGAGAGACTCGAAAACATTAATTTGGCGATATTGGGGGGCCAGGTGGGAGCCTTCCTCTAGTGGAAAGGACTGCCACTTGCTCTGGCCTTTTTCTCCCTTTTATTAAGGCTTTGGGACATACCCCTAGCCTTTAGGCAGGAAATAACAAAACAGAAATTAACATGAAACAAACAGGTAGAGGTTGCTTCAGTCAATAATGTTTCAACTAAACAGTAAGTGATTAGTTCTGACCTTTCAGAGCAGTTAAGGTTGACCAGCCTTCTGGCCTCCTGTTTACATCCATTTGGTAAGAACAATGTTTGGTTTCCGACACCCAGAGATCAGGATATGGTTAATTAAAGTTAAAAGCACATATACAGCCATTAAAATGAACTTTGTATAATCACATTAATATGTAAGACAGCATTAATGAAAAAATCAAATTGAATAATAAAATAGTAACATATAATGTTATTCTATTTACTAGAGGCCTGATGCACAAAATTCATGCAAGAGTAGGCCTTTGCAGTCACAGCAGTTGCCTGGATCCCTCCCTTGCAACCATAGCTGCAGCCCTGGCTTCATCCTAAAGAATGGCTAGTCTACTTAGCTTATTATGCTTTTATTATTATAGATATATTTAAAATGATAATCGCAAAATGTTTTAGCAGCCACACAGATACATACAAATATAAATGCATAGAAAATCAATGAGAAAAATAAACATCAAATCAGTCACACTTGTTTCTTTTAGAGCAGGATGTGGGAATTGATGTTGGGTTGGGATAGAGTTTGCTCTAAAGGACATTTTTATTTCTTTAAAAAATATATATATATATACTTCCATATTTCTAAAAATATTTTAAACTGAAGGTGGCATCATGTACTATCTTTGTAATTAACAAATAAAGGTACATTAGTCCAATGGATGATGAAATATATAAAGCTTTCAATAGCAGTACAGGTAATGATGATCAAGAGGAAAATAATCAAGTATTTCCCCCTCTCTCAACCTAGTAAATTGCCTCCCTTGTGCAAGAGAAGCCCTTAGAGGTATCTAAATTGGCCAACTCATTTAAAAACAAAATTCAATGATTATTTCAATTTCGTCAAATAACCATATGCTTTTCTTAATGGGCTTCTAAAAGAAACCCATTAAATGAATTCAGTCTTTAAAATGAGATGAGAAACAAGTTATTTGTGTATATAAACTAATGATTACAAACCAATTTTTGGCAACAGTTGATTGAAAACTTAATATTAATTACCACAACTGAAAAAAAATGTCCTTTAAGCATTATAGAAAATAAAGATTATAACATAAAAACAACAGCATGTTACTTACATTTTGGAGTTTAAATATCTTGAATATCAAATCAATTTTGTTTTTGAATCTGTCAAAAGTACTCTTTATGCCGAAGCCGGTTTTGCTCAGTGGATTGAGTGTCAGCTTGTGGACTGGGGTGTCTCAGGTTCGATTCTGGTCAAGGGCATGTATCTTGGTTGTGGGGCACGTCCCCAGTGGGGAGTGAGCAGGAGGCGGTTCATCGATGTCTCTCTCTCATTGATGTTTCTGACTCTCTATCCCTCTTCATTCCTCTCTGTGAAAAATCAATAAAAATATATGTTTTTTAAAAAGTACTATTTACATTAATCAACTTAAAATCTAAACACCATTTTCTAAGGAATGGTCAACCACATCCCTAACTCAGCCAAAGGATTTTGTGTCAGCTATTGCTGTGAGTTGGCTGTGAATAACAATGAGGTATAAAAGGAAGTTATAGGCCCTGACCATAACTAACCATTAGTTCCAATACACATAAAGGCCTAGAATAATTTTCACAATAGGGAGATATAATAAAATATATTCTATGGACCATTAACAAATAAATGGATTACAGCAGCCATGAAAAGATTTGGTAGTCTGCATACTCAGGAACTACATTGAAATCAAGGTGAATTTGTAATAATCAAGCAAAGAGTAACAGATACATATGTGAGTTCATTGATACATATGTGTGGGTGTCTGTGTGTGTGTGTGTGTGTGTGTGTGTGTGTGTAAATAAGTATACCGTTGACTCTTGAAAACAGGTTTGAACTACTCAGATTTTTTTTCAGTAAATAAATTTGGCCCTCCATATTCAAGAGTTTCCCAGATTCAACAGAACACATTTGATCTGTGATGGGAATCTGAGGGCTAACTTTATGCGTTGTTTTACACCAAGCATGTCAAACTCGCAACCCATGGGCAGCATGCTGTCCACAATGAATATTTTTATGGCCCAGCCAATATAATGGTAAGTAAGAAACATTTTTAAAATTTTTGTGACTTAATTTTTACAGTATCCTGTTATACATAATTATTAATAACATTCACTAATGACTGATTACTATAATTGTGTTGCATTCATTTCCCTTATATGTCTTACACATCGGTGCACCATTTCTTTCCACTAATTCTAGCACTGCATATTTCAGCAGGCAATTGCCTCTTGCCATATCATTTTTCTTGTACTGACTTATTTGGTGTGTGCCAAAGGAAATATTTCACTTTTGGAGAACAATAAAAATAGGTTTATTTGCATTATGCATATTAATTTGTGCAGTTATTCACTGTCTGGTAAGTGAATGTTCAAGAAAAAATATTATTTTTATTAAAAGGTCCTATTATTTTATGTTTTAACACCTAGGGGCCTGGTGCATCAATTTGTGCAGAGATGGGGTCCTTCAGCCTGGCCTGTGCCCTCATGAAATCTGGGACCCTGGGGGGTGTAGCAGAGATGAAGCAGCAGGCAGCTAAGGAGGAACCCCAGCTGGGGTGAGCACAGCTCCGCTGCTGCTCTACCCAGCCCCGCTGCTCCTGCCACCACAACTGCTGCAGCTGCACTCACCAGCTGTGAGCCTTAGCTTCTGACTGAGCAAAACTCCCGTTGTGGGAGCCCACTGACCACCAGAGGGCAGCTCCTACATTGACCATCTATCCCCTGGTTCCCCTGGTGTTCAGTGCGCATCACAGCAACCCGTGGACTGGTTGTTCCAGTCATTCAGTCATAATGGTAGCTTAGGTGTTTTTATATATATATATATAGATATAGATTACTCATTTATCTCAGCCCTTTGTATTTAGCAAGTCTCTACTGAAATAAACCTATGCTTCTATGAAAATTAAAGCTTTTTTTTTTTTTTTTTTGCTGCCCACATAAAATTAAACCTTGTTTATTTGGCCTGTGTTAGCCTTTCAGCTTGATATGCTTGTTCTCATCATTGTATATAAAGTATTTAGTGGACTTTGGTATCTGTGGACTTTGGTATCTGTTGGAGGTCCTAGAAACAATCCTCCATGAGTAGCTGAGTTTTGGGTTAGTCAAAAGCTATACGTGGATTTTTTTTTACTGCAAGAGGTTAGTGCCTCTAAACCATTCATTTTTCATGTCAACTGTATATTTACACACATGTGATTTTGTATGTATATGTGTGTATATGCTGTTATTGTCATTTTTAGAGAGTTTGGGAGTTTATATGTCTACTCATAGAATATAGAGTTTAGCTTCTAGATTAAGAAGAGTCCTCCAAGGATGACCAACCAGTCTGATCAGCCAGGACTGTTTCTTTCATATGAGAGACTTTGCTAAAGACCCTGGCAAACCAGAATGGATAGTCATCTTAGCCCTCCCTGGTCTTTTTACACTTTTGCTAACCATTTAAGTTAATTGCTCCTGCTATTAAATATTTGTTGGAGAAGTCTTGCATCTTCCTCATATGAGCATCAAGTTTGTAATTCTCTTTATCTTGCCCAAATACTCATATACTGGGCACCACATGCATACAGTACAATTATGGAAGATGTTGTCAAGTAGCTTTTCATTTTAATTTTCACAATGTCTTGAGGTCACTCATGTATAATGAAGTGATTCTTGCTCAAGAGTGAGTGAATCCAGGGCAATGTAAATTAGTAGAGTCCTTGGTATATATTTTTCCTGATAATATTGGAAATATTTCAGAGTCAGGAGCACCCATCCAGTCAGGTAGCCTAAGTGATATCTATATATATAAAAGCCTAAGCGACTGTCCGACTGTCTGACTGGTAGCTATGATGCTCAATGATCACCAAGGATCAGAGACTCAATGCAGGAGCTACTGAGCTGCTGTGACTTGGCAGCTGTGGTTCTTGGGTAAAGCACCTGGAATCAGAGAGGAGAGAGCCCATTTCTGAGGTGTGTCACCCACAAACCATCTTCTTGCAATCTGGGACTCTTCAAGGGATGTTGGAGAGCTGGTTTTGGCCCAATCCCTGCAGGTCAGACTGAGTGACTCCACTGGTGCACAAATCCATGCACTGGGCCTCTAGTACTTTTATAAACAGTAGTTATTCAATTGCAATATAAAATTTCAGCATGTGAAAAAATCTATTTTTCCAGGGTAATAATTGTTTTCTGTGCCTTATCAAATGCCTTTTGGAAGTACTTGCATTATTTGGGGAAAATAGATCCCAACAGAAAGGACTATTGTGTTGATTTGATGTATAGTATAAGCATTATCTAAAAGAAATATGGTATCTTTCATATGTTTCTTATGATAGCTATATTTGTTATAATAATAGGTAGAAGATTGCTCACTTTATTCCTTAATGTGAGTGCTAGTGTGTAAACACATAAAGAAATAAGAAATAAATTAATAAATATGATTTGTTAAGTCACATTATAAATGCATTGAAATAAACAAGTAATACTTTTTGTTTTACTTGACAATTATCTTATGAAATGCAAAGTCTCCCACACTGACTATAAAATGAGTTAAGTGATATATAGTGTTGAACTCTCAGGAACCTTAATTTAGGTTTCAGAAGTTAATAATCTAGCTGTGGACAAATGATCCCAGAACTGCTTTGAAAAGAAACATGTGGCATAGGTAGATGTCCATGCCTTGATATTTTGTAGAAATTAAGGTGTTTTTATTGTTAAAAGAAATCTCTTATGCCTATAAAACTGTGCCTTGAAATTTCCAATTTTAAACTGTAATAGTTGAGATATTTTTCCTCTGATGTATTTACTACCTTTTTGTTAAATAAGAAGGATTTATTTACTCAAGTGACTGGAATTCTAGAGGTAGTTCAGTCTCTGAAGTCAACTTAATCTAATGGCTCACCCCTCATTCTCTGTATTATCTGACATTTCTTTGGCTATTACCTCCATATGTGTTGGTTCAGGGACTTCTTATTGATTTCCTTTAATTCTAGATTCCCTCTTCTGATGTCCTTGGAACTTCTAGCTCAGGTTCTCAACAGTGACTTATAATATCTGACCACATTTATTTCTTTGCCCTCTTCTCCCACTTTTTATTTTTGTTGTTATTTGTTTTGCAACATTCCTTTTGTGGTTTCCTGACCTCAACTTTTGCACAACCTCGGTTAGAATCCAATTTCCTTGCTACGATGATCTCTGTGTCTTAACATGTGAGTGGGATTTTACAAAATTTCAGACTTAATATTTGGAAAGAGACTAAATGCTTTCTATTCCATATTTTGAGGCTCTAGCTTCCTCTGCAAAAAATGATCATGTAGTTTCTGCCTAAATCCTTTTAAAGATGGAGAGGTCAGAGCCAAATGTAGCAGTCCTTTCTACTTCAGATAGCTTTCCCATGAGTTCTCCTTTCACTTGTAAGCTAAAAGTTAACTCTATGAGCCTGGTTGGAGTGGCTCAGTGGTTGTGTCAACCTATGAACTAGGAGTTCTTGGTTCAATTCCTAGACAGGGCATATGCCTGGTTGTAGGCTTGATTCCCAGTGTGGAGTGTGTAGGAGGCAGTCGATCAATGATTTCAATGATTCTCTCTCATCATTGATGTTTCTATCTCTCTTTCCCTTCCTCTCAAATTAATAAAAATATATTTTTTTAAAAAGCTAATTCTGTGAAAGTAGCACCTGGTCATTTAAATTTTGTACTGTGAAGACACACATCCTGATTCACCATGAATATCCTTCAAATATTGAAAAGCAGCTTATACTTCTTTCTGTCTCTGCCCATGAAAACATTCTTCATTCTGTAAGCTATTCCTAAATATATGTGTTTCATTTTATAGACCATTTGTCATTCTAGTCCTCTTGCTTGTGGAAGCTTTTCACTTTATCAACATAACAAAAAAATTGAACATAACACTCTTTGTGTGGTATCGCTAGTGCAAAATAAATCTGTACTGATATTTGGCAATGTGCCCTTCACCAAGAACTGCTAGATCAAACTGGCATATTGCTGTCCATATCATACTGATGGATCATATCAAACCTATGCAATTAGCTGCAGATAAATCATACCTCAAGTACTTATACAGTTAGGTTTCAGATTTACTTGGGTAAGGCCATTGAATTTATCCTAATTAAATTTCACTGTTTTAGATTTGACCAATCTACCAAGCTAATTATGGTCATTTGACTCTAGGCTATATATTGACTTTCTCTGTTGCTAGAAAAAAGAAACATAACAGCATAAAACATTTTGTATTATGGATTTTAAATATTTGGGGAGGCAGTGGTGTGGGCATCTGTTAAAAACAAAACAAACAGGAACAACGTTTGTTATGCCTAAAGTACTGATTAAGCAAACTAAAATTAAAATAAAAAGCACTGGCTGGTTTGCTCAATGGTTAAAGTGTCAGCCACAGGCTGAAAGATTGTGGGTTCAATTCCCAGTCAAGGGCATGGAACTGGGGTCCAGGTTTGAACCCTCACCCGGCCAGGGGGCCAGGGCACATGCAGGAGGCAACCAATAGATGTGTCTTTCTCACATCAATGTTTCTTCTCTCTCTCTCTCTCCTTCCCCCTCCTACATTCCTTCCTCCCTCTCTAAAAAAAAAAAAAAAATCAATGGAAAATATCTTCAGGGAGGATAATTAATAAATAAATAAATATTTTTAAAATCCTAAAATAATGCTCACATTTATTATGTTATTAAATTATTTAATTTCTATACATTTTACTTAAGAACCAAACTTTCTTTGCAGTCTTTTGCTATTACCAAATATGCCAGGTTGTTTCACAAAAGTATATTTGTATGGGAAATATACTTCCATATATATCCTACCTAATAAAGGTGAATATGCTAATTAACCATCACTCCATCAAAAAGATGGCTGCACCCACAGCTGAGGCCAAGTTCCTATAAAGAGCCTTAATGAGCAATCAGCAAAGATCTGAGGCTACACTATCCCCTGCCCCTGTGGAGCTTGACAGGGGACCTCAGGCCATGCCCCACACCTGTCAGGGCTTAACAGGAGACCTCAAGATGCACTTCCTGTCTTGGTACTGGGCTAGGGGACCTCAGGCTGCTCCTCTCCCCCCAGGCTCCTCCCCGCTCTCCAGTATCAGGCCGGGGGATTTCAGGTCATGCCCCCACCAGGTGGAGCTTGACAGGGGACTTTAGGCCATGTCCCCCACCCAGCAGGGCTTGACAGGGAACCTCAAGGTGCACTTCCCGTCCTGGTGCTGGGCTAGGGGACCTCAGGTTGCTCCTCCCTCCCCAGCGCCAAACAGGAGGATCTCAGACCCCATCCTTGCCTGGTAGGGCTTGACAGGAGACCTCAGGCCACACCCCCATGCCCCAGCACCAGGCCAGGGGACCCTAGGCTGCACACCTCTGCCTGGCTGGGCTTGACAGGGGATCTCAGACCATGCTTCCCACTCAGCAGGGCTTGAAAGGGGACCTCAAGGTGCACCCCCAGTGCTGGGTCAGGGGAACTCAGGATGTGCTCCTGCCCAGCAGGACTTGATGGGGGACCTGAGGCTGCACCTCCCTGCTGGTGGGGCTTGACAGGGGACCCGTGGCTACGCTGCCCTCCCTCGTACTGGGCCAGGGACCTCAGGCCATGCCCTCCACCCAGCGAGGCTTGACAGTGGATCTCAGGCATGTCCCCCACCTGGCAGGACTTGACAGAAGACCTCAAGGCATGTCCTCAAGTCTGGGCTGGGGGACCTCAGGCCACACCCCCAATTCTGGCACTGGCCAGGGGATCTGAGCCTATGCCCCCTGCCTGGCAGGGCTTGACAAGGGTGAGACTGGCCGGGTCTGGATCTAGCCCAGTGAGGAGAAGCTGGCTGGGTCTGGGCCTCACATTATTTTGAGGGGCATGTGGATGGGTGGGGCCTTGACTCCGGGTCCTGTGGTGAGCCCCAGACTCTGACAGGAGGAAGGATTTCATATACATTTTACTAATTTTCTTTCATCTCTGATACTTCTATTATAGAGAAAAGGCAAATAGCAATATTAAATTATTTCCCCTAATTAATCCTCTGTTAATATGTATGAATTTCGTGCATATATATATTCTTCACTGCTTTTTTATTGCTATAGAAGTATATTTCCCTTTGAAAAGAGCTCTGTAACTTGCTAAATGCTTCCAACATTTAGAGCCATGTTCTCCCTAGAGGCCATAGGGAGGGCTCAAGAGCTTTTCACAGTGTTGCTTTTTATCTCTCATCTATTCTCAATAGCCCTACAACACCCACCCACCCACTCCCAGCCCCAGCCCAAATCAATCTTTCTGCAAGACATGCGTCTCCACTGCAAAGGCTCCATCTGCAGCAATGGCCGCCCATGCCTCTGGACACCTCAGGGCATCAAGTAATGGGAAATAGGTCACTGGCTTCTTCACAGTGGAGATTCCCTGCTGCCATTTCTAAAGATCAAAGAGAAAAACCCATTTCAGTGATGCTCGAGGCTCTTTATAACTATCCCAGTGATTTCTGCTAGAACCTATAAAAGATTAAATCTAAATCAAGAAAAAAATTGGAAAGAATGATTTTCAAGTCTCATGAGTATTCATGATAGCTCTTTTACACACTGATATTTTAAATGCATCAAGCATTTTAATTTCCTATCATAAGCTGAACAATCCCATGCTCCATGAGAGATGAAATCATGACTGTCTTACTTACTGCCATACTGGTAACTGGTCAACAGCAGATGCAAAAGCATATGATAGGCATATGTATACTAAGCTTATTATACATTTTACTGATATAGTGGATGTGGAGCATACACAAAATTTACAAAAAAAAATCTTTGTTATAAATTCTATTTAGCCAAATGATGCTTACAGAATATTTTGCTAATATTTGCAAACTTTTGTATGTGCTGCCAAACTATGGTTGTAACTGACAAATTATTACAATCCCAACATGAATGTTGGTTGATATTTTTGGTCACGTTAACTATTAAGAAGAAAGTGATAGTGATCACATAAATTAAAACTTCACTCATCTGTCTTGTAGTGATGTGAGAGCAACTTCTTTCCTGGTTTGGATGGTGGCTTTTGAACCCTGAAAAAATATTTCTTAATGCTGTGCTATTCATAATGTGACAATTATGCATGAAGCACTTTTAAACTTTATATGATTTATTAACATTTCCTTAAGACTAGCCAATCAACAAAACAATAAATCAGGCCATCTGTACTAATTTATATTGTTTACCTATTTCTGTGTTGTAAATACTTCAAGCTATCAATGTGACATCCCTGAATGTGGAACTGAGAAGAGATGTATAGTAGCCCTCCATTAGCAGCATTTTCACCATCCAATTACACTCAGTATTAATAACCTCAAGAACACAGGTAGTAATAATAGTAAAATGTCATAAAATAATTAAGAAGAGATGCATTTTGAGTATTTATTCCCCAAAAATACATTGGTTAATTGCTATGTTATATAATTTAATTTTTAATATCTATTTTCATAACTAGTGTGCAAAATTCCTAAAAACTTAACATTGGGCTTTCCCAAGCTGGCACAAACTGGGTCCATAGACCACTTGAATATACCTATCATCTTATAAGCATATTTTGGCACTAAGCATACACTGTCAAATAATGTTGGTCATTAACCTGTGCCAATATTTGATTTCTCAAAGTTCTTAAGATATTGATAATACCTTCCTATATTAGATGGCCAGAAAATATATTGATCAATTGACAAGATTTTACCTCTTTATTTGAACAGTTTAAAAAAAGTGATTAAAGAGATGGCTTCAGAGATAGACAAGTTAAGTTTAAACCTCGGATCTGTCACTTACTAGAAGTGCAGAAAAAAAATGCCCCATGTTGCTTTAAGTTATAAAATGGTGATAATAGCAATAACAGCAATTCTGGATTTGTAATAAGCATTAGATACTGTATATAATACATGTACTTGACATACATTAAGAACTTGAAAAATGTTACTAATTGTAGTTATCTTAGGCCTCCCACTATCTTTAAATAGCAGTTAAATTTGTGTATCTATAAAATATAGTTAATTATTCCTGCCTTTCCAAGGATGTCAACCCAGACTCAATAAGGCTGTGAATATTATTCTGTTCCTCTGAGAGTGAGGAGCCATCTATACATTTGATCCTTATTTTGGGTAGTACACATTGTTGCTGGAATCGAATACCAAACCACACTCTGACTTAAATGTTACTTCACTAGAAAATAGTAAAACATAAAGGGATGAACAGAAAAATGAAAGATCTTTTTTGGTAAGAATGAAGAACAACAAAAACATTTAATCAATAAAACAGCAAAAATGTAGAAAAGGATGAAAGAGTTCATTGTGTTTTCTGCTCGTATGCCACCATTTAGGAACAGAATATGCAGCCTTTGAGAGATTTGTTCATTTTTTCCTGCTTTAAAATAGGAATTACAGGTTGATGAATGAAATAGACAAATATTTGCCAAGTACTACTAATTCTTTTTCCTGTGGAGTAGAGGTTCTAAAGGCTATTTGTAAAATGTCTGTGATGAGAAAATTATGATAAATTAAATATGTCCTGAGTTTAGCAATAGCATATCTTTTAAGAAACAAACTAAACTAATTTTGAAAAGATTAAGTAAATATGGATTTTCATAGGTCCAATTATATTTATTAACTACTACTGTATGTGTTTTCCTTGAGTTAATGTAATTAAACCGGATATTTAAAGTTTATAAATCAATATGCTAACAACAATAGCTTGGTTAAATTATACAAGACAGATATGATTCTCTCAAAATTCTAGTTCTATTGGGGAGAGTGAAATAAATAATGATAAAAATAAAAGTTCTGCTAGTGATGACTACAATCTAAAAGAAAATGTCTCTTATGAAGGTTATGTTATATCACTTGGTGCCTTATTTTTTAGGACTAGTCTTTTACAAATGGTATGATGACTATAGATAAAATAGTTCCCTACTTGGTAATGTTTAAGATTATGGTGTTAGAAACTTTCACTAAACCTTTTCCACTGCCTTTCTGCCCTCCATTTATCCCCACCTCTTTCTTGTAATATGCACAACTCTCCTTTCTACTTACTATTCAGCACTCAACATGTCTTATTTTTCATGTGATGCCTTTTGGTATAGTGTAAGGATAAAATATGAGCTTTCAAAGGAATTAGCTGAGTTCAAATTCCAACTTTGTTCACCTCTAGCTATATTCCTTGACAGACTAATGTGTTCCATCTCTATTTTGTAAAATGAAAATGAGAACAGCCTCTCCCCCATGAAACTATTGTGGGGATTAAATAATTGGAACCCATAAAGTGTGTACACTTGGCATTCAGTGACTGTTAACTCATTTTATTCTTACCATGCTCCTGAGTGCTTACCGTTTAAGTAAACACATTTCATATGTAATGACTACACGTATGTAATATGAAGATATTATTTGGGGCACTGGGAATACAGTGGTGAATAGAGCAAAACCATTGTCACCACAAAGTATATATTTTGATGGGAAAGACACACAATAAACAAGTAAACACAAGAATATAATATAAAGGCCTGTGTATAAGCTATGAAAGATATAGAGACAGCCTGGGGCACTGAAAGGGAAGGCTCCTCTGAAGGACTATCATTTAAGCAGAATATTAACTGACTTATGGAGATTTGGGACAGAGAATGATGAGGGGACGGGAGTTGATGCACCAGCGTTTTGGAGTCAGGAATGTGCTTGGTATGTTCAGAGAGACGCGGAAGGACCTGTGTAACTGGAGAGAGGAAATCAAGATGGTGATTAGGAGATTAGGTTACAGAAACAGGAAAGAGTTGTGCTAAGGAGTTCATGTTTCATAAGCCAGTTTAGAATTAGTGTTTTAGAATATGACCTGACTACATCATGTAAACCAGCATTAGAGATGCTGAGAACACAAACTCCCTTGGAAAGGGGGAGGATGAAGCGACTTCCTGCCAGCTTAGGGTGGAATCCAGGAACTTGCTGAAGGGAGTCAGCTGGCTCCCTGCTGCTGTGCATGACATCCTGAGGAGACCTGTGGCTCTGAAAACCGTCCCAGGTTTGCCTGCCCTCAAAGGAGCACCAGCCATCAGTCACTTAGTGTCTGGTAATGTATTAGCAAATGGATTTAGAAAAAACCTGCTGGGTGTCTAACTTGTTGCTAAGTAGACACGCTTCAGGGCTCCCAAAACAAAGCTTTCACTTGATAAATGGGAATAAAGAATTCTGAAAGTAGGCAAGAAAAAAATCAAACTAAGGGGAAAAGGGATTGCCAACAAACGTGAATAAAATACATTATTTCAGAGGTCTTAGCAAATATGAATTAATTTAAAAATTATGTGTACTGGTTTTAGAAAATTATATAATAATACAATTACAGGAAACCAAATCGGACACATTCAAAACACCATTCTTTAATGGACTTGCACAATCTTTGTTCTCTCAAAATTCAACTATGTAACTCCCAAACATATGTGAGTAGAGAAAGTCCCTTTTAGTAGCAGAATACAAATAAATCGATATATTCTTCCAACACATTTTGTCTTATATTGCTTCCATTATCCCATCTTTGGCTTTACTATAATTACATTCCATGGCTCTCCTACCTGAAGTTTATAGTGTTTTTGTTTTTGAAGACACATCCAAGTTTGTAATCTCTTACTCCAAAGTGGTCCTGAGGTCACTGTCTGTTGGCTGTGCTGATCTCAAATGAGAGCACTTAGCATGCTTGGGGAAGGTTGCAAGTCTGCAGAAGCAAAATGTTCTGTTCCGATTTTACAAAATTTATATCTTTTTAAACTGAGACAAGACAAAATGGAGATCAGTGTCATATTTTATTATTCTCATTCCGTGACTTTTTTTCTGATCACCCAGAGATATAACTTTCTGGGTTTGCTGCTTTCTGAATTTACTATCATTTTTATCAGTGGGCTGTCCTCTGAGTCCCCATCTGTCACTGGTGGAAGTGAGGCTCTTGGGATGCTGTGGGAACGAGAATCTCCTAAGGCACTGATGAGAGGACGAGGCATCAAGGAAAGCTTTGTTGATGAGTTAACATTAAAGGAATTTCCCTCCAAGGTCCCATGTCCCTCATCTTACCATGGAAAATGTCTTCCATAGAGCTAGGATGAAAGTCACTGCCCAGAGTTTCTGCTCCATACTAAAGCACAGTCCAGTCCAGTCCAGGGTCTGGCTAGCTTAGCTTGTGTTCCTAGCTGCAGTCCATTGCCTGTGGGGCCCACATGACACTGAGCCATGCAACTGCTTAAAGCCTTGTGACTATGGAGGGATGATGGGTGACTGTGGGTCACAGAGTAAGTGAGAAACAGTAGTGCAAGAGCAGCAAGCAAGAAGAATGAGAGAGCCAGAACTCATTTGTCTTGGGCTTATAACTAGGAGCTTAACCAATTATGACTTCAGGGTTTCCTGCACTTGCAGTGGCTCCACTCGCCCAGCCAATTATCTTAGTTTCCCAAGCTAGAATGACAGTCAAGTATCTTCCTTATGTCGTGTCATCCTGATTTCACTGTACATGTGCCCACCTTCCCCTTCGTTCGATCCCTTCCCCCAGTGATTTGCAAGGAATGGACCGGTGGTGGTTCCCTGTGGAGCATGAAGTTGCAGTTTTCTGGTGAAGCTGCCCAGTTACCTATGCCTGGCCTCCAATTTGTTCTCTTCCTGTTATTAACATTAACTAGCTAATTATGAAGGTGACATATGAAGCTGAAATGTAGACATTCAATGGAGAACAAGTTCAGCGGCACAATGTGCCCAAACTAGTGAAAAATTGTATTTTGCATTTTGCTATCCTCTCTGAAAATTATAGCACAAGATGTTAGTAAACAAAGGAGGCATGAACATACAATGGAGTCAAGATAGCCTCTTCAACAAATGGTGTTGGGAAAATTGGACAGATATATGCAAAAAAATGAAACTGGACCACCAACTTACACCAAATACAAAAATAAACTCAAAATGGATACAGGACTTAAACATTAGAAGGGAAACCATAAAAATATTAGAGGAATCCACAGGCAGCACAATCTCAGAGATATGCCTAAGGAACTTTTTCACTGATACTGCTCTAAAGGCAATGGAAGCTAAAGAAAAAATAAACAAATGGGACTACATCAAATAAAAAGCTTTTGTACAGCAAAAGAAACCATCAACAAAACAACAAGAAAGACCACTGTATGGGAGAACATATTTGCAAATGTTATCACTGATAAAGGTTTAATCTCCAACATCTACAGCCAACTTATACATCTTAATAAAAGGAAGATAAATGATCCAATAAAAAAAATGGGCAATGGACCTAAATAGAACCTTTTCGAAAGATGACAGAAGGAAGGCCAAGAGACACATGAAAACATGTTCAAAATCACTAATTATCCAAGAGATGCAAATCAAAACGACAATGTGATACCATCTTACACCTGTCAGAATGGCAATCATCAACAAATCAACAAATGACAAGTGTTGGCGAGGATGCAGAGAAAATGGAACCCTTGTTCACTATTGGTGGGAATGCAGACTGGTGCAGCCACTGTGGAGAACAGTATGGAGTTTTCTTAAAAAACTAAAAATGGATCTCCCATTTGACCCTGTAATCCCACTCTTAGGAATTTATCCTAAGAAATTACAAACACCAATCAGAAAGGATTTATGCACCCCTATGTTCATAGGAGAACAATTCACAATAGCAACAATTTGGAAACAGCCTAAGGGCCCTTCAGCAGATGAGTGGATCAGAAAACTGTGGTACATCTACACAGTGGAATTCTATGCTGCCATTAAAAAGAAGGAACTCTTACCATTTGCAGCAACCTGGATGGAACTGGAGAGCCTTATGCTTAGTGAAATAAGCCAGTCAATGAAGGAGAAACACCACATGATCTCACTCATTTGTGGATAATAAAGAACATTGTAAACTGATGAACAAAAGTATAGATACAGAGGCAGTAAAGCATCAAACAGACTGTGATATTATAGCAGGAAGATTAAGGAGAGGTGGGGTAGATAAGAGATCAATGAAAGGACTTGTATGTATACATATAAGCATAACCAATGAACATAGACATTGGGGGGTTGGGGTATGCCTGGGAGGGAGCGGGGGGGCAATGGGGAGATATGTATACATGTAACACAATAAAAAAATGTTAGTAAAAATTAAAATGGGTACTATTTCTATCACACCTGTTACTACTGTCCCAAATGGGGAAAATTAAATTAAAATTTAAAAATAGTAATAACATATAAATTAATGGTCATCATTATTCTTTTGGCATTCCCTTGTCTGGCTCAATAGTTTTTTGTTTGTTTTTTAAGTATTTTAAATATTTTTTACTATTATTGAGTCTCATATTTTAAATTATTTTTTGTGTATGATATGAATACACTAAATAGAATTTGGTTAATAACAGTAAATAGAGTTTAGATCATTTTAGTTATATAAATATACTTTTCATCTATGTTATAATGTCTCTTAAATAAATAGATTATTTTTTATGATGTATAACCAGAATTGCATCTAATTCTAATTTAGGGTCCCAGTAATAGTCAAGAATTTATCTCATCCATACTCCTCAACCTTGGCTGCACAGTAATATTAACTAGGGGGCTTGAAAAGAAATAATCAGTACCTTAGTTAATCCTTATAGGATCTATTATAATTGTTCTGATTAGGAGACAAATCATGTTCTATATTAAAACTTCCCAAGTGATGCTAATGAGTATCCAGGGTTGAGAACCAGTGATTCATAACTGAGGGAATGCCCCTGAAAACCAGGTGTGTGTTTATAATGTGATTAATTGATCTGCATTTCATTAGTCCATATGAAAAACCAAACATATGCATGTAATTCCAAAAGCAAAACTTTTATGAAACAAAAACTTTTAGGTAAAAACTAAAGTACAACATGATTTGGCAATATATATATATTTTAAATGTAGATGTAAAAAGGGAGAAGGAGGAAGGAAGGGAGGAAGGAAGGAAGGCAGGGAGGGAGGAAGGAAGGAAGGGAGGGAGGGAGGAAGGGAAGAAGGGAGGGAAGGAGGGAAAGAAGGAGGGAGGGAAGTAGAGAGAAAAGGGGGGAATGAGAAAAGAAAGAAAGGGAAAGATGATTAAAATAAAAAATTAGAATTTCATTTATCTTTGACATATTAAAATTCTGGTTTTGGCCATGTGCCTATATCTATAATCAAAATTGGTATAGTTTGCCACTTTTTAGTCTTATAAGTATGAACAAAGCATTTGTATTTGAACTAGAGGCCCGGTGAAAGAATTCATGCACCAGTGGGGTCCATTGGCCTGGCCTGTGGTATTGAGCCAAAATCAGCTCTCTGACATCCCCTGAGGGGTCCTGGATTATGAGAGGGTGCAGGCCAGGCTGAGGGACTCCACGGTGCACACTCGGTTGGGGAGGGATGCAGGATGGCTCCAGGGTATGTTCAGCCCATCTCTCTCAGTCCACATCATCTAGACCCCAGCAGCAAGCTAACCTACCAGGCAACTGTCTGCCCCCTGGTAGTCAGTATACATCATGGCAAGTGGTTGACTGGCCTTAGCATATCATTAGCATATTATACTTTGATTGGTTGAATGGCCGATTGCACAAATGGACACTTAGCATATTAAGCTTTTATTATATAGGATAGCTATTTAAGCAGTTTGGCTACCCTTCAGGTACCACATTATGTACAAAACTACCTAGCTATAGTCACCAAATACCTTTTGGCTCTCCAAAGTTGGTGTTTTTATTAGAATGAAAGCATTAATTGGAATTGGCTCAGTTCCCTAGCATCCTTCTTGTGCAATATTGTCTGAATTTTACAGTCCATTTGGAATGTGATGTTTTTAAAATAATATTTGTGTGTGTGTGTGTGTGTTTCTCTAACTATATTCCTCAATGAGAAAACAAGATTCTCAACCTTTTAAGCTAGATTGCCTTACCATTAATTATCATAATATCTTACTGTAATTCTGTGATTGAATATAAAACTCTCTCCCATCATATCTTTGTCATCAAAATCTCAAAAGATAAATTTGCTTTGATAGCATCTGAGTCGTTTTCTGGTATTTTGTACAAATATGTGTTAAATACGGCAGATATCATACTCTAAATAGATAGAAGATTAAGTGGAAAGATGCAAATTCTGAAATTAGAAATTTTTCTGAGATTTTTTTTAATATGACCAATTTCAAACATTCCATTGTTGTTTTAAAAATACATTTTTTCACCCAGCTGGCATGGCTCAGTGGTTGAGCATTGACCTATGAACTGTGAGGTCATGGTTTGATTCCCAGTCAGGGAAGCCTGATTCTCTCTCATCATGGATGTTTCTATCTTTCTCTCCCTTTCTGAAATAATAAAAATATGAAAATAAATCTATCTAGACCTAATCAGTTTGGCTCAGTGGATAGAGCATCTGCCTGCAGACTGAAGTGTCCAAGGTTCGATTCCAGGCAAGAGCATTTACCTTGGTTGCAGGCACATCCCCTGTAGAGAGTGTGTAGGAGGCAGCTGATTGATGTTTCTCTCCCATTGATGTTTCTAACTCTCTATCCTTCTCCCTTTCTCTCTGTAAAAAATCAATAAAATATATTAAAAAAATAAATAAATCTATTTTTATAAAACCCTAGTATACAAATGGACCAAATGGCAGAACAACCAGTTGCTATGGCCACCAGGAGGCAGACACTCAACACAGGAGCTGCTCCAGTCCTCAGGCCCTGACTGGCAGCGGTGTTGGGGGAGGGATTAGCAAGGGGCCAGCACCAGGCCAACAAGGCAAATGTGAGTGGGAGACTCCTATCACCCTGCTGGTCACCCCACAGATTGGCACAGATCACTGGCTAGGCCTAGGGACCCTTACCCATGTGTGAATTTCATGCATTGGGCCTCTAGAAAATAAATAAAAATATAAGTTTTGCTTTGAAAACATATGTTTACATGTCCTGTAAACAAATCAATCTTCTGCATTATATATTTCTCTTCTTAAATCAGTCTTCCAGAAAAAGTTTTAAATGTTTTTTGTTTTTATTAGAATGTAGTGGTCCAGATCTATTAATTTTTCATTTAGAAACTGCCTAGTTCTGCACTCTATTTGTGAGGATAAAAGACTGTATATTACTCTGTACACTCAAGTTCTCATGTCATAACATGTTCTAGGAAATTCTCTACATCAATACTTGTCCATTAGAAATTCCTGCAAGGATGGGAGATGTTGTATATCTATGCTGACCCATAGGAGCACATACAGCTATCAAGAACTTGAAATGTGGCTAGTACTGAAACACTGAACTGTAAATTTTATTTTATTTTAAATTAGTTCAAATTTAATTTTAAAAGCCACATGTGGTCAGTGGCTACCATGTTGGAAAGTGTAAAAAAATTTAGAAAGTTAGATTTTATTAACTTCAATTTTATTGTTAGCTTTTCCTTTGGTTACAAGGAATTTTGAAAGTCTTGACTTGCCAGATTTTTGCAAGAATTTAAGTTAGTGAATGGATTACTTTCAATGGTTGTCTACAAGACCTCAGAGTAAGCCATAATCTGTTGGATAACTAAACTAGCAAGACCTCAGCAGTAAATGATAGGTTGTAGCCTGAATGATAAGTGTAGCATTCTTGCTAAAGAGAGCACCTGCACATTTATTGTACAGTAAAAGCTTTTGCATAAAATTTCATTCCAGATTTTGCTGAATACTTGAGTCTTTTTTCCCCTAATTCATGCTCTTTTTTTGTGTGTGTGTGACAGTCCCATTCCCTTGTGCAGAGCCCACATTCTTCTGTCTTCATGCCCCCTTTTTATCTTTATCTTTCTAAATAATTTCCCTTATCCACTCCCTGTTGGGACAGCAAAGTGGTGGTAGTATTAATAATGTTGATATACGTGGTAGGGGACTTTTTCATCTGAAATGCTTAAAGCTATCCTGTCAATGTAAATTTTCCCTGAGATATGCATGATAATGGTCAGTGATCATTTCTATTCCTTTATACCTCATCTCTAAGCTATAGTGATGTGCTAGACTGGAACAGAATGCCCAGGTATAACCTGCCCTGTGGCACACTGATTCATATCCAGCACGTTTCTATTACAGAAGTCAAGTAGACTGAGCCACTGGATGGTTTTGTTATTTGTTTCTGGCTCTGCGAATTAAAAATCCCAGTCATTTCTTAAGATTCATGCTTTCCCTTCTTGATTCTAACCTGATTCCATCATTGTTACTTTTTGTTTTCAAATTCATTAAATTCCATTTCAATCAAAATAACAGATATTCCCAGGTATCCCTTGAGTGGTGGAATGCTCTGTCAAGTATATGATTCTATCATACATTTAACTTGCGATCTTGGTGTATAATATTATTTTCATTCCTAAAATGTGAGGCAGTTCTTTCATTTATTTTCCATTTCATAAAGGATTCATAAAAAGTTGCTTTGTATCAGAATTTATTTAAAAATAAGCAAATCATATTCCTTTTTTCTTATTTGATTTGAGTGCTTATGCAAATCAAATTCATTTTGGGGTATTATCATGAAGAACATTGATTATCCTTGTCTCTTAAGATAAAAGAAGTAAATAAATTTTCTCTCTAATCATTATACCAGGTATTTTATTTCAATGGATGACACTAGATAAAATTTGAAAAATAAATAAAATAATCATTCTTTATTCTTAAAATTTGCCCTGTCAATATCAAAGAAGAAGAAACCACAGGTTTAGTAGTGCCTTATAATATTTTGTTAGTATGTGTTTCAAAAACAGGTTATTGGTAGCATTAATGTAGATTCCCTGTAACATTTCCAACAGTTTCCTTTGCCTCCTTTATGTTCATTCAAGGAGATACAAAGGCCAAACTTATGAAAAATTAAATTGTGTAAGAAGAATTTATTCCATGGTTAGGAAATGTTCATTTGCAACTCTGAGTAAATTTTTATAGATGGAAGTAAATCCTTGCAAATAACTTTTGTAATGGAAACACTAAAATTCTTAAATGAAAGTAATCCAGTGGAAACTTTCATAAATCTGTGCAACAACTGATATAGAAATGTTCTTTAACCCCAGAAAGCTACCATTTCATTAGTTATTTATTATAATTTTGGGAAATGCCACCAGAAGGTGAAACTTTCTTTTTTCCTACTCCCAGCATAAGCATGATGTTCAGATGTTTGGTAACATAATTAGGAATAATTTCCAAAGTAGCATTTTCTTCCAGAGCAAATATAACCATATATTTTTGTAAATAGTCTTGTTCGGGTTTCATATGTTCTATGGCAAAAAAAAAGACAAACACAAAAAAACTCTGCCAAAACATCCTGAATGGAGAAACGTTTTTGTTGTTGTTGCTTTTATCAGATATTATAATCTTCAGCAGATACTCATGATGGATCAAAATATATAAACACGATAGAACAATCTATTTAGAAGTCATACATTTTACTCCATGAGAATTCTGTCACATCTTACCATGTCTGAAAAAACAAACATGTATTTTAAGGGGGAAGAATTGATTTTTGAAAGAGAAAGCAAAGAAGATGAATGGATAAAAAATATCCTGCATTTTCTAATAGGATTTCAAGCTTTAGTTTTGATATTGAAGCAGGATTCTAACTCTGTCTGCTTTGTTCTCTTAAAAATTATTAAATATAACAGAATCATAACTTAATGTATAATGTAAAAGAAATAGTTCTAAGATAAGGAACTGAGATACGCTGGGAGAGAGCTGGGCCTTAAAGGATGAAAAAGATGATTTTTGTCTTTGTTGTAAGAATACTTACACCTGCAAGTAAAGTATTTCATACAGCTTGAAGCATGTCCTATTAAATTTTAAAAAACACAGACAAAGAATGTACAAAATGCTCTGGGTTTCAGAGAAGCAGGCTATTGCTGTTTGTGTGGAATGAGATGGGGGCATGTGGCTGGAGTGAGGAGAAGTCACTCTAGGTTCCAGCAAAATTAGCAGAGCCAGAGGCAAGGATATGCTGGCTTGAGGAGGAAGATGGTGGATTCAGTTTTAGATGTGCTAAGCTCAGGTTTGAGGTGACATTTGTTCCTCCCAGAGGAAGTACCTGTGCTCCATTCAGAATGTGGGGCTAACCCTCACAAATAAAGGGAGTCTGAGGCCTAGAGGTATGGATTCGGAAGGCATCCACATTGAAGCAACAAATTTCTAATGGGAGGCAGAAAATTGCTTTGGGCTGAATGTCTCAGCAATAATTCCCTTACTTTAAATTTTTTGAGAGAAAATTATTTTGGAAAACTTATAAAAATATTACCTTCCTCCTCCCCCACCCCCATTTGACCAGATTTGAGCCTCTCTCTTATAGCAAACATTTCTAGGTAGAAAGATACAAAAGAGAAAATCAGGAAAATTAATATACAAGTCATCAGTACATAAAGTGGTTAAAATTACTTTCTTAGGACTTATTTCACAGAAGGGTAAGATAAAGCAAAGCTATTATAAATGTATTGTCTTAGAAATCAGTTATTTCTTGGTTAGCTGTGGCTCTGAATAAGTAATATTAGTTACAAGATGTGTAAATTATGATCCAGGGCACAATTTCTTTTGTGTAACTTTTTAAAAACTTAATGAAATAAAACTTCACTCTATACTAGAAACAATGAAAAGTGAATTTTAAAATTTTAATAAATTCACAATTTGCTACAAATCAACATGTTTTTCTTTATATAAAAAACTTAAGTGAAAAAAAATAGCTATTTTTCATTTAACAGATGTTTGTTACTATGACTCCAACTTTAGAAATAGACTTTTAATGTCACAAAGCCATAATGAAGAGCAACAGTATCCCATGCTGCCATACTCAACATATGTCTTTGATGCTAGTATCTCAAAATTAGTTAAGTCTGGCTCTTATAAAAAGCTGCTTTATAAATTAAAATTAGTGTTAAATTGAAAAATAATTGTATTTTTGTTCAGCTAACACACTATGAAGTACAAATGGCCTTTGGTGAGGCCATTGATTCTTAGTTTAAATAAATAGTAAGAAAAGCAGACTTACCTGTTTGCTATCTGCTGATTGTCAGGGTCAGATGACAACTTAGCAGTTTCTGAACTAAACAAAATTGGTAAGCAAGTTTGAAGTTTTTCATCACAACACTATAAGGTAGGAATAAATATATTATTTTTCTCCCTGAGGACTACTAAAATAGGACTGCTCAGACTAAATGAAAGGAGAAATGAAAAATTAAGCTAAAAAATGTGTAAGGACCACATCATGTAAGTTCCAAAAACACTGGAAGTATTTGACCATTGATATGAAGAATCCAAGTCAGAGGAATAAACACATCTACACACGAAGGAAAACAAATCAGTCTCCTTAAGAGACTGATTCACCTTCTCTTTGAGAAAGAAAGAGAATCTAATCTCAAAAGATGCTAGGTCACTATGATAAAGCTCAGAGAGCATTTAAATAATAAATAGTGGCATGAATACACAACTATAGTGACAGTACATACTGAAAAGTGGGGTGCAGGGAGCAGATCTTCCCCTTGGGGGTTCTCATATCACAAAGTTTAAAGAATAAAATACACAGACTAAAAAGACTTGTTAGTAAAAGGGTGGAAATTTATTGGAAGCAAATGAAGACTCCTACACAGGGGAGGAATTCCTAAAGGGGTTATCCACTAAACCCCTCTTTTCCAAGGGTTATAAAGGCTGTAATTATTTGTCTCTTCATGCTCTCTTCTAATTGGACCTCTTAGCCATTTTATGACTCTCTGCTTTTCTAATTGGTTACTTTTTTTTTTTTGCAGAATATCAACTTCAAAGCCCAAAACCCACATGGTATCCACTCTTTCCCTCCCTCTTATCTTGTAACATTCTTCTATCTCCTGTGAACATATGTTTCCTCTCCCCTCACCCATATTCTGTCACTTTTCATTATCTTCTCTGAATGTATAGTTCTTCTCCCCTTACCATGTGGCAACTTTCTATTCTCTGTGAATATATGCCTTCTGGCAGCTCCAAGCCCTAACTACAGTGCCTCCCCTGTGGACCTTCTTTATTCCTAAGACTCCCTAAACCTGCTTATTTTATCCCCAAATTCCTTTCAATACTATATTGATAGTATACTTCTTTGATGATCAGAAATTACAATAAACATATTTTCCCAAGCAAAATCACCACAGAAATTAATATTTATTTTATCAACATCATTGTTCTGGCTCAGTTGTTTTTGTTGCTGTTGTTGTTTTGCAGTGTCATTGCACAGAGACTATATGAACAATGGAATAATTTGTTGCAGGATTGGAAATGATTCCTGTTAAGGGAAAATTATAGCAAATTTTGACACAAAAATGGTGGTGCAGATTGTTTCAAAGTCCTTGATATGCCTTTTAATTGATGAGTTCAATACAAAAGTCAACTTTCTTATAGTTCAGGAGGCTAACCTGATATTTGTGACTTCAGAAGCTTTGGCATGGCTTTATGCAGTATTTTTCTTCAGTGATTAGATTAGGGAGGAAAGGAAGAGGACAAATAGGAAATACCCTTCAACCACACAGCAGTTTGCAGCAAAACTAAATGCCTCACAGAACGCACAGCATGGAAGTCAAATGGGGATATCTCGCCTCTTTTTCTCATTTCCAGCTGCCTCCTGGAGCCACAACGGAGGGTATTTTTCAGTTTACTGATGCTTGACTGTCAGCCCTGCTTACATGTACAGACAGCATTGTTCATCAAATACCGTGGGTAAAAGACATCAAAATAAAGCTTTAAAACAAATAAGGATACTGAAAGGGAAGGTAACATTAAATATCTGAAGGCCCTTCTCCAGATCTTTCTGTGCACAGAGGCACAGCTCATTTGTTAAGTCTATTTATTGCTTTTAAAATACTTAGTGAATTTCTACCACATTCCAATTATACTGATCAATGCTGGGCAACAAATGATACTCATGTAGTTCCAGGAGGCCTAGGGTTTGGATGGAGACACACAGTAATCAAGTACATGAAGACGTAACTGTACACATGGTGATAAGTTCCGTAGAGGAAACCAGCAGGATGGGAAACAATGGGAGTGAGAACTGGGGCCAAATTCAAATCAACTGAATGGTGGGAGTTTTCTCTAAGGAGGTGGCATTTACTGAAATCAGAAAAAAAAGAAGAGGGCCAGGGCAGGTGGCTTTTCAGCATATAAAATGCAGAAAGAGCTTAACCTGTTTGAAGATATAAAATAACTACAAAGTAGCAGACTCTTAAGAAAATGTCAGAAAGCTGGACGGTGGTCAGATCATGCAAGGTTTTAGGCATGGGGAAATAATTAATACCCCAAAGGCTTGGAGTCAGGGACTGATGATGTTGGGGTTACACTCCCTGCCCACTGTGTGAAGATGGATTGTGTTGGAGCCAGAATGTAATTAGGTGGCTAAGACAGAGGGTGGCTTGGCCTATGGAGAGAAGGGACAACTTAAATTTATTCTAGAGATTCTTCGGAGGTATGATTGATGCCAGGGAAGAATATTAGTGCTTTTGCTAAGAGAGAAGTTGAAAGATAGTTGAAAGATTTTCTTTCCAAGAAATTCAATTTATTTTTAATGTTTTTTATCAACAGTAGAAAGAGAGGAAGGGAAAGTGAGAGAGAAACAGTGATATGGGAGAGAAACATCAATCAGTGGCCTCATGTACATGCCCCAACCAGGGATTGAACCCACAATCTGGGTATATGATATGCCCTGACTAGAAATCAAACAAGCAACTGTTTGGTACACAGAACGACAACCAACTGAGACATATTGGTTAGAGCCAAGTTTAATTTATTTAGGGGAAGACCCAGGAATCTTTATATAACCTACTTATATCTAGAGAGTAACAGATTTTATAAACCCTGTCTTTGCATTGTGGTATTATTTCCATATGCCATACTGCAAAATCAATCTTTATATAAACAGAGAGACATACTAGTAAATAATGTGCACACAGCCATACATTTAAATTATTTATGAATTCTGTGTTAATTAATGTTGATCAATTAATTAAAATAAATGTTAATGCATTCAAAACACATTATTCACAACCTGTTCAAATATTATGAAAGAAAAGTAATTTACCAATGGCAAAATACAACATGTTACTTTATTCCGTAAAAGAATGAAAAGAAAACTCTTTGTACCCAGCATGTTTACTGTTCTTCCATATTTCTCTTTCATTCCTGCTTGCTGTCAGGGCCTGACAGCTCCTGCTGGGCGCTCACCTGGAGCAGGTCATGGAAGAGGAAAATGGAAGGATCTTCCCAGCAGGGGTCCTCCTTGCCCTCCACAGTCTCTGTCATCACCACAGTGAGGACACAGGGCTGCTTGCAGGAATGTGTGGAGAAGGGAGAGGCAGAAAAGCCAATTCCAGGCTTAGAGACGGAAAGTCCTTGATCAGAATCATTCCGTGGTTGTACAAGACCCTCTTTGAAGATATCTTTACATACTTTACTGAGCTGGGAATATAAGTAGGGGTGAGTGACTAAGTGTTCTGTTCATCCAAGGGTTTAAAAAGTTGGAGGCTTTTCAACAGCAAGAGCAGTGCTAATTGGAAAATAAGATTTCTGAAGATCTTGCAGAGTCAGCAGGCCCTCCCCCATGTACCAGCCAAGGTACTTTTTTGATATGCTTTACTGCTTCTTTCAAGGCCTTGGGAAAATTTACATGTGCTGAGTCTTTTGGGAAAAAAGGAGGGACCTGCTTTTTGCCAACTCTCTGCTAATCACTGTTTGATTACACTTCACATTTATGATTTTCATGTTACCAATCTCAATAAAACCTGTGAAGTACATTCCCATTCTGAAGACAAACTGTTAGAATAATTAAATGTCTTATTGGATTATACATACAGTAGCTGAGCATGTATCTGTGTAAGCTTTCCAAACAACATCAAAACAGATACTTATTGTATGCCAGCCACTTTCAATGACTTTTCTTCTATTAATCATCAAATCCGCACAACTAGTGATCTGAGTATCACTCATAGCCCATTTTTACAAATAGAAAGAAACTAAGACACAGAAGGGCTCAGATATATGCTCATGGTTACAAAGTTAATGAGTGAATAAAAAGAATTCATGTCCTTATCAAGTAGACTTCATCATATTTATTAAAATTTCAAGCAATTATTTCCAATAGATACCAAGTATTCCAGCTCCCTTTATTATTTTACCTCAAATTGTTGGGGATGCTATAACTGGGTAGTGATCAGCCAGGACACCAATGGCACTTTTCAGTCCAGCTGGTCTTACCTTAAAGACATCGAGAATTAACATGGTTTATGATAACTGTGCTTTAAGCTCTTCTGATGGCATATTTCATTCAGCCTTAGAATATCTTGAGATACCACAGGCTCAAGAACATGTGGTTTGTACCCACACACTGCAGCCATAAAACAATGGTGGCCTCTGCTAAATTTTCTTCTCTTACTCTTTTTTTACTTTTTTTCATTTTACTTTGAAAGCCCTATGATGAAATCATCCAAAATGAAAAATGAGATAGTGCTGAAAGATGAGAATCCCAGACACACAGCATTCAAATTGTTTTGGGGGCAGAACAGAGAACAAGTATGAATAGCATGGTTGTCAATAATGCAACTAGACCAAAGCTGGAAGGACATTTGGTGCCTGATGTGCACACACATGAAAAGAAAGGATGATACTACAACACACATATAATTGGAACATGGGACACAAGCATGAACTAAGGTACACTGGAAATTTGTAGAGCAAGAAATGAAACATCTAACAATAAGTGCTTGGTGTTATTGAACTAAAGCAAGTGAGGTGGGATACTTCTGGCCAGGTAACTATAATGTGTTCTACTCTGGAAATGACAAACTCAGAAAAAGCAGATGGCTTTAATACTGAGGCAATATGTAGCACAGGCAGTTAGGTGGTATCATACAAGGTCTGACTTCATAGACCATCATTCAAGTCTATGCTGTAGAGGCTGAAAAAGATAAAGTTAAAAGGTTTTACAGATATATCTAAGAAGGAATTGATCAGATTCTAAAAAAAGACATGCTAGTAATATAGATGATTGGAATGCAAAACCAGGAAATAAAATGGAGCTAAATGTCCTTGGAGAATTTGGACTAGATGTCAGGAATGAAGCAGAAGATTGGCTCAGGGATTTCTGTGAAGCCAACAACTTGTCCATCACAAATGCATGCTTCTAACAACCAAACAGTTGTCTGTACACATGCGCATCACCAGAAAGCCAATACAGAAATCAAGTAGACTATATAATTGGAAGCAGGAGATGGAGAAGCAGTATTCTCTTTGTCAAAACAAGACCAAGATCAGATTGTGGTACTGACCATGAACTTTCGATATCAAACATGAGAACAAAGATAACCACCGAGAGAATCATAGTGGTGAAATATAATGTAGATAACACTCCTGATGAATTTAAGGTCCACATGTAAAAAAGATTTATACCCTTAAATTTAATTGACCAGTAACCAAAAGAACAGTGGGATAAAACTAGCAATATAATTAGGGAAGAAAGAGGAAAGACAGTGCTAGAAACAAAAAAGGAAAAACAAATCATATGAATGACAGAAGAAACATTGAAGGTTGTTAAAGACAGATGAAAGACAAATGTAAAAGATGATAAAAAAACATAGTATTGCAATGACTATAACATAGAGGTAGATAACTATGACATGGTCAATATAAGAAGAAAATAAAAGGATGGTGGAGACAGTATACTGAAAATCTATAGAGGACAGAAGGGTTTTAGACCCCTCAGAATAAGATCCCTCTAGGAAGAACCTGTAATTCTAGAAAGTGAAGTGAGCTACCTTGAAAGTACTGGGAAAAAATAAATCACCAGGGGCAGATGGGATAACAATAGAATTATTTTACACCATAGAGACAGAATCTGTCAAAATCCTAACAAAAGCATAGCAACAAATATGGAAAACAAAACAATGGCCTACAGATTGGAAGTATTCAATATAGTATGTGTATGTGTGTGTGTGTGTCTAAAATCTTACAATAAAGATACATAAACATAATAAACAAATTTATTACCTATAATCTGGATGGTTACAAAAAGTATAGATAGCAGTGTAAAATAAGGCTCCTTTTCCAGGATGGAACTAAACATGTATAAGAGGGGCCCTACCGGTTCAGCAGGTATAATTTGTTGCAAGGGTCATAATCATAAAACATAGAGCCAGCATGGTACAATATGATGCATATAGGATTTGAAATCATGGTTTATCAATTGCATAACCTAAAAAAGTCACTTAACTCTTAAAACCTTATCTTTGTCTCTGAATTAGATAAAGGGTATGGGTGCCATGGCTTTTTCTAAAATAAATGGCTAGCATATTTGCAAGTAAGGAAGCCGTTTAGGTAAGCACAGTTTCGTTGAGCACCTCCAGCTCAGAAGACTGCTGGTTGAGGATGGCTTCTGCCATAAAAGTTTTCAGTCCTCGGGATATACAACCAGAACAGTTATTTCCATCTAAAATGCTGTGGGAGCACATGTGTCTAGGTGTAGGAAAAATCAAGGTTTCTTTATGAGCTAAAACTGGGATGATGAGTAGGTATTGGTCCAGTAAATCAAGAAGAAAAGGGACCTCTAGACAGATGGTACAAGAGCAGAACTAAATAAGTGTCGTGAACAATTGGTTTTTGTGTAAGCTGAATATCAAGCAATTTGCTGCTCTTGTAAATTGAAGGGCAGGCAAGGGGTTCCATGAAAACCAGCCATCAATTATGGAAATAGGCCTTATAAGTCATTCCAAATCACTTGGATTTTTATCAAGTAGTTGAAGATAAGCTACAGAACAATACATGATTTTTTAAAAAGATGGAGCCTTATGGAGGATTGTTTTAGTGCATTTTAACAGTTATATGAAGGAGGAGTTATAATGGGACAAGATTATAGAAAGAGAAAAATAACATGTAACATTCAGAAAGAGAAATTATAAAGGCCTGAACTAGGGTAATGGCATAAGAATGGAAAGAGAAAGATTGTTTAGGAAATTTGCCAAACAAAACACAGGACAAATGTGATTGAATGTGGGAAATAAAAGGAAAGGAATTTCAGATTGAGTATTGTACCCATCTCCTAGTGCTGTTGTAACAAAATTCCACAAATTGAGTGGTTTAAAAAACAACAGGAATTTATACTTTCACACTTAGAAGACTGAAGTCCAAAATCAAGGTGTTGGCAGAGTCATGATGTTTTGAAGGCTTTAGAGGAAACTTCTATGTCTCTCTCCTGTCTTCTAGTGTCACTGGCTGCAAATCACTCATGGCCTTCTCCCTGCATCTCTGTGTCCTTAAGTGGCACTTGCTGTTCTTATAAGGATACTGGTCATATTGAATTAGGATATACTCCAGTGATTTCATCTTAACTTGATTTTATCCACAAAAACCCTGTTTCCAAAAAAAAGGTCACATTCACAAGTACTTAGAACTTCAACATATGTTTTGGGGCAACACAAGTCAAGCCATAACAAGTATCAGATTTTTAGCTTACATAAGTTAGTGCCATTAATTGTAAGACATTATTAAAGCACAGTTTTGAAAGGAAGTGGATGAGTTTACCAGGTCATTTGGGTGAAAAAAAAAAAGCTAATATTTGGTAGAACACACTGTTTAGAGCTCAGGAGAGAGACTGGGGTTTAAAATAAACTTGGGAGACATCAGCACACACAGATATATGCATTTCCCCTGGAGCCATGGAGGGAAAGAACAGTAACATAGGCCATTGGGAAGTAAGCGGTTATGAAAAATACCTGATGGAAAATGATCATGAGAAGATAACCATGTGGAAGACATCATGAAAGCCAAAGGAGTCTGGAGATTTCTAAGTTTCTAAATTTGAGAGCTCTCTTAAGACAAATCTGGAAGAAAATTAATTTCCGTTTATAGAAAATATAACTTAGAAGTCACTCAAGCTCAAAATGGAGGGTTAATGTAACTGCTGTAAGGGGTTGAATTGTATACCTCCCTGAGTTTATTTTTGGCTTAAAACCCTGACCCTTAGTACCTCAGAATGTGACTATATTCAGAAATACGGCCTTCAAAATAGTAATAAAGTTAAAAGGAGGTCAATAGGGTAGACCCTAATCTATTATGATTGGTGTCTTTATAAGACTAGAGAATTAGAATACAGACAGGGATAAAAGGAAGACATGTGAGAACATAAGCTAAAGAGTGCCAACTGTAAACCAAAAAGAGAGGCCTCGGATGAAACTAAGCCTGCTGACATCTTAACCTTGGACTTCCAGTCTCTAGAATTGTGAGGAAATAAGTTTCTTTTGTATAAGTCACCCAGTCTGTGGTCCTTTGTTATGGTACCCCTATTGTACCAACACAAATGGTTTCTATAATAAATAAATAAATAAATAAATAAATAAATAAATAATGCCTGTGGGTGGTAGAAATTGGACAATAAATTAAAAGAATAATTTCAAGATAATGAAACTTCCATTCATTCATGCAATAATTACTTCCTACTTTGTGCTACATAATAGAGGTATATAACTACGTGAAGTTAATAGTATAACAGAAAAATAGGTATTAAGCAAGTGTCATAATTGTTTAAAATATTTGGATAAACAATGACATAACCTGGTCATGTGGCCAGGTCCATTTCTGAGTGTTTTCCATGCATTGTTTTATTTCTTCCTCCTCATACAAAGAGTCTGTAAGGTATATTATACCTAAGAGGGCCTTACCTCCTGAGTTCAGCTGTGCTTCTCATTATGTATATGACCTTGGACAGGTTACTTTCTTTATCTCAATCTCACTTTCTTAAGCTATAAAACAGGGATAGCAATAATTGTGGGATTGTTAGATTTATAGGAGTTCATGCCTTTAGAGAATATATTTAGTAAGTGCCTATCTACAGGTTGGGAAGTAGGTTTATACCTACTGCACTTGTGAACATGGCCTTATTTGGAAAGGTCTTTATAGATCAAAGGATAGGTCTTAATCCAGTATGACCAGTATTCTTATAGAACAGGCAAGTGCCATGTGAGGACTCAGAGATACAGATAGAAGACCATGAGTGGTGTGTAGCCAGCAGCACCAGAATCATATAGATGTGATTTAGAGGACATAATTGAGATCATTATATTTACAAAGTTAGGGCACTGTGTATTTCTAAATATTTTTATGGTTTTTTCACACTTAGAACCCTAATGTTCTCCATACTTATATTCTAAACTAGATACCCAAAGCACGGAATTCGTACAAGGGGATCGGCCCCCACTGCCCCAACAGCCGCCTCTGCCTCAACCCCCACTGCCATGGCTTTGTCTGGAAGGACATCTGGTCTAATTAGCATATTATGCTTTTATTATTATCGATGTGTGTTTTAGAAATCACTACTGAGAGTTTAGCTCTCTTCATACCTATCTTCAGCCTTTCTTTTGAAATAAATATTCTCATTTCTATAATTAATTAACTAGCTAATCTAAATTTTTATAATGGGTAAATGTGTGTGTTTGTTATAATGTCTCATAAAATAATTGAGGAGAGAAAAATAAAAGAGGGGAAATATATTATGCGTAATGTATACCAGGTGCCAGGAATATAATTATATTGGTCAAATATGTTTTACTAACTGGAGAGATGAGACAACGATTTTTGTGTCAGTAATCTGCTGTGTGGCCTTGAGAACACACCATGCTTTATCTGTATTCCATTTTACAATGAAGATATGAGTCCTGGGAGCTCTCCTCACCTGGGAGTTTACAGTTCTGCTATTTCCGGGCTGTTCCAGGGAAAGCAACCAAGCTTTTTTTCTCCTCTATCTTGACAACAGCCCTGCACATTATCAGAAGAGACTGACTTCTGGCTGAATACAGCTACTCTGGACCATTTTAAATGTTCTATAGAGGCTGCCGGCTTTGTCAACCTGAGGAATTCTGGTGCTTTGCTGGACCTTTATTTCCATATGATACCCTTTCTCTGTGTCTGCTTGTAGACAGCATGTCCAAGACCAGACAGAATGCTGTGACCTGGTACAAAATCCAGCACGAAGCAGAGAGCCCCACAGTAGCGGACTGTGGAGTGAATGTCAGTTTTCCCACCTTTTCTGCCATCTTCAGCAGATGGCACTGGGGCAGAGGTCAGGGGAGAAAGAGGCAGCAGACATGGCACCTGCTGCAAATTGCTCTCCAGCACTGTTAGGAGATTGCAAGCAATTACATTTACATATGAGACGTCCTTTTCTTTTGGAGTGTTTTCTCTGTAATATAGCATCAATTGTCATGCTAGGACTGACAAGTGAACCTTGGAAGATAAGAATATTAACTAATGCCTTTCATGGAGTAAACCCACACTAAGTACCAATTGAACTGACTAGAATAATATCAGCTGCTACCTTTCATTTCATATAATTCTGTCATAATCCTTTGAAAAACATTTGATTTATCATATTCTTAGAAATGGTATTTCTTTGAAACATAAAAACAAATTATTTTGCATTGGACACAATATGTGTGTTTTTAATTTCTGTTCACAAGCTTGAATTATTTTCATGTTACTATTTAGGTAGCACAAAATTTTAATAGAGTAGAACTATTCATAAATATATAGTAACTAACTACTTTCAGGAGTTATTTAAACAATAGGAAGGTGTATTTTTATAATATCACATGTTTATTGATTTCTAGTAATATTTCTAATAGGTTGTAACATGATTAATGATATTATGTCACGTAATTTATACAGATAAAGAATGTGAAAAATAACACATGAATGTTACGGAGATTTTCAGGTTTCCACAGTCAGAGGAAGGATAAGCGGGGATTCATTTGATATGAAAATCATTAGGATGAAGGAAGTGTATAGGCAGGGGGCCATGGGAGCTGCACTGTGGCTCATTAGCATTCAAGAAAGCAGAGCATGAGGATTATCATGTCAAGTCTGTCTAAAGTCTGAGAAAGGGATCTGGGTGTCAATCAGTCAAACTGTAATTACTCAAAATAGAGATGTCATAGACCATTTTTTAGGAATAACCATGTTGGGATTCATTTTGAAATTTAAAACAAAGGAGTAGAAGAATTAACTTGATATCTTCTTCCTCCTCCTCGTCCTCCCCCTCCTCATCCTCCCCCTCCTCGTCCTCGTCCTCCTCCTCGTCCTCGTCCTCCTCCTCGTCCTCGTCCTCCTCCTCCTCCTCCTTCTTCTATGAGTTTGTGCCTAGATACAGTAGTAAGAACGGAGGGAAGTCACTTGCAGTTGCTCTCAGCAAGGCCAAATAGCCCTAGGTGAAGGAGAACGGATGATCTTCCTGGAGAATACTCTGCTACTTTCTCACATGACCCAATTCCCTGCCCAACCCAGGGCTATTTGGGGAACCCTCTACCTTACCAGGCTGGCTGTCCAGCCTGTCTTTGATGTTTATAAAAGTGGCATCCTCATTAAAGCAGAGAACTCAAAAAGTTGCCACCTTAATGACACTTTCCCCATGGGAAAGGGTAATCAGGTCGCCCTTGGCACAGACTCTGCTGTGCAGGTGGCTCTGTCTTGTGCCTGAAGACACAGGCACAGTTCCCAGGTTCCCTTAGTGAGAGGGACTCACCAAAGCTACAGGAGATTCCTTTTCCCTTTGATTTCTAATTTGTTTAATTTAAAAACACATGGAGGAAAGATACAGAGCATTTGAAAGAGCATGCCAATTTACCAGTCTTTAAATATGGAGCATACAGCCCAAACTGGTTGGGTTCAGTGGATAGAGTATCAGCCGCAAACTGAAGAGTCCCTGGTTTGATTCTGCTCAAGGGCATTTAACTTTGTTGCAAGCTCAATCACCAGTCAGGGGTGTGCAGGAGGCATTTGATCACTGTTTCTAACTCTCTATCTCTCGTCCTTCCTCTCTGTAAAATCAATTAAATATATTTCAGTCAGTGTATGCTTAATATCTAATTGGTCCTTTTTCATATCCTCGAGGGTCTCACTAAATTTATCAGCCTTTTCTAGAAAATTCTTGAAAAACTTTATAACCGTGGTTTTGAACTCTATATCCAGTCATTTGCTTTCCTCTATTTCTTTTATTTGTGACCTGTTTCTTTGTCTACACATTTTGGCTCTTTCCCTGAGTTGATAAAGTGGCTTTGTGTGCTAGGTGTCCTATAGGGCCCAGTGGATCAGCCTCGCCAGTTACCTGAGGTGGACACTCTTGGTGCATCTCTTTGTGGGCTGTGTACACAGTCTTGTTGTAGTTAAGCCTTGATTGTTGTTGGTATAACTGGGATGAATTGACCTCCTGGCCAATTAGCTGTGAGGATCAGTTGTGTCTATGCTGGGAAAACTTCTGTACTGGAGACACCCTTGTGAGATAAGACTTGCATATGCCTCTGTGCTCAGCTTGGATGGGGTGAAGTCTCAGGGAAGAGCAGACAGCAATGGCTTCCCATCAGCTCTGCCCTAAGAGGCCCCTGTGTCTCGGTGTCCCATGGTAATCACTGCAAGCACCTCTGAGAGAAAGCTGCCCTAAAGTTCCGCCCACTGCCAGACAGTCCAATTTCTTCCCAAATGAGTCTGAGTCCCCAGAGTCTCACCTGGAACCGAAGTTCAGAGCTGTCGGGAGCTTGTGTCTCCCTCTGGATTGAGAAAGCCAGCTGTATGCTCAGTTGCCCACCCTTTCTGCACACACTCCTCTGTACCTCTGCCTTCTGCAGATCCTCTGAGTCTCAGTGTGCTTTTCTCTTTCCTTCTATTTGTAGAATTTCCACTCAGCTAGTCTTCCTGTGGTTCTGGATGATGTCCATTTTGTCTTTTACTTGTAGTTTTGAAATTGTTGTTCAAGGCAGTTTAGGTGTTTATGCCGCCATTGTGGTTCCCTCTTAAATATATATATATTAAAATGCAGCATACAAAAATCCCCAGTTAAATGTGCTGGATCCATGTAAAATATAACATTGGCTCAATACGTACTTTTCATTTGAGTCTCTGAACACTGGAATTAATTCTTTGTCCATACTCCTGAAAAATTAAAATTAAAGACTTTTCAGCAGTATACTTCTTTATTTCTATTGCTGTTCTATTTGTCATGTAATTTGTACAGTAATGTGATAATTCAAATAATTTAATAAAAGGGATGTAGTAATAGAATAAGCTCATGTGGTATAACAAGATAATAGTATTATATCATCTAGCACTCTTATTCTTTGCCAATCATGGTATCTTTTTTTTCATTTAATTTGAGAATGAATAAGAACTTTTAAAAGTGGTGTGTTACTTGTCTTGTGAATATTTTATGAATTATACTCTTCCAAATTCTGATTATTTTACTCATTGTTGCATTTTTAAATAACTATACAGTCAATTTTCCCTTGGAATTAGAAAAGTATGCATTTTTAAATGACATAATGTTTAAAAAAGAAAAAACAGACAAGAAATTATGCTTTCCTTCAGTCAATAGTTGGATGCAAACAGATTAGGAAATGAACAGTATGATTCTATAAATACATTTCAATAATAAAATACTTTTGAAATATAAGGGGATAAATTATTGTTCATTTTATCATTTGACCATTTATATTAGGAATAAAACAGTTGTATGTGTTATTTTAAAATTTCCCTTTCCCTTCCTCTTTTCTCCTTCTTTTCATATGGCCTTGTGTGGTACATGTAGTTGTTCAGGCACTAAACTCAATTTAGCAAGTATCGATTGTTGCTCGGCTCTTCCTGCCTAAGATATGCTTATGTAACATGGAGCAGCGCCAGACAGAAATACGCCTTCGGAACTCTGGAAGCAAACCACTCACGGGTACTTTTGTCCTTTTCCATGCCCCTGAATTTTGGCTGCAGTTGTCTGTTGGGGATGTATTCCACTCGAATATATATTTCAGTGACCACCAAGGTGCTTTAATTCAAGGCTTTATGAAGTCTAAATGGATAGAGGATTAGTGGGCTCACACTGTGGAATGTGAATGCTGCACCTTTATACCTTCTTCTAAATGGCTTGTTGTTTTCAGATATAGCAAACTCCAACTCTTCTGTTTTAACTTGTAATCTTTTCTCACTAGAAAAAGAAGATGCCAGGACTCTGAGATCCTTTTGCATGGTCTTTTAATTGTGTCTTGCCTTTGTGATTGCATTTCACCTTCTCCTCTGTCCCTGTTTCCAGGTTTCTTCCCAGTCTACTCTGCTTTCTGATGCGAGGTTTCATAATGTAACACGGAGAGGAATCTGTCTTTACATTTGCTCTTGTTTAAAATTCAGAACCAAAGCAGGTCCCTTTTCAACTTAACTATTTTAGTTATTTTATGCCAATTCTTAATGGAACAGCACCAAAAAAAGCTTCCCCTTTAACTTTAAACACTTTCTAAAACACAAGCAGTATATCGGAGCAGAGAAGAACATGGGTTCTGAAGTTAGCCTGTTTCAGTTCAAACTCTTGTTCCAATACCAACGACCTGTGTGGTCCTAGGCAAGTTACTTAACTTCTCTGAGACTCAGTTCCTGTATACGTAAAGATGGGGATACAATAGCACCTACTGCAGGGAATGATTTAGAGAGTAAACATAAGTCACGGCATATAAAGTAGAACAATAACTAGAAAAAGAGTAAGTGCTCAAAAATGTAGGCTCTGTGCATTGCCTGTGTTACTGGTTTTCCAGGAGCTATGCACAAAATATTTTTGCATGGGACTTTAACTCTTTGTCTCTGAGTGTTCTGTGTCCAGCCTAGATCTCTGATGAAGTGAGAAACATTATTAATGCAGTTTCCTGAATTTTAAGTATACATCTAGTGACGTGAGCTTATCAAGTGGGTAGGTACTATGAAGAATAATCCCTCTGTGACCCTTTCCCAAGCATTGGGCAAGAACCTTTGTGGACAGAAGGATGTATTGGATTGATTTCTTGATCTGTTTCTCATGCTAGGTGAAAGAGCATAGAATTTTAGAAATAAAAGGAGTTTGTAAGTTGCCTCATTGTTTCCCTCTTCTCCCATATTTTAGATTTGTAGTACTCTCTATAACATGAAGGTGATATTTGGCTACCAAGATGATTGCAATCTGAGACTGTCTGTTTTCCATTATCCGATAGCCTTACTGATTAGCTCCAGTGTTTCCCTTATTTTGAACTCTCCATTTGTTCATCCTCTAAAGTCAATGCCAGGCACTATGGTAGGAATAAAAGGGCATGCCCTTACCCACCTAATAGCCTTGGATTTATTTCCAAGTGCTTACGCAAATGGTGACTGTAAAGGAGGAAATGGCCATGATTTGTAAGACTGACTTACTTATCTCTTCATTCTTTCCAGACATTATTTGCAAATGCTTAAATTTGGATCACAGTGCTAGATCAAGCTTGCTTAATATTAAGTGCCTTAACTTTCATAGTTGTCTCGGTACACTTCTTAACACCCACCCGTTTTGAACTCTATTATTAGGAAATAAAAAGAAATAGATTTAAAATGTTAGGCTGCTTTCACATAAGATGGAGCATCAAAACTTGTCTGCTGCCAGGGTTGCTGTCTGCAGTTATCAGTTAAGAAGACAATTTAAAAGATTTTTTTAAAGGTTCTAATATTTTTAGTTCTTCTTCCCTTTACCTCAGTGCCATCTCATATGGTTCTGGGTTACGCTTTAAATCCACAAATCAGGATTGGTTCTCAAAATCACACACACACACACACACACACACACACACACACACACACTAACAGCTCTCTTTAGAGGAAAAATAACTTTTTGCACAGCTCAAAAACTGTTTTATTCATATTTTATAGCCAGAAGGTCATAAAAAAGAGTGCACTGTAAGACCAAAATATAGCTGGTTGATAACAATGATGAGAAGCAAAGAGGTAAAAAGCATGGGGCACAGATGTCTTATGTGGAGCTTCCCTATGTAAAGGCAGGGTTTTTTAGTCTAAAAATAATGTAACTTCCAATATGTATAATTATTCACAGCGCAGGGAAAAGGAAAGAAAACACTGATCATACGAATCATTAAGCCACCACCTGGAAACTTTAATCTCCAATAAATTATACCTTTGTAATGTTTAAAATCATTAATATTGTACAATATATTTGACACCACATTATGCAAAGAACTGAGGAATGTGAAGGTTTTATATAAAGATTTTTGTGTCATGTGGACAGTCTTAGATCTCATATTCATTCTTCTTTACTTTACCTTGGGCAAATATTTTTATAAAAATTATATTGGCCAATTTGCCATTTCAAAATGCATGCTTGTTAGCTTTCCTTTGGTAAATTGCAAACTCCTGAATCTAAAACCACCACTGCTATCACTGGGTTTTCAATATCTAAGGTACCCACAATGGTTCCCTTTCTCCACTGCATAGCCTGGCTGACTGCTTTTCTCTTTTATTTCTTCTTATCTAGCTCTTTCGTTGGTTTGCTTCCATTTTTCCTTATTACGTCATCTTTGTATTTCTCACAATACCTACTAGGCAAGCAATAAATACTATCTTGAAGTTTGTAATTTTCCTATTTGATTTATACTGTTCCTTACATACTGAAGGGCGAAGAAAAAATATCAAAGACTAGATGCATGAACATATCAAAATAAATGCAATAATGGCAATATATTAAACACAAAAAAGGCATAAAGCCTTTTGACTGCAAAGACAACTAGAGATAAAGTGGCTGACATTTTGTGCTTCAGGTCCACATGCCCAGATATAGATATGATTTGGAAATTCAAGGACGTGTAGAGATGGAGGGAAAAAAAAGTCTTCCTAAATTTTGTTAGTATATTTTCTATTCTTGTATAAAATCTAGAGTTTCTTGTGTGTTCGAATGAACCATACAAAATTGCCATTTTTTTAATAGATGAGAATGGTTGAATATCAGCAATTTTGTGTGGCTCAACCTAATAAACTTAATATACTCATGAAATATTAATTTTAATTCAAAAGTGTTTCTATCCGTAAAGGCTGAGTATCCATGACAAGTTAACTGCTGACAGTTAGGAGCAACTAACTGTCAGCAGTTAAGTTATGGTGAAATAACATATTATTGTTATTAATATGTCATGGTGAAATAATTATCTTCCTTTTCAAGGGCAAAATCCTATGAAGAAGGACTTCTTGTAATGTGCAAATTTTCCATCACAGATTGAAACAGGGTGTTTTTTTGTTTTGTTTTTTGGGGGTTTGTGCCTATGCTTGAAGCCTAGTCTGAAAGTGGCAAGAAAAAGAGTTTTGCTGAGGCAGCAATAGGAAGATAAGCAAACCTGGAAAACCCCTACCTGCCAAATGAGCTTTCTTGAGCCCAGGGAGACTTTAATTAATGTTAATGGAGAAACCTCCTTCAAAACCCAATTAAGCACTTAAATGTATTCTTAATGATCTCTGCTCCCAAAGTCAGGGTGCAGAGAGGGGAATTGATTTAGTACCAAGAATGAAACTATAAGTGTTCCTGGGTCCAACGCACTGCTTTTCCCATGGAAGCTTCGCTTTCTCTCTTGGCAAACAAACTTTCCTCCAGATTTCTCACGCTCTCTGCATCTCCTATGAACTCCTTGACCTGCTCTCTTGAACTCTGCTGTGAAAAAGCAGCTGAGCCAGAAGCATCCCTTGATGCATAATAACAGTTATATAAAGCACTTTTGAAATACAAACAGATTCTGAGTGCCTAATTATGCTGCAGGTGTTGCGCATACCCCAGCATGAGGAATGATCCTGACACTCTCTTTATTATCACTGGGCTGGCATAATGAAAATACCCTGTCCTCAGAGAGAGATAGCCTTTCTCCAGCAGCTCCTGGCCCCATCATCATGATTGGTATTGATTTTAGATTAGCATGTAGTATTTCCCATGATATATTTCCTTATTAAAATTTTTAAATGAAATACAAAATGAATTTGCTCATCTAAGTTTACTATTGCATACTTCACAATAGCTGAGTACATGCGTCTAAAATATGGTTCATATTTTATCTGAGTGAGCTCTGGTCCAAAGAGTATTATGCTGGGAGCTAAAGGCAAACCAATATTGGAAAATACTATAAAACATTCACATGACATAGCATCTGTGAAGGTGGAAGAGAATCTTAATAATTGAAATGGAGGGTTTTTTCAAGCAGAAGCATCATCAACCAAGAATCTCCAATTATATATTGTTCACTGGGTTTTGTGTTGTTCCAAAGAACAATCTAAACGCCTCAAAAGAACTGAACTTTTTGGCATCTATTTTGAAATAAATGTGACAACAAAGCATAAGTGGTTTATGTCATAGCTCCCCACCACCCCGCCATCCCCGCTCCCCCGAAAAGAGGTATACCTTTTACTTCTAGGCTTCTATTTCCTGTGACGATGGAAAAAGTAGCATTTCTTGCCTGCTCTTTTCTTATTTCCCTCTTTCCTAACAATTATTTTTACCCTTTCACCTCTTTGAGATGTAGGATCTTCTAAGATCATAAAAGACATATTTAATGGCCTGATTTCACTGAATTAGATTGTCATATTGACAATAAGGAGACCATTTCTGTAAAATTATAGGAGGTATGTTGATAATTCCATAATACCACATTACCTTTTATTATATACTAGAGGCCAGGTGCATGAAATTCGTGCACAGGGGAGGAGAGGTGTCCTTCAGCCCAGCCTGCTCCCTCTACAATCTGGGACCCTTGAAGGATGTCCGACTGTCCATTTAGGCCGGATCCTGGATCCGGCCTAAATGGACAGTCCGATATCCCTCTCACAGTCCAGGACTGCTGGCTCCCAAATGCTCACCTGCCTACCTTCCTGATTGTCTCTAACTGCTTCTGCCTGCCAGCCTGATCACCCCCTAACCACTCTCCTGCCAGCATGATTGATGCCTAACTGCTCCCCTGCCAGCCTGTTTGCCCAAAACTGCCCTCCCCTCTGGATCTAGTCACCCCTAACTGCTCTCCCCTGCAGGTCTGGTCATCCCTAACTTCTCTCCCCTACAGGCCTGGATTCCCCACAACTGCCCTTCTCTGCAGGCCTAGTCATCCCCAACTTCCCTCCCTTGCAGGCCTGGTCCATCCCAACTATCCTCCTCTGCTGACCTGATCACCCACAACTGCCCTCCCTTGAAGGCTTGGTCCCTGCCAACTGTCCTCCCCTGCTGGCCACCTTGTGGTGGCCATCTTGTGTCCACATGGGGGCAGGATCTCTTGACCACATGGGGGCAGTCATCTTGTGTGTTGGAGTGATGGTCAATCTGCATATTACTCTTTTATTAGATAGTGTAGAGGCCTGGTGCATGGGTGGGGGCCAGCTGGTTTTCCATGAAGGGTGTCCTGGATCAGGGTGAGTGTTCCCTGGAGGTGTGGGGTGGCCTTCGCCAGGGGCCTGTGGTGGTTTGCAGGGCAGCCATGCTCCCCCAGCAACCCAAGCAGAGGCCCTAGTATCTGGGATTTATTTACCTTCTTTGAAATTAACCTGCATTGAGATCACTGTTTCTACTATTGAAACTTTGTAGCCTGGAGCAGAGCCAAGCCTTCTGCTGGCACAACCATTGAAACTTTGTTGCCTTAAGCGCCTGCCAGGGTTTGCGGAAAGCTTGGCTTCCTCCATCTCCAGGAGCAACTCAAACCTCCCTCCTGCTCTCTCTGTGGCCATAGCCATTTTCGGTTGGGTTAATTTGCATACTTGCTCTGATTGGCTGGTGGGCGTGGCTGGTGGGCATGGCCTGTGAGTGTAGTGGAGGTATGGTCATTTTGCATATTACTCTCTTATTAGATAGGATCTCTCAAAGATATGTAGTAGTTCCCCCACTTATCTGTGAGGGATATGTTCTAAAACACCCAGTGGATGCCTGAAACCACAAATAATAACAAACCCTGCATATACTATGACTTTCCCTATACATTTATACCTATGAGAAAGTTTAATTTATAAATTATGTATAGTAAAAGATCAACAGTTCTATATAATAAAAGCCTAATATGCAAATTGTCCCTGATCACCCCACCATTCACCCCACAGATGGTAACTGGTGATGGTGGCAGGGGGCAAGGGGTAAGGCTGGTGAGCTGGTGGTGCCAGGCCAAGGCTGGGGGCCATGTGGGGCTGAGAGGCTGGGGGCACAAGCTCGGGCCTGATCTCTGCAGGCCATCATGAGGGACCCCACCTGGGCAAGAATTTCATGCACTGGGCCTCTAGTAACATAATAAAATAGAACAATATATTCTAATAAAAGTTATGTGAATCTGGCATTATTAAGTGAAATAAGGGTTACTTGAACACAAGCACAGTAATGCCACGACAGTCTCTCTAATAGCTGGGATGGCTACTGAGTGACCATGAACAGTGAGTGCATATAGTATGAATCCACTGGACAAAGGGACAATTCACATCTGGAGCAGGATGGAAAAGAATGGCATGGAATTTAAAATTTATGAACTATTTATTTCTGAAATTTCCCATTTAACATTTTGCGGCCTTAGTTGACCAGGGGAAACTGAAACCCTGGAAAGTGAAACTGCAGATAAGGGTGACTACTGTGATAGATTGTAGCTGCTATTAACCTTTGAAATTAAGCTGCATTGACATCACTGTTTATGTAAATTAACCTCCAAAGGGACTTAGATCAATAATGGCACCACTTCTTTTATCAATGTATCTGGCAGGTGCTTTCACAGGAGAGAAACTTAGTAAATGTTGGTGAAATGAGTAAGTTAATGAAAGGCAATTTATTAGTTCTACCAGTATGTGTTGCACATAAAGAGCTCATATTTTGAAATGTGGGTCTTTGCCAACACCTACCATTAGCAAAGTCTTATTAGTCTTAATTTTACTTTTCCTCACACATATACGGTCATTTTTATCTTCCATTTTCACTAACTTAAAGGCAAGTAAATAAGCTAAGTGCAAATAAATGCACTTCTTTACCAGTAATAAATGGCTTTCTCACTTGAAGGACTCTTATGTCACCACTAATGGCCCAGTGCATGAAATTCATTCACATTGAAAGGGGATTAATTAGAGGAAATATTTTAATATTGCTGTTTGCCCTTTTTCTATAATAGAAGTATCAGAGATGAAAGAAAATTAGTAAAATGTACATGAAAATCTTCCTCCTGTCAGAGTCTGCAATGCGGCACAGGACCCAGAGTCAATTCCCTGTCCATCCCGGTGCCCCAAATTGCACAATACCCATCCCCAGCCAGACCCATCCCCAATGGGTGAGATCCAGACCCAGCCAGCCCCACCTCCGTCAAGCCCTGGTGGGCAAGAAGAGGTGCAGCCTCGTGTCCCCTGGCCTGGCACTGGGCAGGTGGTGCAACCTCAGTTCCCCTGTCGAGCCCCACTGGGTTGGGGGTGCACCCTTAGGTACCCCAGTCTGGCACCAGGCAGGAGGCATGGCCTGAGGGCCCTTGTCAAGCCCCACTGGGTCAGAGGTGCAGCCTGAGGTGTCCTGTCCCAGTGCTGGAGCAGGGGTGTGTGGCCTGAGGTCCCCATCAAGTCCCACCAAGTGGGGGACACAGTCTGAAGTCCCCTTTCAAGCCCCACCAGGCAGGGGGCAAGGCCTGAGGTCCCCCTTCATGTCCCACTAGATGGGGTGTGTTGCCTCAGGTCTCCTGTCAAGCCTCACTGGGTGGGGTATGGCCTGAGTTCCCCTGACCCAGCACTGGGGGTGTACCTTGAGGTCCCCTGTCAAGCCAGGCAGGGGGGCACAGCCTCAGGTTCCCTGGCTCAGTGCTGGGGCAGGGGGTAGAGTCTGAGGTCCCCTGACATGTTGCCAGGTTTAGGGATGTCTGGTGCCAGACTGGGGTACCTGAGGCTGCACCCCCCACCTAGTGGGGGGCATGGCCTTAGGTCCCCTAGCCTGGCGCTGTGACGAGGAGAGCAGCCTGAGGTCCCCTAGCTAGCACGAGGAGAGGAAGCACACCTTGAGGTCACGTGGCAAGCCCTGCCAGGCAGGGGGCATGGCCTCAGGTTCCCTGGCCTGGCAACTGGAGCGGGTGTGTGTGACCTGAGGTCCCCCAACCTGATGCCAGGGCGGGAGGCATGACCTGAGGTCCCTTGTCAAGCCCCACAGAGGCGGGGGATGGGATAGCCTCAGGTCCCTGCTGATTGCTTGTTAAGGCTCCTTGTGGGAACTTGGCCTTAGCTGTGGGTGTGACCATCTTTGTGAGGGAGTGATGGTCAATTAGCATATTCCCTCTTTATTAGATAGGATTATGTACTCGTTTCCATTTTATTGTCAATTTTATCATGTAAATGGCATGTATCAAGGAGGGTTTGATTGTTTTTAGCCATACCTACTTTCTTGTCCATCAAGACATGAAAATCATCAGTACTATGCAAACTTGGATTAGTTAATGGAGAAGATATTTTAGAAAAGCAGTTTGCTTGAATTTTAACTTAAAGTAATTACCAAGAATATTTGATCAGAAGATTTGAATTCCTTCTTAATCACTGTTTTGATGTTTAAAGGCCCTTGACAAACATGGTGTTTACAACTATTTTCCTCAGAAGGAGTTTGACATACCTAGTGTCTTGAACATCTTTAGCAGCTGGCAATAATCAAACCCATTCAACAACTCTTTGTACATCAAGGCACAGAGCCAGACATGGTAGACTCTTTAGAATATCAAAGTGTTGTCTAGTGGGTAATAAAGTGCTTTAACACCCCCATTTCCAAAGGAAAAATAAAGTCAACCAATAAACAGATATTATATGATTCACAACCAGTCAGAACTGCAGGATTTAAAGGCATTGATAATGCTTGCCTGAGGGTAACTAAAGACGGTCATACTCTTTTTTTTTTTTCCCCGCAAAAAATATTAGGAAAATTTTTACATAGTTAAAGTCTGTGTAGATGTATATAACACCTATTCTATATAATAAGGAGGTAATATGTAAATTAACCCTCATGCCCTCACAAGATGGCTGCTTACAACCAGGCCCGCAGTGAGGTTAGTGAGGGACGATCAAAATGACTGAAAAAGTAGGATGTGTGGGGAAATCAGGCTGGCAGGGGGGCTAATGAGGGACAATCAGGCTGGCATGCAGAGGCCATGAAAGGCAATCAGGCTGGCAGAGGGTTAGTTGGGGGTGACCAGGCAGGCAGGCAGGTGAATGATTAGGAGCCAATGGCCCAGGATTGTGAGAGGGATTGGGCCTAAACCTGCAGTTGGACATCCCCCCAAGGGGTCTCAAATTGGAGAGGGTGCAGGCTGGGTTGAGAGAATCCTCCTCCCCAATGCACAGATTCTGTGCACCAGGCCTCTAGTGTTTTATAAAATGGAAGATGTGTAGAGAGGGATTGGAGGTTTGAATTAAATAGGAAGAGAGAACAACCTCAAAGAATTTTCTATGCTGCCCCAATGGTGCCTTGAGTTGCTCAACACTTTCAATCTATTTGGCCTAAATAAATCTTCTGAAATGATATAACTCATGAATATCTACATACAACATATACAGTGAAAAAAGTGGACTACATACTTCACAAATGTAAAATATCTGGCAGTCATTTTAGATGCCATGGAGCCATGTGGCTAAATGTATGGGATCAGAAAACAGACAGCCTGGGTTTTAAATTCTGCCTCCTCAGTTTAGCTTGGTTACTTTGGTTAGGGATTTAAAGTTTCTGAGCCTCATTTTTCATATCCATAAAAAAGAAGAAATACTATCTACCTTAGAGAATCAAATGTGAGAATCAAATTATCTACTACATGTGATAATTTTATTCACACTAGTATGTGTTAGGTAAGTATAAGTGGTTGTCTTTTGCTTTCACTCAAATACAGTGGTACCTCAAGATACGAGTGCCCTAACATACAAGATTTTTGAGATACCAGCCATCGAGTGAGCGATTTTTGCTTTGAAATACGAGCAACATTTGAGATAGGAGTAATAGCGCGGAATGGCCGGCTGCACACGACCCACCAGTTTACCGGGACTCAAGCGTCTCATAGTTTCCCACGCCTCAAGGTTACGGAACGAATTAAACTTGTATCTCGAGGTACCACTGTATATTGCATTTGTAAGATCTTAGATCACCTATTTTCTGTAATCATTATTATAATGCTTCATATTAATAGTAATTAAGAATAGTCAAGAAACTGATGTTAAAATGCCTTAAACTGTAGGTTTATGAAATTTAAGCACCAGGATATTGTTTTGTTATTTACCTTTTTGAATGACCTCTTACATGTGTACTAGAAATAGGTTATTGAGTAATTTTTCTCATTGTAAAAGAAACAAATTCCATTCTAAAGGTTTACACATTCCAATGGCATGCAACTAAATTGTTTTACACTTGTAATAAAAATATAAAAGACATTTTGTGGCTGAAACTGATTTTAAATAATGGAGTGCATCTTAAATTCTAAGGAATAAATTCAAACTGTATTTTTGCCAAGGTTTTCTGATTTCTTTACTTGATATCATACAAACAGTACCCCTTTCTGCTCTCTCTCACCTGGAGTCTTCCCTCCAGTCTGTAGTTGGGCTGCTCTGTTATTTCTGCAGTGTTTAAACTCAGCCACTCGCCATGGTCAATCATTCTCCTTTCAGCTCAATGACCTTCAAGAAAACAACCGTTATCAAGGGAACTAACTTCTGTAAAGACTGTTGGAGTCAAAATTCTATCCAGAAAAAAAACAAAAGCAAAAGATTGTTCATAAATGTGGAAAGTAGTAAGTTGTTTTTATTTTTAATTCATATGGCATAGCTTAGTTCCAGTGTAAGTGGAACAGGCAGGAGGTGGTTTTTTTTCCCCTTTTATATGATAACTGGAGGCCCAGTGCATGAAATTTGTGCACTAAGTAGGGTGTCCTTCAGCCCAGCCTGCACCCTCTCCAATCTGAGACCCTCAGAAGATGTCTGACTGAAGGTTTAGGCCCAATCTCTCAGAGGGGGACAGTTAGGATTGACTGGACTGGCAGGGGAGGGCAGTTGGGGGTTATTAAAAACACATTTTTTTTTCACAATCAGTACTAAACCACAAAAGTTTCTTATTGAAGTTGGTTTAAAATAATCATTAAATCTTATTATTTGAAATTGGGTAAAAATAATTTATTAAGGTGCTTATTTCAGGGACTATGGCAGTCAGGACAGCAGAACACACTATATGGTGGGAAATTGTTAGTTTTAAATTTTAAGGCATTACTGTGAATACAGACAAACCTTACATTTTACTAATCACCATTGTTCTGGACTGCTAATATTGATCTGATACTTAAAAAAATGGGAGGATCATTGGTATTTGCAATGATTTATGTTTTAATTATCCTATAAACATGAATTCTCAACATAGAAAATTTTTAACATTAAATATCCAAATGTTCTGATATGTTTTACTTAATGACTTAAAGAAGTGTTTTCTTAATTTAATGCTAGCATATTTAGTACAGTTATGCACTTTTTGTCAGGTTTTATTCTGAGTGCCAAGCTAGGTACTGTCCTCTTCATCCTGAACAATATATAAAAGTAAAATCTCTTGGTTCATCTTATTTGGGACTCTCTGCATTTCTTGGACCTGAATTCTATTTCTTTCACCAGGTTAGTGAAATTTTCTGTCATTTTTTTCAAATAGGTTTTCACTTTCTGGCTCTCTCTCTTTTCCTTCCAGTATCTCCATAAAGTGAGTACTGGTAAGCTTGAAGTTGTCCCAGAGGCCGCTTACACTATCTTCTTATTTTGGAATTTTTAAATCATCTTTTTGCTTATGATTGGATCTTTTTTGCTTTCTTATATTCCAAATTGCTGATGTGATTCTTGGTGTTATCACCCCATTGTCGATTCCCTATAAATTTATTTTATTTAAGTTACTGTGTTCTTCATTCCTGACTGGATCTTTTTATGCTTTTTATGTCCTTTTTCATGCTGTTGAAGTTATCACTAAGTTACTTGACATCCCTATAACAATTCCTTTGAACTCTGTATCTGATAGATTGCTTGCTCCCATTTCATTTAGTTTTTTTTTTTTGGACACTTCTACTGTTCTTTTATTTGGGAACTATGTCTTTGCTTCTGCATTTTGGCTGCTTCCCTATATTTGTTTCTGTGAATTAGCTAGACCTGCTATGTCTCCTGGATTTGGTAGAGTGGCCTTGTGCAGTAGGTATCCTTTAAGGCCCAGTGGAACAGCCTCCCCAGTCACCTGAACTGTGAGCTCCAGATGTGCCTTTGTGTGGAGGCTGTGTGCCCTGTTGCAGTTGAGCCTTTATTGCTATTGGTGTCATTGGGAGACATTAAATCCCCCAGGCCAGTTGGCTGCAAGGACCAGTTGTAACTACAGTGGAGGATTAGCTGCAGAGGAGTAAATCCATGAAGCAGGACTTGCTTCAGTGGGGCTTTGGTGCTCACCGAGTCTACCCTTGAATGTGTCCCTTGTAAAGGTGGTCGGGTTGTAACCTGGTATGGTCTAAAGCTGTCTACTGGCGCAATGCCTCTGGAACCTCTCGATTGGTGCAAAGTCAGCCAACTGCCATGACCTACAAAGCAATCACCAGATGACCACTGTTGATAGTGGGCTTGGAGATGCCTGGGAGAGACCATGCTGTGAACCAAGGTGGGCTGCCACTGTTGTCAGGACCTGAGTTCACTTAGCAAGAGAGAGGGGGTATGCAGAGGCCAGATACTGCTTATTTGAGGGATTTTAGGAAAGTCTGAAGCATAAGACAAGAGAGGTGAGTTGTATGGAAAAAAAAATCACTGAAATGGCTTGGATGGGCTTGCAAATTGGGTGAAGCAGGGTCTTGGGGAATGACCAGGGAAGAGCAAGCATTGTGAGCCCAGCTGATGGATACACAGACATGGTGCCCTCTTCTGGCTCTGTGGGATGTCTCAGAAGAGGAACGATGGCTCTGATAGCACTTTTGTCTGGCAGAAAGCTGCCCAGATCCCAATTCTCATCCTGATGCCAGACAATTTAGTTTCTACTCATATGTCCCTGGTGCCTTTCAACCTGCCTCCCCAGCACTGGAGTTCAGATGGAGTGAGTGTGAGTAAGTCTGCGTGTGTCTTTTAAGATAAACTGCCTAGCACTCCAGTAATCCTCTGTCTCACTCAGACACAATCCCTGCTCATTTGTATAGCCAGAAGTCAGGGGGACTTGTTGTCCTGGCATTGGAATCCCGCGCGTGGGTGTCCGATATAGTTTTGGGATCCCTCACTCCTCAAGATATTCTCCACAGCCAAGATATCTCTCCCGATTTTTATCTGCCACACATAGGAGCCCATTTTGCATCTCCACCCCTCCTACTAGTCTCAATGTGGCTTCTTCTAGTATATATCCATAGTTGTAGGACTTTCATTCAGCTAGATTTCAAGTGGTTCTAAGCGATGGTTGTTTTGTAGTTTAATTGCATTTTTATGCCATTGTGGAAATATCTGAGTATTATGTTTACCTATGCTATCATATTGATCAGAAGTTCAACAATGTATCTTGATTGAATTCAACAAATGATTTAATTTTCTTTAGTTTCACAAGATGCCTATAAATTTAGTATTAGCAGTTACATATTTAAGTTTTACTTGCTAAGTCATACTAACTAGAATAAAGAAAGAGTAGCTTTAATATTGTAATTGCTAGTAAAAGTCAGCACTGTTATGGCTTATTCAAAATTGTACTTATTAGCCCAACTTCTATTGCTTGCCTTTAAAATAAATTTCATCAAAGTATATGGATTCCCTTGATTTTTAGACTTTAAAAAGAAAATAATAATAAATTGGTCAAGAAAATAATCCAACTAAATAGAACTTTGTAAAAGTCTGCTTCAATGGTCTGTGGCCATTTAGATTCACCTTCAACTTGTATATATTCACACTCATTCATTTGTGCAAGAAATAATAACTGAGTTCTTCCAGAGGCCAGATCCTCCCACTGGTGGAGTATTAATTGTAGAGTAAAGGTATACCAGTTTTTTACTCTTATTCTGTTTTTTTTTTATCTAGTTGATTAGATAAATTTATTAAAATTTGATTGTATAATTCAAGCAAATGCTCAGTTTTCAATGTCTATTCCACACAGATTCACAATTTACACATATTTTCAGCTCTTAAAAAGTTTACAATTTTTTTAACTTCTTAGGCTTCTCATAAGTGGGTTATGCACACACAGGATGATCCATTGGAGTATGACAATAAAATATTAAAATTCTGCCTACAGTTATTATTTATCCTACTCTTTGTAATTACTTATGTTTCGTGTATGTTTTAAAATGTACATATGATATAATAATTCAAGTGTATGCTTTTAAAGAAGTCTTGATGTAAGGGAAATATGCTAAAATTTTAAATGGATGGAGTGAAAATTATTTAGCAAGTATAACCTAAAAGATATACAACTGAGTGTCAATTCTATATAATTTAATAGTTGAATAAATGTTTATGTGAGAAATAATCAGTCAGACTTAGGGAGAAAGAGAAAAAGAGTAGAAGAGGAAAGGAAAGGAGAGGAGAGGAGAGGAGAGGGGAAAGGAGGGTAAGGTGGAGGAGGGGGAAGAGAGAGAGAGAGAAAGAGAGAGAGAGAGAGAGAGAGAGAGAGAAGACAGGTGATTGATTTCAGGCCTAGACTAGAAACAGGAGCTTCCTAATTAGAGAGATGGCTATTAGTTCTAGTGTTAGGCAATTTTTTTTCAGACATAACTCTGGTTCTTTTCACATCATCAATAATATTACTCATGTCACTGATGCTTGGAATTTTAAGCATGTGTTAATAAGATCATAAACATTGTGATCCTTTGCTGAATTTAAAATATTTCACTATAGTGTAAAATGCTGAAACAAACTATGAAGTGTTGAAAATGTTTGACTTCCAAAGCTTACCCCTAAAAGAGATATTTCTTGCAACCCAGTAAGAACTCCATGTAAACTACCAGTAGTTACTCTTGGTTTACACTAGACTGTCTCTGGTGAACAATGAACCACATTCAGGTAAAATGACCTGAATTAGCCTGACTATGCTATGTTCTGCTGTGTGACTTGCTGAAATTCTCTGAGTCTTAGTTTTCATCTCTGGAAAATTGAAATAGTCACACTCACCTCACATAGATAATGCATTGAAGATAATTGGTGGAAAGAATGTATCACAGGCACACTAACCTCCACTCTAGTCCTGTCTTTGACATTCCATGTCACTCTTTTTCATGGACTGCTCTCTTCTCCAGAACTGACCTCCACCCTCAGTCAGCATTGGTTTCTGCTGTCTCCAAACTGAGGTGCCCCGATAGTAACACACCTCCAAGCACATCTCACCTTGTCTCCTTTAATTCGAAGATACTATTTCTGATGCCAGGAAAAATATCTTATAATGACATTTTTAACCTGCCCTCCATCCTGCTCTCAAGAGTACTTATCTACTGTCAGGCCCAGAGCTGGCTCTTAATAAATAATTTTGAATTGACAGATAGATTGAATAATACATTTGAAGCTAATGGTCATAGGAATCAATTAGCTTCTTTGGTTTCATGATAACAGGCAATAGCTCTGTATTCTAAATAGAATTTTGAAGTGTTCACTCTGTAACTTTTAAAGTTATAAATTCTAATAGATCCATTGGCACTTTCCTGGCAGTCAACACAGACCAGCTTTAAATAAATAGCATGTTTCCAGAGCCATGTGCCATGCCAAGGTGCTGGTTTGATATCACCATAGCCTGTTTCTGCTCTTTGCAAGCAGGACATGTTAAGAAAAAGCAGAAAACTATAATGATAGCATGGTATTATCCACTAGATGCTGAGCATTGACTCTGTGATGACAAAATCAGAAATACTCACCTCCATGGAAAAATAAAGAATACAAAGAGCTTGCTCAACCAAGGGCAGCAGCATCTTCTTTGAGCAAAAATAGATTGTTATTGTTTCAATCAAAAACTCTTGAAAATCTGATATTGGTAAAGTAGGGTTGCTGTTATGTATTATTACTATAGAATTTCCTTGACAGTACTGCAAAGAAGTGGAAAATTTAGATATATACCCAAAGCATTTTATCTTCTAGTTCTATAAGGCATGTGGCTATATAAAAGTATTGGATTGTTAGATAGCTAATTTTACTTTTTTCATTTTTTCCATATTTTACTTTGTATTTTATGACAAAACTGTAAATTAACTTCTTTAGACTTTTTTGTATTTATGAGGTGAGACATATATAGTAAGTCTAATTCTGTTTAGTTTTATGAGAAAATGAATACATCTCCAGTTTTTAGTGAATTTACTGATTTCTTATTATAGTTCTGCTGAATGCATTGGCATTTTCTAAATCTATTTTAGATTATGAATTATAGCACTCTTTTATATATTAATTAAGTGGCCCATGGATCCTTGTATGAATACAACAAAATAAGGATGGCCTTATATATTCATTCTTCTCATTTCCTCAGTGAATATACTATTCTTTCATATGCTTAATACTTGTTTCAGATTTCTTATCTACCAACCTTCAGTCCTTTTCTTTGCTGATTCCCTACCTTTTAAGTCATTTTCAACATTCTTAACTTGGTTAAGGTATGGAGCTCAAAAGTAAATTTATACGGACATCTTCAAATGCTGCCTTTTAAGAGCTCTAAGTTGTAATAAGATCACTGGAACTTTTGTGATAGTCGACACAGGCTGGGTTAAATATATAACGTGTTTAGAGGACCATGAGACATGTAATATTGCTGCATTTAAAAGTATTGATTGGCTGATCGTCTACAAAAGCTTTCATTTATTCCTGTCCTCTTCCTACTTTAGGAAAAGTTATTGAAACACAGCAGTTATGTCCACCCCTGACCCATACTCAGAAGTAGTCTCCATGAAAGACCTCCCTTCTCTTCCTATGTCCACTAGCAGAGCTACTGCCATTTTTGCCCTTAACATGATAATCCAGTGAAGGCCGCTCATTAAAACACATTTTTCTTGACACCAGAAGAAAGGATTATTTACTAACTGTGACCTTAATTAACCTATTACTATTATTTTTAATATTTACATTTCTTGAATGTACAATAGAATTCTTTGGGCAAGGTATGAGTTACTGTGATCTATCTGCCAGACACCTTTTGCCATAATCTCAGCCCAAGAAATTTGTCCATTTCAAACTTCAAAATTCAGAATAAATTCTGTCCTCTGAAGCTCTGTGGGCCTTCCATAAGCTCTATGCCTTAAAGCACACTTTGTCTCCTCTTTGCAGAAAATTTTCTCTGCTTGGAACCAAACCCCACGTTATGTCTCAGGACCTAAGCCATGTTATATGTTTGTAAAGAGAGGTTCAATTCATGAAGTAGGTTATAAAGTTTTTATTTCTAAATAAAAAACAAAAATCCTAAAGGATTTATTTGACCTCCAATAAAAGTTAGCTGATCATTTAAAAAAAAGAAGAAGAAGAATTCATAGCACCTAAAGTCTTGGAAGCTCTTCAAGATTCATAATTTGAGTCTCTATCCTTTGCAGGATCTCAGAGCCAGTGGACTGGCTCACACTAATCAAATCACAAGACAGTGCTGTGCAAGCCAGAAGGCCATGGAACAAATTTCAAATGACAATCCCATGGAAGATGTATTTCTCCCAGGTACACCTAGGGAACTGGAAAAACAAAAGTGCACAAGACCTGTTTTGGGGAGCCTTGAAGGGGAGGCAGGTGAAGAAAAAATGTTGCACTTACTGTTAGTCCATAGGAAGAGTCCATTTCAGAATCTTGAGTGTGGTGCATGTCAAGGAAGGCTTACAGATGAGGTCACACCAGGATTCAATCAGGTTGAGGGATTTGTGAAGGAGGTGGAGAGAAGAACATGGCTGCATGGCACATTTAGCGACCCTGCGATTCACTCTACATGGCAAGGGAACACAGGTCAGGATGAGAGTGGAGAGAAATGAGGCTGGTGTGCTAGGAAGGGCAAGGTCACAAAGCTCTGAGATGGTTAAGGAGTTTGAATTTTTCATGATTGTGTGGAGAGATCCTGAGTGGTTTAAGTGAAGTAGCAACATATCAAGTTAATTTTACAGTTAAATGGCAGTTTAGGGAACAACGTGGAAGAGGATTTCATGACAGAAGACACCAAGATGGGTCTATGGATACATCCATGAAGTCATTTAGATGAGCAATGATAATAGCTGAAATTATGATAGAATGTCAGTAGAAACCAAGAGATTTTAAAAGATATTAAAGATACTGCAGAGGTATGTTCATAGGACCTGGTGATGAAATAGTTGTGGAAGGAAGCAGGAGGAGATATCTAGGATGACTCCCAGATTTATCACATCTTGCTTCTTCCTGAAGAAAAGATGCTGAACTCTGCTTTGGACATGTAGAGATTGAGATGAGAAAGCTGTTAAAGAGAGATATCTGTGAGCTAATTTACAGATAGATCAGATGAGAGAGAGGGAGGGAGGGAGCAAGGGAAGAAGGGAGAAAGGGAGAGAGAGAAGGAGGGAGAGAAGGAGGGAGGGGAGGAAGGAGGGAAGGAGGGAGAGAGACAAGATATAAATTGAAAGTAAAGATTTAGGCTTCACAATATCAAAGATGACAGTTGAATCATGAGAGTAGATGATTGCCCTGAAGAATGTGTAGAAGAAAGTTTAAAACAGCAGCCTAAGGAATATCAACATTTTGGATAATAGCAGAGGAAACAAACGACAATGGCTACAAATGAAGACAGAGATGAATGGCTGAAAAGTAAGAGGAAAACCAGGATAAATGGCATCCCATACTCAGAGGTACTACCATTTCAAGAATGAGTTTCATCAACAGTATTCAATGCTCCCAAGAGGCCAAATAAGAAAATAACCAATTGTAGCAGCTGAGCTTATCATTAGAGAGGCTGGGTGGCATAGAAAGAACAGTTTCTGTGCAACAAAGTTCAGGCTAACTCTAACTCATAGTGATATGGGGAGGGAAAGAGAGATGAAACAAGGAAGGCATTGAGCAAATAAAATACAAGGTGTACATTAATGAGGCAAAGAGGGAAAGAAGAAACTAATCTGGCTTTGTATTAGTTGGATAGCGCTAGAGACATACTGATAAATTTCTCCAGTTTCCCTATTCAAGAGAGCTCAGTAGAGTTGATTTATTTTGTATCATCTTTACTATCATGTGTCTGTAGACCTACATCTGACTAGCAGGTGGCCCTGATTGGCCTTGCCTCCTTACAGACCAATCCCCTCTCCTATATAGATGGAGCTGGAGCTATACAGCAGTATTGAGAATGGTTAGGTGGACTTGAAAATGTAGGGAGGCTCCAAGAAATAGGGGAGTTCCGAAGTTCAGGATAAAAGACTAAGTCTTATAACAGGGTGCAAAAAGTGGGTCGTCAACAGAAAATAGGAAGACATTTGCATTTTATTTAGGAAATGAATCCAAGACATAGCCCTGGAGGACAAGGTGTGCTGGCATTGTAAGTCTTTGGTGGATCAAAGAGCCTGGTTCTCAGAATACTGTTCATCTCTTAATAGCCTTCTACAGGTGCCTTAGCCCATCTTTAGGCAGGAATTTTATTTTCTTGTTTTTGTCTTAGAATGCATTCGTATACCCAATTTCTGGGGGCAATGTCCTTTAACCAGACACTGACACATATAGAAGAAAGAAGATATTCAGATGTATGAATGTGAGAATTTATTTTGACTTTCACCTCCACTTATAATTGTAACATGTGTTATACATCAAAAAGCCTTAGCCTGAGGCAGTTGCTATAGCAGACTGCTGCTTACATAACCAATTATTTCACCCACGCACTCAAAACTCAGGCCACTCACACATTAGAGTTGACAGAAAAGGATCTGATAAAATGTATCAGCACATATTATAAATGTAAAAGGAGTCAGCCTTTGCCAGTACTTGGGGGAAAAGGGAACTCGACCTTCTAATGTGATGATGACAGCCATTTTCCCTACCTGCCATTTTTCTTAATAATAAAAATTTGTAACCAACGTAATTTTTGTCAGTAGGCTAACATATTTGTAACATAAATATTCTACCTAGCTCTAAGCCATGTATCTAAATTCTGAGGAGGGAGGCAATATATTTCAAAGAAATGAGAACTTAAGCCTCTATTGGAAAAATACCAATCCTAGGCATTTTGTGGAAAGCTATCCACAGCATTACCTCAGTCATATGGAAAGTTCAGAGCCAAGAGAGGTCATGAGAACCTGACATAGAATATAGTGAAGATCACTTGTCAGGGTAGTTCTTACAACCATGATTATTCAGGGCTCTGGGATAAGTTCTAATGAACAAAATGGTGACTATTTCAGGTTCATCTTATATCCACCTTAAACATTCCCTTCCAGAGCCAGCCCCACCGTTTAACATCACTTCGCTTAGTCAGGGGCAGGCAAAGAACTCTCCCTCTGTTTGTCTCCCAAATTTACAACTCAACCATGTTTGTGCCATTGCAACCAAAACTTTGATGAACCCTGAAAATTACCTTTAAAAACAAAACAAAACCGGTCTTCATCGAGAGTCTGGAAATGAAGTCAGGAGACCGCAGGTCCCTTGGATTACCCCTCCTCTCCTCACCCACATCTTCCATTAGGCCTTTGTCATGGTGGGAATGTGAATACAGAGAAAATGCATAAGTCGGCCTCAGGGCTAAGTGGGGGCGGTGGTGTATTGCAGCAGCCCACTGTGCATAATTGCCAGGGAAAGTTTCAAAAGAGCAGCCTGAAATGAAGTAAGTGACTTGTAGAAATAAAAATAATAAAAAGAAAATGTTAGGAATGGATAATACTTAGATGGTACCTTCCAAATACTGTGGTGCATTATTAAAACAATGGTCTGTGTTTCAGGGATGTGGGGTGCCATCACCTGTGGTCCTCCCAGCTCCCAATTCCCAACTGTGACATGAGACTCAGGTGGGCAATCTCTAGGACCTTTGTACTGCGGAACATCATGTCTTGATGACTCCAGAGATCCAGACTTTTTTCTACAGTCATCACTTCCTATATCCTCTCAGAGGAGTTCCAGTTATAAGAGTTCTCAGTGACAATAGGACTCGCACACTGGATTCTATGTGTTTGTTACTGTAATCTCTCTGGAACTGTTTTTTTCTCTTGTAAAACATTTATCAAACCCATCTCACAGATTTCGTGAAGGAAAATAACAAATGAGAAAAGGGAAAATTGTTACCTAAGTTTTAAGTAAAATTAGTGTTCTCAGGCCATTTTTACAATTGACTGTGTTCCTTTTCTTAACTGTAAGTGAAGAATAGTCTATTACTGGAAGATGGACAGCTCTCTGAGTACATTTTTTATATTGCCAAAGGTCATTTCCAAGCACAGAGGTGAGAGTATGGGTGAATGGTACAATCGAATTGTCCTGGCAAACATAACTACTTCTGCATGTAGAACATGGTACAAACCCTGTTCCATGTGGGGGGTGGGGGATGTTGTTTACCCATTACCTTACACACATTTTTGTTCCTTTCCAAAATAATGGTTAAGCATCTTATAATCATTTACACCATCTAGTGACACCTAGAAAAACAAGTGCCTAATGTTTCTCACTATAGGCTAAGGCTAAGCCATTATAAAACAGACTTCCGACCTTCTTTGTTAGTTTGGAGTTCTTATAAATTAAGACTACTATATTTGTTTCCTACCATGTTTGTTTTTAATTTGAAAATGCTTTCTACTTTTAAACACTAATTATTTTGTTTCTTCATCTCTGTGCCGACTCAAAATTATGTTTTCTCAGCCTCCATCTCTCAAAAACTTGCCAAAGGGCTTTAGAAATTATATCAGAACCATTTAGTTCTCTCACCTTCCTAACACAAGTCCTCCTCACAGCATATTGAAAAGAGTTTTCTAAACTCTATTAGATTTTTTCCAGTTATAGAGAACTCAGGACCTCACAAGTCAGCCCACTTTATTTTTGTACCTCTGGCAAGAAAGCTCTTCTTCATACCAATATTCGCCTGTCTATTTTGTCTCTTGTCTTTATCATCTAATTTCACATTTGAACGCTATCGATATCAGCACACAGCAACAATTCCCTGAGATACTGAAGCAACAATAAGCATCTCACTTTTCTTTTGCTGCCCACAAAGTTTCTCCTGATTACTTTCAGACATTGCATCCCTGGAATTAAAATTTTAGAAAATATTTAAGGCTCCAATGAGGAATATTCTATTGCATTTCCAAAGTCTAGGACTTGGATCAAAAGAATTGATGATGTCATGAAATCTGGCCAGAGAGGTTGCTATGAGCGATCCAGAATTCTGCTGGTGGCTCTGCAAATCATAATCGCTTTCTTTATCACTACAACATGACATTTATAAAAACTGATTTGATGACTTGTTTAAGCCAAAAATCTGTGAAGAAAATATAGCTGACATAGCATTTAAGGATCCAGAATAAACATGGATCTCTTCCCATCAGACAATTCTAAGGAGACTGAATAAAAAGAGGATGTGCATATATCCTGAGAGACTTCAATATGAGATACCCCATCATCTGTGAGAGAGGAGACATTGTTTCTTAAGATAGAGTTTATGCGTGACTTCATAGTCATAAGCCATTTTAATTAGAACAGTTTTTCAAAACTGAACTGGGAGAACAAATGGAGAGCAGTCTGTCCCATAAAAAACACGTACATGTAATTTTCTGGAATTACACAGGGCCATTCACTAAGAGAAAAGAGATGACTCTAATCTTTAGAATCCAAATGAGCAGAATGTAAGCTTTCTTTGTAATAGAATTGTACCTCTGTTAAAACTGTATACATAAACATGGCCAACTTCCTCTGGTACCTAAAAAAGGAAGTCTAAACCAGGCCTCACAAAGCAGACATCAACCATTCTTGGATGACAGCTCAGTTTATATCGTAAATGTCATCTATCACATTCCATATTATGTCATATTGAACAAACACTAATGGTATTTTGAAAAATATCTCCAACTCCCCAAAGTACAGTTAAGAAACCATGACATTTTTTCCCCTCTGTCCTGAGACTGATGCTGTGAGCCTCTCTCTGGGGGCATGGCACCACAGCATAGCCACCTCATGTCCCTCACCTACACACTCCCCCTCACTTCCCAGTTAAAATTTAAGAAATCTGTAGCGCTTCCTCAGCTACAGTAGTATTATTTCTAGTGCAATTTCCAATGCACATTTTTATGGTAAAATCTGTTCAAAAGGCCTACTAAAATACTGATTATTGTATATGTTTCCATCAGGTTATAGGGTGATTATGAACCAATGGCAACAGCAAATAAAATTAATTTTAGGTATCTAAAGTTATAGATGGATTCACTTGCATCCCATTTTATCCCCACTGAGACGCCTTCGGTCAAATAATAAAGTTTTACTTTGATCAAATCAATAAAAAGTTATAAATAAAAATTCAATTCAATCTTTCTTAGACCAAATGGATGCTGATTAGGTACATGCAATTCAGTGCTGATTTCAGATTAATCTGCAAACTCTCTTGTGATTTCTTAAGTTCTTTGAAAAACCATTCCTAATTAAACGTAATTATGAAGAGTGCAGGATTTGGAATCCTCCAGAATCTAGGTTTGAATTTTGGATCTTCTGCTTACTTCTATTACTAGTTATTATTTGTATGAAAAATGTGACTAATAGTTACCTCCTGTGTGTGTTCTGAGAATTGCATGTGGAAAAAAAAATGTATGTGACTTTCTTAAAGCAGAATATGAAATTGCTAAATACCAGCTATTATTCTTGCTATTATCGTCAAGTATTTATAATCCCTTAGTGTGCATTTAACTGTAAAACATTCACTTGTCTGGTGGATATAACTGACAGAAATCTCACCTGAGTATTATTACCCTAGAAACAGGTACACAGAAGCCACTGGTGTCGAGAGTCTGGGAAATCCCTGAATCACTGTGATCTCTACTGTAGATGGGTTACTTTTGACATTATTTTATTTGAGTTTGTGTTCACCTTCTTTCTATTAGAAAAAGGACATTTTTAACATTTATTCTTCTAAATATCTATCAAAAACAAAGCGATAAAGGAAGCCATAATCATTTCACATTTTATGAAATTAAATAAATAGTTAGAGATGTTCATGTGGATCACACAGTATTTCAAAGGTTCAATTTTTGGTTCCGATGAGTTTCCTTCCTGTAGCATCACAGTGTGCTATGGCTGACCTAGGCTGGGTGTTTCCGGGCTTTCGGAGGATGAGAGATTTAATGCATTTGATGTGAGTCATGAATGTAAATATTCACTGCTACTAGTTCTGTGCTTCTGGATCTGGGGGGCCGTCGTCGAGGACTCAGCGCCATCTAGTGTCCTTTGGGAGCATTGCTGGGGGAATGCAGGCTGGGAGAGCCCACTCACCAGCCACACTGCAGTAAATAACCGTGTATGGGCACAGTCCGTGGTTTCCTTCACTTTCTCTGTCACTAGATTTGGAAAACTTCAGGCCCTGCTTACCTCCATTGTGTTTCCAATGAGTTACATCCAATCAGACGTCATGTTACTTTTGTATTCTTTGAAGGGGTTAAGCAAATACTGTTTTGCTCTATTGCAGACTTGCGTTGCTACGTTTTTATCACTTGCAGCTGACATTGGGTAAATATGTTGGCTCGAAATGAGAGTTTTCTTACGGTCCACTTAAGCCACAGCATGTTCTTCATTAGAGGCAGACTGTTGTCATTCCTCCCTATTTTTGATTCTTCTCTCTCTCTCTCCTCTCTCTTTTTTTCCAGATTGTCTACAAAGCCTGGCTGTGTTCCCAGTACTTTGAAGTCGCACAGTTTAACTGCAGAAAGACAATTCCTTGCAAGCAATACTGTTTGGAGGTTCAGACGAGGTGTCCGTTTATATTGCCTGACAATGATGAAGTCATCTACGGGGGACTCTCCAGTTTCATCTGTACAGGTACAGCGCCCGCGGCAGGCTTTTGTCGCCCAGCCTCTCCTGGTGGTTTTGCTTCCTTACATAATGTTGGTTTGCTTTGTTGCTTCTTTCCACCGATGTAACCTTGAAGATATGGCTGGTAGTTTTCCACGCTTCCTTCATAGAAGCCCTGAAGGGCCTGGGTTTGGAAAGGCCACATTCATCTACAGTCCACTGGTGACCACAGCCATTAGCTTTGTCAAAGGATAATTCTGAGGGCAGAGTGTCAGCAATCATTTAGATATGCTGCAATTTGACTTAAACTAGGTTGGGTTCTGCCTACATTGCCTTTATATGACCTAAGAACAGCTGACGTGATGAGGTTAATAAAATCATATTTCTTCAAAATGATAACAAGTCTACATCCCAAGTCTGTTTTCCGAGAAGTGTTACCTTAAATAAATATCAAGAGCATAAAACAGTGTCCACCTCAGTTATCCATGTGTGTGTGTGTGTGTGTGTGTGTGTGTGTGTTAGAGCCACAAAATAATGGCCAGATATAATTTTATCCTATATTTCCCATTAATAGTGTTTACTTCTTTAAGCAAATGATTCAGACTGGGTGAAACACCGGTATCAGCATTTGATTTCTGGATACTTTATAAGCATTGCATAACAGACAGAATAAGATGCCAAGGATCAGTGTAATGGCTGTTTTCTGAAATCAGTCGTGAGGGACAGGGAAGAACAAGACAGCCTGCCTGGTGTGCGACCTGCAAAGCTTTGCCCTGTTTCCTCTTAGTAAGATGGTGCTGGGTAGCATCCTTGTAGTTAGATGATTAGCTTGCAGCATGCTTGTTTTTCAAGTTTTAGGAATAAAACACACCATCACAGATTTCAAGAAACACAAAATCCCTCTTCTTGCACCAGACTTTATGTAACCCCTCTGAGACAGAGCAACAAATTGAAAATGCTCAACATGAGAAGTTATCAAATTATTTCTATATAAATATTTACATGCCTATCTATTACCTATGCTTTTCTAAGTGATAAGCCATCAAGAAATAGTTCACCAAAGTTCTCCAGTAAGAACCTGCTTAAATTGGATGAGTATTGCTTATGCCGCTCCATGTTGTGGGACGAGCATGTGAGGAAAGGTTAGGAGACATGCACTTTTGACCTATTTCTGCTGTGCACTCTCTCTGAGGCACCATCTTCTTTAGAAAATGAGCAATAGTAACAGTCTTGATGCATGTTTGCTATCAAAATTACAGATAAGGGAGAAACACGAGGTATGTTGTCAATAGGCCATAGCTATTGTACATGAGAAAGTGATTTGTGAAATGTAAAATGGTTTGCCAAAAGTGTTGTTATTCTGATTTGACATTGAGATCATATTTCATGTAGTTCCTCTCTGATGGAAGACAAATGGAAAGCAAGAGGGGGGAGAAGAGAGAGAGAGAGAGAGAGAGAGAGAGAGAGAGAGAGAGAGAGAGAGAAGGGAAGAAGACGGGGAGAGAGGGAAGGAATCTGGGAGGGAGGGAAGG
>JAAGEH010000012.1:76150613-76314553 GCA_011751065.1 Lasiurus cinereus | reverse complement strand
GGGAGGGAGGGAAGGAGGATAGAAGGAAGAAGGATATTAATATCTTTTTTCTTTGAATCAAAATTCACTAGACACAGGGTATCAATTCATTTGACTTTTCACATAAAATTTTCAATAAAGCTCATTAAGTTAAAGCTTTCAATTCAATGATAATTTTAGGACTTTGGAGAAACTCCTGGAATTTTATATAAAGGTCATAGGTTTGCTTATTCACATGCAAATAGATTTTTTTTTTTCCTAGTGAAGGTCAGGAGCTTTCACCAGGTTCTCAAATTAGAGTAAGGCTACAAACGAAGTCTTTATCATCTCCGGTTTCCTGATCTTTTATCTGTTAGTGTGAATCTGAAATACAGGTTTGAATGTTCAATGACTTTCCTTGTATGCTTTCAAGGCCATCAGAAAGCCAAAGATGAGATTTAATCTCTTTCTGCACAACATGAGCAGAAAGTCCATCTTATATTTTTAATTATTTTTGGATTTTGTAAAATCACCTTTCCTAGCCATAGCTGCATCCCATCTTTTTTCCAAGACAGGAAAAGAGATTTGTCATTGGGTCCAGAAGGAAATGCCGTTGAAATGAAAAGCTCTCACGGAGCATCTCCTCACTGAATATGTGAGACTCTTAATCTTCCACTGCAGTCATTTGGGCTCATGTTCCTTTTGTTACTAAACTTCTCAACAATGTACAGAATAAATTCTGGAGTTATTTCATCCTGAAGTTCTGTGAAATTTTTTAGCAATAAAAGTACTACTTTTCAGATTGATCCTCTTTTCTAAGGTGTGACCGAGGTCTCCTGGAAGGATTGTTCTCTATTTTGATAACTGGCAGCCATCACTTTCCACTGTAGGTCTCAGGGTGAGGGTCCCCCAAACAGGACCCAGAATAGGCCCCTTGTGGGAAGAAGTTACCCAAGAACATTCCTAGTGATCCCTGGCTAAATCTGGGAAGCCAAGTAACTGGTCACATTTCTAGGGAAACTAGTGAGGCTTTTATATTTGTTCCCAAACATTATCCCACAAGTTTTTGAGGTTCATTTTTTACAGATGGACACGAAGATCCAAATAACTCACCTTTTAGATAAGTTTGGAGTGATTGTGAGTCATCTCAGATGACTTTATGCATTTGGAATCAAATGTCTTCTGTACTCAGGAATAATTAGGCCAAATATAGTAGAGAAACAGGAGTATTTTTTTTCCTAGTTTCCCAATTGGCTGCAGACAACCTAAAGCCACCTGGGATGGTAGGCTCATAGCAAATTTTCAGGTGCACAAGTAATAGCAGATGTTGGACTTCTTTCTCATTGCAAAAAGGTATAATGACAGTTACTAATCACATTTTATTAAAAGGAATTCACTAAGTAGGCTGGTCTTAATCTTGTCTCCAACAATCTCTCTTTTAGAAAATAATAAACGGTGTTATTTCCTTTCTATATGATAAAAAATATAATCATTGATCACCAAGAGTTGAAAAAATAGAGTTTCCTTTAAATTCAACATGTTTAATTACACTGATTTTCCTATTTTGTATTGGAAATACATCCAATGCACAGCTTCCTGAAGGATAGCAATCTCCTCTATGAATCAACCTCAAAAAACCATTTAGTAAGATATAACTCCATATGGCTTGTTGCCAGAATTTGTCCAAGTGAGAGTCAATTTTGCTCAAGGTGCTTCTCCAAGATGACAAACTAGTGTTGTGGTGATGACTTTTTCTTAAAGGTCTCTGCCTGCAGCCTTTTAAAGATATGGAACTATAGGGCGCCCAGTTCTTCTCCTCCCACCAGCTTTTACTAGATATATACTGATGCTTAGGGATCTTATCATACACAGGAAAAGTGCATCTTAACCCTTGGAATCAGTGAGCCAATTAGAAGATTCAGAGCAGACAACATTTCTTTAAATAATCTGGAGTTGGTTATAATGTTGGTAACAGTTATCAGATTCAATATTTAGTACACCTTTTCTTTAAAATTCTTACATAACTTACTCACATCCTAAACTTGTATATTTTAAATGTTTATGTTTTGATCATCGGCTACTTCATGTATTGATGATCCTGTCAGTCCACAATGAATGGAAAAACCTGAAATACCTGAGAATGCATGTCTATTGCTATACAATGCCTTCACTACGGATGTTACAGAAGGTCATGACCAAATGTTCTACCCACAAGCCTAGATGACAAGAAGAGCCCCTTTTTGTATGTTTAACTCTGCTTTCTTTTTAAGAGAAAAAGGAAAGACACTTTGCCTGAGATCTCTCTTGGATTTTCCATTAAAGAATAAAGCTGACTCATTGCTGAAGGAGTGTTTTAGGAATTAATTAGGGAGGAACTCTGAGGCACTGTCAGGGGGAAACTGTCACTTAATGTCAGTCATTACTGAGCTAAAGTTTTCCAAGGTGGGCTGTGTTCGCAAACTCAGTTCGCATAATGCATTCGTAGTTTAGAAACTTGGTTTCCTTATCTTTAAAGTGAGGGGGTGGAATCGTCGGTGGATTCTGTGTTGTCAACCCATCACTGAGGTGATTATGTGGGTTTCCCTTCTGCACACTCCTTTCCTTGTTCTCCAGTCCCCTAGAGGAATACTTGATTGCTTACCAGCAATAGGACACCAACATTAAAAAAAACACCAGAAGTGGCAGAATATCACAGGCTGTGGGTGCTATGGTAACACACATTATGAAAATTACCATTTGATTGATAGATAAAATGGAATTGACATGATTTGCTGCTATATTTTTCATAGAAAAATTATTGAAATAAAGAGTAAAAGTTGGTCTGCTGGGGGTTACTGAAAATTGAAATAAAACATATTTTGATAATCTTATGTAAATTCGGCATTTCATTTTTTTAGCTGTGACAAGAATAAGGATATGTTTCTGCCTCTTGGGAAAATACTGTGGGCTGTATTTTACTGACAGGCCTGGTAATGATGTGCTGGAGGACGCACGCCCCCTGGTGGCTTAACATTTGCTACTGCAGACCTTAAGGAGATTATTGCCTACAGGCAAGAGAAATAAGTAATCCTTTGAGAGAAAATAATTTGACATGCATGTTGATCAGATTAGAAAGGAAGATTTTAATGTTTGATGTCAAATAATTAATATGAGAGAATTCACAACTATGAAAGATCATTTCCAGAATCCATCACTAGGGAGTCATGATAAATAATTTTAAAAGATAGCATAAAAGATTTTCTCATTAAAGGAATATTTTAATAGCAAAATACTGCTACCTGTAGATTTAAATTTGTACATCTATGCAATTTTTAATCTCTGTGTTTCCTCGGTGTGTGACTATGTCTTATTATTTTCTAAAATGAGGGATGTTCTGAAAGAGGTGTGTGTGTGCTGTAATTGAAGTATTATTTGCTGAAATGACATTTCAGTTATAGCACAATTTTAAGTCATACAAAATATTTTCATAAATAAATTAAAATTTTAGTCTAAAAGAAAAATTTGAAGGGATATGGTATGATCAGAATAAAATAAAGAGATATTAAAAGAGGTTATTTTAAAAAGTAGAATGTAGTAACTTCAAGTGTTTGGGTCATCTTCACCCATTAAAATACTGAGGTTTATTCAACTTCATATATTTAGACCTGATTTCAGCCTACTCATACTCGAGATTGTCTTTCCTGAGTCCATCTCCGAATGCATTCCCAACAGCTCAAGTTTGCCTTGGTGCAGGGACAAAATGCAGGAGAAGAGCTCTGGGGGACAAATTAAGATGTCTGGATGCTGCCAGTAGCTATGAAATCTGGAGAAGGCAAACCCAGTCGGGTTTCATTTCCTTGTCTCTACAAGTGGCTAACACTGCCGAGCCTCTGGAATACTCAGTCCACTAGGTTGTGGGGAGGAGAATCATTGCAATGTGAGTTTCTCTGGTCCAGCAGGCAGTACTCTTGGAAGGACAGAGTGCCTTAGCTCCAGAAGAGAATGCAGATGCCATGCTTGCCTGTGTTATGGTAGGAAGCTGTCTGGCTTTAAGTCAGTGGTTCTCAACCTGTGGGTCGCGACCCCTTTGAGGGTCGAACGACCCTTTCACAGGGGTCGCCTAAGACCATCGGAAAATGCAGATATTTACATCACGATGCATAACAGTAGCAAAATTTCATGGTTGGGGGTCACCACCACATGACGAACTGTATGCAAATGTCGCGGCCTTAGGAAAGTTGAAAACCACTGCTTTAAGTCATCCTGAATGATCTTTGTTGCAGAGCCAGGAAGAATTTGTGGATAAACGTATCTACCTCCAGGGTTGCTGGTAATGTGGACCATACCTTTCCAAGGCTGTTCACCTGGAAAAACCTTGGGAGAAATCCTAACATAATTCAAGTTGCCCTTCTTTTTTTTCATCTCGAGGAGAAATGAAAGGGATTAGATGAGGGAGAGTTGAGAAAAGCCTGCCCGGGCAGTTGCATGGCTTGGAGTGGAATCATCTCTGAAAAAATGTTTGGTGAGCTTGCTGTTTGTTCCATGGGGCCATGCAGGGCTGAGCCTGTGGCCATTCCTGACCTGTCACCAGGAAAGTGAGCACAGAAGATAGACTAAGAAGGAAGCTGTCCTCTTTGATGCCACCTATGGAGGATCCTAATAACGTGGGCCCACAATTGCCTGTTAACCCATCACAGAAATGACACTGAACTTCGTGTGAAGCACATGCCCATGTGAACTTCCTAGGAACGAATGACAGCACCCTTAGCTCCAGCCAGAATTACCGAATGCTACCCGAACAGAGGAGCAGCACAGGGCACCTGGACCTTGAGTAGGTTAGTCTATGCTTAGGTGCAAATTGAATTAAAATTTAGAGATCTTCTCTAGAGCAAGGGCAGGGATGAGACCCACATCATGATGTCATCACACAATTAGGTCCTTACGGTATTGCGTAGGTTCCCCAGCACTCTGCCTGCCCCCTAAGACTCAGAAGTGTTTATAAGTGACATGGTAGCAGTTGAAATAATAAGCCAAAGGAAGATATCTCATTCTGGAATGTCAATTTAAAAAAGATAATTTAAGCAAAGAGGGATTTCCAAGAGTAGGTGAAATCTTCATGAAGATATTTACCTACTTTCTTTTACAACTAATCACTTCTGTAAGCATTTATCTCCACCTTGTAGCTGTTTTGAATTGCTTTGGACAGGGCAATTATCTCACATGGTTATAGATTGAGTCAATTTCAGAACAAGCTCAAAGTGCAGGTCATCTACTCTGATGTTGCTTTTACATAGGATTAAACAGAGCCTGGTCCCCACCCCCAACCTGTCAATAGATCCCCATTTCCTGGCTATTAGTCCAGTGTTTGAATCACCAGTGGAACAGGAAATGACCAGTCAGTCCATCCTGAAATTAGCCTGTAAGCAAATGTTTCCAGACTGCAGAACAGCTGGAGAAAGTCCATCAGTTGGTGAACGAAATCGACCCACAGCCTGCAGTCTGTGCAAGGCCCTTTCTAACAGTTCAGCACTAAGGCCTGGGGTCAGGACATCACACTGAAAATGAAAGGGACAAGTATTTTCTACCTAAAAGATCTTTTTCTGGTTAAAGAAAGAAGAACTGTCTGGCTCACTATTGTGTGGGAAATGTGCTTAACTGGCTAAATTTTTTTTTTTCAGTCAGATGGGTGAATAGGTCTTTTAGATTGCATACTTACAAACATATTAGTGTGAAGGTAAAGGCAAAGCACCACAGTTTCTAAATGTTCCTGTAAATAATATTTGTGAATTTAAGTGGCCTTCTAACTTGTATTCAGTTATAAATGTATGTTTGTGTCCCATGGGTGAATATACATGTGATACATTTTAAAATGGAAAATTAACTAATTATTCTAAGTTTTGAAATCTTGTCATTTTGATGGTTTGGCTTGAAATTACCCGATAAGATTGTTGTTGGTAATCATCATTTCTAACTTATCAGATAATCATAATGTCTACTTTTTTTAGGAAGAATATTAACACGTCTTCAGTGTGTAGTTTTCTTCAAATTAGTAAAATTTAGAAACTCAGTTTTTTATACCTGTAATGCAGTCACTGTTCAAAATAATTTTTGAAATTTCTTTAGAAAATTTCATTTTCATATTCTACAGTATTCTCTTTGTGCTTTGGAGACACACAGCCATATATATTATACCACATATAGTTAATTTATATGTAAGCACACATAATAATTTATTTATATATAATCAGTGCAGTTGATTTTCACAAGTAATATAAGAGGAAATACTTTAGATTTAAAAATTAAAAATCAGTTTTGTTTTGTTTTGTTTTGTTTTGTGTGTGTGTATGTTTAATGTATTTTTATTGATTTCAGAGAGGAAGGGAGAGGGAGAGAGAGAAACATCAACAAGGATAGAGAATCATTGATCTGCTGCCTCCTGCATGCCTCCCATTGGGAATCAAACCCACAACCCAGGCAGGTGTCCTTACCTGGAATTGAACTGTGACCTCCTGGTTTATAGGTCAACACTCACTCACTGAGCCACACCTACTGGGCTGAAAATCAGTTTTTAAATATGACTTTAAAATTAATAAAGGCAGTTAAAATAAAAAAACAACACAGGAAAAACAGGAGGGAATCAATTTAGAAAGATCAATATAGATAGAATAAATGAGTAACCTCCCCAAATGAAAGCTTGGAAATACAAAGCCCAGTTGTTTATGAAACTTCTAGGATGCTATTTTAAGACAACATTTTTATTGCTTTTATTACCTTTTGGGTTGCATTACCTACCAAGTGTAATATATTATCCCTTGTGCTGTCAAAAGGATGATCAAATCAGGCAGGGAGTCTGAGCACGCTGGCTTCACCACAGGCTCTGATTCCTCCTGGTAAGGCAGGGTCCTGGTGGCTGCGCTGTCAGCCCCTCCTTTACCCAACATGTCACTATGGCAGGGGGAGGGGGGATGCGATTTGTCATGAGTCAATCTTTCTTTGTGTATGTGGACTTGGAAAGCCCCAGGAAATCCGACTTCCTCCTTCCAACTTTGGAAACAAGCATTGCAAGGGAAATTAAAGTAACTCCAACCACAAGGGAAATAATTGTTCCAAGATAGGATCTGTTTCTTATTGCATCATGATCTCTTTTTACAGAGATCATGTAAAAATAGAGTCTCTTTTTGAACTCTGAAGAGCCAAAGGCTGCTATCTCTGATTTCTTCTGAAGTCTGATCTATGTGCATGTAAGGCAATGAACCAACATTTCTACCAACAATATTGTATTTTAAAGGCCAGTATTTAGGAACTGGATACAAAGCCAATTAAGTTCTTAATAGCTGTCCTTTTTCTTGCATGTAATGCCTGCCAATATGTTCTATAGACCTTTTCACTACTTGGACTTTTATTTTAATTGTGCCCCTAACTCCCCCTCACCTCCCCTGCTTTTCTGTTTCTTAGTTTGAAAATAGAGTTGCCACCTCCATGAATAGGAGCTAAATCATATGACACACCAATGTTGCTGGAACTAAAGTAACTGGTATTAATACACTTGAAATAAACAAATTGGATTTACCTACTTTTGAATTGGCAATCCATACACATGGCACAAAATTTGAAAGATACTAAAGAGTGAAAATTAAGCCAGCTCTTCCCCCTCTCCAGCAGGCAGTTATTAGTTAGAGACTTATCACAATTTAATCAGTCCCTAACTGACAGCTGCTTTGGTGATTTCTTATCTTTAGTTATTAAATTCAGTTTGGCAAAGATTATTTCCTACATGATGTTTTCTGGAGGATAAACACAATACCAAGAAGTGGAAGTGGACTAGCTGGAAGATATTTACCATGCAGCCCATTCTGGACAGGAATAGCATCCTTCTCTCAAATTGCTAATGTCTTCAGGAGGGTCTGTCTCTAAGCTCCTTCATGAGGCTGGATCTGCCCCTTGTTGCTCTGCCATCCCCCATCAGCCTCACCATTTTCCTTTTGGAATCCAGCACTCCAAATGCCAACCAATGTGTTAGTTCCCTCTGCCTGGCACACGCTCCTCCATCAAGCCTTCATCTGGCTAATCCTTCAGCAACTGGCATTCCATTAGGAGGCCTTCCCAGACACAGCATCCAGTGCTTCCAGCTGTTTAGCACCTACTGTGCTGCACAGCACTTACTTACAAGACAGCTGGCCTGTCTCCTCCATCTCACAAGGAGTTGGATGAAGGTGAGCTCTCTGCAGTTTATGGCTGTATCCTCAGTGCCCATAGAAGTGTCTGACACATAGTGCTCAATAAACAAATATGGAATGAATTCATGGGTGACAGCCCAAATGAATCTGTGGCAATCCTTGTTATAAGTGAGAAGAGGCCATCCAAGGTGGGGGAGAAGTGTGGGGAAGGCAGGGGTGCAGGTGATGCCCTGCAGGGCTACCAGGTGCCTTCTGACGGATCCCATCAGCCAGAGATATTAGCATTCACACACAAAAAAAGGTTGACAGTTAGATGCACTGTAACAAAATGTCTCCCCTTTGGAGTCAATAAGAATATCAATATTTCATTTTAAAGCCTCACATTCCATTCTTCTGTCACATGAATTTTATTGACTCGTGTTGAATCAAGTTCAGACCATCTTTTTGTGCTTTGCTTATTCACCTGGACAGTTAGGACTTACAGAAAAGCCCAAATAAATTATGTGATATAATACCTTATAGAATTTACATTTTAAATGGATATCCCAAATTGAGTGTCATGAGTCAAGTATGACACCTATCCCCCAAATTCATATGCTGACATCCTAACCCCCAATACCTCATAGTGTGATCTTATTTGAAAGTTGGGTCTTTATGGAGACAATTAAGTTAAAATGAGGTCATTAGGGTGGGTCCCAATCCAATACCGATATATTGATATGCCTTTTATATGGACACTGATCAAATTGGATGAGGATCTACCCTAATTACCTCATGTTAACTTAATCATTTCTTTAAAGGCCCTCTCTCTGAATATGGTCACATTTGGAGTACTTTGAGGAAATTAAGGCTTCAATATATCAATTTTAGGGCACACAATTTATCCTCCTACACCTATTTATAAAAAGGGGAAATTTGGGCATGCAGGCACATACAGAAGAAAGATAATGTGAAGAGACACAGGGGAAAAAATGGCTGTGCATGAACCAGCCTTACCAATGCCCTGATCTTGGACTTTCAGCCTCCAGACTATAATATCATAAATTTCTGTTGTGTAAGCCATCCAGTCTGTTGTACTTTGGTGTATGGAATGATGCTCCAACCAACTGAGCCACCTGGCCAAGGCTATAATGAATATTTCTCATCATCATAAGTAAAATATTACACATCCTTATTTTTTCAGTTCTTTAAGTATTATAATATCAGAGCTCTTTTGCATTGGTCCTTCTACTTCTCTTTTATTTGTCTCTTATTCTTTAATTTTTTAAAAAAATATGTTTTTATTAATTTCAGAGAGGAAGGGAGAAGGAGAGAGAAATAGAAACATCAATGATGAGAGAGAATCATTGATTGGCTGCCTCTTGCACTGCCACTACTAGGAATCAAGCCTATAACCAGGCATGTGCCCTTGACTGAAATCAAACCTAGGGCCATTCAGTCCACAGGCCAACACTCTATCCACTGAGCCAAACCAGCTAGGACTAATTCTTAATTTAATACATAATCTTTTTTTTCCTTTCTTTCTCTCTCTCTCATTACCCATGAACATTTTCCTTTTCCAGCATCTTTGTTTATTGTAGGGAACAGAATTTTAAAGAATGCAGTTTTACTCACATGGAGTAGAATGGTTGACGTATCAAACACTGTAAATGTCAAGTGGAGGGGACCAAGGAGCCCCACTTCTCACTCAATGCATTGCTTTATATTGATTTTATTGCCTCTTGGAGACAAATATAAAAAATCATTTTATTATCCTTCATATATATTTTCTCAGTTTAATAGGTCTTGCTAAAATACACATACATATAAATGTAATCAGTGGAAGACAGTAGAGATATACTATTGAAGGAATGACAATATTTGTCATTATAAAGAACATATATTCTAGGTCTCTCAAATAAGAGTTGTAACTGAGTGTAAAATTCTGTTATTTGTCCAATAAAAGAGAGACTAATTTCCTTGTATTGTATCTCTCTCACTTAAAAATTATTCTTTGACAAATTAGTATCCATTATTAGACTCTTTTCATTGTGTGAATCCCCGAGTCTTGCTTTTTCAAAGTCAGATATAAACCAGGGATACCAGATAGCAACAGTCAGGAAGAAACACATAGAAATAACTTAAGGTGCCATTGGATGAAATGAATCATAATTGTGCCTCTCTACTTGGTCTTGAAACTAGGAAAATAAACAATTACTATGCTGCTGCCTGAGATATTTCCTTTGGCAACTGATGTGCCAGAATCTCACTCAGTGGAAAATATGTGTGACTATAAGATGCAACTTTGTTTTTAATGAAAGTGTGCACTCTAATAAGTGATATATTCTTCAAATGGACCTTACATTCCATCCCTCAAACATCTACCTGCCTGACATTAATGCCACTGCTTCAATGCTTTTTTCTAATTTCTTTATATATACACATATATATTACTTTATTTTCACTTGAAAGTCCTACTTCAAATGTCAAACCTACTGGAAATCAGTTCAGTTCAAATCTGACAAATAAAGATGGCTAATCATTCTAGTTAATTTTCTCTTTGTTAGATTTAATAATGACTTTAAAATATTGAGACTGGTTTTCTTATCTGGTCCACAAACTGTTCTAGGATATTTTCTTTTCATTAGAGTCAGTGTATTGCCAACTTAAGTTTTGGCATTTGTTGTGAGTAAAAACATTTTGATTCAAATCACAACTGTTTTTGTTCCCATTTAGTGTTTCAAAAACTGGTGCGTCAAATTAGGAAAATGATTTTCCCTTAACTCATTGAAAAGAAAGCATATTTCTGAAGTCAGGGTCTATTTATGAGGTGTTTACATGCCTTGAAGCCATTAACGTGTGTCTACATATGCATGAGTATACACAGACATAGGGATAATTTTGTATGTATTCTGTGATTACAAGGAAAGTCTGTTTTTCTCTTTAGAAAGAAAAGCAGGAAATGTTGTTCGTACTCTAAATACATTGATGGATCAAAGCATTAGCAAAACTGTCTCTTCAATCACAACTCATGGTTTGAGGTACTGCAGCCATAGAATTATTTACATAGTTTCCTGTTTTCAAGGATATTTCCTTTATAGACTCATAGTTACTAAGGATTTCTAAATTTTAAAAAAGTCTGGGATATATACTAACCAATGACACTGATTTACGATATGTGAACCCCACTGAGCCATTTCCAGAGAAAAAATAACAAAAATAAAGAGAAATAGAACATAATAGGTCCTGTTCTTAACAAGGAACATAGTTTTCTTCACATGACTTCTTGAGCAATGATGCTGAACTCACTATATTGCTCAAGAGGAAGTCACAGAAACATCCCAGGAGAGAGATCCAATTTTTTCACATCCTTCTATAATATAGATTCATATGACACGCTTTCACAAATTCCTGTGAATTCTTGAATGTACTTTGTGAAATTCCTTTAAATACTCTTCCTTCTCCTTGTGAGAGCAATCCAACAGGAAAAGTGAAAGCAACTTGCAACAATACTTGGTTCCTGGTGATGGAAGAGAAGGAGTTGAGCTTTTTTATTCCTTTTGCATGTGACTTTCAACAGATCCACCTGGAGCCCCTGGTATGTGGTAGCTTATCAGAACAGGAAGAAGGATGAGTTTTTCTGGCCCACCAGTACTCAGTGCTTGAACCTTGCATTGTTTTGATGCTTGGTGCAGATGCAAACAGCTGCACTCCAGTGCCTAACCTCTCTTCCAGTAATCGCTATGGCTTTCCTCTACACCACCCTATAAAGTCTTCATGAAGGCAACCACTAAAGGATTCATTAGGGAAAATTAAATGATATATTTGGTGAGTGTGTATTTTCTTTGTTCATTAACTGTTTTCTAGTTTCTTACAATACATTTTTCATAATAAAAAAATCACTGCCAGCATTTAGGGGAAAACAACAATGTGAAATACGATATTTAACAGCATTTGCTAGTTTTCTGTTTAAACTGCATTTTCTCTGGCTGCGGACAGTCTTTGTTCCAATAAAATCCTGGAAAACTTTAGGACTCTTTGTTGAGAAAATTCTCTGCTTAGCTTCAAGATATTTCAAATGCCCAGTGTATTAATCAACTTAGCAAAAGTTTTAAAGAATGAGTGAACTTTCTGAAGAATATCTGCCATTTTAATGTGACATTTGATTTTAAGTTTAATTAGTATCATTTTCAGTGTTTAGAGCAATCTATAATCTACATAATATATAGTTAACATTCAGCTCTGACAGGTCTTTATGCAGCCACATATTTATTGGTATGTTCTGTTCTTGAGAGTCTGTATCACTTTTCTCTGTGATGTGTGTACTTATAGCTTACCATTAGGTTACATTGCTTTGTTTTGTTATCTAATGTATTCAATTGAAACATTCTCTTATAACTCAAGGTATTAGTGCATGCATTATTCCTTAGTTCCTTCCCCTCATTAAGCAAATACATATGTTCTTTTGGAGATAAGCAGCCTGCTAGGTGTTTAGAGTATCAGCATGGAGGAAATAAATGATCCTTATTCTCAACGTTGTCAATTAGAAGAAAAGCAATTTAATGTTATTAATATTAGTTAGATGTAAAAGTGATGCTAGACTTTATTCATCATAAATATCTGATATACCTGGTCCTATACCCCTAAGAAAAAAAATGAATCCTTTATAATATATACATTAATTACTTAAAATTTTCCCTTGCTTAAAAATAATACTCTATCCTATCTAATAAAAGAGTAATATGCAAATTGACCATACCTCCACTATACCCACCAGCTGCGCCCACCAGCCAATCAGAGCAAGTATGCAAATTAACCCAAACAAGATGGCTACAGCCACAGAGAGACCAGGAGGGAGGCTTGGGTTGCCCCTGGTGATGGAGGAAATCAAGCTTTCATCACACCCTGGTGGGCAGAGGCCTCCGCTTAAGACAACAAAGTTTCAATGGCTGTGTAAGCAGAAGGCTTGGCTCTACTCCAGGCTACAAGGTTTCAATTGCAGAAGATAAATAAATCCCAGATACCAGGGTCCTCTGCTTGGGTCACCAGGGCATGTGGCTGGCCTGCAAACCACCATAGGCCCCTCACCCAGACCACCCCATGCTCCAAGGGAACACCCATCCTGATCCAGGACACCCTTCAGGGCAAACCAGCTGGCCCCCACCCATACACCAGGCCTCTATCCTATCTACTTAAAGAGTAATATGCAGATTGACCACCACTCCAACACACAAGATGGCTGCCCCCATGTGGTCAAAAGATCCTGCCCCTATGTGAACATAAGATGGCCATCACAAGATTGTCAGCAGTGGAGGGCAGTTGGCCAGGACTAGGCCTGCAAGGGAGGGCAGTTGTGAGTAATAAGGCCAGTAGGGGAGGGTGGCTGAGAGGGACCAGACTTGCAGGAGAGGGCAGTTAAGGGTGACCAGGTCCACAAGGGAGGGCAGTTAGGGGCAAACAGGTTGGCAAGGGAGCAATTAGGCATCAATCAGGTTGTCAGGGCAGTGGTTAGGAGGTGATCAGGTTATGAGGCAGAAGTGGTTAGGGGCAAACAGGAAGGCAGGCAGGTGAGGAGTTGGGAGTTAGCAGTCCTGGATTGTAAGAGGGATATCTAACTTCCCGTTTAGGCCCGATCCAGGTAGGATCCCAGATTGGAAAGGGAGCAGGCTGAGCTGAAGGGAAACACCCCCAACCCCTGGCCTGACCCTGCCATGCACAAATTTAGTTCACCGGGCCTACAGTAAATATATAAACATTCATAAGTTTAATTCTTTTTGCAGGTGGTCACTATGATTTGGAAATTGTTTTTTAGGTGTTTCTTTTTACATGACCTCTAATTTTATATTGTTTTACCAGCTCTATTATAAAATAACTCTAGAAAATTAGAAAATTCTCTAGAGATCATTATTTTATTACTTTTACTTTTAAAAAAAATAGTGGACCACAATTTGGATGCCAGTACTGATTTTGTATTTCTGTAAGTTATTTCTAAAATCCTAAATTATAATCTTATGAAATCTCTACCATAGCAAATATAAAATGAAAAAATATTAAAGTTGAAATACTAATTTCAAAAACTGTTTCTGCAACACTAATAATTTATAGAAAAAGAAAAATTGTCTTGATATTCAGTATGAATGTGACTTCTGATTCAAATCAGTAAGCTGAAGTCAAAATTTTACTTCTGAACTGTCTCTAAACCTATGGAAATGAAGTAAAAACTACCAAATAAGATACATTCAAGAGGTAATGAAATCTAGAAAATGAGATGTTATTAAAACAGACTAAAATTATATATATATATATATATATATATATATATATATATATATATATATATATGCGAAAAGGCAGATACACCATTTAGAATGCTGCCAGAATTGAGAGAGCTTTCAGAACAGCTCTAAAACAGATCTCAGCAGAGGTGAGACCTGTTCTTCTAATAGGATCCTCTGATAATCTTGGTTTTGTTTATGGATAATTCAGAAAGAAGCAGAATAAAAACATCAGAAATCCCCTGAGGATGAAAGACTATTGGCAGAAATATGGTTATTCCCATTCCTATCTATGTAAAAGTGGTGTTTGCCCACAGATACCATTATCTGCTTTCTAAAGACATTGAGTGTGCTATTGAGATGGATGTGAGCAAGCTTTCACAGGAATGACTTTTGAGAGTTGAGGGAAGGAACTGAAATTTGTCTAATTGATCTCCATGCACCCATCCTATGAAGAATTGTGCCTCCTGGACAAACTTGAAATTGAAGGTGACAAGAGTGTAAAATGTCATATTGAAGGATCAGTATACATTGACTCTAAACCTGATAGGAAAAGAACAAAAAAAAAAGGAAAGAAAAGAAAGGTAGACGTGGAGGAAATGATAAATTATCAAAGCATTCCTTGAAGGAATTTATCCAACGTGGAGGAAAATCATGGTTTCAGATTGGAAGTGTCTAGCAAATGAAGCTACATATAGACATATCTTTTTCAAATTTTAGAGTACAACAGATATATTAAGTATTCAAAGAGATTTCATAGAGGATAAGAAACTTAAGCCCTCATGAAATGAAGAGAATATGGATATCAGTGTGGTAGGCAGGATTTTGACCCCCCCCAGATCCTCTCCATTGATGTTATGCTTATAAATCTGCTACATTACAGGGCAAAGGGGACTTTGCACATGGGATTAATTTACTAATCAGCTTACCTTATAATAGGGAGATTATCCAGGATCATACAAGCAGACCCAGTATAATCGCAGAACACAGAAGGATTGGCCACAAAGATGAAATAGATCTGAGAAATGAATCATGGGAAGAACTTGCCCACTGTTGCTAGATTTTAAGATGGAGAAAAGGGCCATGAGCCAGAGAGTTCAGATAGCCTCCAGAAGCTAAGAATCTCCAGTCAACAGCCAGCAAGAAAACCGAAATCTCACTTCTACAATTACATGAAACGGTATTCTGTTATGATCAGTCTTAATAATCAGGCCAATACCCTCATTTTAGCCTCAGGACACAGAGTAGAGAAAGCAATCGAACTAACCCAGGCTTCTAACCTTCAGAATTGTGAGATAATAAATTGGTGTCATTTTAAGCCACTGTATCTGTGACAATTTTTTACAGCAGCTATAGAAAATGGATATAGATTTTGGTACTAGAAGTTGAGTGCTGCTGTAACAATTGTCTAGAAATATAGAAGTGCTGTGCTAGTAGGCAGTGAGGGATGATGGAAGAATTTTGAGAGGCATAATAGAAAAAGCCCAGATTGCCTTTCATAGGATGCTAGTAGAAATAGGGTTTGTAGAGGCTGTGGATTAGGGCTCAGAAAGAAATGAGAAATGTGTTCATAGAAATTGGAAACATGATATATAGTTTGAGAAAGCTTAGCAGGATGGTGTCCTGCAGTTACATGGAAAGCAGAAATGGTTACGGTGGTGATGTTGGCTCTATAAACTGAGGGGATTTCCTAGCGAAATGTTTAAGGTGTTACCTGGTTTCTTCTTACTGCCTACACTAAAACACAAAAAGGCAAAGATAAATTCAGGAAACTGAAACAATAAGGATCCATGATTTGATGATTTGGATAAATTACAGTCTACCAAAGACAGTGAGAGATTTAAAACATTGCTGTCAGAAGTGCATGTTCTAGAGAAAACAAAACAGAACACAGGAAGGTGTGGCTGTACAACTGTTCTGACACCTCTGAAAGCTTGCAAGGTCAGAGTGTTCAGTTACACAAAAGGCTTCTGAGGAGATTAAAGATCCCCTCAGCCATCTGAGCAATAGCCAAAAATAGAGAAACTATTATCTAGGAAAGATCCGTGGAGGAGCTTCTTATCAAATGGAGTGAATCCCTGTGACATAGATAAGATACTCACCAAGTTGTTGAGAATGTAAGACCAGCAAAAATACTGCCAGCTTGGACTGAAAGGGACAAAGACAGGATGAAATGAAGAAATACTGGCTAATGGACGCCTTCCTCCCAAATTATTTGGCAAGAAACATGCTCATGAAACTGCTCAGCTGCAAACATATACTCCTGTTCATTAAAAAGAAGAAGAAAAAGAAGAAGGGTAAATCAGAGGGGCAAACCTTGGAACCCAGAGGGTGGAACTGAGAACCACAAAGGATTTTTCCCAGGTCTAGAAACCTAATGGAGTTAGTGCAGGTGGATTTCAAATTTGATTTGGACCCACTTTTCCCCTATTTTCTCCCTTTCTGAAGGAGAATATCTGTAATTATTAGTTTACACCTGTTTCACCATTATAGGTTGGGAACATAACTTGCTTTCTAGTTTCACAGATGAAAAAAAAATTATCCCTGGATGGATTATGCCCAGATCACATCCATGCCTAATTTAGATGATTTAGATAATGAGATTTAGGGGAATTTAAAACTGATGAGATTTAGAGATTTCTGCACTTTGAGTTGATGCTGCATTGGTTAGAGACTATGGGGACCTTGGATAGGGTGACTGTATTTTTCATGTGGCATGAATATGAATCTTTGGGGGCCAGAGGGACTGAATAATGCCCCCTTCAAAAGATGGCCATGTCCTAATTCCCAGAACCGGTTAATGTATTACATAGCAAAAGGGGCTTTGTAGAAATGATTAAGATTATAGACCTTGAGATGGGAAAATTATCTTGGATTATCTGCCTTGGCCCAATCTAAATGCATGGGCCCTGAAAACAGAATGCAGAAGAGTCAATCAGAGAGACACCATATAAGAGATAGGAAAGATATGGCAAAAGGGGAGATTGGAGAGACTGGAAGAATAAGAAACATTCCATGTGCATTGTTGCCTTTGAAGGTGGAGAATGGGCCCATAATCTAAGCAGTGGGGACAGATGAGTTCTAGAAGTTGAGAACAAACCCAGCCAGCAGCATACAAGGGAATCACAACCTCAGTCCTGCACACACAGAGAACCAAATTCTGCTAACAAACTGAATGAGCTTTGAAGCAAATCTTCCTTATAAGCTCTAGAAAAGAACTCAGCCCTGCCAACATCTTGATTTTGGACTTGTGAATACAGAGCAGAGAAACCAGTCAACCCTTCTAACTTCTGATATACAGAACTGTGATTAAATAATTTCATGTTGTCTTAAGCTGCTAAATTTGTAGTAATTTTTAACAACATCAATAAAAATTTCACGCACAACACTAGATACTAAGACACAGTGAAGTTGTGTTGCCAACTTTTCTTCTAATCTTATTAGAAGAAAAAGATTATGAATGTAGGATGTGTTGCTCAAGAGAATTATCTTTCAAACAGAATAAAGTTTGTTAAAATTAAATATATATACTCTTGAAAGTTTACCTTCCATATATCACATCTGAAAAAAAACTGAAGTTTTACTATAGAACCAAAGAAAGAGGATAATATAGTCTTCATTTGATGATACAGTAATAATAAATTATAATATCTGTGCAACAAAAGTAATCTGTTCATATTACAACATTGAACTTGATATAGTTATAAATCTGGATAAGTTAGTGATATAAGGATGAAGGTATAATATTTTTTCTGATTACTTGAAAAATAAAAAGACAATTCAAATATAAAGCTATTAACATTTTCATAAATTTTATAAACTGGTAAGTATAAAAAGTAATCATCTATTTTGCCTAATACAGGGGTGGGTAAAAGTAGGTTTATAGTTGTGAGTATGTGAAACAGAGTTTATTCTTGTATTATTATTTATTAACCAGTGTTTTATTTTCCATACAAAGAGCTGTAAACCTACTTTTCCCCACATCTGTATTTAAAGTACTTTGAATAACATTGTAATTAAATGGGAGTAAATTAACTATAGGGACTTTTATTTTTTACTTTCAATTTTTAAATTTAACATATGGAACAAAAAATAGGAAAATGTAACTGTAGTTTTAGAACAAAGCAATGACTGGACAATTTTGGGAATTAATAGGGTAAAACAGAATTATAGTGACATGAATTTACTCAGCTATCTCAGTTGAGATTAATTAGCTATGATCTAAAAATCACTGGAATAAGAAATAGTTGCATGAATGTATTGTTTAGAATTATGAAGGTAATCACTCCCAACATAAAAACAAACAAACAAGAAGCAAAAACAAAAAACATCCAAAGGTCATATTGGACTATAGCCTCAAAATGACCTCAACTTAACTTGATTAAGTCATTTAAGACTATTTCCAAATAAGGTCACCTTCTGTTGTACTAGAACATAGGTTTTTAACAATCCTTTGGGGGGGGGGACTTGATTCCGCCTTTAATACACATAAATGAAATATGGAACCTAATAAAATATACGGAACACAAAAGAAGAGAGACAGAGTTTGAGAGGCAGAATAGCATACACTTGAGAAAAGTTATTGCAAGGGTAAATTAATTATCATTATCCTCTCAGTAAAATTCAGTATATAAGGACATTTTAAAACATGAAGAGAAGAGTGAATGGGAATTTGGCTGGAAAGTAGGAAAACATAACAATAGATTTAGATCTAAAAAATAATATATTTCAGGACAACAAAACTGCAAATCTATGTACCTGTACAATATCAACCACAGAGAAGTAGGAAAAAGCAAAGTGGCAGATAAGCTTGAAGAATGCAAAGACAAAGTTCAAGGTGGAGGTGAAGAAGATAAAAATGATGACAGGGGATGTGATAAATTGAAAACACACAAAACATGAACCTGAAGAATGGAATAATCAAAGATATATGAGGAAATACCATGAGTTTAAGGACACTCACTCTATTGACAGATAAAAGTGCTTCTCCTCATTCTGCCAAAATTATGGAAATTATATCAAGTTGAAAACATTCTTAAATTTTGAAAATGAAGAAAATATCCTGCAAGTGCAAGAGGAAAATATCACATTTGACTAGGAAGAAAAATATTGAGGTCACACTTTTCTTTCAAAGGGAAATATTCACATCTTTGTTATATGGAATCTCTCTTGAGGGTAGCTAGTTGGACAAGAAAAACAAATCAAGTTGATCTGCTTCCCTAGAAGTGTGTCATTGGAACCCAGAGAGCAAAGCAATGAAGTCATGAATGCATATATACATGAAAAAGCAGCAAAGATTTGCCTGCAAGGGGTTAGGGTGTGTGCAGTAGGCAACAGATTAACTACAGTGCAAATTTTGCCACTCAGGTGAAGCACACCCAACTCCATGTTATGCTATGATGCTGTTCTTTATATTTGCCTGGCATGATCTTGGTTTTGTATTTAATTAAATAGGCTGGAGTTTTTCTAATATTCTTCCCACCACCTGTTTTTTTGTTGTTTTTCACATAACTTAGATCCAGTGGGTTTCTGTTAATTTCAAATAAATAATCCCTGAATTGAGATTGGTATAAAACAATATGCCAATATTTTTAATAATCACTGGGATGGAAGACATAAAATGATAGTAATTTGACAATAAATAAGTATAAAACATCTGATTATAAACAAAGAGGTTGTGGGATAAGGAATTGAGGAAGTAAAACTTTAATTTCCTTATTAATTAGGTACATATAGGTTCAAATGGATGTAATTTTAAAAATGTAAGTTCTAATAAAATTAATAACAGCATACATTTAACAACTTATGAAAATATGAATCTAAATATGCTCACACAGTTTATAATGGAAAGCAAAGGGAATGATAAAGAAACTTTTAAAAAATGTTTGGAAATGTTATTATCTACTGAAAGCAAGACCAAGCACTGTAAATTCAAAATAAATGTAAATTGAATAAAATCTCCTTTTCAATCATTGTGACACTCATAGATGTAGAACATGATAGACAGAAAAGTATAAAGAGATCAATAAAGATTAAAACAATGGAACTTCAGGAAAACAAATGAAAAATAGTTCATTTTGCAGTGGCAACAGAAAGAATAAAATACCTAGGAATAAGCTTAACAAAGAAAATGAAGGTCTTATATACTGAAAGTGACAAAGCATTATTAAAAGAGATTGAAAAATACACAACAAAATGGAAAGATATCCTGGGTTTATGAGTTGGAAGAACATCATAGTTAAAATGGCCATATTATTGAAAGTAATATACAAATTTTATGCAATCCCCATCAAAATTCCAGTGTTATTTTTTAGTTAAATAGAACAAAAAATCATCAAAATTTTTGTGGAATCACAAAAGACTCCAAATAGACGAAACAATCTTGAGAAAAAAGAAGCCCAAGTTATCATACTATCTGACTTCAAATTATACTACAGAGCTACAACAATCAAAACAACAAGGTGTTGGCAGAAAAACAGACAGACCAATGAAACAGAATTGAGCGCCCAGAAATAAAACCAAGTGTATATGTGCAAATAAGTTTGACAAAGGAGCCAAAAGACTACAGTGGAAAAATAAAGCCTCTTCAATAAATGGTGCTGGGAAAACTGGAAAAGCATATGCAAAAGGATGAAACTAAATTACAGTTTATCCCCACATAAAAAATAATAATTCAAAATTTATATATCATATGCAAATGTTATGTATGTGTATATGTATGTTAGTATTATTCTTTTAAATGGTGAAAATAAATTCCAACTGTTTCTCTTTTTATTTTATTGTGTTACATGTATACATATCTCCCCATTGCCCCCCTCCCTCCCAGGCATACCCCAACCCCCCCGTGTCTATGTCCATTGGTTATGTGTATATGTGAAGAGGCTATCTTCGCTCCATTGTATGTTCATGCCTCCTTTGTCAAATATTAGTTGAGCATAGTGGTTTGGGTGGATATCTGAGTTCTCTATTCTATTGGTCTATATGTCTGTTCTTGCGCCAGTACCAGGCTGTTTTGAGAACAGTTGCTTTGTAATATAGCTTGACATCTGGTATTTAGATCCCACCTACTTTATTCTTCTTTCTCAGAATTGCTGCTATTCGGGGTCTTTTTTTTGTTCCACATACAAGTCCTTTGATTGATCTCTTATCTACCCCACCTCTCCTTAATCTTCCTGCTATAATATCACAGTCTGTTTGATGCTTTATTGCCACTGTATCTATCCTTTTGTTCATCAGTTTACAATGTTCTTTATTATCCACAAATGAGTGAGATCATGTGGTGCTTCTCCTTCATTGACTGGCTTATTTCACTAAGCATAAGGCTCTCCAGTTCCATCCAGTTTGCTGCAAATGGTAAGAGTTCCTTCTTTTTAATAGCAGCATAGAATTCCATTGTGTAGATGTATCACAGTTTTCTGATCCACTTATTTGCTGACGGACACCTAGGCTGTTTCCAAATTGTAGTTATTGTAAATTGTGCTGCTATGAACATAGGGGTGCATAAATCCTTTCTGATTGGTGTTTGTAATTTCTTAGGATAAATTCCTAAGAGTGGGATTGTTGGGTCAAATGGGAGATCCATTTTTAGTTTTTTTGAGGAAACTCCATACTGTTCTCCACAGTGGCTGCACCAGTCTGCATTCCCACCAACAGTGAACAAGGGTTCGTTTTTCTCCACAACCTCTCCAACACTTGTCGTTTGTTGATTTGTTGATGATTCCCATTCTGACAGGTGTAAGATGGTATCGCATTGTCGTTTTGATTTGCATCTCTCGGATAATTAGTGACTTTGAACATGTTTTCACCTGTCTCTTGGCCTTCCTTTGTGTCATCTTTTGAAAAGGTTCTATTTAGGTTCATTGCCCATTTTTTTTATTGGATTGTTTATTTTCCTTTTATTAAGTTGTATAAGTTGGCTGTAGATGTTGGAGATTAAACTTTTATCAGTGATAACATTTGCAAATATGTTCTCCCATACAGTGGTCTTTCTTGTTGTTTTGTTGATGGTTTCTTTTGCTGTACAAAATCTTTTTATTTTGATGTAGTCCCATTTGTTTATTTTTTCTTTAGCTTCCATTGCCTTTGGAGCAGTATCTGTGAAGAAGTTCTTTCAGCATATGTCTGAGATTGTGCTGCCTGTGGATTCCTCTAATATTTTTATGTATTCCCTTCTAATGTTTAAGTCCTGTATCCATTTTGAGTTTATTTTTGTATTTGGTGTAAGTTGGTGGTCCAGTTTCATTTTTTTGCATGTATCTGTCCAATTTTCCCAACACCATTTATTGAAGAGGCTATCTTCACTCCATTGTATGTTCATGCCTCCTTTGTCAAATATTAGTTGAGCATAGTGGTTTGGGTGGATATCTGGGTTCTCTATTCTATTGGTCTATATGTCTGTTCTTGCGCCAGTACCAGGCTGTTTTGAGAACAGTTGCTTTGTAATATAGCTTGACATCTGGTATTGAGATCCCACCTACTTTATTCTTCTTTCTCAGAATTGCTGCTATTCGGGGTCTTTTTTTGTTCCAGATGAATCTATGAAAAATTCTTTCTAGGTCTGTGAAATATGTCATTGGTATTTTAATGGGGAGTGCATTGAATCTGTAGATTGCTTTGGGTAGTATGAACATTTTAATGATGTTGATTCTCCCAATGCATGAGCATGGTATGCTCTTCCATCTGTTAACATCTTCCTCTATCTCTTTTTTCAGCGTCCTGTAGTTTTCTACATATAGGTCTTTTACCTCTTTAGTTAGGTTTATTCTTAAGTATCTTAATTTTTTTGGTGCGATGGTAAATGGGATTGCTTTTTGAGTCTCCCTTTCTGTAATTTCACTATTAGTGTATAGAAATGCCACATATTTCTTGGGATTAATTTTGTATCCTGCTACATTGCCGAATTCATTAATTAAGTCAATTAGTTTTGGAATGGAGTCCTTTGGGTTTTTTATGTACAGTATCATGTCATCTGCAAATAAGGGCAGCTTTACTTCTTCTTTTCCAATTTGGATGCCTTTTATTTCTTCTTCTTGTCTAATTGCAATGGCTAATACTTCCAGTACTATGTCGAACAGGAGAGGTGAGAGTGGGCATCCCTGTCTTGTTCCTTTTCTTAGGGGAAATGGGTTTAGTTTTTGCCCATTGAGCATGATGTTAGCTGTGGGTTTATCATATATGGCTTTTATGACGTTGAGGTATGATCCTTCTATTCCCACTTTGCTGAGAGTTTTTATCAAGAAAGGGTGTTGGATTTTGTCAAATGCTTTTTTCTGCATCAATTAATATGACTATGTGATTTTTATCTCTCAATTTGTTTATGTGATGTATCATGTTTATTGATTTGCAGATATTGTACCATCCCTGCATTCCTGGGATGAATCGTACTTGGTCATGGTATATTATCTTTCTGATGTACTGCTGGATCCGATTTGCTAGAATTTTGTTGAGGATTTTGGTATCTATGTTCATGCAAGATATTGGCCTATAATTCTCTTTCATTGTGTTGTCTTTATCTGGTTTTGGTATTAGGGTGATGCTGGCTTCATAGAAGATGTTTGGAAGTGTTCCTTCTTCTTGAATGTTTTTGAATAGTCTGAGGAGGATAGGTTTTAATTCTTCCTTGAATGTTTGGTAAAACTCTCCTGTGTAGCCATCTGGTCCCGGGCTTTTATTTGCTGGAAGCTTTTTGATGACTGCTTCAATTTCTTCCATAGTTATTGGACTATTGAGATGTTTAGATTCTTTCTGATTGAGTTTTGGAAGGTTATATTTTTCTAGGAATATGTCCATTTCTTGCAAGTTGTCCAGTTTGTTGGAATAGAGTTGTTCTAGTATTTTTTAACAATCCTTTGTATTTTGGCGGGGTCTGTTGTTATTTCTCCTCTTTCATTTCTGATTTTGTTTATTTGGGTCTTCTCTCTCTGCTTCTTGGTGAGCCTGGCTAGAGGTCCATCAACATTGTTTATCCTTTCAAAGAAACAGCTCTTGGTTTTGTTGATCTTTTGAATTGTTTCTTTGGTCTCCATGTTGTTTTTCTCCGCTCTGATCTTTACTCTTTCCTTCCTTCTGCTTACACTGGACTTTTCTTGTTGCTCTCTTTCTAGCTCTTTGAGTTGTAGGGTTAGGTAATTCATTACTATTGATTCCTGTTTTTTGCAGTAGGCTTGTAGGGCTATGAACTTCCCTCTCAAGACTGCTTTCACGGTGTCCCATAACTTTTGTATTGTTGGGTTGTCATTGACATTTGTTGTCATGATGTTTTTATTTCTTCCTTGATCTCTTTGGTTACCCAGTCATTGTTTAATAGCATGTTTAGTCTTCATGTGTTTGATTTCTTTTTATTGTTTGTATTATAGTTGATTTCCAATTTTATGCCACTGTGGTCTGAGAAAATGCTTAATATGATTTTTATCTTCTTGTTTTGAAGAGACTTTTCTTATGACCCAACATATGATCTATCTTTGAAAATGACCCATGTGCACTAGAGAAGAATGTATATTCTGTGGCTTTGGGGCAAAATGTTCTGAAGATGTCAATTAATTCCATCTGGCCTAGTGAGTCATTTAGGATTGATGTTTCTTTGCTGATTTTTTGTTTAGAGGATTTGTCCAGTGGTGACAGTGGGGTATTAAAGTCTCCTACTATGATTGTATTGCTGTCAATCTCTCCCTTAATATCCTCCAGGAGTTTTTTTATGCATTTAGGTGCTCCTATATTGGGTGTGTACATGTTTACCAGAGTTATTTTTTCTTGTTGGATTGTTCCCTTTAGTATTATGAAGTGGCCTTCTTTATCTCTTGTTATGTCCTTCACTTTGAGATCTAATTTGTCAGATATAAGTATTGCAATCCCAGTTATTTTTTCCATTTCCATTTGCCTAAAATACCATTTTCCATCCCTTCACCCTCAATCTGTGTGCATCTCTTTTCTTGAAGTGGGTTTCTTGTAAACAGCAGATATATGGATCATGTTTTCTTATCCAATCGGTTACCCTGTGTCTTTTGATTGGAGAATTTAATCCATTTACATTTAAAGTTATTATTGATAAATACTTACTTGTTGCCATTTTTAGTCTTTACCCCTGAGTTCCTTCTTCGCTTCCTATTTCTTTTTATTACAGCAGACCCTTTAACATTTCTTGCATTGCTGGTTTGGTGGTAATATATTCCCTTAGTCCTTTTTTGTCTGTGAAGCTTCTGATTTCACCTTCAATTTTGATTGAAAGCCTTGCAGGGTACAGTATTCTTGGATTCAGACCCTTCCTTTGCATGACTTTGTATATTTCATTCCATTCCCTTCTGGCCTGATGAGTTTCTGTTGAGAAATCAGTAGCTAGTCTTATGGTGGTTCCTTTGTAGGTAACTTTCTGTTTCTCTCTGGCCGCTTTTGAGATTCTTACTTTGTCATTGGTGTTTGCCAATTTAAATATAATGTGCCTTGGTGTTGTTGTTTTTTTGGGTTCATTTTGCTTGGGACTCTGTGAGCTTCTTGGATTTGTGTGGGTTTTTTCTTTCCTATATTGGGGAAATTTTCTGTCATTATTTCTTCAAACAGGTTCTCTAATCCTTGCTCAGTTTCCACTCTTTCTGGAACCCCAATTATGCAGATGTTGTTTTGTTTCATGTTATCCCAAAGTTCCCTTAGGCTTTCCTCTTGCTTTTTAACTTTTTTTTCTAGGAGCTGCTGTACGTGGGTATTTTTTCCTACCATGTCTTCTAGCTCACTGATGCGGGCCTCTGCTTCTTCTAGTCTACTTTTGGTGCTTTCTATTGAGTTATTTGTAGCAGTGATGTCATTTTTCATGTCTTCTTGATTATTCTGCATTTCTTTTAGGTTCTTCTGCATTTGTTCTTGCTGCTTCTGCATTTCTTCTGGCTTCTTCTGCATTTCCTCTTGGGTCTTCTTCATTTCCTCTTGGGTCTTCTTCATTTCCTCTTGACTCTTACATTGTCAAATTTGTCTAGCATTCTTTTCATCCACCTTATGATCATTTATCTGAACTCTTTCTCTGACAGGCTTATTTCTGCTTCTATTTTGTTTACTTCTTTTTCTGGTGAAACCTGCCTTTCTGTCTTATGTGGGCTGTTTCTTTTTCTGCCTATGGTTTTTCTTCTCTGGGTGTCTGGTTATGTAGTTCTCTCTCCTACGTTGACTGAAAGGCACAAACTACAACACGACCAGGTACAATACACAAGGCACTGAATAGAAATGTACTCAGGATGTTAATAATCACAAGTAAGGTGACCACTAATGAAAGACAAATTAGGGGTAAGTAGAGAAAGAAGAAGAGGAAATTGAGGAAAAAAGAAAAGAAAGAAATGCCAAAATCAAATTGGAAGAGGGAGGAAAAATAAATAAATAAATAAACAAAAAAGTAAAAAAAAATAAAAAGGAGAAGAAGAAGAGAAAGAGAAAAAAAGTCAGAGAGAAAAGAAAGAGGATAAGAGAGAAAAGGGGAACAAAATATAGATGTCAGGAGGAAACACCAGTAGAACAGTCACTAATCCCAACAAATGCTGGCAACTAGGACCTGGACGTTAATACAAATTATAAATAACAACTGGTATCGAGGGAGGTGAGGGAAAAGAGAGGTAAAAAACAAACCAAAACAAAGCGAACAAAAAGCAAAATAAAACAAGTAGCATAAGCTAAAACAATCTCACCAAAATGTAAAAAACATCGATATAATCACCGTTCAGGCAAACAGCAACAAAAGGATATAGAAAAAAACAACTTTTTGCCGAGACCAGTTTGGCTCAGTGGATAGAGCATCGGCCTGTGGACTGAAGGGTCCCAGGTTCGATTCCGGTCAGGGGCATGTACATTGGTTGTGGGCACATCCCCAGTAGGGGGTGTGCAGAAGGCGGCTGATCGATGTCTCTCTCTCATCGATGTTTCTAGCTCTCTATCCCTCTCCCTTCCTCTCTGTGAAAAATCAATAAAATAAAGAAAAAAAAACTTTTTTGGATAGTGAAGACAAGAAGAGAGAAGTTTGTATGGACTTGGAGTAGTAGGGGATTTGAAATTAGATATATAGGTGTGGTGAAAGTTTAACCAGGTAAGGAGAAAGAATAGGGAGAATCTAAAGTTCGAAAAGGGAAAGAGGAAACAAGACAACAAAATGAGGAAAGTTAGGAGGAAAGTGTTGTCATAAAGGTAGAGTTGAGATAGAGTAAAATTATGCTAAAGGAAAGATGAAAATATAATGTAGAACTCTAATCCCGAAGTAAAATAAAGGGAAAACAAAATGACACTTATTTTTTCCCAAAAAGGTAAAATAGTAGTAGTAATAATACTAGATGAAAACAAAAATGTAATAATTAAAATTGTAAAATGTATTGAGGAGGAAAGAAAAAAATAGTTTTTAATTAAAATATGCAAAAATGAAAAAATATTAAGATAAAATAAAAAATTTAAAAAAAAGAAAAATAAAAAAATAAAAAAAATAGAATGGTCATTCACTTCCACTATTGTTCTGCTTGGCACTTCTGTTTCCCAGGTGGGAGGGTATTGCAGTACCCTGTGTTCCACTGCTGAGTTTTGTTTTAATCTCTTTATTCTTTTGTGGTTATGTGAGAGTCAATTTGTGCATCATCCACTGGGTGGCAGTGTTTCGGAATTGAACTCTGAGCCTAAGCACAGGACCTCTCTAGGCTGTGCTCAGATCCTGTTACTTTGTAGTTCTCAAAACCGGTTTGTGGGGATTTTGCAGCCGAGACACTGTCATAACTCCCAGGCTGTCCTGCCTAAGATCAAAATGAGCTGTTTTCTAGAGCTCCCCTCTGCAATCAGCTCTAAGAGTCCACTTCCACGCTTAGGGATCATGCCCTGCCCCCGATCTGCAGACCTCTCCAGAAGCAGCTTTCTTGCAGCCCGGTTCTCACAGTGTGCACGTCTCTGTTCTGTGGGACAGGAGACCTCACCTTATCCCAGGTGAAATCTGACCTTTCCGTGTGCTGTGTGGATCTCTTCTGAGTCTGTGTGTCTGCGCCAATTGGAGAGCGGTGTTCTGGGTCCTGGCTGTTCGGTGAATGCTTCAGCTGCAGCTTTCAGACAGCCGCAGATTTCCACCTCCCTCTGTAAGAAGGCGGGCTTGCGCTGGTGGATCCCGGCAAACAAACACCCCATGGCAGTGGGGCTGCCTGGTCAGGAGAGCCCCGTCCAGCAGTCCCCTACCTTCTCCTGGAGGACAACTGACTCTCAACTTGCCACTCCCAGTGTGACTCTCAGCTGCTCTCTCTCTCCCTCTGTCCAGCTACAAAGCTCCAGACGCGTCTGTCTATTCTGCCGCCATTTTTCCTCTCTCCCTCTCTTTTTTTTTTAATCCTAACAAATTCACATTTGGGGTGATTTTCCTCCTCTTTTTAATTCATTGTTTTCTAAACTTTAGAATTCAAAAATATATTAAAGTAGTTACTAGTTCAAATATTTGGAAAATTATTCTCATAACTCCTTGGATTTAAAGATGATAAAAGGTAAATTGCTGGGATAATGAAGGATTATATTTAAATAATATCATGTGTTTATTCTAAGGATTTCCTGAAAATATTTGACTTCCTTGTACTTAACTAATATTTATAATGACCATAGTAGAATAGAGTAATTGTGTTGAGCAGTGAAAAACAAGGTGTTTTTGCGAGTGGGTTAGACTAATTGAAATCAGCAAAAGAATTTTAATTATATGTATTTTAATCCCTTTCCTAATTTATAATGGGAATAATTAAAATATTATGTGATATTTTACTATCCTCCAGGTACTATTCTCAATTGTTTATATGTATTTTTTAATTCTCAAAAAAACTCCATGAGATTGGTATTATAAGATTGAGCAATAATTTCTAAAATTATCCTTATTTTATGTCAAATAGCAGGTAATGATTCATTATATATTGCAAATAGAACATGTTGTAAGCAAAATATATCAGAACAACGTTTCATGAACTGAAAATGTGTTTTTCTTTTCTAACTCTAGAAAATCACTTAGGTATTTGTGCAATGTGATTATAGTTTAAGAAATTATTATTTTCATTCAGAAATATGTTCTTATAATTCCTTTGAGTGATGAGAAGAGTTAGTCACGATAGGTAGGCTTCCCTGGGAAGCATGTATGTGTGCAAATGATTACTGGAGTGGATGCTGGGAACTATACTTGTGAGGAAGTTAGAGAAGTAGGATTTGGAAGAGGGGAAAGGTCTGTGGCTGGGATGGCCCTTCACAGATTCCCAGGATCCCAGAAATTTTAGGTAAGGATAATCCAGGGATGGTTTCTAGAAAGACACTGAGGTGGGATCTAACTGCCTACAGCATTCCCAGATGGAAGGGCAAATGTCCATGTTCTGGGGCACCTCTGGGTGATGCACCCCCCGTCCATCACATAAAGCAAAAACACTGATCTTAGCAGGCTGTTTGTCCTGTTTATTCATAAATGTATCTAACAGAGAACAGATATCTGTCAGAGTTCAAGACAAAGCACAATGATATAGAGAAAAAAAGCAGTATGATTTTCTGGGCAAACTCAAAAGAAAATAAATTGTTTTTAGGCATAAATTCAAAAGAATAGATAAGGAGACAGTAACCAAAAACCTCTTAGAAACAAGAAAGAGCATTGATGTGTGCTCAAGGATTTGCTGAGGGCTAGAAACAGCAGAGAGGAAACCAAGCGTCAACCAGATTTATAGACTGCACATCTGTAATTCTCTGACTCTCTCTAGGCACAAGAATTGTCAGTGGAAGATGTGTGGAGGAGGCAACAAAATATGTTTAAGAAGCTGTTAGATCTCTATAGCCCATGTCCACTTCTCCAAACTCACAATTTCCCCTTCCTCACCTTAGAGAAAAGACTTGAAATATTTGTGTGTGGGAAGGGAACTATATTTTCAGAGATGACTGCAGAGCATTATTGGCCTGGGTGACACCAGGAGAAGTTCAGATAGGGGCCCAAACTGGGGATTAAGTGAGTGCAGCATATATAATGAAGGTTGAGATTCTCCCCCGGTCTCTACCCCATCCCAGCTCCTTCTCCTATCTAGCTCTCAGGAAACTGGCTGCCCAGCTTTTGCACTCCTGAACAGATATTAGATATTTTCTGGGTAACCCAAACAACCTAAGGAAGTCGTTTAAAAAAATGTCTCATCAGAATAGTTGAGGCAAGTCATCCTACAGTGTAGTTCACAGCTCACAATCCATTTTAGGTGCTGAGATCCCAATACTTTTTTATGTAGGCAGACAATCTAGAATGTGTAGGCTTCCCATGTAAAAAAAAAGAAAGAGAGAGAGACAGACAAACAAACAACAACAACAAAAAACCAACCAAGTGATTTGGAGAAAACAGAACCTAAGAACCTATGCAGAGAGGAAGTAAAACATGAGAAATAAAATATCTGCAAATAAAGCAGTAAAAGAATATATTGCAACTATGACATGAGAACACTTAAAAAATAACATTGAGAGTACATAAAAGTGGTCATGGAAATTAAAATGTGGTAGGGGAAAAAAAAGAAAAACTCAATAAAATTATTATAGGGTAAAGCTCGCCAAATCCTCTAGAAAACAGAGCAAGGGCTGAAGTGATATCTAATAGGAGAGATGCGATAAGAAAATTAAAGGGCAGGTCCCAGAGGTCCAACAACTTAATGTGGGAGTGATGCTCGAGTACATTTGAAGGTTATGATTTTCTAAAGCAGAATCCCATACTCAGCCAAACAATCAACTAAATATGCGGCAAAATGAACACATTTTTAGGCATACAGCATCTTAAAAATTTACTCCCATAAGCCTTTCCTTATGACGATACTAGATGACTTGGTCCACCAAATTGAAAAAGGAGGCAGAGATTATAGGAAATAGTGAGTCCAGAGGAGAGAGGCAGCAAGCATCCCAAGACTTTGCTTCATTAGGGTTTTCAGGGTGGCAGTTATGTACCAGGCATAAAAAAAACAACTAGTCCAGATGGTAGGCTCCAGGACATATTTCTTCAGGAAGATAAAACCAATAGAACATCTGACTCAATTGAAATAACTGGTAAAATATTTGGGATTGAATTAATATGTACATAGAAAACTGTAAGAAATTAACTGTAGGGAATAAGTGGTTTAATAATGGGAAACTAAAGTTTATTACTTGGTTGCATTAACATTGTTTTTACAACATCCTAATAAAGTGAAGAATGAACACCGAAGTCACTACCAGGGCGGAATGGGGACGGTGGTGGTATAGTGGGGATCATAAAAACAGGAGAATGAATGTTTTATCCTCACATACAAAATGAAAACTCAAGAAAAGCACAAAGCAGGCTTTTACAATATAGTACTAAAAACAGAGAAGCTAAGAGAGTTGCAATTGCCTCTAAGAAGAAAGAATTCGGGATTGGGGGAGGATTCTTTTTTATTATTTTGTGAGAAGTCATATAGAATTATTTGTTTGTGAAAATACATGCATGTATAACTTGAATAAAAAATCAAATTACAAGATACACAGGGAAAATAGAATATTCATTTTGTCAGTCAAAAAGAAGAATACATATATTTGTTTGAAAGACCTTCTTACTGGGGTGACATTATTAAGCATTTTCTGACTATGCACATTCTAAAACGTTGATCTAAATGACCTTTAGATTTCGATTCTTATCATCTTAACTGTAAACTCTCTTCTGTATAGAATATAATTTTGGAAAACTTACACTTCAATAAATGATTAGTCTTACCAGTAGTTATCTTATATGACATAAGAAAATATCATACAATAAAAATGTCGCAGCTGCAGACCTCATTAATTCAGTTTTTTTTCCATATTCTATCTAGGCGAAGGTGAAGTTTACCTTTGAATGCCTAAGAAGAAATGAATATTGTAAGCATCATTATAAGGATATATTGGTCATTTCTTTCCAAGAAACTGAAGATTGCAGTGTATATCATTTAATAGATTATTTTTATTAAATAAATATATATTGAGTTTATTCATGTATAAATGCTCATCAAGTATCTTTTGCTCAGGTCTTCTACAACCCATTGGGAATGCAAAGCTGAAAATATATAGTTCTTGCTTTTAAGTTGACAGATGAGTAAAGAAATTGACATGAAAATGAGCAATTGAGAATAAAAGAACTAATAATAATTGCTCTATTGACATTACACAAAATGCACTCACAGCCCAGGCATGTGTGCACAGACTTCACACAGGGGATTTCCTGTGAGCTTAACTTGAAGAAAAAAATGAAAATAGGTATATGAGTTGATGGCGAATATACCAGGAAGGAAAGCAGCCTGGACAATGATAGAGACTTGGGTGAAAGTACCACATGTTCTGAAAAGAGCCAGGAGGAGTTCAGGATAGCTGGAACTGTGAGCAATGAGTCTGGAGAGAGAGGAAAGGATATTTTAGATTACATATTATTTATGTGGAGTCATGAGACACTATTGATTGCTATTATTATTAATGGTAGCCAATTTTTAAAGCATATTTATGTGATAGGTACTAAGCCAACAACTTTACATACACAATCTAATTTAATCCTTCCAATTGCTCTATCCTTATTTTTCAGTTTTTCAAGCTTGAGTGTAATATAATAAAATTTGTGTAGAAACTTCATTCTATCAGTTCAAGACAATGTTTCAGTCCAGTGAAAAGATGGCTTATGCAACTACATAAAACATGGCATATGTATAATATAGCAGAAACAATGATGAAAGATAATGAGTAGCCAGTTATTTTATTCTTTCTTTTTTTTTATCCCTCAACTGAGGTTATGTTTTATTGATTTTAGAGAGGAAGAGAGAGAAATATTGATGTGAGAGAAGCATTGATCAGTTGCCTCCCGTAGGCATCCTACTTGGGGATGGAACCCACAACCTAGGCGAACCCTGACCAGAAGTCAAACACACAACAATTTTCTAGTGTATGGAATGATGCTTCAACCAACTGAGCCACTGGTTAGGACACCCACTTTGAAAGTTTCAGAACTACAATCTATCAATTGTAAAATAAGAACAATGTATAATTTTAAAAGAAGAAGGAAAAGGGGAAAGGGGCAGGAGAAGAAGCTCTCCAGGAGGGAATGAAAAAGAGAGAAAGAGTATGAGAGTGAGGATGTGAGGTGGACAGGCATTCACTAAAAGGCAGTGCTGAGGGAGGATAGTTTTTGGAAGTGAAGAAAACCAAGAGCAGATAGTGCCTCGTCCTGTAGTGATCTAGGCGAAAGATACACTTACTTATTTATTTCATTTAAGCTTCAAATGGTCCCATTAGGCAGTCATCAATAGAATAGCATATGGAAGATAAAAGAAATACTTAGAAAATAAATCAAAAGGAAATGGTCACCCATTGGATGTGTAGATAGTTATGCCCATTCTTTATCTCCCCCCTCCCCCCAACAAGACAGGGAGATAGAAGAAATAGTGAGGTTCAAGAAAGGAAGCGATTCGGAAACATGGTTCCTACAGCTATGATATTTTGATTGGTTAGTTATTTCATTTAGCACAACTAGTTGATATTATCTTAAAAATTGCATTAATTAGTCATGTTCCTATTAAAGAAAAAGGATGGTTGCATGTCCTTGGACACCAAGTTGATCCAGAACCTCAGGTTCTGATTTGGATCTAATAGCATCTTTCTTTCTATACTCATCACAACCCAGAACTTTCATGGAATGACCACCAGGAATATAAAAAGAACACAGTGAGGAACTTAAAAGTACTGGTTTGAGGGAATGGTTGACCATTTATCCAGACTGTCTTGACTTTCCTGCCCTTCACAAAATGTTGCATTGCTTGTATGGTTTTTGTGGATCAGAACGCTGAGGTAACAGCTTCTTTCTGCTGTGAGCCCCTTCCCGTGTCTTCCTTCCTTGTTAACTGTCCACTGTCTTCATCCTGCAGGGCTCTACGAGACCTTTCTAACCAATGATGAACCAGAATGCTGTGACGTCAGGAGACAGGAGCAAAAAAACAACCCATCCAAAGGAATGGTGGAAAACAGTGGCTCCTGTCCCAGGACGTCGCTCACAGTTTCCTCAGCAACAAGACTGTGCAACAGCAGACTCAAACTGTGTGTTCTGGTACTGATACTCTTACATACAGTGCTCACAGCCTCAGCAGCACAGAACACCACGGCGCTGAGCTTTGGAGGCATCAACACGCTGGAGGAAAGCTCTGCCAATGAGGAGTAGCAGTAGAAGGACAGAGTGTCACCACAAAGTGTCACCAGAGCAGCCCGGGCCCACCATGGAAACGCAACTGGTCAGCTGTCACAGAGACTGGGTGCTTTTACCCTCCAGTTACTTCTTGCAGGGCCTGTAGGGTAACATTGAAAAAGATGGGCCTGAATCCAAACAAGGACACAAACACAGCTTTCTATTGACTGAAAGGCTGCCAAGTGACTTCTATTTCTCACACCATTTTATACACTGTGTTTTAATGTTTGGACGTTTAATTTGCTTTGGTTTGGGTTTGGGTTGATTTCATTTGTTTGTTTTTTGCACTTGTTAATACAGGACTTATTTTGGGGGATGCTTTCTCAGAGGTAAACTAAGTCTTTTCACTGTCTCTCTCTCTCTATATATATATATTTCTAGTCATTGTGTATGTTCATCAGATAGTTCTGTCTCTATGTCCTGTCAGTTTCTATTAGAGGAATGATTGCTATGACTTTGTGGTATAGCAAAAAATAAACAAACAAAAAAAATCATAAAAAAGAAAAAAAAAGACAAAAAAAAGAAAAAATTTAAAAAGTATTTCCTAACTCTCCCTCCTGCCTTGGGAACCTGCCCCCACCCCCGGCCTTTCCTCCCCTGGCCCTCCTCTCTCCCCTCAGCAGACAGCATTCGCTTGCTTCTGTCTGTGTGGCCACGGTGAATGGGCGTGCACGCTCTGGTGGGCCTCTGAGCCGCTGTTGCACAAACCCACAACGGAGCAGACAAGGGGGTTAGCTGAACAAACAAGTGTTCCCCATGATAGGTGGAATCAGATAGTTGAACACATTTTTTATGTTGAAAACAAAATAAAAGCAAAGAAAATTACCGTGAACTATTTTTGCTCCCACTCCCGTTCCCCAAGGCCCCCAGTCCTTTCTTACTGGTCAGGTGGCTCCGAGTGGCCGCCTAGCATGAGGGTGAGAAGAGGCAGAGAGTCCTTTGGAAGGTGGACTTTCATTGCGACTTCAGTTCTGTTGCAGTAACCTGGGAGCCCATTTTGGCCCTTGTAATGGGGACAAAGAGGCCAAGAACACCAATCTAGATTTCTTTTTCCTCCTTTATCCTTGACAAAGGTGATAGTAGAGATGCTCAAACACCTGCAGTACACAGAATATACACAATTTTACTCCAGGATTTCCCCAACATATGGTTTTAAATTATTCCAGGTATAAAGTATATGCAATTCTGCATTATCACAAAAAAAAATTAACTTTTTTTTTTAAAAAAAATAGGTTAGCCATTTTCATTCAAGTGCAAAAACTGTATCACTCTAACATGCTCTAGATAGTCAAAGAAAAGAGGAGAAATCTGATTGCTCTGTTTGTACTTTTTTCTTTTTGTGGGAACATTTCACCCGCTGAGTGTCTATGAATTTGCTTTATATATATAAAAAGGCTTTTATGAGTTTACAGTAGAATCAGTGGAAGGAAGAGTTAATAAGGGCTGTTTTTAAAAAACCAAACAAAACAAATAATTTAAAAAAATACTTTACATTCCTTCCTATTCTCTAACTACACTTGGGAAGTGCACTTCAGATATGTTTGCTGTGTAGCTGAGAGATGAAGGAAAACCATAGAAAAGGTCCTCTTAGCGAACAAAATTTAGTTATTGACTTTATAGCTATGAAATCCCCCGAGGCATTTGTTTTTGTTCAAACAAACTTTAATCTCTGCATCATACTTAACCCTGCGATATGCGTATAGTATGCATATTTTGTTTTGAATAAAAAATGTTTTGTTCCAGTCTGTTAAGAATATTCAAAAATAATAAAGGTATTGCTTAATAAAATTGCTAGAATTGTTTAGCAGAACATGCACAAATATTTTACTAGATTCTTTGTTTTCATAGTGTTTTGTTAAGACTGCAAATCCTAAAATGGTCTGCGCAAATACAAAAAAAAGAAACAAAACAAAAACACCACCGAAATACAAAATTCTCTACTTTTATTCCTTTTTTAAAAAATTGTCTTTGTCATACAAATACAAATGCAAACACATTCATGTGTACAGACACATTCACGTGTGTACACACACGTAGAGAGACAGTAGTTTTGATTTACAGAAATGTGCTATTTCTAGGGACATGTGAGTGGGAAGTGGCTGGGGATGGGCTTTGAATTGTGGCAAATTTTAAACACTTACAGAAACGAGCATTTTAAAAAGCCTAACTGGTGGTGGAATGCAGCTTTAGTAGAGCTAAGGAATGAGAAAAGTAAGGGGGGCAATGAATGGGGGCTGATGACTCCTAAGGAAGAACTTAGTTGGTGAGCTCTTTTGCAACTGACATCTTCAGGACTTTGAGTCATATGGCCCAGGGAAAGTTTGTTATGACCTTTACCTACCTCTGCTGTGAAAAAGCCACTCCACAGTTTATGTCTCAATGCCCCTTATGCTCTGTTCATGCCAGAGGCATTTCTATTTCTTTTTCTTTTCTTTTATTTTTTTTTTCCAGAAAAATGACCCATCGACATAGATACAAGTACCACCCACAACACACTGGGCAAAATAATGAAAAAGCATATTCCTTAACAAGTAGGGTTTTGCTTTCCCGTAATATCTTTTGCAACTGATTCAAGTTCTTTTCCAATAGAAGAGGACTGGAAGGTTCTATTTTAACTTTAATTAGGGTTAGGGTTAGGGTTAGAGTTAGGGTTAGGTTTAGTTTGGCAGTCAAAAGAGGGATAACAAAAACCAACTCTGTCTTATTCAAGAGATAAATCATCCGAAAGACAATGCCAAGACCTGGGAGAAATAATGCAGTATTAATTGTAAGTAAACTATAACTTAGGTGAAGAATGGATATAAGTAGAGATGAGGCGTGACTTCTTTCTCTCTGACAAGTTAGTTAAGGTTATAATAGTCTGTAGGATTTTTTTTCTTGCCATGCACATTTATCTTCTTATGTGGGAATGATATCAGTGCCTAGTACTTATTAGCAAACATGTGTGACCACGCCCCTATATTTTCACTGACACACTGAACTGAAGCAGCTTTTCCTGATAGGCAATGACTCTTTCACAAAGTCAAGAACAGCCATTGAAAATGCTAATCTCACTGCACCTATTGATCCTTGCAGTCATTTTTCTACGTGACACATGCTTGAGGTTGTGCATACATTAATCCTGACAGAAAAAGTAAGACCCTGCACCTTTGTAATCACCATCTTGATCCATTTTTCTTTTAGTGGATAATCATTGAATACTGGATAATGAATTATGATATTAAAACAATTATTTTTGAAAGCAAGTTGAAAACTATGAAAATATTTTTTCTACAAGTGTATAGAACAGACTTTCCCCAAATTTATGATTGCCTTTTCCTCTACACTAGAGAAAAATTCCAGAGTGTGGAATATATTGATACTGAAATATCAAATGTCAAGTAACGTAGGTGGAATTACAGTAGACCATTGGTGTCTGTGGGTTTCACATTGCAGATTCATATGTCACAGGAATATATAGTTGTAGATGTAGATACATTGCTTATAAGTAAAGCTTTAAGCACAAAATTATTCAATCCATAACAATACACATATAACATTATGATGAATGATGTCTATTTTTGCTGAAGTTTGAGCAGCATGCTCAGTCAAAACTTTATCTTTAGTGTGGAAACCAGACTCTCAAACTGTCTCTGTTAAGGAAGGATTAATAATTTTGAAATAGCCAGAATCTTGTCGATCTTCCAACCATTTATGATGCATAGTAAATATTGAATATGACATGAAGACGATAAAGCCTTAAGTAAGAGGAGGGAAAGAAACGGAGTGGCACTGACAGCCCTGTTTCATTTACAGGAATGACCTAACTGCTTCAAATTCCAGAAATACTCTGGTGATAATATCCTCTGCCTTTAATAAAACTTAAGGCATGAAGCAAAACGTGAAAGATGCTTTTTGGTTTGAAGATATTTCACCTGACACAACATTCAGATTAAAGTTAAAAGTAATTCATCTTCTCGCCATTTTATCCAGGGCCACACTGGTAGGCAACGCAAATAGATGTGGAACTCAAACCACATCTATTTGCAAATTTCAAAATCTGGCTCTGGATCACAGTGAGATCTTCAGGTTCCAATTATATTTTGGGAGTAGAATTTACTTTCTCCAAACTCTCAGATTCTTATGTAATGATGTAATCACTAAGTTTTGATTAAAAATTATAAATGACAAAAGGCGCTATGTAATATCTTTGGACAGACACCTTTGCACACATTTCATTCTGTGGCACTATTCAATATTTTGGAAGTAAAGGTGAAGGGGATCAATGGGAACACTTTGATGAAGCACCTAGCAAAGAAGTGGTCGGTTTAAGGGGTTTTAATTTCTCCTTAAAAAAGAAAAAGAAGAAAACAGATAAGAAGCCTGGGATCTTATGGGTAAAGCCATGGTTTGGGTACCATCTTTTGCACCCCTGATCATGTGACCCAGGGCCGTCAATAATATATTGGAACAGGACACCAACACCTCGTGAAGTGAAAATATCTCATGGGATAATTTGGGGCTTAAATGAAATAAAATAAATGTTTTCCTGGATATAATGGGTCCTCAGCAATAGTTTATTATAATGATTCTTATTCATGAAGTGAGTCTCTCTGCCTGTTTATAGAGACTGCTCCTAGAAATCTTTCAGAGTTGCTGCACTACTTCTTTTAGAAACATTTCCCATCTTTAATTTAGCAAATGGATCATCAATAAGTTTTTTAACACAACTCAAAAGTGTTTGCATATGTAATTTAATGTGCTCTATAGACAGGGTTTGTTTCTTTATATCTACCCCCCCTCCCAACAAACCCATTGACTAAAAACAATAGTTAAAGAAGACCATAACAATTAAGAGAGGTCTTATCATGCATAAGTGTAACCTGATCTGAAGTAGTAGTGGAAATAAGGATGTAACCTCAAAGGGTTTTTTAAGTACCCAAGGATTTTTTGATGCCTGGATTCCTTAAGTAAAAAGAAAAAGGAAAAAGAAACAATCCTGCATTATATTGAATCTTTCATCACAAATATATGTCTAAAATGAACTGACATCTCTTCTGTAAATAAGTACTACCATTTTCATGGAATAAAAATCACACTGAAAATAACTTAGGAGAAACTGAGAAGTTTTGATAAAGTCAAAGTAAATGGATTAAACTGGGATCTTGATTAACATTTCTCATTTTACTCATTCTTATCTCTCTTCCCATTCCATTCACCTCTCACACAATGGGTGAGATGCTGGTAGCTAGAGAAAAGCCTTATTTCTTAAATCCCGAATGGAAAGAGAGGTAAGAATGAATGAAATGAGAAGGTTAACCAAGATCCCTGCTTAGTCCCTTCACAGCCTATATAATAAAACCTTAATATGCATATTGACAGAACAGCAAAAGGACCAGTCACTATGATGCACATAGACCACCAGGGGGCAGACGCTCAACACAGAAGCTGCTCCCTGGTGATCAGTGTGCTCCCACAGGGGGAGTGTGGCTTACCCAGAAGCCAAGCTCAAGACTGGGGAGATATAGGAGTGAGGAGTCCCGGACTGCAAGTGGGTACAGGCAGAGCTGAGAGACCCTCCTCCTCCCCCAGTGCACTGGGCCTCTAGTTGGATTTTATTTAGCTCACTTCATATTTCTGACTATAACTAACATCTTCAAATGCTTCCAGTTTTATAACTTTAGGTGAAAGCCAGGTGATGGACATTGATCTATGAATATAGACTATTGATCTGTGCATATAGAAACAGTGAGTGTTCCTCCTAAAACTTCCAGCTCACTGCAACACTGGCTGCTTCAAGATTCCAGTTGTCTGAGTGCTTTCTAACTAGAGGGGCATTTGTTTTGAAAACAAAATTTCAACTTATGTTCATTTCTCATTGACCACTTCATTGCACTATAGATAACATACAGGAAGAAAAGAAGAAGGCAAAAGTTAAAGTTCTATGTACACATTAGAAAAAGTTTGAATTAAAGATTATTATTCCCCTTTTACTTCCTCTCTTTCTTTTCCTTCCTTTTCCTCCATATTACTTCTATTTCCATACCATGGTAGGTATCTTCATGTTTGCACCGAAACTTAATGAGCCATATTTCCCATTTTTATTAGTTTTCTTGACAATGTGATACATTAAAAATAGAGACAAGACTATAAACATAAAAATTTTAAATTCTCTTTATTAATTCACTCCAATATAGATTTTAAGTTAATAGAAACATGAAACATAATACCACACAATTCTGAAAGATCAAGAATGATGTGAGAAAAAGTAAATTTCATTACATCATTATACATATAGTATGCTAGTATCTAGATAAATGCTTTATTTCTTAAATTCTAAAATTATTAAAATATAAAATACGTAAAAATTAAAAAGCTATAAAAGCCCCTGCTGAGGTTCATTAATGCCTTGTTTTTTTGGATGGCTAGGTTACTCATTTTAGATTAATTTGCTTTTTTCTCACTATCATTATGTTTCTGACTCAATTGTTTCTTCTCAAAATAGAATTAGATAAACTTTCTTATGCAGACATGCATTTTAGGTTTGATCATTTTGCTGATTGGACTTTCAAAATCTTTACCTATCTAATTGTAATGGTTTCAGGGTTTTGTTTAATTTCTTTCTCTTTTCTGTCTTAATTTATTACTCTCAGCTACATTTACATGTGGTTATGAAAAAATGAAACAGCACAGTTGAGATAGTAGTTTCTGCCAACTTTATTAATCTGTCATAAATACCAGTGTACCACTGCTAAGGAGTGAAGGCAACTTTAACCACTTGGATTAGTCCTGCTGCTGTCGTGGCTCATAAACTCAACATCTATCGTCATGATGTTTCTAGGTACAACATGTGATGAGTTGATATAATCATGGCTATTGCTGAGGAACTGGACAAGGATTTCATTATTTAGAAACATCAAAGGACAGCAGCTACTCTCTTCTCATGATAACAGAGATATAAGAGGGGAAGGCCATTGTTCAACATGTGCCTAACACCATTCCATTGGCTAAACCAAATGACAAGGCCAACTCCAAAGTTAGAAAGTGAGAAGTTTCACTATAAGTATAGTGAAACTTTGTGGAAGAAAAGGTAAATGGTATGGATACAGAGGGAAGTAAACAATGAGAAGAAAATTATTCATCTAGCATGGGCATACACATTATATTTAAATTCATAAATCTGGATGAGATCCAAAATGATGATGAGACACTTAAATGAGACACAAAATGATGAATTAATTTACTCCCTCACAAACTATATATGAAAAACAAACACCAGAAACCATATATCTATTTTTCCTTCTCCTTTATCTAAAGGGCATAAAAGTTATCAGCAAATGAAATCTAATAGAAACAAAGTTAATTTCTAAGCCTTTAATAGTGATTCATTTTGGATGAAAATCTTGGAGAAACATTTGTTAATGCTATACATAAACATAGTGTTGAGCCAAAGCATTTTGATTTAAGGCAATTTTCTTTTTCTGAAATATGATATAGTGAAATAAGTTTTTTTTAATTTATTTATTGATTAAGGTATTACATATGTGTACTCATCCCTCCATTAAACACCCAAACTCTCCTCCATTCATGCCCTCATCCCCCTGGTGTTTGTGTCCATTGGTTAGGCTTATATTCATGCATACAAGTCCTTTGGTTGATTTCTCCTCCTTTCCCCACCCTCCCCTATCTTTTCTCTGAGGTTTGGCAGTCTGATCAATACTTCTCTGTCTCTGGATCTGTCCCTGTTCATCAGTTTATGTTGTTTATTATATTCCACTAATAGTGAGATCATGTGGTATTTATCTTTCTCTGACTGGCTTATTTCACTTAGTATAATGCTCTCCAGTTCCATCCATGCTGTTGCAAATGGTAAGAACTCCTTTTTTCTGCAGCATAATATTCCATTGTGTAGATATACCACCATTTTTAAATCCACTCATCTGCTGATGGGCTGTTTCCAAATCTTAGCTATGGTAAATTGTACTGCTATGAACATAGAGATGCATATATCCTTTCTGATTGGTGTTTCTAGTGTCTTGGGATATATTCCTAGAAGTGGGATCACTGGGTCAAATGGAGTTTCAGTTTTAGTTTTTGGAGGAAACTCCATACTGGTCTTAACAGTGACTGCACCAGTCTGCATTCCCACCAGCAGTGCAAAAGAGTTTCTTTATCTCCACATCCTCGCCAACACTTGTTTGTTAATTTGTAGATGATAGCTATTCTGACAGGTGTGAGATGATACCGCATTGTCATTTTTATTTGCATCTCTTGGATAATTAGTGTCTTTGAGCATGTTTTCATATTTCTCTTGGCCTTCCTTCTGTCCTCCTTCGAAAAGTAACTATTTAGGTCCTTTGTCCATTTGTTGATTGGATTGTTTATCTTCGATTTGTTAACTTGTGTCAGTTCCATGTAAATGTTGGAGATTAAACCCTTATCAGTGATGACATTGGCAAATATGTTTTCCCATGCAGAGGGCTTTCTTGTTGTTTTGTTGATGCTTTCTTTTGCTGGGCAAAAGCTTTTTATTTTGATGCAGTCCCATTTTTTTTCTCTCTTTAGTTTCCATTGCCGTAGAAGCAGTATCAGTGAAGAAGTTCCTTTGGCATATGTCTGAGATTTTGCTGCCTATGGATTTCTCTAGTATTTTTATGGTTTCCTCTCTTATGTTTAATTTCTTTATCCATTTTGAGTTTGTTTTGGGTATGGTGTAAGTTAGTGGTCTAGTTTCAATTTTTTTTTTTTTGCATGTATCTGTCCAATTTTCCCAACACCATTTGTTGAAGAGACTGTCTTGACTCCATTGTATGTTCATGCCTCCTTTGTCAAATATAACTGGGCATAGTTGTTTGGGTTGATTTCTGGGTTCTCTATTCTATTCCCTTGATCTATATGTCTGTTCTTGTGCCAGTACCAGACTTTTTTAAGAACAGTAGCTTTGTAATACAACTTGATATCCGGTATTGACATCCTACCGACTTTGTTCTTGTTTCTCAGGATTGTTGCAGCTATCCAGGGTATGTTTTTAATTCCAGATGAATTTTTGGAAAGTTCATTGTAGGTCTCTGAAATATGGCATTGGTATTTTAATGAGGATTGCATTGAATCTGTATATTGCTTTGGGTAGTATGGACATTTTGATGATGTTGATTCTACCAATCCATGAACAGGGTATGTTCTTCCATTTGTTAATGTCTTCTTCTATTCTTTTTTTTTCAGTGTCCTATAGTTTTTCACATATAGGTCTTTTATCTCCTTAGTTAAGTATATTCCTAGATATCTTAAATTTTTGGTGTGATGGTAAATGAAATAGCATTTTTAGTCTCTCTTTCTATAAGTTCACTATTGGTGTATAGAAATGCCATAGATTTCTTGGCATTAATTTTGTATCCTGCTACATTGCCAAATTCATTGATTAAGTCTAATAATTTTTTGGTGGAGTCTTTAGGGTTTTCTATGTACAATATCATGTCATCTGCAAATAAGGACAGTTTTATTTCTTCTTTTCCAATTTGGATGCCTTTTATTTCTTCTTCTTGTCTGATCACAATGGCTAGTACTTGCAGTACTATACCAAACAGGAGTGGTGAGAGTGGGCATCCCTGTCTTGTCCCTGTTCTTAGGAAAAATGGTTTTAGTTTTTGTCCATTGAGTATGATGTTGGCTGTGGGTTTTTCATATATGGCTTTTATTATGTTGAGGCATGATCCTTCTATTCCCACTTTGCTGAGGGTTTTTTATCAAGAAGGGATGTCGGATTTTGTCAAATGCTTTTTCTGCATCAATTGATATGACTATGTGATTTTTGTCTCTCAAATTTTATGTGATGTATTACATTTATTGATTTGTAGATATTGTGCCTTCCTTGCATCTCTGGGATAAGTCCTAGTTGGTCATGGTGTATGATCTTTCTGATGTATTGCTAGATCCAATTTGCTAGAATTTTGTTGAGGATTTTGGCATCTATATTCATGAATATTGGCCTATAATTCTCTTTCATTGTGTTGTCTTTATCTGGTTTTGGAATTAGGGTGAATGCTGGCTTCATAGAATGAGCTTGGAAGTGTTCCTTCCTCTTGAATTTTTTTTGAAATAGTCTGAGGAGGATAAGTCTTAGTTCTTCTTTGAATGTTTAGTATAACTCTCCTGTGAAGCCATCTGGTCTTGGGCTTTTGTTTGCTGGAAGTTTTTTTTTATCATTACTTCAATTTCATCCTTAGTTATTGGCCTATTGAGATTTTTCGAATCTTCCTGATTGAGTTTTGGAAGGTTGTATTTTTTCTAGGAATATGTCAGTTTCCTCCAGGTTGGCTAGTTTGTTGGAGTAGAGTTGTTCATAGTATTTTTTAATATCCTTTGTATTTCTCTGGAGTATGTTGCTATTTTACCTCTCTCATTTCTGATTTTGTTTATTTGAATCCTCTCTCTTTGCTTCTTGCCTAGCTAGAGGTTCATTGATCCTTTTTATCCTTTCAAAGAGCCAACTCTTGGTTTTGTTGGCCTTTTGTATTATTTTTTTGGTCTCTATGTCATTTATTTCTGCTCTGATCTTTATTATCTCCTTCCCTCTGCTCACTCTGGGCACTTCTTGTTGCTCTCTTTCTAATTCTTTAAGTTGTAGAGTTAGATGATATGCTACCAATTTTTCTTGCTTGTGAGGTAGGCCTGTAGAGCTATAAACTTCCCACTCAGCACTGCTTTTATTGTGTTCCATAGATTTTGTTGTGTTTTTGTTGTCATTAATTTCCAGGAAGCTTTTAATTTCTTCTTTGATCTCATCGATAACACAGTCGTTATTTAATAGCATGTTATTCAGCTTCCAAGTGTTTGATATTTTTGGATTGTTTTTATTGTAGTTTATTTCTAATTTTATGGCATTGTGGTCTCAGAAGATGCTTGGTGTTATTTCAAGGATGCAATGTTCTGAATATGTCAGTTAAGTCTATCTGATTTGTGAGTCATTTAGGATTCCTGTGTCTTTGTTGATTTTTTGTCTTGAGGATTTATCCAATGATGTCAGTGGTGTATTAAAATCCCATATTATAATTGTATTGTTATCTATCTCTCCCTTGATATCTTCCAGGAGTTTTGTTATGTATTTGGGTGCTCCTGCGTTGGGTGCATATATGTTTATCAGGGTTATAGCCTGTTGTTGTATCAATCCCTTTAGTATTATGAAGTGGCCTTCCTTATCTCTTGTTATGGCCTTTACTTTGAGGTCTATTTTGTCAGATATAAGTATTGCTAAACCAGCTTTTTTTTTTCATTTTCATTTGCCTGAAAGATATTTTTCTATCCCTTCACTTTCAATCTGTGTGAGTCCCTTGTTCTGAGATGGGTCTCTTGTAGACAGCATACATATGGGTCATGATTTTTTATACATTCAACCACTTGATGTCTTTTGATTAGAGCACTTTTACATTTAAAGTTATTACTGAAAGGTACTTGTTTGTAGTTATATCTATTTTTGTGTCTGTGTTCCTTCTTACATTTTTATTTCTTCTTTTTACAGCATTCCCTTTAGCATTTCTTGCATTGCTGGTTTGGTGTTGATAAATTCTCTTACCTTTTTTGTCTGTGAAGCTCTTGACTTCCCCTTCAATTTTGATTGATAGTTTTGCTAGATAGAGTATTCTTGGATTCAGTACTTTACTTTGCAACACTTTGTATACCTCCTTCCATTCCCTTTTAGCTTGATTTGTTTCTGTTGAGAAATCATTTGATAATCTGATGGGGGATCCTATGTAGGTAATCTTCTCTTTCTTGCCGCCTTTAAGATTCTCTCTTTGTCATTAATATTTGCCATTGAAATTATGACGTGTCTTGGTGTGGTTTTGGGGGATTGATCCTGCTTGGGACTCTGTACTTATGTAATTTTTTCTTCCCCATATTCAGGAAGTTTTCTGTTATTATTTCTTCAAGTAGATTTTCTAATTCTTGCTGCTCTTCTTGTCCTTCTGGCAGCCCTATTATACATATGTTTCTTTGTTTCATGTTGTCCCAAAGCTCTCTTAGGCTTTCCTTCTGCTTTTTAATTTTTTTCTCAAGTTGCTATTGATATTGGGCTTGTTTCTATACCTGATCTTCTAAATCACTAATTTGGTCCTCTGTTTCTTTTAGCCTACTGTTGGAACTTTCCATGGTGTTTTTTATTATATCTATATCACTTTTCATTTCTTCCTGATTCTTGTATAGGCTGTTGATTTTCTCATCCATCCATTGTATGAATTCCATGACCATTACTCTGAATTATTATTTGGTCATGTTGTATGCTTCAATTTCACTAATTTCCTTTTTTGGCAACTCCTCATTTTCTTTCCTCTGGGGATTGTGTTGTATCCACATTCTGACTATAACCAGAAGGTTCAAATCTTGAGTTGCATGGACCTGGGCCATGTGCTGTGGAAGCTTCGCACCACCTGAGTGTCACTGAATTGCTCTGACACTAGGATGTTTGGTTGCCATGGGTTGGTGGGAACCAGGCTTGCGCAGGGTCAGTGTTACCAGCATTCAGTGTGGTCTCATGTGAGCACCTAGAATCATGGACCCCACCTGCACTGCAGTGTTGGTGAGTGCCAAAAATGAAGGCTAAGGGAGTTTATTACCGTCAAATCAGTGCACGCCAGGAGTTTCCCTGTGTCTGCACCAAGAATTGAGTATTAGACTCTCTGTTGCCTTGTGCGGCTTCTCATTGAGAATCAGGGTCCCCATGTGTGCATGCACCAAGAATTGGAGTCACTGGTTCTTAGTGTGAATGCACTATGAGTCAGGGATCCCAGGAGCACATGGTAAGAAACTGAGTCAAGTTAGTGGTGTTCAGCGCTGACTCTTGCTGGGAGAATCTGGGTCCTGGTCACTATGGGGAACTGGGTTGCACAATAGCACTGTGGTGTGCCTGCATTGTCGAAAACAGATTTCCATGTGCGCTACAGAAAACAGACTTCCCTGTGTGCTTGCCCAGAATCCAAGTCAGGTGGCACTGATACCCTGCATGAACTTTGGGTTTAGTCGCCCGATTACATTGTGGTGAGCAGATACCAGTCTCTGTGCATGCACAGGCTCAAATTCTCCCATAGCAGCGCTGCAGTCCCTGTGTGCCCTCCCAAGCTCAAATTCCCCTATGGGCACCGAGGCCGAGAGAGGGGTAGGTCTATCGGTTACTATGGTGCTATCTGCGATCCTGCGGGAAGGGGGATAGGCTCTTTGACTCACAGAAATCTTCATTCTTGTCTGTTGGTTGAAGCTGTGGTCATAGTTCTCTGTTCCCAGTGGCTGCAGGGTCTTGGTTTGTGTCTGAGATGTGACTGGGTGGTGCTGAGGCCAGGACCCTAGTCTCAAGCAGCTATTTCTCAATATGGCATAGTCTCAGTGCCCACACTGGCTGCCCAGAAGTGTCTGTTTTGTGTGCAGAGCTCTGCTGTCTAAGACTGCCTGGTTTAGCAGCCCCTTGGAGGACCTGTGGAATCTAACTGTCCCTAGCTAATACACAGAAACACACCTCCCATGTCTACACTCTCTTCTATGGTTTTTATTTTTACACTCTCTTCTATGGTTTCCTCATTCTCTCACACTCTTTCCCTCCCTACCTTTCCTGTCAGTCACCATCTTCCAATTCCCCTATGAAATAAGTTTTTGAATATGCAAAATGCACAGCATTATGAAAAAGAAATAAAACATGTAAAATGTTTTCAGCTAGTTTTACAAAAATTAGAGTGTAAAGTTTGGCAGTTTTGTTTTTATTGCAGCTTTCCTTTCCCCTTAAGGTAGCATACCTTTTTATTTAATTCCTATAGTTTTTCAGAAGCTGTCTTTTTATAGATTTCCAAATCTCAACCTCAGAATCATTTGAAATGAGTTACACTACGGTCAGTATTGTTTAACCATGTAGACTTTTCCATGAAATGAAAAGAGAATTCAAAGATGATATCAGAAAAATAGTATTAACAGTGGTAAAATGTATTAAATGTTGCATTATTACAATAAGTTTATTTGGGCAGCCATGACCCTTTAATTTTCTAGGAAAAAAAACAACAACTTTGATGCAGTAATCTATTACAATGAGTCACATAGAAATACTTTTGTTTAAATAACAGGAAAACAGCTTATGAATGCTCTCATAAGAATACATTGAAAGAGTCAAATTATGACAGGCTTTTCTAGAGTTAGAAGTTTGTATTTACACATATTATTTTCAAAATGTTTTATTTAAAGTGTCATGCATTTCCACTGGAATAAAAATTTAACCTCCACAGAAATACAATTTTATCGAACATATATATATATTTTTAAATTCTTGAAAATTTTTTATTTTTTATTTTTATGGAGTAATAGCATTTTTATGTGTCTAACTCTCCCAAAACACCCCACAAAACTACTGATTTTGTATTTGTCTGAATACTTTGAAAACTATACATCATAGAATTATTGCTTTGAATGTGTAGACATATTTTGAAAGACATAAGGCTAAAGAAAATACATTCTTTAACCTATCTTGAATTTTATATACCTGTGCAATTACAACATATCAGCAAGGGATTTCATTTGTAGAACAGATAAACATCAGTTTCTTCCTTCTTTTCCCTGTGACGTTGGCCAATCAATTAATCTTCTAGTTATCCCTAAGCTTCTCTTAAAGGTGAGTATAAAGTGAAAAATTATTTTTCTGTGACATTAGAGGAAAAAAGATGAAGCTTGGGTACTGTATGATTTGTATCCCTGTCACAACGTCCTGGTACACTCAGCGTTCATCATGTGGGAAGGCAACGCACCACCCGCAACACTTCATCTCTTAGGCGGCCTGCACCCTGCAACACTCCATCCGCCACACTCCATCTCCTAGGCAGCGTGCACCCTGATTGCTGAAGCTCTTCCCTGGAGGGGAGGGAGCATCATGCTGAAGCTGCAATCAAGCTCAACTCAGAACAAAAGGTGGGGGAGCGGAATGGCATTTCTCTTTTCCATCACGATGAATACCAATAACATTTCTGGGTAATAAAAATGGGTCGCATGGTACTCAAAGATATCGTTATAGACTTCTTTTATTCTGTTTTATTTTATTGAATTTTCCAGAAAATGGGAGGAGAAATAACCTGAAACTTAAAATCAAACCTTAATGCTTTACATTTGAAAAGAGAATGTATATATCACAGTTCCATTATTAGTATATATGAAACAGATAAACTGCTCAAATTCATGAGTTTTATTCTAGTAAGAGGTCCAATGCATAAAATTTATGCATGGGTAGGGTTCCTAGTGGTGGCCAGCTGCTGTCTCAGACTTCCTTTCCTGTGGTTGGTAGGCACCTCGGCCTACTGGTCAAACTCCCAGTCGAAGGGACAATTTACATATTAGGCTTTTATTGTAAGAATTGGGAAAAAAATTACTGAGAAACCTCCATGTCACTGGACCTAAGCTAGACTTTGGAGGAATATCCAAAAGAAGTATTTCTGGCCTTTCAGAAGTTCCTAGATCACTGTGGACATACAAGCATAGGAAACTTAGAGTACTCTGGAAACATTTAGCTCTGATTAGCAGGAGTTAAAATTTCACAGCTACAGTGACATCTTAATAATCACATATGAATTCTGCAAGCCAAGACACACAGAAATTGTGGCCATGTGCAAAGACACAGAAATCAAAAGGATGATCAACCAAAGGACTTGTATGCATGCATATAAGCATAACCAATGAACACAAGACACTGGGGTGTTAGGGTATGCCTGGGAAGGAGGGGGGCAATGGGAAGATATGTATACATGTAACACAATAAAAAAATAAAATAAAAAATAAAAAGAATCTTCGTGCAGCCAGAGAATCGCAGAGAGCTTCAGGGTTGCAAAGAGAGGAGGCTGGCCTAGAAGTTGGGTTTGACCCTCAAAGTTAAATAAAGACATTAGACTTTTTTTTAAAAAATAATACTGCATAATGAACTTTCTGCACTTAAATTTTTTCCCTTAACAGCAGTATATAGAGCACACACTGAAGGAAGGCAGGCAATAAAGGACTGCAATATTGGTGAGAAATAATGAGAATCTGAACAAATGCAGCAGCAAATGAGACAGAGAAAAGGGTTGAATTTGAGAAATACCATGATGTAAAATTAATGGGGCTTAAAATCTTTCTGAATATGAGTGATAAAGACAAAGAAAGGAAAAAAAGAGGAACCTTAGTTTTCCAGTGTGGCCATTCATCAAATCAAGAATGCAGAAAGAACAGAGTTGGGACCATGGACAACCTGTGCACCTTTGGAAATAGGAGCAGCATCCTGGGGAACTGCCTCAAGGCAGCATGATATATTCTTTTAGTTAGGGCAACACTTGCTGCTCTGAGGAGAATACAACAAAATGTCCATCAGCTTATGTTTGCTTGTTGCTCCCTTTAACATCCTGTGGGTACCTCTCCTGAGGTTAATGCAAAGGCCCAGGCTTTTTAATCTTGTCCTTCTGCCACATCCTAGGTGTCTGTATCAGTGCAGATGAAGGGGAGAGTGTGGGAAAGGTACATCAACTTTCTAAAGACGACAATGATTAAAGCTGTGGAAAATAAGACCTCTGGTGAGAAATGAGTGATGCCAGTCCATGTTGGTTAGAACAAAGAAGGCTAAAGAAAGACATCACTTTTCTTTAAGCATCTGTCAGGGTCAGACACTTCTAATAATTCATTTCTGGTTCTTTCAACAAACCTGCATAAAAGCCATTTTTAATCCTAAATTTTTGGAGGAGCTGCAAGACTCAGAGAGACTCTGATTGGCAGGTGTTCAAGTTTCACAGATAAAGTGACATCTTAATAATCAAATAGGAGTTTAGCAAGCAAAGAGCAGACAGAAATTGTGGCCTTGTGCAAAGGCACAAGGGCCAAAGGGACCTTTGTGTAGGGCACAGAGAACTGGAGAGCCTCAGGGCTGCGGTAAGAAGAGGCAAGTTCACACAACTAGTGAACTCCTTTGCTTAGGCACACGTGAGATTTTTCTAAGGCCCGGCCCCTCTTCTCCTCCTTACAGAATACTTAATATAATCCTGTTTGCCTGAATCTGGGGAGAGGCGAGAATAAATAAAATTATTTAAAATAATTTTGAAAGAAAGAAGTTGCATTTTTAATTGGCAAAAATGTAAGGGAAATGCAATAAAATTAGTTGGTGAAAGGAGTTCCCATTTTTTCATTCTTGCTTTTTTAGTCCTCAAGGTTAATGATTTTACAAAATGTTCTCTCCACAGATTTATAATTACCAAACCTCTTAGAACAAAAGTTTGGGTTCAACTAGGCCAGTGTGGCTCATTGGTTGAGCATCAACCTATGAACCAGGAGATCAGGGTCTGATTCTCAGTCAGGGCACATGATTCTCTCTCATCATTGATGTTTCTATCTCTTTCTCCCTCTCACTACCTCTCTTAAATCAATAAAAATACATTTTTTTTAAAAAAGTTTGGGTTCAGTCAAAACCGGTTTGGCTCAGTGGATAGAGCGTCAGCCTTCGGACTAAAAAGTCCCAGGTTCGATGTACCTTGGTTGCAGGCACATCTCCAGTAGGGGGCGTGCAAGAGGTAGCTGATCGATGTTTCTCTCTTATCGATGTTTCTAACTCTCTATCTCTCTCCCTTCCTCTCTGTAAAAAATCAATAAAATATATATTAAAAAAAAAAGTTTGGATTCAGTATTGAATAAGTATGATCATACCATATGGCTATGGCATTCCTGAGAAAATCCGTTGACATGAATTGAAATAAAGCACCATGGTATTCAGGGTGATAGTCAAGACGAAAAAAAATATTATATTCTATTTTGAGAAGTTTATACTTAGTGAAAGTTTTTGTCATATGGCTTAAAGAGAATTGGCTTTCTAATCCTTTATAGTCCTTTGTTGCTCTTGAGTCATGACATTTTCTTTGTGTCCAATAATTTTTGTGGTTAGGATTCATTATCTCAAAATTTATAGAAAAATTACTGTTTTTCAGGAAAATATATGAAAAGAGAGAACTTAAGTGATATTATACAAGACATGTAAATTTAAGGAATGTCTCATTACAAACCCAACATTACATACAGCTCCGGATCAATAATCATAAAGGAGGTTAGAAATTCTCCATAGAATCTATACTTTTTGGGATACTCAGAAAAATTTCTATAATTTCATAAAAATCTTCTTGCAAAAAACCTAGATTTCCTATGACCCTTCACTTAGTATTTTCATAGATTTTCATAACTAAATATAGCAAGATATATAATTTTTAAACATGTATTGAGTTTTTTTATATATTTATTAAATTGATTGGGGTGACATTGGTCAACATGTGGGTTTCTATTTTATAAGATCTATATATTGTACCAAGCATCCACCACCCAAAGTCAAATCTTCTCCTGTCACCTTATATTAGAGCCCCCTTCTTCCCCCACCCTCTTCCCTCTGATAATCACTACATTGCTGTTTGTGTAAGTTTCAGTTTTATATCCCACCTATCTTACCTTTTTCTGACTGACTTATTTCCCTTAACCTAATGTTTTCAAGGTCCATCCATGTTGTTGCAAATGGCATTATATTTCAAAATACACTACATTAATAAAAGAGGAAGATGCAAATTGACCATACCTTCACAACACCCATCAGCCAATCAGATGTGAGTATGCAAATTAACCCAACACAGGCACCCAGAGGCTGGGGGAGGGGTGGGGTGCTTGTATTGTTGCCATGGCACTACCCCATCTGCTCAGGGCCTCTGGGCAGCTTGGGAAGGCAGGGGCAGAGCAGAAAAAGGCAGCTCCAGGGCTGGATCAGAAAGGTGATGCCAGCAGCCAGGGAAAGGAAGGCCCATTCTTGCATGAATCTTCTAGTATAGAAGATTCTAGTATATATAAGCAGGCTTCTAGTAAATAATAAGCAGGTTACGGGTAGTGGGTTTAACCAATTGATAAGGGAAGAAGTATTCATTGTACTCAACTTCAGGTAGAAGAAAGAAATAATAATATAAGAGCAAGTATTGCTATGAACTGAATGTTTATGTTCTCCCTTCCTCCCCCCTCCCCCCCCGCCAATTCATATGTTGAAACATTAATTCCCCATGTGATGGTTTTTGGAAATGGAGCTTTTGAAAGGTAATTAGGCCATGAAAGAAAAGCATCCTTGATGGAATTAGTTCCATGAAGCAGCCATCTGCAAACTAGAAACAGGGCCCTGAATAGACATTGAATCTGCTGTCATCTGGATCTTGGACCTCTCAGTCTCCAGAACTGTGAGAAATAAGTGTTTTTTGTTTAAGCCACTCATTTCATAATAGACTGTTATATCAACCCAAATTGACACTGACAGAAATCAACAAAATTGTAAAATAAAAATAGAGAAAAGTAGTAAAGCCAAAAGCTTGCTCTTTTATTTATTTTATTTTTTTCTTTTTATTAATTTTTATTAATTTTTATACATATCTCCCCATTGCCCCCCTCCCTCCCAGGCATACCCCAACCCCCCAGTGTCTGTGATCATATGCTTATATGCATGCATACAAGTCCTTTGATTGATCACTTATCTACCTCACCTAACTTTAATTTTTCTGCTGTAATTTCACAGTCTGTTTGATGCTTTATGATTTTTGTCCCCCTGAGAATTATCAGTCTACTCCCTTTGTATGCTCCTGATTCTATTATATTCACCAGTTTATTCTGTTGATCAAATTTTTAATTCACTTAATTTTTAGATTCACTTGTTGATAGGTATGTATTTGTTGTTCATAATTTTTTGGCTTTTACCTTTTTCTTCTTCCTCTTCTAAAAGAGTGTCTTTCAGCATTTCATATAATACTGGTTTGGAGTTGATGAACTCCTTTAGCTTTTTCTTCTCTGTGAAGCTCTTTATCTGCCCTTCAATTCTGAATGATAGCTTTGCTGGATAGATTATTCTTGGTTGTAGGTTCTTGCTATTCATCACGTTGAATATTTCTTGCCACTCCCATCTGGCCTGCATTGTTTCTGTTGAGAAATCAGCTGACAGTCGTATGGGTGCTCCCTTGTAGGTAATGAACTATTTTTTTTTTTTTGCTGCTTTTAATATTCTCTCTTTTTCTTTTGCTCTTGGTATTTTAATTATGATGTGTCTTGGTGTGGTCCTCTTTGGATTCCTTTTATTTGGGGTTCTGTGTGCTTCCTAGACTTGTAAGTCTATTTCTTTTACCAGATGTGGGAAGTTTTCTGTCATTATTTCTTTAAATAGGTTTTCAGTATCTTGCTCTCTCTCTTCTTCTGGCACCCCCACAATTCTGATGTTGGTATGCTTGAAGCTGTCCCAGAGGCTCCTTACATTATCTTCACATTTTTTGGATTATTTTCTCTTCTTGCTTTTCCAGTTGAATGTTTTCTGCTTCTTTATATTTCAAATTTTTGACTTGATTCTTGCCATCCTCTAGTCTGCTGTTAGGACTCTGTATAATATTTTTTATTTCAGTCATTGTCTCTAGTATGTCCTTTTTCATCTCCTCTTGGGTCTCACTAAATTTATCCAACTTTTCTAGCATATTCATGAAAAACCTTATAAGCGTGGTTTTGAACTCTATATCCAGTTGTTTTTTTCCCTCCATTTCTTTTGTTTGTAATCCCTTCCCTTGTCTCGGCATTTTCACTATGCCGGGAGAACTTCTGTGTTGGATTCAGCCTTATGATACCAGACTTGCAAAACCGAAGAAGCCTCTGTTGAGCTTGGGAGGGGTGGAGTCTCAGGGCTTTAAGGGACCACCTTGCTTTCCAGTCGGTCCCGCCCTCCACAGCCCCTGAGTCTCATGTGACTGGGTAATCCCTGGAGTGATCCTTGTGCCCGAGCGCCCACAGTGCCTCTAGACTGCTGCCCCTCAGGCTCCCGTGCGCACCAGGACCACACGAGACTAGGTCCCCAGGGTTTCGCCCAAAACAGGGGCTTAGTGGAGTCAGAAGTGGCACAGTTGGGGGGTCTGTCTCCCGCCCACTCGCGAAAGCCAGCGGCACAATCAGCAATCTGTCCTGTGCGTAGTGCCTTGCGTGCCACCAGGCCTTTGATCTTTTGTGACTCCCCTAAATTTCCGTGCACTTCTCCCTTTTCACAGTCCAAACTCCCCCCGTATGAGTTTTGGCTGGATCTGGGGTTTAGTGTTGTAAGATAAGGGGTCCAATGCCATTGGGAGTCTCTGTTTCCCTCCCGCCAGAGAAAGCCAGCCAGGTACTCTGGCACCCACTCTCTCAGCAAGCATGTGTCTCCGTACCTCAGCTTTTTGCAGCTCCTCTGGGTCTCCGTGAGCCCCTCTCTTTCCCTCTAGTTGTAGAACTTCCACTCAGCCAGCTTTCCTGTGGTTCTGGATGATGTCCGTTCTGTCTTTTAGTTGTAGTTTTGAAATTGTTGTGCGAGGCAGCAGTGTAGGTGTTTACCTATGCTGCCATCTTGGATTCTCCAGCTTGCTTTTTTAAATGATCAACATTGACAATGCCCTATAGTTAGGCTCATCTGGAGAAAGAGAGAACACACATCATCAATGTAAGAAAAGCAGGTTATTACTACAGATGCTATAGATTATACAAGAATTCTATGATAATATTACAAATAGCTTTTTGCCAATAATTTCAAGTTAGATAAAATTTTAAAAGTCTCTCAAAGATCTCACAAACTACACAAGTTCATTCAAGAAGAAATAGGTCACTTAAATAGCTCTGTGTGTATCAATGAAAATTGAATTCATAGTCCAAATCTTCAAAAAAAGGAAACTCATTTGCTACAAGATGACTTCATTAGTGAATCTATCAAACGTTTAAGGAAAAGAATCCAATAAAAACACTCTCAGAAAATGTAATAGGAGGGAATATTTCCCAACTCACTTTATGATACCAGCATTACCCTTCTATAAAAAAAAAACTATTTCACTTTATAAGAAAAAAATAAAACTACAAAAAGTATGTCTTTTGTGAATTTAGCTAAGAAATCTATGGATCCGGTCAGTAAAAATAGTTGAATGCTTTGTAGTAATTCAGCATACCATTTCTAGCTCCTTTCCTATGTAAAATCTAACAAGTAGATGTCAACATACCCAAGGGAGTTTAATCTGTTTTATTTTTTTAATTGATTTTCCCCCCTTAAAAATTTGAAGTTCTCTTGAGATAGTCAATACAAATGTACAATTTATAAGTCTAGTTACATCCTCATGAAATATTTATGTGTGTTGAGATAGCGGAAAGTGAAATAAAAATTACAAGGGTTTTTACCATATTAATAAATACCATATTCACCCAAATTCTCCAAAGACATCAAAAATAAAAGGCAACTATGCCAACAATTTTTTTCAAACTACATAAATAATGGCTGAACAGATCAATATTTATTAATATGTCCTTATATGAACCTCTAAAAAAACAAATAAAAAAGAATAATCATTAATATACATGGATATAAATGTGGATATACATATATGATTTATGTTTAATGAATAAAGTAGCCAGATTACATTAAATCTGTATAAACAGCATTTAAATATTTATGTGTACTACTTTTTTATTTTCTATGCAATTTCACAAGGTATAAATAGACTTATTATCTATAAACACTGATCTATATTGTTTGTTTCTTTGGCAAATAGTGGTACTAGTTATGGTACATTATATATATTATAGTTACATATTATATATATTGTGAACATACTATCTAATAAAGAGGAAGTATGCAAATTTACCATCATGCCATCACTAAGATGGTGGTACCCATAGCCACAAGATGGCAGCACCCACTCTCCTCAGCCCCACAGGAGTCCCCCAGTCCTTTCAGCCTTGTTGAGAGCAGGGGAGGGTGGCAGGCACACAGTGTGACTACATCCACTTTCAGTCCACCAGCCTCCCAAGGCCAGACTGAGGCTCAGGTAACCAGGGCCTGCCAAGGTTTGTGTTGCCAGCAATGGCAGCAGCAGAGGTGTGATGGGGATTTTGCCATCTCCTGATCGTCGGGTTGCCTCCCACCCCTGAGAGCTCTCGGACTGTGAGAGGGGGAAGGCTGGGCTGAGGGACCCTCTCAAGTCTCCAGTGCATGATTTTGTATATAGAAATTCATAAATTTTTAAAACAGAATTTCCTAGAGATACAAATGAATCTGAAATTATTTGGATTAAATACTGTGTTGAATTGAAAATAAGCTTGACATTTTAATTTGTTTCAATACTTTTTAAAGTAAAATAATGAGGTTATTTTTTAATTGTTTAAATAAGAATTCTAATCAAGCCTTCCATTTTCACCCTAAATTGTGGTGCTCATAAGTTTTTTGTTTTGTATTGTAATTATTCGGATGTATAGGCATATTCCCAGGAAAGCTTACACAATACTTCAATAATAATAAGTGTTCAATACATTTTTGGGGTTGTTATTTTTGTTGTTGTTTGCATTGTTGTGTTTTGGTTTTGTATTGCAAGCAAGGAAAGAATCTGTTCAGTAAGTTGAGCAATTAAGACAGATGCCCAGAAGATGGTGCTGTATGATCCCCAAATAGTGTGTTCAGCTCAAACTTCAAACCAGAAAGAATAACTGAACTATTTAATTCCACAATTTTGATGATTATATTCCAGGGGTGGAAATCCCCTCCACCTCTACCCTCGCACCAAAATTTCTCACATGAGTAAATCTGCATTGGTTTCCTAGGGCTGCCAAAATAAGGTACCACAAACTGGATGGTTTAAAACAACAGAAATGTATTTTTTCACAGTTCAGGAGGCTAGAAGTCCAAAATCAAGGTGTGGACAGGGCCACACTCCCTCTGAAACTGCTAAAGGAAGATACTTTCTTGCCCCTTGGAGCTTCTGGTAGCCCCCAGGAGTTCCTGAGCCTATGGCTGCATACCTCCCATTGCTGCCTCTGTCTTCACATGGTCATCTTCCTTCCTTATGTTTCTGTGTCTTCACCTGGTATTTTCCTCCTTGTATCTCCCCTCTACTTTTTATGGGGGCCCATCCTAATGACCTCTTCTGAACCTGAGTATATATGCAAAGACCTGATTGCCAAATAAGGTCATATTTATAGGTCCTGGGGGATAAATTTTCAACATATTTTTTGGGGATACACAGTTCAACCCAAAACAAATACTGGTATTTGCCTGCAGCATCAATCCTGATGACTATTGATAAGTGGATCAAACACTTGGTTTAATTTTCTAGTAAAATAATTTGGGTTTGCACTATTTCCTCTCTCATTAGCCTGTGCAAATTTGTGAATGGTCTGAATTGGCCTCTGAGCCTTAATCTATAGACCTAACTATAGACTGGAATTCAACAAGGAACACTTGTTCATATATAGGAATGATATCTACACACTAGTTCTCATTAGCAATGTAATTTAGTACTGACTTGATCAGTTAACTATTCAAATATTCAATATCAAATACTTAGTATGGTTAGGCCATGTAAAAGAACATGTGTCCATATTCATTAAGAAAATAAGTCAATATCATTCTGAGTCATGGGTTGACTGCTTTATACATAAATATGGTTATCTTATAAATATGACTATCTTAGCCAAAACTGAAGAGAAAATTACCTAATATTATGGCCCATTTTTAAGGACTCTGAAACTCATATTATTCCCATTAATATTTGGCTATAGTTGAAGCTCATGTCTTCCGAGCTACATATGAGTTGTTAGATAATGAAGTGTTATTTTTTTAAAAATGAAGTTGTTATAATATATACAAACTGGCATTGCCACTAGTAGTCTCAAATAACAAGTAGGAAATAATAACAAAATTTAAGCATTGCTATAGCAATTTACAACTGCACAAAAGAATTTCATGAAAATTAAACAAAAATTAAACATTGTAAGGATATTGTGAAATCATAGAGACTTATTTTAGAATCTAAATCCAGGTAAAAACATCAGCAAATCATGAGATGAAAAGTGAACAACTCACTCAAGCTATTAAATGAGTTATTTCTGTGATATGAAAAATATTTCACCTAGCCCTAACTGGTTTGGCTCAGTGGATAGAATGTAGGCCTGCGATCTGAAGGGTTAGATTCTGGTCAAGGGCACAGACCCGAGTTGTTGGCTCAATCTTCAGTACGGGGCATGCAAGAGGCAGCCAATCAATGATTCTCTTTAATCATTGATGTTTCTCTTTTTCTCTCTCCCTCTCCCTTCTCTCTTAAAACAATAAAAAATATAACACACACACACACACACACACACACACACACACACACACACACTCACACACATTTTACCTCACCTAAAAGCTGACAAATACTAGAAACTAAATTTTTGATTCTTTATATTTTTCTATATAAAATTCAAATTTTAGTTTCCATAAAGTTTTTTTTAATACATACTCAGTATATATTGTCTGTGACTGCTTCCACATTAAAATGGCAGTTTTGAGTGTCTGCAACTGAGATGGATGGTTGGCCAAACCTAAAGTATGTACTATCTGCATCTTTATGGAAAAAGTTTGTTAACCTACAGAAGAGATAAGACAGAAATTTAGAGAAAAAGAAGAGCAATGAAAAATTGACGAGGTAGACAGTAGGCTATCAATAAGTGGTTGCTGTTGTTATGTTAGGAATCTAACCACAATTCATATCATTTCATTTATGGAGAAATGCATTAAATATTCAACAATTTTAATGTAAACTTTTGGATCATAACCAATTCTTTTTTAAAAAAAAATAAGAATTTCTTTATTTAAAAATATTTATAGTTAAAAAACAAGTTTATAAAAATTAATAAACATTTATTTATGTTTTTTGTTTTACCTGGAGAATAAATTAGCTATTAGCTGCCCTGACTGAAGGGAGATAGTATTATTAGCAAATCTTGGCACAGAGATTTTTCTACTTTAAATGTAAAGTCAATTGTATACTATGTGATGGTATTATGAGCCAAAACAAATACTAGGTTCAGCCAAATAGACAACTTTGTTCCAGGTTTCTCAAATTGGAGGGGACACATCTTAGAAAAGGGGGGGAAAAGTACATTAGTTAAGAGGATATTTTTAAAAATAGAAAACACCATAATCATTATAGAATATTATGAGTCTGGCAATTTATTTTTTTATACCAATGCTGCTTTGAAATTACAACCAACTGTTAATTATCCATGCTAATGGGGGTGGGGAGAGGAAGTAGAGATGTTGAAAAAGCATGGATAACCCCAAGTGGTTTGGGTTGGCTTTGGTCTGTACTCCATGGAGTTTGGGTACCTGATTCAGCTGAACAATGTCATCTGCTTAATATTAAAAATAGTACTTCCTGTACACTAACAAATTATGGCATGGAAATGTCACATAAAACAGCTTGAGAGAAGCCTTTCTTGAAGTTTTAAAATGTTCTGTATGCAATATTTTTTCAGAGCAGATGATCCCAGGAAATTTTTTAAAACATACTTTTGATAGCTGCCAATATTTGTCACATGCAAAGGGCATGAGCTTGGCCACAAAGGAAAGTCTTCTGAATTCCAATGGAGAATGCCTCCTACTGAGTACCACAGAATTTCATGTATCCTCAATTTCCCCATGGCCTCTCCATGTCCCAATTCTTAACTCATGTCCTGGTTTTCATACCTTTCTAGGTTCTTTATGCATCTAAAGCTGAAGCAGGGACTTTCTTGACAGTAGAGAGATATAATGGGACATTGCATCAAACAAAGCTAAGAAAACCTAGTCTGCTGAGTTGGCTACGATAGGATAACATTTCATCATATTCTTCTTTAAAAGGACCAAGTAACAGAACATGGGAACCTGGCAATCTGGCCTATGGAATATATAAATAAACCTAACCATTTCCCCCTAAGTGAGGAACAAAACACCATTCAAAACAGGAAAGTGTAGTAGAAATACTCTTAAGACAGTCATATGTGATCACTGTTTCCTTTTTCACTGGTTTGGATCATCTTCTCCCTTGAGTGTTTATGGGGGCAGGGTGGGGTTTATAACTTGCTTCCATCCATTGAATAGGGAAAGGTGATGGATATACATGTCTATGCACATGTAATTACATGCTTGTGTTTTATAAGATGGCAGTGACATCCTCCCATTCTGGCTTTGAAGAGTCAAGTTTCCAGGTTGAGGGTTGTGTATGTTGGAAAGCCTACATGGCAAGGAACTGAAGGTGGTCTCTAGGACCTGAGGGTGGCCTTTGACTAGCAGTTAGCAAAAAACAAGAAAACTTACTAATAAAACCAAGAAGCCACCAATCTTACAATCCCAAGGAACTGAGTTATGCAAAGTCTCAGATGATGCTAAAGTTCTGAAAGACTCAATTGAGAGCATTTTAAAACCTAAGAGTAAACCTAGTAAGGTATTTATGGATTCCTGACCTACAGAATCTGAGAAAAATCTATATGGCATAGATTTTGAAGAAGTTAAGTTTATGATAAAACTAGTAGCCCAACATGCGGTATCATGCACAGTAGGCTGTCCACCACTTCTGCAGGAGCCAGTGGGAGCACCCTGCTTCCATAGGACCTGGTGGGAGGCAGCCACTCTGCTTCCACAGGAGCCTTCCCACTTCCATTGGAGGCAGGCAGGAGCTACTGGCACCCATGGGAGCCAGGAGAGACCTGTGCCGATTCCATGGGAGGCTGGACTGAGTTACCATCACCCACAGGGTGGGGTTGAGGATTTAAAGGTGCTTCATGCATGTGCAGCCTCAGTTGTTACTGTGACACTCTAATGGACAATTTCTATATTACCTCTCTCTCTCTCTCTCTCTCTCTCTCTATATATATATATATATATATATATATATTAAAGTCTCTGTGCATAAATTTTGTGTATGGGGGGTGTGTCCCTCAGCCCAGCCTTCACCGTCTCCAATCTGGGACCTCTCAAGGGATGTCCAAGTACCCTCCCACTGGGATTGGGCCTAAATGGGCAGTTGAACATCCCTCTCACAATCCAGGACTGCTGGCTCCCAACCGTTTGCCTACCTGCCTGCCTTATTGCCCCTAACCACTTCTGCCTGCCAGCCTGATCACCCCCAACCACTCCTCTGCCAACCTGATCGATGCTTAACTGCTCCATTGCTGGCCTGATTGCCCCTAACTGCCTTCCCCTGCAAGCCCAGTTGCCCCTAACTGCCCTTCCCTGAAGGCCTGGTCCCTCCCAACTGCCCTTCTCTGATGGCCTAATCACCCATAACTTCCCTCCCTGCTGGCCATCTTGTGGAAGCCATCTTGTGTCCACATGGGGGTAGCCATCTTATGTGTTGGAGTGATGGTCAATTTGCATATTACTTCTTTATTATATACATACATATACACATACATGTTACACACAATAGAAAAATAATACAGAAAAATCAGAAGAATTTAATCCAGGTAATCCAGGTACATTAAAAGGGACAAGACAAGACACTAAGATTTAACTTAGTATTTTCTAAGTGTGCCCTGTGGAACACTCATTACTTCAATGAGATTGGGGAGAAAGATTCTTTATATACATTACACTTTAATTTTTTAAAAAATATATATTTTCACTGATTTTAGAGAGAGAGAGAGGGAGAGGGATTATTCTGAGATATAAATATGGATGAAAGACATATTGATTGGCTACCTCTTACACATTCCCAATGGGGGATCAAACCCACAACCTGGGCAAGTGCCCTGATAAAGAATCAAATCAGTGACTTCTTGGTTCATTGGTCAATTGCTCAACCATAATGATCTGGCAAGAATTTTTGCAGTAAAAAAATTTGCTTAACATTTAAAGTTAAAAGATCCCAAATGTACTTTTTAAAAGCAACTTGTATGTGTTAATTTACCAACTGACATTTTTACCTATGGTTGTTTGGAATGATGTGTTGGTGAAAAGAAAGATATTGGTGTATATAGTATGTTTTACATCCAAATGTCACAGTACGTATGCATATATGATGAGCACAAGTACTATGGGCTGGAATTTTTATTTCTGACTACAAAGATCAAAAGAAAGAAAAGATTTGGATAGGGCTTTAAGCTCTCAACTAAATTTACAGTCAAAGAACTAGTAGCTTTAAAAATGCCTTGTTTCTGATAGCCACAGAATAGGTTAGCTAAATACTCCAACCAAATATGAAATTATTCAGGTTGCATATTTATGAACTAAGTTGAATTCACATCATTGCCTAATTTCTTAGGTGAGACTAGGGAAAGGATTAGACAGGAGTAGGACCAGAGATTTTGGAATAAGATGAAAATAAGAATCTTGAATGGTAAACCCTGTTGAGCTACCTCTTGCCTACAGATGTGCCTCTTTTCCCTGTTTGGGAGAGGACTCTGCTTACTTAAGCTGGTGTGAAATTTCATCTGAGACAGTTCTATTACAAGGGATTACCACCAAAACTTTTCTCTGCAGATTCAAAATTACAATCTTCATCCAACATATTTTTTGAATGGGACTATTATGAAGTTTTATTTTGGAAGACACAACTTGTACACACAAATCATTGCTAGATTGTGCTAGTTTATTTTGGCAGAAAAGTAACATATGTGTGTGGGAATGAAATTTAAGATTATTAGGCCAACAAGACCACTATGATGTTGGGTAAGACCAAGCAGAATATACTTTCCTGAGAATGTAAATTTAATGTGTTAGTTCAAGCAGCTGATATGGATGAAGCAGTTTGCTTGGGTGGCTGCAGCATAGACTGAATGATGTACTGAATTTAATGTGGCCGAAATTCCAGAACTGACATCATGTAGAGAAAGAATCGAAAGGCTTAGGGGGATTGGCAATGTTGGGGTAGATTATTATATACAAATAGTTCACTTACTTCTTTACTATGTAAAAAGCAATCATTTGCTAAAATTAGTTAGAAATTTCACAGCTAAGAGAAATGTTAGAAAGTTGTTGGGTAACTTCACTAGGAGAAGAACGAGAGGTGTATCCTTTGAAATGGGCATCTTGATTTTAGTAGAAGTGATAAGCTCTGAGAGACAGAGGCCATATGGGAGTCTTTAAATGCTAGACACAAAGGGTGAAATTATAGAAATGGGAAGCAGGAGTATAGTGTCATTCAGTGTTTTGCTCCAAAGCCATCAGTGGAGGGGGTTAATAGGTCATATTTGGCCTAAGAATTAAAAGATAGGCAGTGTACTAATTTATTTAACTTCCAAGTCTCTCAAAACCTGATATGAATTCCTGCAATAAGAATTTATGTCATCACCCCAAGCTGACAGAATCAACCCTCTTCATAGATACAGATCTTCTTGGATGAATGTAAGATGTCCTTGAGGAAGTTTTCTCTAATATAGTCACGATGAATATCATATATTATAAATCTTTTTCCTTGGCCCTTTTGTGGTTGTTAGAACCACTGTACATTGGAAACAGGAAAATATGCACATTTCGGTAGAATATTTGACACTATGGTTCTTTGTTACAACAGCCACAGGTAACTAATATAGGCTGGAAACACAAGAGTCTGGATTCTGGATTCCCTGTTGCCTTGTAAGACTCTGGCCATGAGCCTCATCTGTCTCCTGGCTTCTTTCTTCTCTCCGTCTTCATGTTCAAAATCTTTCTTCCTCACCCCTTCACCTCCAGGTAGGTTAATCCCGACGAAGGATAAGGTTTCCTACAGAACACAGAAAATCTGTGCAATTCAAGTTACTCTTGATTTTTCTTGAGAAAGTGTATTGCAAAGCTTGGGCCATCAGCCTAAAATGAAAGAAAAAGGGAAACTATAAGAGATTAACCTTTTTACCATTTTAATAAATTATTCTGCCACACACTATAAATCTACATAGACCTTAATAAAGAAAAATGCACTTTGACAAGTGTATGAATGTCAAAATAATGTACATTTGTGTTCGGTAGATAAAATAAATGGATTGAGTACCAATGAAGGATATTCATGGGGTGAGGAAGAAAAGTTCTGTGGTGTGATAAGAGATAAATTGGAGGACAGTAAAGAGGAGAGAAAGATACCCTGCAGACCTCAGTAGTATTGGATCCTGAAGCATGTTGCACCTGGTGACAAGGAAAAGATAGAACCCCCTTCAAATTTAGCATTGAGATTATCAACTGAGAATGAGTATTTTAAACACTTCAAATCTGTGTTTAGAATATGAAGTGGCTATAGGATTCTCTATTACCTAAGAGTGAGAGGGAAAAAAAAAGTAGGGGCATGCAATAGTTTTCACCCGGGGGCAGGAAAATATATCCTATAAAATGAACAGAGATAGAGATGTAGAAAAATAAATTTGTAATCAAATTTTTCAACTCTTAAGCACTTTAAAAAAAAAATATATATATATATATTATTCATTTTTTTTTATAGAGAAGAAGTGAGAGCGACAGAGTTAGAAACATCCATGAGAAAGAAACATCAATGAGCTGCCTTCTGCATGCCACCTACTGGAGATGTGCCCGCAAAGAAGGTACATGCCCTTGACTGGAATGGAACCTGAGACCTTTCAATCTGCAGGCCAATGCTCTATCCACTGAGCCAAAACGGTTTCAGCTTAAGTACTCTTTTTTTTTTTTTTTTTGCATACCAGTTACACAGGGTTTTTTTTTGTTTGTTTGTTTTTGTTTTTCACTTCAGTGGGACCTGCCCTCAGGCAGGGACTTCAAGTCCAGGAATATCCTTGTCAGGCCCACCTTGAACTTATCACCTTCCTTACCCAGTTTAAATTCCATGACCCATCACATTAACCATTATGATTTATGTGTTGTCTACAACCTTAACTCAGATTCTCTTCATTACACTTCCCAGGCACAACCCCATCTATAATGAATGTTCCCTCACATTTTACCCAGGATGCTGAGAGCACTTAAAGAAAAAATGTACAATAATGCTGCTTGGTGCCCCTACAAATACAGGATGTCTGATCATGTCAACAAACACTCCTACTGTGCTAACTATGCTTTCTCTCTCCTGTTCTCTGCAGTGGTTATTTCAAAAAACCTTTTTCCTTCTCAGACCTTTGACTTTCCTAATACCCACTGAATTTCAGCAAATGACCTCACCTTCCAGTTCTCAGAGAAGAGACAAGCTATCTTTCTGTCACTACTGTCACTTACTGTGACCATTCACTTGTACCCAAACACATATGTCACACACTGGCCATGGAAGGTCCCTCTATCTGTACTCAAGTCACTGTCTCCTCCTGATATCTTCAGGGACTTTTCTCGCCTAATAACTTTTTCTGTATCTTTAGCTCACCCTCCCAATTGGATTCTTGTAAGCACTACTTAAACATTCTTTGTCCTTCATCTTAAACACTTGACCCCATTAGGTATAGCTCTTTTACCTCCACTTTGACTAACTTTGTCAAAGACTTGTTTATACTTGCTGTCTCTGCCTCTTCACCTTCCTGTCCCTCTTTAACCCCTAAAGTCTATCATCTACCCATTTGCTTCAGTGTGAGGCCTCTCATTGAGGTCATCAATGATTTCCTTGTCAATAAAGTCAGTGGACACATTTAGCTTTATCTTTCTTGACCTTCTGCAACTCTTGGTCACTCCCGGCTTCTTGACCTGTTTCCTCTCATTGCTTCCATGACTTCAGTTCCTTTTGATTGCTCTCCGGCCTTTCTTACTCAGTCCCCCACCTCCTTCTTTCCTGCTTCCTCCATCTCCTCAGCCCACCTCAGATTTCCATCCTAATCCCTCCCCTCTGTCACTGTGTCCTTGGGTGAGCACAGCCTCTCCATGACTTCAGTTACAAACAACAAGCTGGTAACTTTTAGTCTTATTTGAATCCAACCTGGATTTCTCCATTGTGCCTCATATTCATGTAACCACCAAATCCTAATGAAATTTCTTTTTCAACATATCCTATTGGCTTCTCAAACTCAAAATGTCTACAGTTGAAAACCTATTCTTACTTAAGGTTCTCAGTGTCTATCCTGATGGATAGTTCTAACCTCCAGTTGCATTATTCAAAAGTTGAGACTCTTCACTGACTCCTTCTTTCCTCCAATCAAACTTAGAGATCTGTTGATGTTATTATTTAAGTGTGTCTTTTATATGCTCATTGTTTTTCATTCCCACAGTCTCCTAATATGACACTGACATTTCTAGTAACTTGTTAAAAGAATCTTCTAAAGGATCTCTGTGCTCTAGTCTTATTTGTCCTCGATCCCTTATCCACAGTAGTACCAGGACTTTTCTTTTTGTACAATATTCTTTTTATACATTCAGGTCACACATAGGTGAAAAATCTAAACCCAACAGGATCTTATCAAATCCTCTAATTCATTGACTGGACAATTTTTCCCCATCCCTTATGCTCCTCTTTTTCCTATTTATGACTGTATTCCATTGAAATAACAAGATTAAGCATTGCATTTGGAAATATAGTCAACACAGCCTCGGGATTCTTACTAACAAGTTTTGATCCCAGGTTCTCCCATTTACTGGTTGTGACCTTACACATGTTATTTAACCTCCTTGTATCTTAGTTTCCTCACTTATAAAATGAGGGTGCTAGTCATAATAATTCCTATCTCATAGTATCATTCTAAGTGCTGAATGGGTAAATTTATGCAAATTGTTCTCAAACAAAGCTTAACATACAGTAAGTGCTCTGAAAGTGTGGCAATTATTTCCTTGCATTTAACCTAACTCCTTTGATGTTTAATGTTTATCTTAATATCTTTGCAGGGAAAACTTTAATGCAGGAAAAAATTCAAACATATATATCTCTGGCCTGTCCCATATAAGAAATAGTTGCTAGGTCTCTCCAGCATGCAAGTAGTCTCCAATGATTCTGCAACACTGTCCAACAAACTTACAAGTTTTCTGGTGAGATATATTTTTTGCCCCTTTGCAAAAATTATTTGATAACTCTTTTCAATTCTCAAATCTTTAGTAATTTTCTTCCCACAAATCCTCTGATGAGTTGTCTCGTGTTCAATTGAGAGACTAGGAAACTTCAGACTGAAACCCTGTGATCTTTTCATCTCAAGTCTAAAATCCCACCTGAATCAGCTCCCACTTCTTCCTGCCCTTTCAAAGAGATGAGCAACCCGTCTCCTATTAGAGAACCATGCACATACCAGTCCAAGGTCACATCCCCATGTACCTTCTTCAGGAGCTGCTCCTCCACTCTGTGGATTATTGTTCTCAGATGTCAGGAGGAGACAGTGACTTGAATAGATAGAAGGATTGCTCTTCCACTTTGCACTCTATGGATTATTCTCATCAACATCCCCAATATTCCTCCCAACACATCTCTTATCCACGTGTTTGCCTACAAGTATGGCCCTATTTCTCTGCTCCCCTGACAGCAAGACGTCTCAACATTTTCTATGCCAGGTCTTTCTGGTGCTTCTTATTCCACTCACTCCCAAAAGAACTCTGCACATGTGAAAGATTTAGATTTATCTTAACTTATTTTTCTCTCATTTTCCTTTTTATGTTCACCCAAAGGTTATATATAATTTTTAAAAGTCTATGACAAAATGTGTCTAGAATAATATCTTCTGATAAGTATAAATAGAGAGTTAATTAAAGGGGAGCTTTGGGTTATAGTTTAATTAGCAACCTTTTTTTTTTAGTGGAGTATATAATATCAATGTACCTTATAATCAGAGCATCTGAGATGTGATAAAATCCGGCATCATACCCACAGAGGCCTTCATGATCTCTCGATAATTCCCTGTTATTCTCTCTCAATAGGAATCCTCTTTTTTTCTCCTCCAGGTGCTTATTCCAGTCATAAATTTGTATCTTGATCTGCTATATATCTATTTCCATGACTAGGATCTTTAAAGGTAAAGCCACATCTATTGGGCTCACTCTAGTATATACTCTCCCAACAGAGTGACTAGTTCACAATGGGATTTTACCACATAGTTCTGGGTTTCTTGAATCAGTGGATAAAAACATCCTTTGGGAGCTCACTGTGTGTGAGTGACAGAATGTTAGTGCTATGGGCCACCATGAGGTAAAAGACAGTCCACTTTGATTTTCACCCTAGACTTCAGTTATTAAGTACTAAAACAAACTTGCTATGAAAGAAACATTTTAACAGAGAACACTCTAGGGCTTTATAAACTAAGACACATAAAAAGCAATTGGTTTTTATTTAGCAGTACAATTAGGATAAGGCTTTAAGATTTGGTCTTTGTACTACTCAGCTGAACCTTGGGAATTATTATTAATGAAATGGCCCAAATATACAGACAGGAATATCCTTCTGCAAGCATTGTTGCAGATCCTAAAAATGTGAAGTTTTCAGAAGACAGAGGAAAATAAAATAAACATAAACAAGACCCTGAAAATTCTTACACAAATACAAAGCAAATAGGTCCCATCTGTATTTTCTTTCGTGCAACCACAGATAGAAACCAGAGTATAGCCATCATTCTGTAATCCCTCAAGTCCTTAAGCAAAGGATAAATGTATTTTTCTCTTCTGGATATGAAAATAAGAAATAAAGTCTGATTTGGAACAGGGGGGCCAACGCTTAAGTGGATCATAAATTATGATTAAATATAAATGATGCCTTATCTCACCTTTTGATCTAATATTTTCATTTTAAAGACCAGATGTGATGGTGGAAATCCCTCCCCGGATTAGGTTTCATTGGAAAATGTGTAGTTGTCCCTTAGGTTCTGGGTGGGGATCAGTATAATTCCTAGAGACCTTATCATTTATTTACACATATTTAGGCACTGTCTTTTGCTGGTATTGTAGGATGAAAAGCATAACTGAATCACAAAAGCATGCAAATTGGATGTCTCTACTTTCATTTGAAAAATCAATTATAAACTGAAACAACAGACCTAGGAAGTTGAACAAATAAAATGTAATGATTTGCTTCCTCCTGGGGATAATGTGGGACTAAATGAGAAAACATGTATTAAGTGCTCTTTGAAAATGTCTTATGAATGCATGATATTAACAGCCATTATTATTCTTCCTACGTTTTCTGGCTCATTAATTCATATCTGGATTTCAAAAGATTTATACATCACTCTTAATTTTAAAAAAATCACATAAAATAATTATTTTTAAATAGATTAAGTATAAATTAATAAGGAAAAATGCTTATTTCTAGTGTGTAAAATGATTTTTTAAATTGTTATTTTGTTAAAAATCCTTTCTAGAAATGTTATATCAAAATGTACCAGAGGAGGGCAATAATGCTTCATATTTTAACATTCTGTTATTAGATTTGATAGAAATAGTCATTTCAATTTTTCACTGCAAATCAAAGCATAATTATAAGCTAATGTCCTATCATGCCACCAGCCTCAAAGGTCATTAGAGTATGTTCTATAAATGAAAAGAAATTGTTAGTTCTAATTACATGTAAAATTAGTATTGTATGTTCTAAAAGTGCTTGTTTCTTAGTTTTACTTAGTTTTACTTTTCATTTTTAAATTAATAAGATACCATAGGAGAGACAAAGAATAGCTACCAATATCCTTCACAAATTAAATTCTGTGCATTGTAGTTTAATTCAAACATGTGATTTATTATCCTCATAATTTAAATCACTTCAAATTAAATTACTGTGTTTTTGCACCTTCTGAATTTCTCACCAAAGACACTTATATTTACTTAAATTAAATAAATAAACAAAACAATAAATTTAAGTCTTTTTGTTGTTTGTTTGTTGTTATTCTGAAAAACCAGATACTTATAATTTTACTAGAGGCTCAGTGCACAAAATTCATGCATGGGTGGTGTGTCCCTCAACCTGGTATGCGACTTCTCCAATCTGCAGGATGGGGCCTAAACTGGCAGTTAGAAATCCATCTTGTGATGACATCACACTAGGGCATCACACCATCTAGGTTTTATTATATAGGATTCTTCTAAGAAAACTAAATTCTCAAGTAGACAATGAGTTTGAGGCACTCAGATCCATTTGGCCACCAACAACACCCTTACTCAATCAAGTCAAATTCAAGTAGATTTCAAGTCAACACAGACTTGGGTTTTATAACAATTAGAACTACTGAATAAAGTAATGATTTCCATGAGAAATGAAATTCATGTGAACTCCAAACAGGGCATAAAAATTTAGTGGTTAAATATTGAAGTAATAATGAAGTTTGCTCAAGTAGTCTTCAAAATGAGTTTGCAAATCCAGACCAATATAAAGTGAACACTGTTGAGCAACATTAAGTATACCTTGCTGCCTCTGAGGACCCCCTAATGCCTTCCTCATGTCCCAGATACTACTTCGGTGACATTCTAGAGCCAATGTTTGAAGAGACAATCAATGGGCTCTCCGTTTTCTTTTCAAACTTTAAACACTCTGCTGGGTTCTGATTTTCACAGGTAAGTGTATGTTATGACAAAGAAAAAGTGTACACTATGTTACTCTTTGTTTCATTTTCTCTGATGAGTCAGTTTCATCAGAAGTTGAATGAAGATGCTAAACAACAAATCAAAGTCTCCCCATACTGAAACCCATTTAAATGTCAAACCCATTTTCAAATACCCTATAGCTCTCCTATATAGTTCCCTTTTCCTTGAAATGTACAATATCTATTTTCTCATGATCTGTGAGCTCCGCATTGTGAGGGAGAAACACCAGACTTTGCCGTTAGCAATGCCTCTTGTTTGGGGCACTGGAGTGGAGCCTCTCTTCATCTGATCTCTTCTGCGCCACTTGATCCCCCACTCAGTTTGTTTCCTAAAGTTACTTCTCTTTGTTCATCAGTGCCTATTGTGTTTCCCATCTTGAGATCCCACTGCTGGGGTTATCAGTAGTTTTATTTCAGTCCCTGTGTCCATCAACTTGGGGCACAGGCCAGACCCCTACAGCACTTTCCAGATGGCCTTTTAGACACTCTCCTGGTGGCTATTTGGCAGTCAATACCTACTACATGCCAGGTCTCCAGGTAAAAGTTTAAGTAGGTTATTTTGTTTAATAGTCACAACAACTCTTTGAAGTCAAGTATGAGAATTAATTAGTGACACAAATGAAGAAGCCTAACCAATAAAGTTGGCCTGGGAACAAAGCCTGCCACATCCCATACTGATTTGGTTGGACAAGTACAAATGGAAAGCAAATAGTGTATTTATCAGACAAAAAGTTGAGTACCTAGTAAATCAGCCCAGACTTACTTGAAGGAAAACTAAAAAGTCAGCAGAACCCAAGCTTGATCCAAACCAATATTGCTATTGATTTTATTCCTCCAATTTAGTTCAAAAATGCAGATAAAAATGTTTTTCTCTTACCATTTTTTACTACTGTTGCTCTGTATGGTTATATAAAATGTTTGCAGCTGAAAAATAACCCTTTCCTTATTCATAAAATGGAATAAAATATTATCTACATTATAAGAATAGTTTCTATATTGTATAAGATTATCATAGCACCAGTCTATAGCAAATGTTCAATAAATGTTAGTTATTTTTATGATTTGCAATATCACCAAAATGTCTTTCCAAAGGACAGGCTTTTGTGTCTCTTGTTCATTCTTTTGTCTTTGCATCCTAAATCAATGCCTAGAACAGCATACTCCAGAAATAGCTCCTATCCTCTATCCTATGTAATAAAAACCTAATATGCTAAGTGTCCAACCATTCCTTTGACCACTTGACCAGTTGCTATGTCGTGCACTGACCATCAAAGGACAGGTACTCCGACTGGTAGGTTAGTTTGCTGCTGGGGTCTGGCCAATCAGGTGGAACTGGATGAAACATGCTCTGGAGCCCTCCCTAGCCCCAATGGTGTACTGGCATGGCTTGCATCCTCTCACAACCTGGGACCCCTTGTGGGATGTCAGAGAGCCAGTTTCAGCCCAAACTCCTCAGGCCAGGCCAAGGGACCCCAACAAACTGAGTGGGGGATCAAGTGGTGCAGAAGAGATGAGATGAATTTGTGCGCCAGGCCTCTAGTCTGATATAATGATAGAGAGTATGAGCTATGACATGAAACTGTTCAAATAGACCTGAGGTAAGTACTCAACCTGCCTTTACCTTTGCTGCTTCACCTGGAAATGAAGATATTCACAATACTAATCTGATAGAGTCATGAGAATTTAGTGGGCAAGTGCTTATAAAATGCTAAGAAAAATCCTTGGGATATATAAAGTGGCAAATTACTATTAATTACAATTATTATATTATCTTTATAATGTGAAAAAAAATAAAGATTTGGAGTACAATATTTCTGCCAGTACATTTAGGTCTGCCTTGTTATCAATTATTGTAGAAACTGTTACAAAAGAGAAAATCGGGTCTCAAAAAACTATGTCAGTTTTCCAAGGTAAACTTAGAAAGCTCAGGAAGCTTTTAAAACTACTGATCACATTCTTCAGCATTGAGCCACATTATATCTGGTCTTATACAAGTTGGTTTAAAATAAATACAATTACCTTACACAACCGGTTTATGATTAAGTAGTATTTTAAGTTTTCTGACCTGACTAAGAATTTAAAATTTGGCCAATTTATATATATTTTTTTAAAAATCCTCACCTGAAGATATGCTTACTGATTTTAGAGAGATAGAGATAGAGCGGCGAGAGAAAAAGAAAGAGACGGGGGAGAGGGGAGGAGGGAGGGAGGGAGGGAGGAACGGATGGAGGAAGAAGGAGGGAGAGAATTGGTTGCTTCCTATACATGTCCCCCACCATTGGGAATCAAACCCACAACCTTTTGGTCTACAGGATGACACTACAACCAACTGAGACACCAGGCTGGGCAATTTTCATATTTTTAAGAGGTAGTCATTAATGTGTCTTTTTCCCTTTCATTGTACTGTGGATCTTTGAGGACACCCTATCTATTTCACAGCAAGGATTCAGGAGCATGGTGATTCTCTTGCAGTGGTTCTCAACCTTTCTAATGGCACAACCCTTTAATACAGCTCCTCATGTTGTGGTGACTCCCAACCATAAAATTATTATCGTTGCTACTTCATAACTGTAATTTTGCTACTGTTCTGAATCGTAATGTAAATATCTGTGTTTTCCAATGGTCTTAGGCTCTACAGCAGCAGTTCTCAACCTGTGGGTGGTGACCATCTATCTAAGATCCTTTTAAATCTATAATTAATAAGTAATTGTTTAACTATTAACATGAGGATTTTTTTCCTCCTTGAAAATTAAAGGTCAAAGTTAGTGGTGGCAAAGCAAATAGGTAATTGTTACCTAAGCCCAACCTCCAAAGCATTTCACCGTATCACAGAATGAATTGATTTTTCTCATATCTAGGGTTGTGCATGTATAGGTATGAAAGGATTGTCTGTGCTGGGCTGAAAGTCTACAGTGTGGTCACAGCAACATATGGTTACTAGAATTGCCTGGTTAATGCTTAATTTTATAAAGAATAAAAAGAGAGAAGGTTTTCTTATTAACCAGGCTTAAACAAGTTCATAAAGATGTTGAAGTACTAATAATTACTGATATTACAGTGCATTAATTTTTGTCAACTAGGTCCTATATGTTTTTTCTGATGTTTTAAATTCAATATTAACCATCACTTAGACTTGAGCTCTAACTGAGGAATAAAAACTATTTTTTCTCAGAGAACAGATTGGATATATTTTGTCTACCACTGACTCATTATATACCTTTTGGAAACTTCCCACCATTTCTACCTCCACCTCAACATGTAAAACTTCCAGATTTGTTAAGTCCTGAACTCAGAGTTAAGTTTTGCAATCTGAGAGAATAAAAGTAAAATCTTCTTATTTAAAAAGATTTATTGGGAGTGTATATGATCTTTCTGGGAACACTTATAGTTGTGCCAATAAAATTTAAACTGTCATTTTGTTTATCCCCCTGAACACTTATAAATTTCCTAGTTAATTGTTTAATATACTACTAAAATCTACCAACTTACTTCACAGCAGCTTTTTCTGTACAGAATGGCGGCATTGAAATGTGTTTGTTCTTCCCAGCCTTTTCTGTCTCACACATTCCCTTGTCAACCTTTCAGTGGAGTTAAGACTTAGGGCAACTAACATTTATTGTCTACTAGAGGCCCAATGCACAAAATTCATGCAAGAGTAGGCCTTCTATCCCCCAGCTGCTGGCACAAACTTCCCTCTGGCACCCAGGACCTTCCCTCGCAGCCCCGGCTTTGTCCGGAAGATCGTTTGGAAAGATATCCAGTCTAATTAGCATATTACACTTTTTTATTATTATAGATTATTATTATAGACTAGTTTCCCGGTGCATGAAATTCATGCATGGGGGGAAAGGATTGTCCCTCAGCCCAGCCTGCACCCTCTCTAATCTGGGACATCACTCTCACAATCCAGGACTGCTGGCTCTCAACCACTTACCTGCCTGCTTGTTCGATTGCCTCTAACTGCTTCTGCCTGCAAGCCTGATCACCCCCTAAATTCCCTTTTCTGCTTACCCAGTACCCCTAACTGCCCTCCCCTGCTGGCCTGGTCACCCCTAACTGTCCTCCCCTGCATGCCTGGTCACCCCCAATTGCCCTCTCCTGCAGGTCCAGTCACCTCAAACTGCCTCCCCCTGCTGTTCTGGTTCCCCCAAAAGCCCACCCTTGCAGGCTTTATCTACCCCAACTACCCTCCCCTGAAGGCCTGGACTCCCAACTGCCCTCCCCTGCAGGCTTGGTTCCTCGCCCCCCCTCTCCCTGCAACTACCCTTCCCTGCAAGCCTGATCCCTCCCAGCTATACTCCCCTGATGTCCTGGGTCCCCCCAACTGTCCTCCCCTACAGGTCTTATAATGCCCAACTGCCCTCTCTTGCAGGCCTGGTCCCCCCAACTGCCCTCCCCTGCTGGGCATCTTGTGGTGACCATCTTGTGTCCACATGTGGGCAGCCATCTTTGACCAGATGGGGGAAGTTATCTTGTGTATGGGAATGACAGTCAATTTACATATTACTCTTTTATTAGATAGGATGATTTTCCAGACACTCTGTTAAACATTTATGTTTGGTAATTCTCATGGTGCCCTGAGAAGTGAGGACTGTTACTATCTCCAGTACAAAGGTTTAAAGATTGAGACCAAGATATGAAACAGCCAGTAAATAGCAGATGCAGATTTTTCAGCCCAAGCCTTTGCCTCTAAAGTTTCACTAAGTGTTTTGCTTGTGTACTAGGAATGTAAAATTAATTTCCTGCTATGTAGGAAAAGTTATAAGATTACCTATAAACCAAAAAGTTAATGTAATTAGTTTTAAAAAACTATTACTAATTGTTTTAAGAGTCAAGGAGGGAGGGTTTCACTTGCATTAAGAACCTATCGTGTATTATCCATCATTTCGGGCACTTTGGGGCATGTATTATCTCATTTAATGATTACATTAAAATGTCCAGGCAGCTATTATCTTCCCATTTAGCAATACAGGGGAACAATCAGCCTCAGAAGCAGTGGTAGGAGATGCATAGCCAGGGAACAGATTTCTGCTCAGTGAAATCAGAGCTTAACTGATACTTAGCACTTCAGGGCCTGGCCTTAGCAAGTATCTGTCTACTCTTTCTCTCCTCCCTCTTCTGCTGGTTGGAAGCAGGGCACCTCCACAAAGTGAATTCTAAGCCTCAAGGCTCGATGGAGCTACCATATGGAAGAAGCCCTGGTCTCTGAGCAATGGCAGGAGGAACAAATAATCATGCATGCATGGTGTGAGGCCATTGAGAGCTGGAGATGGCTCCTGCAGCAAGCTTCTCCTAAGCACAGAGGATGCGGGTTTGGTTTCAAAGAGGGAGGTGATAAGTGTTTCAAACATGACTGAGGTGTCCACTATTTAACAGGAACTGACCCTTGTGACAAATTAGGGGGTGAAATCATGAAAGTTCTGATGTTTTTCAGATTTCACCAACAAATTTTAGTTTATGCCATTTTGAAACTACTTGCCAATGCTTGTTGAAACAATTTATTACTAGCCCCATAAGAACCAATGAATAGACCAAATAGGACCCTTGAATATTCTTGTAGGATACCAGCTCTCAAATTTAGTGAGTAGAATAACCAGTCACCTGGGGGAAAATTCAGATTTTAATCCGCAAGGTTGGAAGATAGATAAATGTTCCCTTCTAATAATCCTCCAATTGATCTTGACACAGATGGTCAAGGGCAAAGCCCATTTTGAGAAAAGCTACCTACATTCTAATTTATTGAGGAAGCCCAAACTTTATGAGATTATGAAGCAACTCCATTCGACATGCCTGGTAAGGGATGAAGCAGAATCTATGAAAATGACATAATAAGTGCAGGGCTAAAAGGATGTGACTCAGTGGCATATTGCAAACTAACCCCTAACTCACCTTTGATTACATAGCCGAGTTTCTTCATATGCCTTCTGGCATTTCAGCTGCCCAAAGAAATGGAAAGCTCAGCATATGGGACTTAGCAGCTTCTCTAGTCCACATATCCCTGAGTATCTATCGCCTGGACCAATAGGATATAAATGATTCATATGGTGCTGTACATAAAATACATATTAGAATTTATTTCTGAAACCAAGGTGCCATTTCAGGAGACAAAAGTCACTTTTAATAAATGGGACTTACCTTTGGACGTTGTCATTGCAGACTGACCACCCGAAAACTTACAATATAAATCTACGTACTTGCTCTCGATCTTCCATGAACTGATTTATATAGAGATGATGGCATTTCTTCCCGACAGGCTCACCATTGTGCATTCCTCTCCTTTCTTCCCTTCGAGGTGCTGGGACGGAGCAGGTTCCATTACATTCCATCTCAGCTTAATCCCTTGCTGTTACGAGAAGTGGAAAATGCAATTAAATGCACTTCTGAAACCTTCCCCAGAGCGCTGTTTACAATATTGCCTGCATTAAGCAGGCTGAGCATGGGGATGCGGCCACTCTTCTTTGCATCTGCTGGCTTTGCGAAGCTTTGGGAAACCCGTTTGTAAATTAAAGCGTTCAATCAGCAGCTCTAAGAATAAATCCCAGTTTGTTACAAAAGAATATCTTTTAAATAAACACTCTTTGTGAGTTGTATTTGGTATCGACTTTCAGAGTGAAAGGGCTAACATGAGACTGAAGACAGGCTCCATTTTGTTCGCAAAATGCCAGTGAAATCTCCACATTAACAGACCTTAAAATTACCTTAACATAGGATTCTTAGCCAAGCAGGACTTTTTCTTTCTCACCTTAACTGTTAACCAATTATTTAAATAACATTAGTCCCTATTAGATAAGCAGACGCCACCAGAAAAGCTGCCTATTTCTTTAACTAAAAGATGCTATGTGTTTTTTTTTCTTTTGTTTGTTTGTTTGTTGTTGTTTTTTTTCTGACCAGCCTCATTTACTTCTCTCATAAGAAAGACTGTTAAGTAACAAGTGACTAGGAGTCAAAATAAGATGAAACATGTTATTGGATCCATCTAGGACTTGGTGGGTGGCCATAATCAGGTCATCTAGCCATTCCTAGTGATGCCACTTGTCTATCAGCATAGATATCAACAGCTTGACCAAGTAGGCACACTTTTCTCAAATTGAGCAAGCATTTTCCAGCATGGTAGTCAAATTCCATACCACCACCTCCTTCTGAACATACTTTCTCCACCTTAAAACAAACAAATAAACAAATAAACAAAAACAAACAAAATGTTTTCCCTTTCCATCAATCAATTATCATATTCCTAGGGACCCACCATGGATGGGCCAGGCTTGTACTGGAGATGAATGAATAATAGTTTCTGACCTTGGATGATCTTATACTGTCTTTCTGCCCTTTATTCTCTTCTTTTCTATCATGTGTAGTGTCACCAATGCCTGCTTTTGAATGCAGAATAATGAAGAGCTGCATCTCTGACATACCTACTCACTCTAATATAAGCAGTTTTAAGGTAATGGCATTTCACACCCATCTTTATCTGTGGCTTTGTTTCCATTCCCCTTCTACCTTCTTGCCCTCAGTGCCATTGCTCTGCTGTAAGTGTGTTAAGTAAACACAAGATGACTTGTGATTCTCTTCAGTAGCAACAACAAATGTGTTGAGAGGCTGATATAAGTCAAATACAGTGATAAGTGTTTGGGATCAAAAGAGGCATCAGAGAAGGACATTAGTCCCTATATTTCCCAGACACTCTTACCATTGAGTTTTCTCAGCTCCAACAAATAAGTTTAGCCTCATTGATTCACAAGCTCAAACTGACCAACACAGCTCATGCATCAATCTTCTCAACCACCAGCCAATAGGGACTAGCAGTTTTAGGAGGACTAACAACCCATGTGCTCACAAAATCATAAGACTCTCCACATCCCTGCCACACTGGATTGGTCTTTGTGAATAGATTTTGGGTTCTTTTTTCAGGCCACTATTCTCTTTTCTTGTTGGGATTAAGGTCTTTCATGACCTAAGCCCCCAGAGTTAATGTCCTGCCATCAAATCCATAGCTTATCAGCTCCACTTACTATATTTGAACTTGAACTGCCTCCTAAAGCAAGGTGTTCTACTGAACCTGGAGAGCCTGCATGTGCAGTATCTATGGGTATGCTCTCAACCAAAATGAAAACTGTGTATGGAAAAGCACTTGCCAGAAGGAAACAGGAGTGGATGTCTGGTCACCCTTGTCAAGGACATGCTCTCATGGATAGCTTTGCTGTTCCCTATCCTCAGTCCCTTTAGACCTGGCTTCCTCCTCCTTATCCCACCAGCGCATTGTGTTCCTATGCCCCTCAACTGATTCCACCTCAATCCTAACAATGGAGCTCCTGCCCAGAGAAGATAGGGTTATAATACACTTAGAAAGACATAAAATATATTTCACAAAATCTAAATAAAAATGAGTCAATTGTGTTTATAATACAAAAAATAAATCTCACAAGAGAATATGAGAAAGTACAAAAGCACATAAAAGATTCATAGAGGAAGAGGTTTTGAGGTGGCCTATTAAAGAATGTAAAGTGGAGAAAGGGGGTAGTATTTAGGAACAAATACTAAAATTAAAATGTAAAGATGGGAAGTAGAAGTATTTTCCAGAACTATAGGTTCATTTAGGACAGTAATAGGAGATCTTTAGAGACTTCATTGAGATCAGACAGCTGTGTATGAGAGGCTAAAGAATAAAAATCAATGAATAGAGATCTGCTTTAATAGCCAAGATATTTTGATTATAATTCCAACTCTGCTGTGGCCAGAGTATATAATTTTAATGATCATACATAATACATGTGTTAGCTGATAAGTCTTGTGTGGACTGGTGATCATTGAAGCTCTTTGTGATGAAAGATTACTAATAAGGTGAATCTGTGACATAGTCTAATGAGTGACTCCTTAGAAGTTCTGAAGGAACTGCAGAGTAAGAAAATTAATAAGTGTATCATATGATGAGCAAGAGGACAAAAATGTAAAAGTGGAGAAATTAGTTGGAGGATAATTATAATGTGAACTAGTGAAATGAGTATGAGATAAGAGAAAAATAGGCTGTGAGAAACTTTAAAAAGAAATAAATGAATGAAATGTCCTGTTATTAGAAATGAAAGAGGTGAAAGAATCATGATGACATGTAGCTTTTAACTGAGTTATAGCAAGAACATTAGTACTATTTCTTTTCAAAATAAAGAAATCTGGAATAGGAGTAAGATTTGGGATTGGCAAACTTTTTCTGTAAAAGGCCAGATAATAAATATTGTTTATGGCCATATTGTCTCTGTTAGAACTACTTAATTCTGTTATTATAGCACAAAAGTGGTCATAAACAATAAGAAAACAGATAGTCATGGCTGAGTTCCATAGAAAAGTTATTTATAAAAGCAGGCAGCAAGCCAGACTTAGCCCATGGACAGGAGTTTGCTGACCCTTATACTAGATGAGTTGACATTTGCAAAGTTGATTTTTGATGGATCACAAACTTAACTGCCTTCAGTGTCTACCAGTTGACATAATTGTGTTAACATAAATAATAGAGTGGAGGAGATTTCAACAAAATGAAAAGTGTATGTTATATATAATGAGACAAATTCAAAAAAAATCAGGAAATCAAACGAGCTAATTAAAACAAACAGCAGACATGAGACATGAGAAGAAGGCATCCAGTGAGATATTCTGAAGTGAATATATTACTAGTTGATGACATGGAATTATCTATACAAATTTGATGACTGATTCTATGAGGTTGAATTGTCAAGGGAGACACTGAAAGGAAAAAGAACAAATTTCAGTGTTAAGTCCTGGAACATTCCCACTTTAGGAAACAGAAAAATGTGAAAGTCACCAAAGGGGTGGCCCAAGAAACAAGAAAATAATAAAAGAGAAAATATTTTGTTAGTTGCTAAAAACAGAGGAGTTTCAGCCATTGCAGAAACAAAAACTGATAGGAGACCAATTGGTTTGGAGTTTGTGGGGTATTGGTGTCCTTGGAGAATGCTGCTTCCTTGGAGAATGCTGCTTCCGTGAAGAAGTGTGAGCAGAAATGTTAGGGTTTTATTGTGTGATTAAGAAATGAGTAGCTGGAGAAGAAACAGTAGCAGCATAATGCTGTAGACACAAAGTTGGATGTAGCAACAGACAGGCCTGCATTCAACACTCTACTCTGATTGGTCCTGGCTACTTAGGTAATCCTGTTATAGTTATTTAATCTCTTTGAAATTTAAGTTGGTCATTTGTAAAGTGAGGAAATTATCCATCTTCAGTATATTGGGACAAAAATGGAAATGAGACTGATTTATGTACAAAGTGGTGCAGTACATGGCATGCATTGGCCTCTCAAAATTTGTCCTCTTCTCACATCTCCCAAACCCCTCAAGACACAGATTTCAGTTTTATGAAGTATGGTGGTAAACACTTTATTATATCCTGGCCTACATCAACCACATCTTCTTGTCCATGTGCCAAATTAAAGGGTCAAGTTGAAGCCATGAAATAGTTCATTTCCTCATATGAAGGACTATCCCAGTAAGAACAAGAGCATAAGTATATGTCTAGCCAACCAGTTGTGATTTAATGCCATGTTGTTGTTGTTTTCATTCTAGGTATTTTTATGCCAAAGAGGAAGAAAGCAGAACATTTTAAATGTTAAATAATTGTTACTATTTTATAAAGCAAAGTACTTTTTAAAAAATTAATAAGAGGTAAAAAGGAGTCTACCATATAATTAAATCAATAGGAATAGAAGACCACTATGAACTATTTTTTCTAATTGTATAGCACTTAAATTAAAATTTCAGTCTTGGAAAATTAATGGTAAAAATTATTCCAATTGGTCTAATATCATTTTATGCTACACACACTATTTTTAAGGTTTTTTTTAAATACAAATATTTTGGATCCCTTATTTCATATAATCTGTAATAAAATGAATGCATCTTTTAGACTCCTTGGTAGAGTTTTGATACCATTAGCCTAATGATTAGGCCCTAATCTGAATAGCATGTCACAACAATTTTGCTCAAAACTTTATTAAATATCAGCCCCAAAACTTTTAAGATAAACTTTATAATATTTATATTTCAGATGAGAAGATTGATTTTACAAAGGTTAACACAAAGTTCTCAAATTTTTTCTGCATACTTTCTTCTCTGCTTCTCTGCACAGGAGAAATATTCATTTCTTTAGAAAGCCCTATAAAGCTTGAAACTATTGGGGAAACTCTGATTTGCTTCCCCATCATCATTTGAAGCAAATTCAGATTCCAGAATAATTGTCTGTAGTCCCTAGACTGAAAGGCTGTAATGATTAGAAAATGTGAATAAACCAAGCAGGGTTAGGGGTCAGTGGCATAGAATGCAGGCCCAAAGTGAGTGACTAACAATATACAAATAACAATTTCCCAAGTTATGGCACAAAATAACTTTGAGTCTGTGTTTCCTCTTATATATCAGAAGACTGATCTGTTCAGATGGGCATCATAGGAGGAATCTTAACTGCAAGATTTCTAGGAGACTTAGTACCTTTGCAATGTGAAAGAGAGTTAGCAAGGATAACTCTTCTGAGAAAGCTGACTGTAAAGAGAAGTATATTATGGAAGTAGGGCCCTTATTTGAGGGGGGGAGTTGGGGAGACTGAACTCATTCTTTCACTCATTTACCCAATAGTCATATTCTCTGTAGTGGATGAAATGCTAGGCATGGGGAAGACAACAATGAACAAGACACATCACATTTCAATAAGACCCTTTCTCCAGACACAACGTTGTGGTTTGAAGCAGTGAGTGGCTGGGGAGATGGGCAACAATCCAGTCCCTGAGGAGAAGGACTTGGACAGCTAAACCCAAGTCAGCTGGAATCCAGGGCAGAATTTCATTCTCAGAAGGGAATAATGGTCCAAGACAGGAAACCGAGACAAACACTCAGCCCCAGACTAAACAAACACATTGGAGTAGAGGGACGAGACCATAACTTGATGAACAGGGAGTATGCAGGGGCTCTGCTCAGGCTTCAGGAAGAACAGTCATGAGAGAGACTCACTTTAGACCCCACCCACCGAGGAATGGACCTGCAGACTGAAGAGCATCTGTAACAAGGTGGAACTTAGCCCAGATGAACTGACATTTAACCTTTTTTTAAAGAGACATCATACGGTGTCTCCAAAATGGTCCATTTTAGTGTGCATTTTCAAAAATTAGCTTTATTTCTAAAATTTTCACATTTCCTCTGTCCAAAAATTAAATTATAATGAATGTCAAAAAGAAATACAGGTTGTTTACATCTTCTAACAAAATAAAAATAATGATTTGTTTTTAGGTATATTCACTTCATTGAATAGACATCCCAGTATTGTCCTCTCAGATGCAAAAGAATGTTTAAACTTTATCTGGAGTTTATAAGCTTAAAATTAGAATTTGGCCATGTCTATATGATATTCAAATATATAATCAAGTGTATCAATTATCCTAGAGATTCAAAGTGAAATATCTCAAACTATTAGTTGATTTGTGGCAAAATAGTTCACTAATTAAAATTTTTAGATTGAACATCAGAATAATACCATCTTCTGAGTAGTTCCAAGTGTTTTCTAATTTTCATGATTTTTACAGTATAAGTCACCAAAGCAGTCCACATTTTTTAAAGAGACTGTAAAAAGGCCATTACCTGCAGGTGTTACTGGCAAAGATTATGGCTTTAGTCCTCTTGAGCACCATGTACAGCATAGGCTGGAAGTATAGAGAAGCCAAACTCAAAAGCTCTAATTTCAAGAAGCTCCCTTTTAGGGGGAAGAGAGAAAACAAACAAGCAATCATAAATGAGCACCCTCCCTCATTGAGAACTATAGCTATATCAGGTGGCCAGCAGCAATCAAAGAGCTAGCTCACATTTAAAGAGTTAAAGCCCAGCAACAATCTTAGAAATTAACACAAATACCTTCCTTTAAAATGGTTTGCAATCATTAGATTCTCCTTTCTTCCTTCCTTCCTTCTTTCCCTCTTTCCTTCCTTCTTTCCCTCTCTTCTCCCTCCCTCTTTTCCCTCTCTCTTCTCTCCCTCCCTCCCTCCTTCCTTCCTTTTTCCTTCCTTCCTTCCTTTCTTCCTTCCTCCATCAAACTGCCTGTTGAGTGCCTAGTTTGAGATATTCCACTAGGTGCTATGATCACAAAGATTAACTTAAGAAATGTGTGCTTTTGAGGGATGAGGCATGTAAACAAACACTACTGAATGTGCTAAGATACATACATCACTACAGGGGTTCACAAGGAAGAGCGCTCAATTTTGTTTACAGGTTGTAGGAAAGGCTTCAAAGAAGAGGAAATGTTTTCTTGGAGTTGAGCAGAAGTTCCTTAAGCAATAATGAACATAAGGAAGCTCTCACAGGTACAGGGGCAGCCAGGATAAAGGCACAAATGTTTTGGATATAGTAAATTAAGTAAGTGGCTGAGTAAAAAAATTTTGGCAACAGCCTGAATATGGCACCACAGTGGGGAGAAAGATTGGTTGTAGGACACTCAAACATATCAAGTGCGTAGTAAAAGGTTCAGTAGAGTTTGTGTTACTTAAATAGCATCTTTCTTTTGATAAGGTCATCCAACTGTCTGCATGTAAGTACCAGAAATCCTATTGACGTGTTTCCCTATATTTACCCTCATGTATTTCAAGTGTGGAGAAAATAAAGATGTACATAACTTTAGGAGATACTTATTTATTACTATAGTATAATCGGCATAGAGTGGTTATTAGTAATTACTCTCCTCAGCCATTAAAGATCATTAATACGGTGAAGGATCTAGATCTATAGTGAGGGGGATTTGTTTCATGGTTTTATCTCAGTGATGAAGAATACAATTAAATAATATTTTAGTGAGGATGAACTGTTCAGTAGCAACTCTAAGTGTCATATATCATAAAGAGGATGTTGTCAAACATCGTATTTCATTTGGTTGACACAAACTATAAACCTCTCAGACACAGTCTCAGCCTGGCAACATAAATTTGGTATGAATTTTATTGCCATTTTATTAATGAATTAAATGCATTGCAATGAAGCTGTGGAATAAATAGTATTCCACATGCCTTTGGTCGTAAAGAAAACAGGGTGGAATTAATAATATTCAAGTGCTGAGCCCAGTTGGGGGGAAAAAAATCCAAGAGCCGTAAAAGTAATCTAATGGATGTTTTCTACTTCATTTCAAATTTAGTTTTCCTGGGAATTTATGTTGCGATAAGTCTATGGGAACCTCTTAGAGACAAGATTGATGGATTGATTGATTGATTGAAATTTGTTTTTAATGGCATTGAGTATGGTGAACTAAAGCTAATACTTCGTTTGATTGGTTTCACAATGACACAACAAAGAAGAAAAGGGGTCAAATAATGACCACAGCCCTATGAAATGGATGAAATCGCAAGCTAAGTGACATCCAGAATGGCAATGCACTCAGCTAGTTTTGATTCACAAACAACTCTGTGTCAGGCATTGTACTGATAAATTGTGTCATCCCAATTTGCCTCATTAAATTTGTGCCCAGGCCTTCAACATAATTTCTACCTTCCTCCCAATCCATTCTATGCAGAATTACTGATATTATAAAGGTGACCAATATGGTAGACCTTAGGAGAAACAGATATGACCTGGAAAAGTCCACACCCAGCCAGATTTCTGAGTTTACAGAGGATTCAATAAGTGTGTAATTGGTCAGTATTTTACACTTTATCAGTTGAGTTCAGGTCAGTTTCAGAAATTTGAATAAAACCAAACCAAACCAAACCTGTGACAGACATTTGAATCAATAACCAGACTTTAAACAATCAGTATAGCCAGAACCTCCTAAGGATTAGTACAATATGAGATTGAAAATGATGTTTTATACAAATCATATTTTGACGTAAAGAAAACAGAAATATATGTAAATGGAGTAACTGCATTTGATAAAAGCTAAGCCTGGCGTTTCTCTAGCTCTGAGTCTATTCTAGTATTGAATGAATCAGTTCTCAGCTTATCTAACTGTTGCAGAAGCAATGAGATCAGCTCATCAGATTTTGGCCTAGAATTCTTCTTTATAAAGGTAGAGAAAATTATGCCTACTAAGAATTCCATTTCAGTTCAATTTACTCTCAACTATATAGAGAATCTGAAGTGGGAACAATATAAAGGCATCAGGAGGACTTTAAGAATAAAAGAGAATTGAGTGTGCTTAGGTGGGTGCACTGAAGTGTTTCATACTAAGTAGAATGCTTTTGCTCTGTAAATGTTGTTGTTTTTTAATCACAAGCAAACCAATAACATTTACTTAAATTCTTCTGTTTAAATCTCTGTATCACCTATTTTCTCAATATTTTCCCCACCACAAAAATAAAATAGAAAGGTTTTAGGTTTGAAGATTTATATTTGGGAATAAGACTCTAAAAGAACTTTATTTTTCCAGACAAGTATCATTGAGAAAAGATGCAACGGGTCTAGCAACAGGCTGGCTCATAACTACCCTCCCATGATACACATTAATTCAAAGGACCTGTTAATAATGAAACTGGTGATTGCAGAAACAAAAAGAAACATTCTAAAGAACTATTGAAAGTTTTTAATTATTAATTAAATTGATAGTAAACATAAAGGACAGGGTAACTTCCCCACAACTATAAAACAAAAAACAACAACAACATTATTTACATATTTAAACCACTTTCCCAGCATGAATTTCGATTGCTATAGAAATTGGACAATGCTGAGATGGGTATCAAGCCTTTGCATTCAAAACATTCTCAGCAGTTTGCTATTTATTATGTGGGTCTCCATCTTTTACAACTCTGCTGCCTTGGACATTAAACTCCACATAAATATTTGTAATTCGTTTTCTTTCTATCTTGCTGAAAAAAAGATCAAAAGGATTTATGATTTATGTTAACTTGGCAAAGAGCTAGTCCGATGTATACCTGCAAGGGTGAGCAATAAAAATCTCTTCTTATCTCCTTTATTGCATGCTTGGAACAGTAGAAGTCTAAAAGCTCATAATACTTACCAAAATGTATTTTTGGAGCAGGATTTATTATTAGCGAATACTATTCTGTCTTTGTCACATTACAATTTATTTGATTAATAACAAAGATATATCCAAAGAATAAAACACATGCTGCTTATTCAAAGGCCCCACCATCATCCCTTATCCTTATCTGTATCTGTGCGTATCACCCAGATCGCCTTCATGATCATGATATGTGCATTGACTAATTACCTGGATGCTCCTGCTCTCAAAATCAGTCTCCCCCAATTGAAAGGGATTGTCTTCCTATGTCTGCAATAACTCTGGAGTAAATGTTATCTTCAATTCTGTTAAGCTTTAAGTGCATTCTAAACCCTGCTTTCACGAATGGGCTGGAGCTTTTGTTCTTTTTTATCATCTACACACAGGCACCAAGGGTTCTCTTTGCTGAAATAGGTTCCTCCGGGCCAAGGTTTTCGTTGTGATAACCTAACCATTCAAAACTTTGCCCTTTAGATAGCCCCTTCAAAGTGTTTAATGCAGCGAAGAGCTGGAAAAGGACTTTGTTCTCTCAACACCTTTTCCACACGTTTAAAACCACATTGCTTTACAACACATCAATAGAACATGTTTTTATAAGATTCATCTTCAGTGAGTGCATTTTAAGAAATTCGCATAATACTTGGGAGAACAGGATAATCAGAGATACAAGAAGAAATGTTTCAATGGTTGAATTTCAAAAGTAGATGAAAGTAACCTGCCCCATTTGCAAATACCAGATTTCAATATTCACTTGGGAAAAAAAAGGCCATGACAGATTTAACAAAAATGCTTAACTTTCGAGCTAAGAAGGAACTTTCTGATGGGGTAAAAGATTCCCTTTCATTTAGCTAGGTGGTTCTGCGGGCCCTGAGGGGTACATTGGAAAACACTGAGATCCCAGATGAAGAAAAACTCTTGATAAATATAAGGTGCTATTATTAACTTGACAGTTTGAGATATTCTTAACTGCAATCATTTAAAGGAACATTTTAACAACCAAACTATTATAAAATTAACCTTTTGGAGAATTGCAAGGCAGTTATACAATACTTGGAATGAAGAACAATTTAAGGGAACTTTCAGAAGCTCTATAATCTCATCAGAATGAAGTTGATGAAGATTGTGTGCCTAAGGTGGGAACAGAATACTAAATTCCACCAGCCACAAAGCATTCTTTCTGTGCTTAAGAAGACCTGGATTCATCTCCCAAGTCTTCTCATACCTAGTTGTCTGCTCTGAGTTAAATTATTGAACATTAGTAAGCTGTTTGTCAGCTGTTATATGGAAGACATTGGGCAAGATAATCACTGAAATAAATTGTGAAGACTCCATGTTTAAAAGTAAATATACCTAAGATTTAGCTCAATATATCTATTATTTTTTGGTATCCTTTTCAGTATATATATATATATATATATATATATATATATATATATATATATACAACAACCCTGTGGGCAATGAAAAAGTGGAAATAGGTATTAATAGATATTGAGGAAATCATGACTTTGTTAGTATTTTCAAAGCCACACCCTAAAAATAAAAACATTGGATATAAAGACTAGAAAACAAAAATGTAAATAAAAAAAATGTGATCAATGTGTCAGGCAAGAGGATACATACATTGTGTCAGGCATTGGCCTGGGGACTGGCAGAAAATAATAAACCTGCTCTAACCTCCATGTTCAGTCTAGGTGGAAAGGCATGCAAATAAATTCAGCGTGATCAATATCATGACAAAATATTGCTGTGTTTGTTTTCAGATCCACAAAACACAGCTCTCCATTTGCTGAGCTGAAAGTCCATACTGTGACTAATACTGACACTGTCACAGGTTTTAGTAATGATTTTCTGTTAAAAAAGTTAATTTTTTATTTGCCTCATTGGCTCTAACTTTTAGGCCTATATCTGGAGCCATACCCCTTTGGCCTTAAGGTTTACCAGCCCCCTTCCTCTAGCTTAACCCCAGACATCTTAAGGGTGGCTTACAACTGAGTTTCCATTGCTATTGGCATTATCTCATCCTAGTATGCTCTATTGCTATCATTCTCAAATTGTGGTTCCTTGGGCAGTATAGTCACCTGTGAACTGTCAGAAGGCAAATTCTCTAGCTTCACCTAAGACCTACTGAGTCAGCAGATCTGGGAGTGGGACCCAGCTATTTTGATGACCAAACACTCTAGGTCTATCAAATTCTGCAGATTTTTAAGAACAACTGCTACACTGCATTGTTTGTTTAATTGCCTGCCCCCTGTAGACTAAGATCTGTATGTCCAGGAACCACACCTCCAATCACCCTCTTATTCCCAGGTTTAGAGCATATTGGTTGGTCAATAAATGTTTTTTGAATAAACAAAAAATAAATAAATAAAATTGTTTCCTAAAAGTCATTTCTTCCTTCACTGAATTCTTTTTAGACCACCCATTTAAAACACTCTAAAATATCATATAATTGGGTAGGTTATAAAGTTTAAATAAAACATCCATTCTGTTATAATGAAAGATTAATCTTCCTTAAAGCCCTCATCATGTGCTTCCTTTTGTAATAATTCCCAGATGCTCTAGCTACTGATTTACTTAGATCAGATGTTGTCTCACAATTGAGATGTTTTTGTTCCCCAAGAGATGTGTAGCAATGTCTGAACACATTTTTTTTCTTGGTTTTGAAAAACAGGGCAGGGGGTGCTTCTTATATTTAGTGAATAGAGACCAGGGATGCTACTAAACATCCTGAGTAGCTTACCACAATAAAGAATTATCTGGCCTAAAATGTCAATATTGTCAAGGTTGAGAAATCCTGGTCTATATAAGTGTTCTAAAATCTTCCAGTATTCAAAAAACCTCCATCAAGTACTAAACACTCCTTCAAAGTTTTTAAAAAATTGTTTCTAATTTCCTCATCACACATTTTCTCTTGCCAATGCAATTTTTAACAATTTGTAAAACCTGAATGCAACATGATAGAAACTTATTAGACATAAAATCTTTCTTCTTCTAAATATTCCTTAAAACTTAGGTCCAGGTCTTTATAATGACAGAATATCTAAAACAGCGATGCTGGACTTCCAGATCTAGCAGAATTCCCTGTAAGGACTGATACTTTTATTTTTTTATAGTGAAGAAGATAATGAAAACTCTACTGTCCCCATCGCTTAGGGCATCAATGACTCTTTTTTCTTCCTAGGATGATTCATTGTGAAGAAGCAAATGATAATACAGGCAAATTTTTTTCTTTAAATCTCAATCTCCCCAATTATAAAGTAAGAAGTTTGGAGATTAGGAGTGGCCTACATTTGGAAGATATTTTAAGAAGTGGCTTTTGCACACATGGTTGACATGATGAATTAATAGGGTACTTTCTACCACTGAATCTAGACAGAGTTTAAGACTTTTTTAAAACAATAAATAGCATTAAGTATTGGGTTGGTGGCTATGCTCCATCATTTAGAAATGGTCTGGGAGTTGAAACCTGTTTGTCATTCCCTGAGAAAATCTCATAGGCCCATCCATACTAGCCTTTAAATGCCTCTGGGTCCTTAAATGATCTCTGAGCAATGTGTTTACCTTATTCTGACAAACTGCCTAACTCATGAAGTGTTAACTCCAAAAGAAGCATTAGGAGCATCAAGTTGGTAGGCTATAAACAGTGGCTTCCTGGAATGGAACAAAACAGATATCTCTGCTACTGTAGTGGCAGCAACACATTCAGCCATTAATTCTGTAGATCTGTAGAGGTTACCGCTTACCAGGACCTACACAAGATAGATGACAGCAGAGTGACTTATGGTGGCTGTGACACCAGTGACCACTTCAGGAGACATGTTTAAAGGCTTGGAGAGCCAGCCACACTTCACAGTTCCTGGAATTACCTTTGCTAGTGCATGATTTCCTCAGCTCTCTATGGAATGGGACTATAGAAAAGGCTTACCTGTCTTTGCATGACATAGGCTTCTAGAAAATATGGCAAAACCCCAAGTCCTACTCTAGAAAACATGGATGTACAGATGCACATTCAACTTTATTGTTAATTTTGGGATCCAGAAATTATATGGTACAGATATGTAATTAGATGTTGGTAATAATGGCATCAGAGCAAAAATATAAGTGCTAATGTAGTTAGGACAAAGAAGACAGTTATTGGCTTGGCTGTCTATTAGGTTAAGACTTCACTGGTTGTAAAGGATTTAGTGGGATCTCTGTGTGAAAGGGTTTGACTTTCAGATACATGTTGATTTTTTTGTCATATACTTTGACATGTAGAAGTTTGGAGGATTAATTTACACTGACAACTTATAATAGATCAATGTGTAAACCAGCATTTCAAGTTATAATATGAAAAGGAAGAAGTATATTTTACAGAGATCAAAGTACTTGAAAGTGTTATGCAGAATTTACAGGTTCACTGTGCAGTTTTCAAGGAACCCAAGGACAGGTAGGAATCAGAGCAAGAGTTCAATAATGTTAATAAATAATTTCCCCAGATAATGTAAGAACTTTGTGAGTTCTCTAAGTTTTGAAATTGAGCACACTGCTCGGGCGACCAGGTTTCTCTCTTTGAAAGCATACTATATTTTGTGTTATCTGACTTCTGTTTTGCTGAGCTCTCTACACATTTACCCTCTTTGGTTGATAGAGACCCTTTTCATATGGTCCATACCTTAATTATAAAACAGAAAATACACAATTGATCATTATAGCAGATTTCCATCTTCTGCTTTTCTGATTTTCACTGAAACATGATGTCAACTATCCCTCCCTGTAAGTTAATTTTCACTAAAATATGTAAGAATGATTTAATTTACTTTTAATTTCTAGGATTATATTGCTATAAATAATTATTCATTGAACTCAAATTGGATAAGGCCATTATTTCTGCTGTTTCATGCTCTCTATAACATCTAGCTCAGTAGTAAGCTTTAGGCAACTTAATAGACAATTGTTAACATAGTAAAATAAAAAGTGATTCCTGAAGACATTGACATATTTTGGTGCACCCAATACTCTGTGTCAAGTATTATTCACTTTTTTTTCATAGAGTTAACTAGTTCAATTAAATTTTCTAAAACACATTGAAATACACTATTGCTCAAAAAATAATTTCTGTTCCTTATACAGTAAATACAGTAAATAACTATTTTAAACTTTTCTTTATGAAATTGATTCTTTGAATCATTGAACACGTACTTTCTCCCTTATACTTGTGATAAACATGGAGTGCAAACTTCTGAGAAGTTGGGGATTAGCCATTGACAGTCATGGAGTATCTCTTTACATTGCACTCTGAATCCAAGGGTTCTCATTTTTCTCTTGAGAACATTCATGTGTTTTTTTCTTCTCCACAACCACATGCTTTGAAATCAATCTTCTAAAACAGTGATTTTCAACATTTTCCATCTCATTGCACACATAAACTAATTACTAAAATTCTGTGGCACACCAAGTAATACTTGTTTGCTGATCTGACTGGAAAATAGATATAATTTTGACTCATTCACACTGGACTGCTATTGTTGTGTTGGCTGTTGTCATCTTCTTTTATTTGACAATCTAAGGTCAGTGCACCTGACTATATAGTCAAGTATCACACATTTTAAAAATTCTTGCTGTACATGGGCTGAAAAGCACAGTTCTAAAAGACAGAGGAGTACCAAGCCAATTCAGAGAAACCACCACCACCAAGCAATTATTCGGTGACTTTAGCATTCAGCATCTTGCCAAAAGTCAAGTCTTGGAAAGAAAAACAGCAGTTAAAGAAGAGGTAAAGCCCTGGCTGGTTTGGCTCAGTGGATAGAGCAGCTGCCTGTGGACTGAAGAGTCCCAGGTTCAATTTTGGTCAAAGGCATGGCATGTACCTTGGTTGCGGGCATGTTCCCAGTAGGAGGTGTGCAGGAGGCAACTGATTGATGGTTCTCTCTCGTTGATGTTTTTAACTCTCTATTCCTTTCCCTTCATCTCTGTAAAAAAACACTGATAAATATATATATTTTAAAAAAAGAGGTAAAAAGATGCACCTAGTTTCATTCTTTCTGGTTTACAGCTGTTGTGAAATCTCCACATATCCCTAAATTGGCTGCCTTTCATGTGAACAAAGATTGTGTGGGCATACTAAATGCAGTAGGCTAGGTCTCTATAGTGAAGCTGTGGTAAGCAGTTAGACAGGAGCAGAGCAAGAACTATAGGCCAATTAAAGAAGTTCACCAGGACAGAATGTCCCGGACACCTAACAACAGAAAAATGCTGGTAGAGCAAATATTGAAGGTAAGTATTGTTAATCAGGACCTCATTCCTAAGAACCTCTCTCTACCCTAGAATGCCTCTGGTCATGCATGTTGCATTCTCCTGACCTTACCTCCCCTGGTACATGGTTAAGCCATGTGGTAGATCCCCACCCTTCTAGAGAACAAGGGGGCTGGAGGAAAGCCCCATGTAACTTCCATACAAGGACAGAAGATGACTAGACAGATCCTGGTAGGTCAGTTTGAAGAAGAAAGCAGTTAAACTCAGTCCCTCCCTACCGCATCCCCAAACACACACACACACACACACACACACACACACACACACACACACTGAGAGGTTAGCTACCCAGGGCAGCTCTTTGAGCCTTCTCAAAATTTATCTTCCAGTGTACTTTCTCTTTGCTTGCCCAAATAAATCTTCCCTAGGAGTTTGAGTCTTGGATCTGAATTCTTTCCTAGCCAGAATGCAAATACTGTGGTTGCTGAACCCAGATCCAATCTGACCCCACTGGTCAGACACCCGGTGTCATTCCTGCCACCTACCACAAATCTACAGCAAAATGATGCTGAGAGGCCCTACATACTCTGATTACCCTCTCCATATTGTAAGTGGCCCATTTTGGGGAAAAGCGGAATTTTATCTGCCTGCAAAAACCTGTTATGCTATCAAAGAAAACCGAAAGAATGCTGATAGTTTAGTTTCCTACAAGTGTTTATTTGAAAGATATACCAACCATAAATTTATTGAAGGTGAATGGATTGCATCAATGTCACCAACTGGTGAATGTTGCATTGAATGTGGCAGTGGAATAAATAATACACTTTTTAAAGTGTCTTAGTCCTTTGTTTTTGAAAACAGGAAAGAGTAGCTACAATGACCTATTCCAGTTCATTGACTTTCTGAAAGTCAATGCTGGGGGTGATAATTTTAGACAAATAAAACCTTCATTGATCTAAGAACTTAGACATTATTCTTTCCTAAGAATTATTCACCCACTACAGCAAATTGTGTGATTTAGCATCTTCTCTTACCAGGATTTCATCTCCCTTCTTTCTTGATGGCATACAAAATGTTATACTTAAATCTTTCTGTAATTCTAATGTGTAATGAATGTCTTAAAAATCTAACCAAAAGGGGTAAAAAATGTATTTGTGCTATTCTAATATAAATTATATCTATGAGAAATAAAGCATGTTAAATATCTAGAAATATTGTTTATAAGTGAAATAAAAGTGACACATTTGATACTAGACACCTGAAAATTGCTTCTTTTGATATTCATTTATGAACTTGATTATTACTATATCTCACTTTCTTGCTGTTATTCCTTAGCAGAAAATAAATATTTTAAAAATTTGAGTGATGTTGGGGCTGACTGGGATATCATGCCAATAAATTTTTAAAAACCAGCTAACAGCAGAGTACTGAGAAATGCAATGTTACTTCATCATTGCAGGAAGAAAAATATGTGTTCAATTTTTCATGTAGTTTAACCATCCTTTCCTGAACTCAATGAATCTAAAATATATAGTTTGACAAAAGTAATTATAGTGCAGACTTCTTGAGTTATTTTGATATTTGAAATGAGAGCTTGTCTACTATACCATTTCTCAGCCATCAAACTTATTTTTTTTAGCTTGAAGTGACCTTGAAGTTACTTAGACCTAGTAAACCTTGAAGGCTAGTTCTGAAACTCTGATAAGCAGCCTTCTTTATTTCAGTGAGATTTCCTTGACAGGTAAAATAGAATCTCAGGCTCATTCATTTCTCCTGGAAACTGAGGACATTGAGAGAGATCTGGATTTTGCACAAAAGCAGCTTGTCCTTAAAGGCAGTTCTTTTATGGGTCACATAGATATAAGCAAGCAGTTGCCTAATTGCTGATTCCAGAAACATTTCAGGAAACAGGTCCCCAAAGCTATGTTGTTCTTGAATAATATACATTATCTTAACTCATGAGAACCTTAATGAGAAGTGGTACCCTCAGGACATGTCCGTGGTATATTTATAATATCCTATCTTCTTCCAAGTTGCTAGTCAGAAAAGATATTCCAATAGCAACAACACAACACAAACTATTTTGATTGCAAAATTATTGACATAATGCAAATTCTGTGCAAAATGCAATCCTACAAGGATATAGAACATACTTATAATTGCACATATATGGATCTTCCAATATTAAAGAACTGAGTTACTTTCTTCTACAGCAGTAGTTCTCAAACTGTGGCCTCCAGATCATCAGCAGCAGCAGCACCTGGGAACTTATAGAAGTCCTTGTGGTGGGGCCCAACAATTTGCATTGTAATAAGCCATGTAAATTATTTTGATGCAAACTAGTTTTGAAAACCACAGTTCTATAGCAACCTTTTTCAGAGTATGGCTGCAGGGCCCTGGGATCCTCGAGATCTTTTCAGGTGTCAAGATCAATTATTCTTAAAATTATACTTAGGTATTACTTGCCTTTTATACTGTATTAACATTTGCCCTCTTGATATTAAAGCAAGGATAATGACATTGCTGATCAAGTAGTCAATTTGTTGGCAACTGTTGGAATGGCACCAGGTGTGGTGTTAGACTAGTAGGGTCAGACCAGACCTGTGTTCAATAACCTTTGTACTTGAGTTTTGGCTAGAAAAGAATTCAAAGCCAAGACCCAAACTATAAGAGACTATGTATCTATATATATAAAAGCCTAAGTGACCATTAAGACAAAACAACTAGAATGACCATTTGCTATGGCATGCACTGATCACCAAGGGAAAGACACACAACACAGGAGCTGTCCCCTGGTGGTTAGTGAGCTCCCACATCAAGAACACCACTCAACTAGAGGCCACACTCATAGCGGATGAGCACAGACTCATAGCGGATGAACCACCTCTGAGGCAACACTATCAAACTGTGGCAGCAGAGACAGCTGGCACAGCAGGACCAGGATGAGTAGCAGTGTAGCTGCACCCCAGCTGGGCCTCCTCCCCAGCCACCTGCCACTTCGGGCCTGCTACACATCTTGGGGGATTTTAGACTGCCAGGTTTCAGCCTGATCATAGCAGGCCAGGCCCAAAGGATCAGGCTGAAATCTGGCAGTCCTACATTCTACCAAGGGGTCCTAGATTGTGAGAGGGTACAGGCCAGGCTGTGGGACACCACTTGTGCACAAATATGTGCACCAGCCCCCCCTTCTTTCTCTCTCTCTAATATGTGACACTTCCAGGACACCTGGAATTTGATCATTCTCTATGATGTGTGCTGACCATCAGGGGGCAGCGCAGAATGAAGGAAGGTCCTGGACAGCAGCTGGAATGCCTCAATCTGCCCTGATTGTCAGCTAGGTCTAGGGACCCAACCCTGCAAGAATTTCGTCCACCAGGCCTCTAGTTTATTTATAAAATCACAGAGATGGAAGAAGTAATTTGTAGGGAAAAAAATGGGCTTAGGAAACAAGTCCTAGAGGCAAACAAAAAAGGCCTTGGAGCTTAGAAGTGAAAAAGGTACAGGTGAGGTGCCTGATTTTGGGGGTTGGGGGGAAGGTGCACTCATGCTTCTGGAAGGAAGAACCAGCTGGGTCCTCTGTCCTAAGGGTTTTAAAGATGGAGATTTTAGAGGAGGTCCCAAGAGAAGATCTCAATTGAATATTCAGCAGCTTTCTAGGTGTGTTCTTTTAGGGTTGTGGTCTCCACTGATTGGTTGACACCAGGGCAGGGGGTCATTATTCAATGCAGTTGGTTCTGAGGTCAGACATGATGTTGTTTGTCTGGTTTTGCTGCTTTTCTGGGCTAGGAGCTGAAATACAATTGAGACCTTGATGTTATCTCTTGGGAAGAAAAGTCAGGGGGTCCAAACCTCATGACCAGCATAATGCTAGGGCAGTGGTCAGCAAATTCATTAGTCAACAGAATCAAATATCAACAGTACAATGATTGAAATTTCTTTTGAGAGCCAAATTTTTTAAACTTAAACTTCTTCTAATGCCACTTCTTCAAAATAGACTCGCCCAGGCCTTGGTATTTTGTGGAAGAGCCACACTCAAGGGGCCAAAGAGCAGCAAGTTGCTGGCCAGCTGCAGTTTGCTGACCATTGTGCTAGGGGAAGAAAACTCACCCTGGGGAGCAGGTCTCATCTTATATTATCCTTTGCTAGACACTGGGGCTTTCTGCCCTGGTGATCCCTGTACCTGCCCCCTTGTGTTTGCTCTGCTCAGGTCTGTCTAACTGCCTACCACAAATACATTTATTTTTTAGCATCACACAGGCACAGAACTTTTTTGAAAGGCTAACTTTATTTAAATATGTTCTTGATTGCACATTAATTTTTTTAAAATTAAAACTTGACCCTTAAGTAGATACTTTTATTATTCTGAATGATGGAATGAGAAGTATGCATAAAGTACTTTTGCTGAAAATCAAAACAGAATGATTGAGGAAAAATATGATACTGAGTTGTGAGCTGAACTAATAGCTGGTGTTTTTTTCATGAAACAATATTTTTATTTGAAAGAACAACTGACAGACAAACTATGGCTATTTAGATTTGGGTATCTGGCAAATATTTTCTCAGAATGAATAAAGTGAGTTCATCATCATCTCTCTCACACACACAATTGACGATATTTGTTGCCAAATGCTGAGTTTAGAGCAAATTAGAAGTTTGGACACAGTATTTGCCATTATGAGCTTACCAGTTTTCTAAAAATTACAGTTTTCTGATTAGATCAGTGGTGATAATAAAAAATATGATTGTTAAAATATTGCATATGAATATGTGTTAACTGCATAACTTACCAAATTATGCACCAGTAAAATATCCAACCAAAGTGCAAGCTAGACCAATGACTTTTAAAGTAATAGCACCTGGGGAGTGCAGTGATGTGATTTCAGGCACCCTGTTCACCTGACCTTTCCAAAACAACCTGTGTTGTATTGTGCTTAAGTGCCAAAGAAGAACATTGAGAACTTTCTGAAAAGACTATATAGTACGCCTCTCTTCTAAAACCTCATATCTGTATGAGCCCAGATTTTCCTCCCTCTACTTAAGCCAAAATAATAGATCACAATAGCATGAATACAAAAGCAGATATGAGAACCCAGCTGTCTTTCATTAAGCCAGACATTAAAGAGATTTGCAAAACGTCTTTAATGTCACGATTCTCACATTTTTATGTGTTGGAAAATATGGTTGTTTTCATCCATATATGTTGTTTATCTTAACATTGATTTCATTATTGTTACTCTTTAAAGAATTAATAAGTGAGTATATTAACATCTTTTCCCTTTTTAAGTCCAATCTTATAAATATCCATAGTAACCCACATAAACAAAAGTTCTTTGGAATCCCCAGTAAATTCCACCTTCTTCCAGAAAACACTCCCTTTTTAGAGCAATACTATTGATTACATCAGTTTCATCACACTCCCTAGTTTGCCACCTAGAGACGTTCCTAATGATTTTCAAGGCCCAGGAACAAGGTTGTTCTCTCTGGAAAAAAGACTACCTTCTTCTAATTCTCCTACCCAAATGGTTCAGATCCTTCTTAAAGCTCCTGCTACAAAGGCCAGACCCCTATTTGTTTAGGCCATATATACTAATAAAAGCCAGGTGGCCTTCATGCCCTCATGCAAAGCCCTAACGTTATCACAAGATGGACATCACAAAATGACCTCCACAAGATGGCTGCCACAAGATAGCAGCAAGGAAGGGAAGTTGTGGGTGATCAGAGCAGTAGGGGTGGCATGGTGGGGGCAAACAGGCCAGCAACAGAAAGCAGTTGAGGAGGACCAGGCCAGCAGGGGAGGGTAGTTGGGAGTGATTGAGTCAGCAGGGGAGACCAGCTGGGGGTAACCAGGCCTGCAGGGGAGGGCAATTAGGGGCTACCCAGGTTTGGAGGGGAGCAGTTAGGCATCAATCAGGCTGGCAGGGGAGCAGTTAGGAGGCGATTAGGCTAGCAGGCAGAAGTGGTTAGGGGTAATCAGGCAGAAAGACAGGTGAGTGGTTAGAAGCAAGCAGTCCTGGATTGTGAGAGATATAGGACCTAAACCAGTAGTCTGACATCCCCTGAAGGGTCCCAAATTGGAGAGGATGCAGGCTGGGCTGAGAGACACCAATCTACTCATGCAGAAATTTCATGCACTGGGCCTCTAGTCTATATATATATATATATCTCCACACTGGCAATTTAGAAATAAACATTGACTTGTGCATGTGCAATACAGATAAAGCTCTCGCTGATGCCAATTGCATGTGTGTTTTAACTTTATAATACTATATTATATATACTATTTTGACAAATTTTTTTGCAGTAATGTAAGTACCACAGGAATCTTTCTTCTAATTAATTTTCTTTCAATGTGCACAAATCCATGCACCAGGCCACGAGTTGTTAATAAAACTTGCTGGCCTTGAAATGAAAATCCTCCTTTGCCCTGACCTTTGTGGCAGGGTTCAGGATCTGAAGGAGTGGCGGATGCACGAATAAAAATGCTATAGAAGAAATACGAATTTAGAAGGCATTGGTGGCCAGGTGGAGCCTCTTTCTTAAAGATACACACTGACTTCTGGCCTGGTCCACCTTTTATTTACTTGAATACACATTTTCCTTTTAGCAAAGCATACAGATATATCAAAGGTAAGTTTTGGTAAACAGTAAAAGGATTATCAGGTTAGGGAATTGCCTTGAGCCACCACTATCTCAACATGAACAATTGGTGCTTAGCATCAGCTTTGCTAAGGCCCAAGGTCCATCGACCTTCCCCTTTTCCTTGTTGCTCTCTCATGACAATATTGGTAAGTGGTAGCTTCCTGCAGTTCTTTACTGGCAAAGAGTTTATTTTTCTTCTACAAAAGAGGAACAGAATCTGTAGTCCAGGGTGAGTAGCTGCACATGATGTCACAGGGACACAGCATCCTTCCTTTGTCTTATTCCAGATCCTTAGCTTTCATATTCATGATCATGAGGAGGCCTCTGAAACTTCCAGGCATTGCATAAATATCCCAGGAATCAGGAGGGAGAAGGTAGTGGACTTGGTTCTATAAGATTTGCCCTCTTCTTTGGAAAAGCATGTTTTCTCTAGGGATTTCTGTTTGCCTCTTGCTGGTATGAACTGGGCCATGTGACCAACCCTGGCTACACAGAAGACTCAAATATTAAGAATGTTACTTTCCCAGACATTTCAGGACAGGAAAGTAAAAGGGAAAAAGTTGAACTGGTTTTCAGAAAGCAAATTCACAGTCTGATACATGGACCTGTTAGCACACAAAGTATTCTCTCTTATACTTCTTTCACATTGCCCCTTACCCCTCTGCACAAGAAAGAGTTGTGTAACTTTTCATCTTTATCCCTGTGCCGAGCTCAGTGCCTGGCTACATTGTCTTAGGGAGCTCTCCATGAATCCCCTATTTCATTACTCTTTTTTATCCATTTGAGACCATATTGTATTTCCCCACTTATTATTATTATCTGTCACAGAATGATGATATAGATACCTGTAACAACATGGTCCAGCCCCTGTATATGCCTCTTCAGATAGTGCCTGGCCTGGCGGCTGCCTCTCCTGATAGTTGCTGGCTCTGGTATAATAGTTGCCTAATGTGATAACCAGGCCAGGTAGCTGCCTGATGCAATATTGTCCTTCCAGAAGTTGCCCGTCATGTTATTGAAAATAATTTTAAATTTATACCATTATTATTTCCACCTTTGGTCTTCCAAACACTTCTTCTTACTTAATATTTTTTTCAATAGTTAACAACATCTAATATACTCTAAATATGCATATACACACATAAAGAAAGGGGAGAGTTCATTCTCCCTCTACACCTACTATAATAGCAGCTCAATGATGTAGAAATGTTTTCTCTTTGATTTACTGCCATATTCTCAGGACCTAGCACAAAACAATGTACAACATGCAATAGGAGTTCCATAAATAAATGAATAAATAGCTGCTATTAGTATTTGTGAAAGGCAGGGGAAAAAATGAAGGAAAGAAAGAAAGCAGCTTTATAGAAACCTATCACCTTTTTCCAACCCAATATTTTGTAGACAATTATGTTGGAAACTAATTTAATAGGGGATAGGAAGTGGAAATCTACCTTCAACTTATTGTCAACTTGTGCATTTCATAGCTTGTGAAATACTTGTGAATTTCTTTGTATTGCTGCATTTTGAAACACAATATCCCATTATCTTTCAGAGATTTTACAACTAAATTATTTTTATGACTCGATATGTATTCTTCAGAATAAATATAAGTTCAAGATGTTATCATTATAATTATTTTATTTTGCTTACATTACTTTGAATCATGCTATGCAGGCAATTGACAGTAGTGACTCATCACAAATAACCATTTTTTGAAATCTAAACATGTTTTCTCAAAAATATACATTTCTGAGAAAAATTTATACTATGAATTGTATTTCTTTCTTTGGAAAGTGCTTTTTGAAATTTTGAAAACTGACAAAGACCTCACACAGACTCAATTTGCTATTTTTATAGAACAAAACCTTCTGAAGATATGATAGCTGCACTCAGGATGAAGAATAATTATATAATACTTCATGTTTACCACAGAGAATTGTTGTTTTGTCATGTAGACATGCAACACTGCTATTCTACACAATGCAATGCATCAGAAAAAAATTCAATAATCAGTTCTTAAATAATATTCATTGTGATTGACAATAGGCTGTATGGTATGATTGTTGAAAATTTCCAAGATGTGATAGTTTCAATTCTACATTATACAAAACTAGAGGCCTGATACACAAATTTGTGCATGGGTAGGGTCCTCCCAGCCCTCCCTGATCGTTTCGGGGGGACTGATCAGGGTGGGGTCAGCCGGGGAGAGCGGCTGTGGGCAATTGACTGGCCAGCCCTGCCCCTTACCTAGGAAGGGGAGTTTGTGGAGGGCTGGTCATGGTGAGGAACTGAGGGTGATTGGTCAGCAGGGCCCTGTCCCCTAGTCAAAATCCTGGTTAAACTCCTGGTCTAACTCCTGGTTGAGGGAACAATTTGCATAATTATATAGAATAACTAAAATGCCATAAGACTGCTCAATAGTTAGAATGAACCTTATATATAAAATTCCAAATGCCAAATAAATGTTCCTTCATTAATTGTTATAACCAGGTGGTAGACAGATAATCTTATTTCATTGTTCAAGATGAGAAAACAAAAAGATGAAGACCTTCAAATATGGAGCTAGTAATGGAGAAATAATGATGTCACCTGGTGCTTATATGTCAACTTCTATTTTGAAAATAAGATTACATAATTTAGTTAGAATGATTCTGCCTTTTCAAGTAATCATTATCAATATTTATTTTTACACACTTCTAAAGTAGTCATCATTCCATGTCACTCAAAGATTTGGCTCCAAAATGCCCCAGAAGATTGTGGACTCAGACTAGAAAACAGAAGGTAATTTGCTTTTAGTTTTATGGTTCTGTGAAATCTTAAAAATAAAGTTCCACACTGGATCTATTATTCAACTTTTTTTTAAAAAATGGAATGTTTAATTTATAATCCCCCCATTTCTATTCATGTTTGGTAAAATGTGAGGCAATAGGTAGTCACAATGGGCCCTATAGGTCATTGGGACTTAATTAATGTGTGTTGTCTCAATCAACAAACATATGAAGGACCCAGGTTATAACATTTATATGAGAAGCTCAGTTTTGTTTTTTTAAACAGTTTTCAGGACTGAGTATGGCATAAATATTTATGTATAACTCAGGACCATTATCAATAATATGTTTGACGAGAAGAAGGATATGTCCTATAGGAGTAAAAGTTGGGAAAGAGATTGGGCCAAAGAAAGAACTCATTTGAATAGTCGCCCAAGTCTCTACAGTCTCTACATCAAAGTCAACAGGAGGATTTTGTTACAACACCGGAAAAGGCACCAACTTCACTTGAGCTGCCTGCTGTAATCACGTGGGAGGGTAAGGGCAGCAAGAAACAGCCTGTTTCCATGCATAATTTATTTAACTCATGGGCTGACATAGACCTGAGGAAGCCCTAATGATTTGCTATTCAAACACAGAGGAATGGAAGAGAGACGTGCTGGTGCTAAGGTTTCCTTTGAGGCTTTGAAAGCTGGAATGAGGCAATCTCCTGCAGAGACCCTCTGATCTCTGATATCCTGGAACATGTGTGGGTCCTGATTTTCAACCTGGCCTGGCTTTCACTGAATGCTGAACACAGGCCAGTCTGACTGCTGGGTGTCCAAGTGGTGTGAGCAGCTCACGGCCTCTTCAATTCAGTTGTAATATAGAGACAAGAGGGCTGAGGCCTGCAGGCACTACTGTCAGGGCCCTAGGCATGTTCTACCTGAATCCTGGTGCCAATAGCAGAACATAGTGCAAATACTCAGAGTTTCTACTTTTCATTGTCAAACAGTGAAGAAAGCTTTATGAACAATCCACTCTAATACCCGCACTCCACAGGAGAGGGCCTGTGGCTGTATTCTAATGTATTATCCCAGCTGGCATCTTATTTCCAGAACTGGTAAGTATTTATTGCATAGGCTTGAGAATGGGGGCATATGCTATTAAAAGTAGACTTCCTTTAATTAGAAATTTTTATAGTCAAGCCTTTCAGTTTATGAACTCTTGTGATGGATGTAACTTCTTTTAGATAATTGCTTGGAATGAGTGAATACCCCAGTATTTATTTAGCAAGGATGTCCATGAATTATGAATGGAAGCAAATAGTTCCATTGGGCAAGCACTATAATTAATAAAGCCAGTGTCCCATTGTTTCTTGTATGCCAGGGCAGTGCCAGCCAGCACTCTGCAGCAATGTAACTGACTAGGCATGGGAGGAAAACTGGCTGGACTCCAGAACAGCCCTTTTATCCTCCGAAAGTCTTTCTCCTTTCCCATCATAAAGACCTGGACCATATCAATTCATTTGCACAAAAAAGCCTTTCCCCCACGATCTGACAGTTTTGTTTCTAGCGTTCAAGGACTATCGCTCCTGGGAATCCTCTTGAGAAGTACATATTAAACTACAAACAGGACCCGTCCACAGTGAGGATGCACTTGTTGCCTACCCATTGATAAAATAGCCAAACATCTCCATACTTGGCAAATAGCAACTGCTCATAAGACCTCGATTAGGGACCCTCATCACTATCCAGTAACTGAAAAGTTCATATCTGGCCCAACAGAAAGCCTTTAGATCCAGCTCCAGATGTCAGACTAGTCTGTGTTTTATTGGAAATGTCTTGTGCCTTACTGGTTGTTAAATATTTAGTGTGTGACTTCCAAGTGCTCCACTCCAACCCCAGAACTTGCTTAAAGTTTCACTACAGCAATACAGACTAGAATGCTATTTGTGGCTGCAGAAATGCTGTGACACCTTCTGATCCCCAAATAGGCATACATATATTTGGGCAGTCCTGAGAAGGGAAAAGGTTAAGGCAGGGTACCATTGTGACCTTGAAATATATTAAGTTTTGGTGCAGCAGGAATATGAAGCAATAGTAATCCCTTAGTAGGTTCAGTGTTTTTGTTTTCAGTAAGTCATAATAGAATATGACTATGCTGCTAAATGATTCTCTCTCATCACAGCTGTTTCCATCTCTAACCCTAACCCTCTCCCTTCTTCTATGAAATCAACAAATATATATATTTTTTAAAAAATAAAATGCAAATGGGCAAAAACTAAAATGATTTCATTTAAGAACAGGAATAAGACAGGATGCCCACTCTCACTACTCCTGTTCAACATAGTACTGGGAGTGCTAGCCACAGCAATTAAACAAGAAGAAGAAATAAAAGGTACCAAATTGGAAAAAAAGAACTAAAACTGTTATTATTTTCAGATGACATGATACTTTATATAGAAAACTCTAAATACTCCATCAAAAAATTATTAGACTTAATAAATGAATTTGGTAATGCAGAAGGATACAAAACTAACACCCAGAAATTTATGGCACTTTTATACACCAATAGTGAACTTACAGAAAGAGATATTTTAAAAAATATTCCATTTGCCATTGCAACAAAAAAATTATATTTCCAGGAATAAAGTTAACTAAGGAGTTAAAAGATCTCTACTCAGAAAACTACAGGACATTGAAAAAAAATAGAGAAAGACATAAATAAATGGAATAATATATATGTGTTCATGGATTGGTAGAATCAAATCATTAAAATGTCTATACCACCCAAAGCAATCTATATATTCAATGCACTCTTCATTCAAATACAAACCACATCTTTCACAGACCTAGAACCAACTCTCTAAAAATTCATCTGGAATTAAAAAAAAAAAAAAGACCCTGAATAGCTGCAGCAATACTGAGAAATAACAACGTAGAAGGGATCTCAATACAAAATATCAAGCTATATCACAAAGCCACTATCCTCAAAACTGCCTGGCACTGGCACAGGAACAGAATATAGATGAATGGAACAGAACAGAAAACCCAGAAATCGACTCAAGCCATTATGCTCAACTAATATTTGACAAAGGAGGCAAGAGCATATAATGGAGTCAAGACAGTCTCTTCAATAAATGGTGTTGGGAAAATTGGACAGATACATGCAAAAAAAAAATGAAACTAGACCACCAACTTACACCATACAAAAAATAAACTCAAAATGGTAAAGGACTTAAACATAAGACGGGAAACCATAAAAATCTTAGAGGAATCCACAGGCAGCAAAATATCAGACATATGCTGAATCAATATCTTAACCAATACAGCTCCTAGGGCAATGGAAACTAGGAAAAAAATAAACAAATGGGACTACATCAAAATAAAAATCTTCTGCACAGCAAAAGAAACCATCAACATAACAGCAAGGAAGCCCACTGCAAGAGGGAACATATTTGCCCATATTATCTCCAATAGGGGTTTAATCTCCAAAATGTATAGGGAACTCATACAACTTTAAAAAAAGGAGATAATCCAATCAAAAAATGGGCAAAGGACCTAAACAGACATTTTTTTGGAAAGAGGACATAAAGAAGGCCAAGAGCCATATGAGAACATGCTCGAAGTCACTAATCCTCCAAGAGATGCAAATAAAATTACAATGAGGTATCATCTCACACCTGTCAGAATGGCTATTACCAGCAAATGAACAAATGACAAGGACTGGTGAGGATGTGGAGAAAAGGAACCCTCGTGCACTGCTGGTGGGAATGCAGACTGGTGCAGCCACTGTGGAGAACAATATGCAATTTCCTCGAAAAATTAAAAATGGAACTCTCATTTGACCAAGTGATCCCACTTCTAGAAATATATGCCAAGAAATCAGAAATAGCAATCAGAAAGGATATATGCATCCCTATGTTCATAGAAGCATAATTTACAATAGCTAATATTTGGAAACAGCCTAAGTGCCCATCAGCAGATGAGTGGATTAAAAAACTGTGATACATCCACACAATGGAACACTACGTTGCTGTAAAAAAGAAGGAACTCCTATCATTCACAACAGCAGGGATGGACCTGGGAGAGCATTATGCTAAGTGAACTAAGCCAATTGGAGAAAGATAAATATCACATGATCTCACTCATTTGTGGAATATAATGAACAACATAAACTGATGAACAAAAAATAGGTTAAAAAAATAGATCCAGAGACAGAGAAGCATTGAACAGATCATCAAACCTCAGAGGGAAGGCAGGGGAGAAAGGCATTTTAGAGAGCAAGTAAAGAGAAAAGATACGCATGTGTAAAATCTCTGAAAGATACCATTTTTATTTTTATTCATCTCATTTTATGATTTACTTCATTATTCTCTCGTTAATAAACTGATGCATACTTACTATTTTAGAATATATAAATAAGAAAACTATCCCAGCTTCATAGGTTAACCCATGTGTTTTACATTTTGGTGTGTATCCTGCCAGCCTGCCTCTAGGGGTAGATAAATATTTTTAATGGAACCATACAACGCACTCAGTCTTAAAATCCTTTTCTTTTGCCTAATACCATTTATTTTATGTCATTATATACACATTGTACATGCACGTTAAATTATTTAATCTTATTGTTATATAGTTAGTTGTTTTTCATATTTTTGCTAATGGAAACAACACGGATGAACATCTATCCTCATATGAAAAATTTCATATCTCTTCTTATTTCCTTTGGAATTTCTGAATTCATATATACAAGTAGTTTTAATTATCTTAACTCATATGGCTAAATATTCATGCAAAAAATTGTCAATTTATTCTCTCATGAGCATTTGAAAGACTATTCTCTTTTAATTGAAAGTAAACTGTTTAATTTATTAAGTACTAGGCAGGGGGTGAGAGTGTTATAAAGATAACCAGGAAAGAAGTCTAGAGAAAACAAAACCATTAAAGAACAGGGGGGAAAAAGGACCATAGAGAGACCATTCTGAATGACCCTAAAATTAAAAATCAGAAGTTTGTATGTGTTTCTGGATTTTCATTATAATTCTCCACCATGGCTATGATTATATTCTCTGCATACTCTTTTCAAAGAACAGTGTGGCTGCAGTGTGAGAAAAAGCACTGTGTGTGAAATGAGGTGGGAGAATTAGGCATGTGGAAGATCCTAGCTGGTGGGGTTATGGATGAAAAATGGGGCAGACCCAGATTTCCTCACTTGTTTGCTGTGTGCTTCTGCTCTAGAATATCAGCTTTGTGAGAACAGAAATCCATATTCCCAGAGTGGTATTGGGCAGTGCTCTTTAAATATTCATTGAATGACTGATGAAATGAGTAATCTTGAACATGACAGGATTTCCAGAGCTGTTTCAATGTTTGAAAGATAAGATGCCTCTTAGAAATTCAGTGGTGATAATAAGATTTAAAGTGTACTAAGTACCACAGATCCTTAAATAACATCTTTTTGTCCAATATCATTTCATTATATTGGATGAGATGCCTTAAAAGCTTAACTATTGTTTCTATCAATTAGCCTATCGTAACACTGAGTTCATTATACCTCATTTCACTTAAAGTCACGGCACCTATCCACAATGTTAAGTGAGGAATTACTGTACTTACTATGGACCACACATGTTTTAAGCATTTTACATATATCAACTCATTCAATCTTCTTAACACAGCAGAGGTAGGTATTGTTATAATCCCAATTAACAAGAAAGAAGCTGAGACAGAGAAACTAACTTCTGCAGTAGCAGATGGCATTGGTTGGGGGAGGGCCAACTCTTCTCTGATGCTACCATTTCTACAAGCCTAGTCCTCAGGATTGAGTTTGGACCCTAGAGATGTCAACATGGGAGTCATCAACACAGAGATGCTGGTCAACCCAAGGGGTCCAATTTGGCAGTCAGTGCAACATGTAGAAAAGGACCCTCCAGATCCAATCCAACTTTGGTTATGAAAGTAACTTACATACATTTCATTTAATCTACAAGAAATTGATGAGATAGTGACTTTATGCATCTCAGTGGATAAAAACACCGCGGTTCAGAAAGCTGAAATAAACTGACCAAAGCCAGATGGCTAGGGAATTCAAACCTTGAGGGAGTGGGGGCAGTGTCTTATGCCTAGCAGATCTGAACAAATCAAAAATGGTTTATTATAGTGGAAATTAGAGACATGAGAAACATCCTCCCCCCAGCCTTGTCAAGGATACTCCCAGGTTTTCCTGTGGTAACAATAACAGGATCTTTGGCTCAGTCCCCCCCCCCAGTAGAGAATTAGCAGATTGTCAAATTCCCTAAGACCCTCTTGAAATTTACAGAGACTTGGGGTTTACTGTGGTGTCACATGAGGTGCCCCAAGCCTCCATGGTGGGGTTTCTCCTCCTCATGAAAATCAGCTGGGTCTGTGGTGGCAGCCGCCTTTCTGTGGCCCAACTCCAGAAATGGGCTGGAGGTTCAGCCTTCTGCTGCTGGTGCTGACTATACCACTTCCCATGCTCTTCTTTGTACCCTCATGTGCAGCCAACTCCTTACAAGAGGTGGGGATTGTAACGGTGTAGATACCATCTTTCAGTTCTGCTCCATTCTGTCCACAGGGCACAAGGCAGTGCTTCTCTGTGCTGTGGTATCTTTCAGAGATTTTACACATGCACATCTCTTCTCTTTACTTGCTCTCTAAAATGCCTTTCTCACCTGAGGATGCTGGTGTGGTTCCAAAGGTCCTAGGTGGGAAATCAATCTCTCTTATTTTAAAAAAAAAGCTGATTTTGGGGAAGAGAAGGAGGGAGAGGAAGAGAGAAAGGTAAACATCATTGTGAGAGTAGAACATCAATGGGCTGCCTCCTGCACACCCCTTACTGGGGATTAAACCGGCAACCCAGGCATGTGCCCTGACAGAGAATCAATCAGCAACCTTTTGATTCACGGGACAATTTCCAACCAACTCAGTCACAATAGCCTAGGCCCTCTCTATTTCTTTTCTTCATTCTAACCACAACCCATAACGCTTGGGCCCCACTCATCAACCTCTTCTTCACTTTGGCGAGAAGATTCCAATAAGGCAAGTAGATTCTGGCCCTTCATACTTTCATAGATGTGTCTGAATTCACACTATCAACAGAGTTTAAACACCCATTCTATAACCAATTCTTGAAGGTGAAAAAAAAAACAACACAAAAATAGATATGGTTTCAGTTTAGCTATTTATATTTTGAGTACAAAAGTGCCTATTTATGTTACTTCCTTTTTATTTGCTCATTCCCATATCTAAGTGGTATTTGTAACTTAAGAAGACATATCTGAAAGTGCCCTGCTATGAGAAAGGGCACGCAAGAAATAAAGAATAAAAATATATTCCCAAGGTGGTGGCCATTAAAATCTCTCCAGCTTTTCAGAGACCAATAAATTGGGGTATGGAGGGCTCAATTGACCAATAGGGCATTTTGAATTCTCCAGTGATTGCATAGTTAGAAAGGCATACTCAGTATTATCACTGATTTTTTTGGTTGAGCTTATACACATATGAATTTTAAATGACATTAAAGAAGTATTTACTACATTTATTAAAAAGTAAATAGGTTTTTAAAAAGTAAAAACAAGCTGAAAACGGTGTTGCTCAGTGGATAGTGTCGGCCTGCGGACTGAAGGGTCCCAGGTTCGATTCTGGTCAAAGGCATGTACTTTGGTTGTGGGAACATCCCCAGTAGGAGGTGTGCAGGAGGCAGCTGATCGATGTTTCTCTCTGATGTTTCTAACTCTCTGTTCCTCTCTCTTCCTCTCTGTAAAAAAAAAAAAACTAATACACACACACACACACACACACACACACACACACACAAAAGCAAGCAAACATAAAACTCTGCTCTGAAGTCCCTGGTGACAGGGACATTATGCCCTGGAGAATCAGAACCAATAATACACAGTTTTTGCAAGTCTAGATTATATAAATAACAAGGCATTGCACACTTGAAAGAATTGAGATAAATCATCTCACTAACCAAGGATATTTATCTGTTCTACATTGTTTAAGTAAATCCAGAGTGTACTCTGGGATCCATCTTATAAGTCTTCCCTCCCCACCACCTTCCCTGAAATAAATAATCTTTTCTTTCTTTGAGGCCCCTCCCTTGGAAATTACCATGCAATAATTTCCGCTGGAGAAGGCAATTCTTTTCCCTTGAGGAAAACAGTATCTCTCCCTCCACTCCCAGAACACCTTAGTCCCTACTCTCATTAAAATAGATAACGGCAAAGCCTGCAATAAGAAGTGAGATCCGTAATTACATGTCTTCAGAATAATAGCTTGATATAAATGACAGATTTGGCCACTCCACTCTGTTGTTTTGTCTACATGACACCCAACAGCCCTGTTGGCTAATATTTTCACTGACTTAATTGGTCACACCTGTTACAAAATGTCAGACACGCCCTAGGTTTGCAATGTTCCATTCCAAGCAGCCTGAAGAGGGATGTGGGGGTGGGGGGGGAGTCAAAGGGGGGGGAGGTAGCAGGCTGCTCTCCATTTAAAGTTATTGCCTCAGAAGAGCTATGCTGTCCCTCCGTACCTCAGTGCTGCTGCTCAGTGATTAGTAACAAATTAGAATACTTTCTTCCACCTTCAAGTTACAGTGCAAGGAACTATTTTTCTGCAGCATGAGGTAAAACTAAAGACAACAGGCCCTTCTTCCTGACTCTCCCCCTTCTCCAAATTCTCTCCAAACCACAAATCCACTTAATTCCCAGCTCTTCCAGAACATCCTCTACAAAATATGTCTTCATTGATCTCTTTCTTCCTTCATATTTATTGCTCTATTTTTAAAATCGCTTCTTGTGCCAATACTCAAATCCTGCCTAGTGTTAACAGTTTTATGTATATTGTTTTCCCTCAATAATATCTTTGATTATAGAAATCATAATTTAGACTTTACTGGGGTCACTATCCTCCCTACCTATCTTGTCTTACCCCATGTAGTCCCCCAAATAGTAAATATTCAATAAATAATTGTGTTATATTATGGCTCTTTAAACTGATAACTTGCAGTTTTTCCTTGTGTTGTATAATTGTTAAAGGATATGTCTTTCAATAACATGTGACTTCTCTCCTGAAATTCATCAAACTGATGGATTCTCTTCTTCAAGATCTTACCTCTGAACTGTTTCTGAAATTCCAGCAAAGTGTAAACTTAAGAATCTTCAAGGTCCAGTGCACTATGTTTATTTTCCTTAACTCAGTGTGCATTGCAACTTCATCACATAATTCTACTCTTCTTGAAATATATACATTCTACATGAATTACATTATTGTGACCTTTGGCTCACCTTTGATGAAAAGTTGTTTTAGAAAACTCTTTTTATGCTAACCACATCTGCACCCCATACTTTTGGTACTATGGAAATAATAACATTTATTAAAACATTTCATTGACTTTTCATCTCATTTGTATTTATTTTTATGTGTATTTACCACTAAGGTTATTATTCTTAAATTTCTCAAAATTCTTCATTGATGAGTCTTCTCTAATGTCCATTTGCAAGAAGTCTCAGTTATTACTTGTCATTATTTGTGATCTGGCTAATGGCTTTTCACTGGGTCAGTCCTCAGTCTTAGCTAAAAACACTACTATGTCTCTTCTTAACATCAGTTGACTTACAGTTGGTTCAGCTTGACTCTCATCAGAAGTTCAGTTATTAACTAACTCTAAAAATATGGATTGGATTTCAAATAGTGGTTCTTGACCCCATGTATTTATATTTCCTAGAAGTTGTAAACAGAATTCTGTACAAGTCTATATGTTATTTTTCTGGTTGAGGGATCATATCCAAAAGGTCTATGACTCCACAAGTGTGACAAATAATGTAGAAATAGATGCTGAACCAAGAACAGAAGCAAGTAAAGTTCCAATATTTTTAAAAGTGTTATTGATATTTTCACATTCTGTATTGATAAATGAGGCCTTTTTTAGGTGAAAATATATAATTATCTAATTTTTAAGTGAGTACATCTATGGTATTTCAGAGGCTTTAGGGAGACAATCAATTTTGATCCCTCATGGTTTATGTTACATTGGGATGCTGGGGAATAGAAAAAGAGAAGGTTGAACTTTATGGACAGTAATCAAAATCAGGAATCTGGACCACTTCCAATAAGTTTACATTCTAACATTAGGATGGTCTTAGAGTTGCAGATTCATTCAATAACATTGAGAATTTATCAGACACCATTTATTTTCATGTAAAATCCAAAAATAAAGATGCAAATTATCTTCATTTTATCTGCCTCTCCTACCCCAATATCAAGTGTAAATATGAGTTGACTCTCAAAGAACAGACAAAACAAACAAAAAATATTGAAAGCCCTTAAAGAGAAATACAAAATTATCCTCCTTAAAATCTTTTAACCTCACTGGGACTTAGACCCACATTTTATCCCAGAAGAGAGGATTAAGTTAAATGTTCTCTATGGTCCCTTTCAACTCTAAAATCCTTGGATTTCTGTGATCTTGTGGTTTCATTATTTTTATTTCCAGTTTCAATAAGCAATTTCATCCTCAGCCTGCTGAAAAATCCTAAGCCTGCATTCCTCTGCCATAACACCCTGGAGCCTGTGTACTGTGAAGACAGACCCCTGAGGGACACTTCACCCTTTGCTAGCTCAGACCCACCAGTGGGTACATTTCATGAATAGGATTTACCAACACACACACACACACACACACACACACACACACAAAGGAGCCTCCTTGTGACATGTAAGTGGCTGCAGGTGTTTGTCTACCCTCACCTTCCAGTCTAGGTGGTTAAAACCAGCAGGAGTAGAATATGAGGTTTAACAGTGATTGGAAAATGAAAGGTATGCACAAGTGCCCATCTTGGGAATAACGTGATTCTGGAGCAGCTGAGAATTGTCTAGCAACCTGACATGATAAGACATGTAAGTGCAGCCTGGAGATCCATGCTTGCCAATTAAGTCGGCAATTACTGAAGTTGTTTTCTCCTGTCTGGATATGAAGTAATCACAAGAGACACATACAGGGTGAAAGTGGAAAAGCTTGCTCAAAAACACAGGTTTAATTTGGGGAAATCAGACAAGCATTTTAGCAAGTATCCCTTTGTCCTATAGTGATGCAAAAATAAATGAACATAAGCAAATGCCCGCCCCCCCCGCCACCGCCCCAATTACTGTAGCTTCCCTTTGAATTCACAGAATACTTATGCCTGTATTTAAAAGATAGTTCAAGCCCTACTGAGGTTATTAGCATTGCTGGAGAAATAGTGGTTGATATATGGTTTGCATCAAGAAAAAAAAAATGCCTGGATTCCATTTCTCTGTCCTCTTATCATGTTAGAGGAGGGAAGACAAATATTTATGGGAAAAGCATCGGTTTTCTTATGTAATAAGAAACTAGAAAGTGGTAGATGGCAGAGTCCACCCACTTCCCGGGAGAAATATACTAATTTGCAACAATAAAAGACAATGCATTGCTCTCCCTCTGCCTAAACTAGCTTGAACCTCGCCAAGTCCTTTAACTTCCTTCTGGCTCTGCTCCCTTGCACATAAAATGGGAGTAATAATGTCGGCCACTCCTTAAATTTTTACAGGAGTGTTATGAAAAAATATAAATTATGCAACAACTACAAAGGTATTTATGATTCACAAGTGACTATCCCCTTTGGGATATTGATGAGAGTGGCTCTACCATCCCAGGGAGAATACTAATGAGGATCCACAGCCCAGTGCAGTGTCTCCTGGCACTGGATACCTTGAGTGAAAACACAAGCTAACTAAACTTGTTTCCCACTCAGAAAAAGGAGAATGTTCTCCCAAAATCAGTCCTCTCACCTCCAACCTCAGCTTTTTGGACATGAATAGAGTTGATTCTTTCTATACATGTAGGCTAAGAAAGGAGTGTGGTTGATAGATGTATACGAAGTATTGGGGTATAATTATATTTTTTAAGTGTGATTGTACTATACTAGAGGCCTATTGCATGATATTTGTGCAAGAATAGGCCTTCCTTCCCCTGGCTTCACTCCCAGTCGCCCGGGAGCTGGCAAGTCCTTGCCTTTGTCTGGAGCACTGCTCCAGTAGCTCCCTCCACTGCCCCCCTTCCCCTCATAGCAGGCACCCCTCCCAGCCACTCCATGCCTGCATATGCAAATCAACCTCCATCTTTGTTGGGTTAATTTGCATACTCACTCTGATTGGCTGTGGATATAGCAGAGTGATGGTTAATTTGCACGTTTCTCTTTTATTAGGTAAGACTAGAGGCCTGGTGCATGAAATGGTGCACAGGGAGGGGGGGTCTCTCTGGGTGGCCTGTGGGGATGGAGCTGAAACCAGCAGTACAATGCCACCTGCAGGTCCTACTGCCATTCCCACTCATCCCAGCCCCACTGCCAGGGGCTCACACCCAATCAGTCCCATCCAATAAATCCTGATCTGGAGAGGCTGCTGCAGCAGTGCTCTCCAGCCATGAGCCCTGTGTCTGACACCCTCCCAAGGAGAGTGGCCTGCAGGATTAGGCTGAAACCAGCTCTCTGGCATCCCTCAAGGGGTCCCAGATTGTGAGAGGGCACAGGACAATCTGAAGGACCTCACCGGGAGGGCTCCAGGGCCTGTCTGGCCCATCTCACTCAGTCCCGACAGGCTGGACCCCAGCAGCAAGCTAACCTACTGATCGGATCATCTTTCCCCTGGTGGTCAGTGCATGTCATAGTGACTGGTTGACTGGTTGACTGTCTTCCCCCTATTGGTCAGCGCATGTCATAGCGAGCAGTTGAGCAGCTTTTGCATATCATTAGCATATTATGCTTTGATTGGTTATTCTGGTGTTCTACTGTTGGTCTACTTGCATATTACCCTTTTATTATATAGGGGAGGATTCCTCAGAGTTGATCTTTTGACACTTGTAGTAGCCATTGCACTGATGATAATAAACTTGATTCAGTTTCTTTGTAACCATACAATTGTCAGTGCTTCCTGAGACACTGTATCGGGGAGGATTCTGAGTCCGCATGACTTCTGAAAAACTCCCCATTTAATTCTGCTGAGCCAGGCAAATTCTGAGAGACATTTTCACCCAGGTCAACTCAGTGAATCAATTATATAAAGTGAAGATCAATGAAAGAGGCAACCATAAAAAACACTTCATCTATCCTACAGATCAGGGAGTCATATCAGCTTCAAATGCTGAAGTATAAGACCAGAAAAGTCTTTAAAACAACATTTGTTAAAAGTTCAACTTAGTTATTATTATAAAGCTTCCCTTTACTATCAAGAATGAGTCATCATTTTTTTGAAGGCCTTGAGCCTAGTGGGCCTAAGTAATATTAACTGACCATTTAGACTTTCATTTAACACATCTCTCAGATTCTCATTAGCATTTACAGCCATGAAATAAATTTAATTCATATTTTTCCACAAGAAAGAGTGTATAATTTAAAGGTTTGTTTTGCTACTAAAATGATTATCTACCAATTACCAGTTGGGGGTGAGAGCAGGTTGGAGGAGAAAAGAAAAGACAAATGATGCATCCCATTTAGGAGTTAATTATCTTGCCAGAAGTCGCCATCCATTGGTATGCAATGGCCCTGTCAACATGAATTTGTGTACAAAGTGTGACATGCCCTCATCTATTTCACAGCATCAGAAAGCTACATACCTCAAAATGGGCTCTTTTTAAAAACCACTTTATCTAAAGAAAATAGTTATACCAGAAATCTGCAGGCTTCAATGCTCCCAGATGAGTGTCAAACATACTGTTTACCTCAAACCCATTTTCCTCAGTATGCAATTAAAAAAATAATAAAACCTATAGACAATATTATTGTGCATAGTTTATTCTCATATGAAAAATTCCATTTCATTGTTTGTGGACATTTTTAAATGAAGTCATTTAAGGCACATGGGTGAGGCCTTGGAAGCCTCTCCCTCCCTAGCCCAGAACAGCCAACTCAGTTATCTTTTTTTTAATTTAATAAATCTTTATTGTTCAGATTATTACAATTGTTCCTCTTTTTTCCCCTCCACCAGGTTCCCACCCCATCAGCTGTTATCTTTTTAAGATTAAGTCTGTTTTATTTTTTTAACCACTTCATTGAAATTTAATCAACATATTATCAACTGTGCATATGTAAAGTGTAAAGACTGATAAACTTTCACGATGTATTAGGAGAATCAGCGTATTCATAACCTCCAATTTCCTGCTTGCCCTTTTGTAATCTTCCCACCTGCAACTTCTTAGGATGGTTAATACTATTTATCAACCTGTCTGAGCCCTGGTGCCCTGATATTTGGTCAAACATTATTCTGGATATTTCTGTGAAGGTGTTTTATTGAATGAGTGATATTTAAATCAGTAGACATTGAGCAAAGCAGATTGCCCACTGTAATGTGGACCGGCCTCATCCAGTCAGTTGACAGCCTTAAGAGAAAAAAGTCTAATAGTGGTAAAAATGCTGCCAGCAGATGGCTCTTCCCTCCAGATTTTACACTTGTATCTCCATTATCATGTGAGACAATTCTTTAAAATAAATCTATCTCTATCTTTATCTCTATACATCCTGTTGGTTCATTTTCTCTAGAGCAGTGATTTTCAACCTTTTTCCTATCATGGCACACATAACCTATTTAAAATTCTGCAGCTCACCAAAAATATATATATATATTTTTGCTGATCTAACAAAAATAATAGGTATTATTTGATTTATTCTCACTGGGTCACTATTGTATTGGCTATTATCATTTTTAAAAACATCTGATAACCTATGGGAAAAGAGGTCAGTGCTCCTGACTAAATAATCAGGTATTGCATGTTTATTTATTTATTTATTTTTTACTACATGTCAGAGTGCCTATTGTGGCACACCAGTTGAAAATCATTGGTCTAGAGAACAATGACTACCATATATCACAATCCACCATTGGCCCCATCCCACTCAAGCCCCCGATAAACACTGATTTGTTTTTTGTCATTATATGAGTTTTGAGTTTTAGGAACTTTATACAAAAGAAATAATACCATATGTATTATTTTATTGTCTAACTTCTTTCATTCATTTTAATTCATTTGAGATTCATCAATATCATTGCATATATCCATAATTGGTCTTTTTATTGCTGAATTGTGTAGCATAGTATATATGTGCCACAATTTTTTTTTGTAACCATTCATGGACATTTAAGTAGCTTTCAGTGTCTGGCTATTACAAATAAATCTCCTATGAATACTCGTTTATGAAAATATGCTTTCATTTCTCTTGGTTAAATGTCTAGGAGTAAAATGGCTATGGGGGCAGATGGTAGGTGTATGTTGCTAATAGGATTGTAACTCTGTGCTGTTCTTTATTATACAATAGAGAGGTCAGAAGCTCAATTTATCATTCTCCTATAGAGTCTAGCTATGAAATGTGATTTATTTCACCCTTAGAGTTCAGCTCCACATTTTCAATGACTATTTACAGGTGTGTCTTTGAACATCTAAGAGAAATAAATCTGAACTTTCAAGTTCTAAAAACTAACTTCATTTTAGTTAAAAATAAGGTTGCTTTACACACTTTACATTTAACTGTAGTCAATTAAGAATATAATTCAAATTAAATGAAGAATATAATTCTTAGCTTTTGTAGGTGTCAAAAATGTTAAATATATGCCTCAGTCTAGAAAATAAATGTTATTTTTTCCCATTATAGATTAGTCTGTATGTACGACTTGGTGTAGCAGACCAAACCAGTATTTATTGAGAAAAATAACAAGCTCTTATCATTGAAATAGAGCTACATGGACTTGTAGCAAATTATCTGGAAACTGATAAGTAGGTTGATTTGCTGACTAACTAAATTATACCAAACTTTTTGTCTTTCTGCTTTTCTTAGATTCAGATTTGTTTGCTTCCATCTGCATCAGGGGAGTTTGTCACCAAGTAATGTTTTCACCATCAGTAAGTTTATTGTTCAGATTCTTCCTTGTTGGCAAATATAGTGACTCTGATAGAAAAATATATTAAGTTCTGGGACACTAAGGGAAACATTATTTGAAGTGGTATTATCATTGCTCTATAAGTGAATTATTGGCTTATCTCTAGCATCAGAAAGATAATTTTAAAATAAATAAAGTCGATTGGTTATTGAGCCCTAAGGCACCATCAGGAATAGTAATAAATCAGGCTGATAGCCTTAAAACACTGCCTGATTTTTCTTACTAATCAAATGAGATCAGAACCTAGCCATCAGTTCAGGAGAAAAGCCAAATTTAATTAGCTTATCCAACAGTGTCATTTAGTAAATCAAAAGCCTTTGAAAGGTCAATGAATCTTGCCCTTATCATGTCATTATCTTCTATCACTAACGAGGTATCATTAAGCAGCCCCACAGCAACAGTTATTTTAGTGTCATGCAATAGTTTGCTATAGTTAATGACATTTTGCTACTTCAAACATGGCAGCATGTGGAAAAGTCTATCTCTTCTGGTTCTGTTTTAACACTTCAAGTTCTCCCTGACTCTGATGGAAATAATATTTTTCCTCCTTTACAAAATATATTTTAATAAGTAAAGATGCCATAAAATTCATCATTATTGATACTCCAAACAGTAACTTAAGTAAAACCTTACTACTAATTATTTTATCTACTCAGTAATTATTGAGTACCTACTATGTGCCAGGCATTCTGTGAGGCACCCAAAACATCCATGTGCCTTCTTAAGGGACTAACTCATTCTTTGTTTTTTACTTTGGCAAGAGGAATAAGCGACATTAAAATGACGCACTGAACACAGAGTATTTGAGTGTCTACTCTGTATGCTTAGGATTTACTTGTTCTATGAGGCTGCTGCTGAGTAGAATGTTGGGTCATATACGCAAGGACTAGCCTTCTACCATGCTTAAATTTTTTAAAAATATGTTTTTATTGATTTCAGAGAGGGGAAAGAGAGGTAGAAACATCTATAACAGGTGGGTAGATGAAGGATTTGGTCCACTTGTTTTAGGAGAGGACATTAGCACACAAGCAAAGGCACAGATGCAGGAATATGTACAGGAGCTTTCAGAGAACAAGATTGTAAGCCAACATTGCTGTTACTCAGTAGCAGCGGTTCTCAAACATTTTTTTGAACACAGACCTCTTTAAGCCTATAATGATATGATCATGATAATAGTAACCCTACTAACAATACTAGTCCTAACTAATAAAAGAGTAATATACAAAGTAACCATCACTCTGCAACAAAAATAGCGGTGCCCATAGACACAAGATGGTGATGCCCAGTCCTCTCAGGCACACCCGCCAAAGTCCCCCAGTCCCAGGGAGGGCTGCCAATGAGAGCTGGCAGCATGTGGCTGGCAGCATGTGGCATCCTCCCTGAGATCCACTCCCAGTCCAGGCCAGAGTTGTTGGTCTGTCTGTGAGGTGGCCGGGCCTCCCTCCCCCACCCCCCAGGCACAATCTGCTCCCAGCCCCATTTCTGGGGCCATCGACCTGAGAGGTGCCCAAGCCCCTCCATCCCCAGCAATCAGCTCCCAGCTGCAGTGGGGGGGGGTGGGGGGAAAGGTAGGTCTGAGAGGCAGCCATGCCCCCCCAAAGCAATCCCCTCCTAGCAGCAGCCTGGGATGTCAGCCACCAAAGGGCCTGCGCCCACTGGAGTGATCCCCCTTCCCCTCACATTCCTACAGCCTTGGAGCTTCCCTTGCCCCCAGTGGAATGATTGAACATGGGTGGAGGGGAGGGGGATCTGGGTGATGCTGCCCAGCAAACCTCTCCCATTGGGTAGAAACTTCTGACCAGGTTAGGGAGGTAAATCGATTTTGTTTAAAATCTTTAGAAACCACAAAGGAAATGTCTGAGGTAGGGTTTCACATCAGAGGTAACTTACAACTAATTTCTGAAGGCAAATGGGAACATTGCAGTTACATTATTGGAGAGTACCCTGAGGTCTGGAGGTTGGCTCTGCAAGGGCGGTGGTGGGTGCTCCCCGCCCTGGTTCCTCAACACCTCGGGCAGGGCTTGAGCCCATCCAGGAAGGCCTTTTCCCCTACAGTTTTCACCAAGGCAGGGAGGTTTTGTAGGCATGAATAAGAAGTGCCCATGCACAAGTCCTGAAGATGCTGGGGCCGGCAGACATGATAAACTGGGAAAAGAGCAAAACCAGAAACACCAACGATCCCAACATAGATCATCTTTTCTTCAGATGGCAGTGTTTCCGTCTTCTTCGTCTTCTGGAAGCAAGACAGATTCAAGTACTGACGATTCTACCAACGGAAAAGTTAAGAGAAAGAAAGGACAGAAAAGGAATAAAAGGAGAAAAAAAAAGAAAAGAAAGGACAAAAGATGAAACATCAAGAAAAAGAAAAGAAATGAAGAAAAAACCACATGATTTCACTTTTCCAAGGTCTCATAAAATTTAAGGAGTTTATTTGGGTTTACATTTTTACTTGTTTGTCAAGACCATGGTAGGTACACTGTCCAATATGTTAAAGAGAAAAAAAAAATCTAATAAAGAGGGGATATGCAAGGGAGGGCATTTGGGGGTGACGGGGCTTTCAGGGGAGGGAGCTGGGGATGATCGGGCTGGCAGGGAACAGTTAGGTACCAATCAGGCTGGCAAGGGAGTGGTTAGAGGGTGATCATAGTGGCAGGCATAAGTGGTTAGGGGCAATCAGGCAGACAGGCGAGCAGTTGGGAGCCAGCAGTCCTGGATTGTGAAAGGAATGTTCGGCTGTCTGTTTAGGGGATCAGGCCTAAAAAGGAGTTGGACATCCTTCAAGGGGTCCAAAATCTCCATTTACCTGATGTCAAAACTGACTTGCAGATGATGTAAAGGTCATTCAGTAAGAATGAGAGACCTGGAACTTGGGCTCAACACCATCCTCTCTCTCCAAGTGATGTGCCCTTTTTCTAGAAAATATGTAATCTATATTTCCCACACAATTTCAGAGAGATTTAATGTGGACTTTGTGGGTTCCCACAACTTCAAGTTAAATAGTTTTGATCTAAGGAGTAGCTGGTAAAAGTGTTTGATTTACTTTGGTAAATTACCTCTAATGCCAAAATAAGGTGCTTTCTATAGGAAACAAGGAATACCTAATATTTCTAAGCTGGGAATGATATAGAAAAGCAGTTTACTCCCCAGCTTGTGTGGCTCAGCGGTTGAGCATCATTCTGTGAACCAGGAAGTCATAGTTCGATTCCTGGTCAGGGCACATGCCTGGGTTGCTGGCTAGATTCCCAGTGTGGGTTATACAGGAGGCAGCCAATTAATGATTCTCTCTCATCATTGATGTTTCTATCTCTCTCTCCCTCTCCCTTCCTCACTGAAATCAATAAAAATATACTTAAAAAAAAGAAAAAAGAAAAGCAGTTTAAGAAACCTGAAGAGAAAGTAAGAGCTGTTAATTGGTTAATATATTTGAAATACTGTGGCAGGCACTTTCAGATAGTGTTGTGTCATTTAATGCTCCCAATAGCATTGTCTTTTTATGTAACTCCACCTACACATACACATTTTTTTTTTTCTTACAGGTTAAGAATATGGTCTTCTGAGAGTGTAATTTTGCAAAGGTCAGCACAGCAGGCAGAGTTTGTGCTCACCCAACCCCTCTGCAAGTAACATAGTATCTGTCCTTTACCAGTTCTGTGCTTCTCCCAACTTCTATGAACTGCCCACTAATGACTCATATCAGCCACCTTCAGAGACTGAGTTGGCCACGTGGTTCACTGTCCAACAGGCAAAGAGTCAGAAATCCCCTTGATCACCAGCGGCAGCAGCAGCAGCAGCAGTTCAAGGCCAATACCTAGAATGGAAGTAGAAACACCTAGTACTTGGACTGAGGCTAGACACACTCTCCAGAGCCCCTACAGAATCCCATGGAGTCCAGGTCTTCATTTGCAATCTCACCTTTGCCCAGATTCTCCCAGCTCTGCACTGCTTCACTTTCCCTTGGAGAAAAAACATCCTAATAAATTGCTTATACTCAGATGTTTGTTTCCTGAAAGAACCCAAACTTAGAAGGTCATATTCTTAGTAAGACTAAAAGCTAAAAGATTACCAAGCCTAGATTTGATCTTGTTTTTCTGGCTTCATTACCTCACAATAGCCAACAGCTACGTATTAGAGTTATAATAGCTTTCATAAACTATCAGCTTCTAGAAATTAATCATTTATATGTAGTCTCATTCTGACAAACTAATTCTATGAATGGTTAGAAATGGTAATTTTGTTAAAAACATTTAAAGGTAAAATTAAGAGCATAAATTATTATACATTATTTTCAATACAACTTCTAATGACTTGCTTTTTATATGTGTGGATTACATAGACCATTACTAAAGCAAGTTGCATACACTCCCAAAGGCTTTTAACACAAGCCTAAAGGTTAGAACTATGAGTGAACTTTTATATTATGAATGAGGGCAACTCTAAAGGAACTGCTAGTATGATAGACAACAGCATCAATGTTGCACAATTAACAAGCCCTGATAGCTGGCTTCATAAGATGTAGATTTGGGAAGTTATATGTCTCCTCAGCCTGTCCTGATTCATGGATGGAGACCTCCTCACTACACACCTTTGCCCCACATGGTAATGACTTGTGGAAGCTATGAAATGTCATCATGTTAGTGATCAATAGACTGTGGTGTCCCCAGATGTGAGGGATGTGGCCAGCTGGTGGTAATAACATTGTGGTAGAGTCCCAGAGATGTATTCCTATGGACCATGGCCCTGTACATTTAATTTTTTTTTAATCCTCAGCCCAAGATATTTTTCCATTGATTTTTAGAGAGTAGAAGAGAGAGGGAAAGACAGAAAGAAATATCAATGTGAGAGAAATACAGTGATTGGTTGCTTCCTGCACATGCCCTGACCAGGGGAGGAGTCTGCAATGGAAGTACATGTCCTTGACCTAAATTGAACCAGGGACTCCTCGATCTGCAGCCCAACGCTCTATCCAACTGATAGAGCAAAACTGGCTAGAGCTAAATTTTTTTTAAAGAAAAATGTACTTAAATTTAATTTAAGTTACATAAAACACAGGGTTTGATGAAAGCAACATGTTGACCACCATAATTTAATATGTGGCAGGTTTTTCCTTCAACAAATCATGGATATGAGTTTATTTTAAATATTTTTTCTAGTTCATTCACTGAGACCAAGATATTCAGATTTTTGAAGAGATATTTTTCTTTCCCTTTACAAAACTTCTGTTCAACATTATTTTTAAAAATACCATTTATCTTGGGGGAAGTTATTTCCTTAGTAGTAGACATGAACAAAATAAATAGGACTTTACTCTTTAGTAGAACTTTTCACATTTTTATGTCAAAATACTGTATAGCCTTTTAAATTATGTATTGTATTTCTCCATTAGGTACATATACTAGATTCTGAAATACTTTTTATACTTGTGAAACATAAAATCTCTCAGAATAGGAATTCAGTGCAACAGAAAAAACAAACAAACAAACAAAAACAGAGAGCAGAGAATTCAGAGTCTGGATGATGAAGCCATCAGATGTGGAGTGCTTCTCTAGATACCACTACTTCTTTTCCAACTAATGAAGTTCTTTCCAATCACAGGCCATCCTGCAGTGAGACTCTAATACATGACTTTAGCCAAAAGACATGGGTCTTTTTTACACAAATAATTAATTGGAGACTCCCAGTTGAGAAAAGAACAATCATCTTGAGACACACAGAATAGCAGGAAGAGGGAGAAGCTGTAAAAAGCATATGTGCCTCTTAGAACATGCATTTTTTTAAAGAAGCAATGAATCTTTTTCTAAAACATTCATAAAGCAGCTATCCCTAATTTGTTTCTTTGTGATGTATTAACCACTTCTGGTTTCATCATTAGCTTTTTTGGGAGTTTGTTTGACCTGAATCTGTGGAAATGTACTTGTGTGAACTGTCAAGTGCCTGAATGACAGTGTGAAAGAATGTTTGGAGATAGATAAAATCAGGGCATATGGGACTGAGTGACAACTTCTTAAGGGAAACCTAAAAAAGAAGGTTTTTAGCCAAAATGATTAGTTATGGCCTAATCAAGATAGGCCAAGCCATCTGTTGGCTGGAATCTTGTCCCCACCATTGGGGAGTGCCTGGTGATTGGTTGGCCATGTGTGAGAGAGCCATTTCTTACTGACATCTGTCATCCATCAGCACCCCAACTGTAATGATGAGCAAAGTTGCTTTCTGCTGTCAATGGGCCATATGGACTGGGGAGTAAACAAACAGACTGCAGCCACATCACACAGAGTCAGGGTCTTTAAACAGGCAACCCAGCATGCCATACACTAGCCACTTCAGCCTGGATTGGAGCCCTAGAATACATCTGCAAAGGAAGGTGAGAGAAGAGGGGTCAAGGCATGCATTAGAAGTCATTTTGTCTTAACTCTTTATTGGAAACTTGAATGAAAAAAATAAGCAAATCTGTATATATAAAAGCCTGAGCAACCATTACCAGAATGACTGGTCGACCAATCACTAAGACGCACCACCAGAAGGTAGATGCTAAACACAGGAGCTGCCCCCTGGTGGTCAGTGTGCTCCCATGGCCAACCTCCCACAGCGTCTCCCCCTTACAGCCCCTCCCCCTCCCCACTCCTCTCCCCAGCCAGCCAACCTTCCACAGCCCCGATTGAGACTGCGCAAGACTCCCTGTTCAGCCCCAATCACCAGCCGAGGGACCCCACCCATGCACAAATTTGTGCACCAGGCCTCTAGTAAGTTTATAAATAAATAAATCAATTAATTATTCAATGCATATTTGCAAGGGTAGAACAATAATAAATCTACACACAGAGATCTGCTAATTTCATAGAGATTAGACCCAGGGAGACCATGAGTAGAAAAACATGTCTTTATTGGTCAGTTTGAAAACAAAGGCAAAAACAGCTTCAATACTATCTCCATTTTGAGCAGCCTCATGTAGACAAGCAAATCACTGAGGGAGAACATTTTGGTATAAGTATATATAATGTGCACTTGAATACTTGTTAAGTAATAACATGATCAATAACATTGGACTTCTCCAGCAGCCTTGTACAGGTGTTCTGTGTTACTCAAAGATTTATTTGAGAGGGTTTCTTATGGTGAGTTACCTAACTTACAGAGCCTTTACTAGTAAACTGTGGAATGCGCTCAGAGTACTTAAATTAAATTAGACCTTTTTATGGAACCCAAGACAGTAATCATTTCTAGAATTAGAGTCCAGAGCAAGTGGGTGGTAGCATCATTTTTATACCTGAGGAGTCAATTTGCAATACTCAATTTTTAAGCTCTATTTATTTGTGGACATAATGAATTTCAATCAAGAATCTTGCTGAAACCGGTTTGGCTCAGTGGATAGAGCGTCGGCCTGTGGACTGAAGGGTCCCAGATTCAATTCCGGTCAAGGGCATGTACCTTGGTTGTGGGCACATCGCCAGAGGAAGCAGGTTACAAGTGCTTAAGACAAAATGACTTCTAATGCATGCCTGTGGAAGCTATGAAGTGTCATCATGTTTCTCTTTCTATGGAGTTCTGAAATGCCCACCACTCTATACCTATCTGCAAGTTGTTCTACTTTTCAGAAATTCCTCAAGGTTTTAGTTTGCTAATAATCCCTTTCCTTTTTACTGCCAGTTCCATTTTTTTGTTATTATTAATGTTAATAATAGCAAGAGGCGGCTGATCGATGTGTCTCTCTCATAGGTGTTTCTAACACTCTATCTCTCTCCCTTTCTCTCTGTGAAAATCAATAAAACTATATTTTAAAAAAAAGAATTATTTATCCAGGCTACACATTACATCAATTAATTTTTTCTTATCAAATCTTGATAAATTTTATTTAAAATTTTGAAGTTTATTTTTCTTCAAATAAAAGGAAATTTAAATCAAACATCGATATTAATTAAATTAATTAAAAGTAATGAAACTATAAGTGCAAAGTAAATAGGCTATTTGACTTTTTAATTTAAAAAATGAAAGAATAAAAAACACAATAGACTGAAACACTACTTCATATCTTTTTAAGTTTGAGCACGTTCTGGAATTGGGTTATAATAAATGAAAGCATTTAATATATTTATTTTGTACTTTTAATACAATTATTTACTTTAAATGATACATTATATTTTTGTTTTAAAAATAATACAGGCTCATACTATAAAGTTTAGAAAAGTAGAGAATATCATGAGAAAACAACTATTCCTATTTAAACTAAGGTATATTAATACTTTATGAGTCAGCAATTCCATTTCTGAGTATTTATCTGAAGAAATCCAAAACACTAATACAAAAAAGAGGCATGTACCCCAGTGTTCATTGCAGCTTTATTTATTTATTTGTTTATTTATTTATTATTTTTAATCCTCACCTGAGGATATTTTTCCATTGATTCTTAGAGATAGAAGAAGAGAGAGGGAAAGACAAAGAGAAATATCAATGTGAGAGAAACACATTAATCGGTTGCCTCCTACAAGCATGTTGACCATGGCCAGGACCAGGGAGGATCCTGCAACCCAGGTACTTGCCCTTGACCGGAATGGAACCCAGGACTCTTCAGTCGCAAGCCAATGCTCTATCCACTGAGCCAAACTGGCTAGGGCTGCAGCATTATTTAGAATAGCCAAGATATTAAAGCAACTCAAATGCCCATCCATACACAATTGAGTAAAGGAGAAGTGGTATATATATATACAATGGAATATTACTTGGCCATAAAAAAAAATTCACCATTTGTGACAACATGGATGGACCTAAAGAGTATTATGCTAGTGAAATGAAGTTTGACTGGGAAAGAAAAATACCATATGATTTCATTACATGTGGAATCTAAAGAACAAAATAAATGAACAAATAAAACAGAAACAGATTAATAAATGCAAATAACAAAGTAATGGATGCCATATTGGGCTTGGGGGGGGGCGGGTTGAGGGAACTGGGTGAAAAACGTTAAAGAATTAAGTTACAAAATTGGCAGTTACAAAATAATCATGGGCATATGAAGTAGAGCATAGGGAATATAGTCAATAATATTATAGTAACTATGTATGGTGCCAGATGGATACTAGACATATCAGGGGATCACTTTGTAAATTATATAAATGTTTAACCACTGCACACCTGAAACTAATATAAAATAATATTGAATTTCAACTGTAATTAAAAAATTTTTAAATAAAAATAATAAAAATGAACTTAAATAATCCATTAAAATATTATATTTAGTTTTACTCAAGTTTATTGGACATAAAAAAAACTGAAGAACTTGCTGAACTTAAAAAGATTCTCTCAATGATGTGTACACATTCTTAGATTCCTAAAAAGTTGAAATTTTTTCAAAAACTTTAGAAAGCTGGTCTTTATATAAAAAGTGATAAATCACTGTCTAGAAAAGAAAATCATGCTAAAGTAATTATGGCTTGTGATTACACCTGAATTGAAAATATCAGTCAACCTTCCCTTTTCCTATGAATCACCTTAGTAATATTTGTTTGATTTTATTTAAAAACTTCATCAACTGCTAAAAAATAATGTCAATATTTCATTTGGGGATCATGGTTTATTTTCATCTTGTTTTCTTAACCTCACTTTGTAATTGCCTTTATTTCTGTCAGTAAAGATATCACTCATTTTGTATGACACTATCTATTTTCTGCATGAAGACCATTTCGTGTAGCCCTCAGACTTCACGTTCTGGAAGGATTAGTTCTTTGCCAGCAGTAAAGGAGCTGCTCTGAGATTTATCTTTTCTTTTCTTTCTGATCATAAGTCAGTGACACCTGACTTAAAACTCATATCCTCTTCTTCCTCAGATATCTTTTTGAAATTTTTATTGCTTTTTTTTAAACTACTAATGTGATTTCTCTCATATCATTATTTCTTCATTGACAGCAAAATTTAGATTTTGCTAATGCAAAGTCTAGTGTTAGCTTAACATGTGTTGCTTTCTTAAAAAGACGTTTAGGATCTTTCTCTTTCTATGGAGTTATGAAATGCCCACCACTCTATACCTATCAGCAAGTTGTTCTACTTTTCAGAAATTCCTCAAGGTTTTAGTTTGCTAATAATCCCTTTCCTTTTTACTGCCAGTTCCATTTTTTGTTAATAATAATGTTAAGGAATGTGCCCGTGCTCCATCTTGAACTAGCATTTCATACTTGTTCTCTCTTTTGGCACTAACTACTCTATAAAGCAAACGTTAGTAAAACAACCCTTATTATCCACAAGGATATAAAACATGCAAACAAGTAATTTCATTACAAGACATTTAGGGTGCTCACTGTTAAGTGCCTGGTATTGTAATTGTTAAGCGATAGAACATCTGAAGGAAAAAAAAACCTTTCAATTGAATAATCAAGACAGGCTGAATAAAGAAAAAATGGCATTTGGGTAGAATTGGTAGGAACTGAAATGGTAGGAAAGAATGCAGTCTGCAAAAGAAAGATCAACAAAACAATAAGAAAGCCCACTGTATGGAAGAACATATTTGCCAATGTTATCACCAATAAGGGTTTAATCTTCAACATCTACAGAGAACTCATACAACTTAACAAAAGGCAGATAAACAATCAAATCAAATAATGGGCAACGGACCTAAATAAATACTTTTCGAAAGAAGACATAAGGAAGGCCAAGAGACATATGAAAACATGTTCAAAATCACTAATTATGCGAGAGACACAAATCAAAATGACACTGCGGTACCATCTCACACCTGTCAGAATGGCTACCATCAACGACAAGTACTGGTGAGGATGTGGAGAAAAAGGAACCCTCTTGTACTGCCGTGGGAATGCCGACTGGTGCAGCAACTGTGGAGAACAGTATGAAGTTTCCTCAAAAAACTAAAAATTGAACTCCCATTTGACCCAGTAATCCCACTTCTAGGAATATATCCCAAGAAGACAGAAACACCTATCAAAAAGGATATATGCACCCCTATGTTCACAGAAGCAAAATTTACCATAGCTAATATTTGGAAACAGCCTAAGTGCCCATCAGCAGATGAGTGGATTAAAAAAACAGTGGTATACTACGCTGTGGTAAAAAAAGAAATATTTCTTACCATTTGCAACAGCATGGATGGAACTGGAGATCATTATGCTAAGTTAAACAAGCCAGTCAGAGAAAGATAATATCATTTGATCTCACTCATTTATGGGATATAATGAACAACATAAATGGATGAACAAAACAGATCCAGAGACAGAGAAGCATCAATCATACTATCAAACCTCAGAGGGAAGGTAGGTAAAGGTGGGGGTAAAAGGGAGAGATCAACCATAGGACTTGTATGTATTCATACAGGAATACAGGAATAACCAATGGACACAGACACTAGGGAGTTGACACTAGGGAGCATGAGCAAGGAGGAGGGGGGCAATGAGGAGATAAGGACACATATATAATACCTTAATCAATAAAAAAAAAATTTAAAGAAAGGAAAAGAACACAGTCTGGATGGCAGTGATGGGAGGAAGAGAGAATGATGGGGATAAGTGAGTAGATGGGGCCCCTACAGTACTTATTCCTAAGGCAGAGACTAGACTAATTCAGTGGAATGGAAGTGCTTGTAGAAGGAATTGGTGGAACAAATAAATTGGGAGGGGAGTTTCAGTTACTCACTATAGGCCTGAGCCTGTATGATGAAGCAGCCTGTAAGCAAGCCCAGAGGAAGCAGGTTAGAAGTGCTCTCTGAGTGCCAAACCTCTGGGGAGTTCAGCAGATTTAAATTTAATATATGTGTACAAGTTTATAAGGTGTCACACATCTGTATGTATACATATATAGATGAATTACCTTTATGTAATATATAATGCTAAGCATACACACACACACACACACACACACATACACACACACACACACACACACACACTAGAGGCCCAGTGCATAAAATTTGTGCATGGGGGTATGTATGTCCCTCAGCCCAACCTGCACCATTTCCAATCTGGGACTTCTCAAGGGATGTCCGACTGCCCATTTAGGCCCGATCCTACAGGCAGTCAGACATCCCTCTCACAATCCAGGGCTACTGGCTCCCAACTGCTCACCTGCCTGCCTTCCTGATTGCCCCTAACCACTTCTGCCTGCCAGCCTGATCACCCCCTAACCACTTCCCTGCCAGCCTGATGGATGCCTAACTGTTCCCCTGCTGGCCTGTTTGCCCCTAACTGTTCTCCCCTGGAGGCCTGGTCACCCCCAACTGCTCTCCCCTGCAGGACTAGGTCCCCCACAACTGCCCTTCCCTAGAGGATTGGTCACCCCCAATTTAACTCCTCTGCCAGCCTGGTTCCTCCCAACTACCCTCCCCTGCTGGCCTGATCACTCACAACTGCCCTCCCCTGTGGGACTGATCCCTCCCAACTGCCCTCCCCTGATGGCCATCTTGTGGTGGCCATCTTATGTCTACATGGCAGCAGTCATCTTTGACCACATGGGGCAGCCATCTTGTGTGGTGAAGTGATGGTCAATTTGCATATTGTTCTTTTATTAGATAGGATAGAGGCCTGGTACACTAGTGAGGACCAACTGGTTTGCCTTGAAAGTTGTCTCAGATCAGGGTGGAGGTTCCTTTGGAGAGTGGGGTGGCCTAAGTGAGGGGCCTGTGGTGGTTTGCAGGCCTGCCATGCCCCCTGGTGACCTAAGCAGAGGCCCTGGTATCTGGGGTTTACTTTTCTTCTATAATTGAACCTTTGTAGCCTTGAGCAGAGGCCAAAGCAGGCCAGAACAGGCAGAAATCTTAGCTTCCTGCATCCCTGGGGGCAACTCAAGCTTTCTGCTCTCTCCAGCTCCATGGCTGCTACCATTTTTATTGGGATTTGTTTATCTTGTATAATTGAAATTTTTGTAGCCTTGAGCAAAGGCTAATGCAGGCCAGAGAGGGCAGAAAGCTTGGCTTCCTCCATTACCAGGGGCAACTCAAATCTCCTACTCTTTCTGTGGCTGCAGCCATCTTGGTTGAATAAATTTGCATACTTGCTCCTGATAGGCTGGTGGGAATGGCTTATGGGTATAGTGGAGGTATGGTCAATTTACATATTACTCTTTTATTAGATAGGATATGTGTGTGTGTGTGTGTGTGTGTGTACACATAAAATATGATATGGGGCATAAAAGAGTAATTTTCTGTGGAAGTGAGTCAGGACTTGGGACTAGGTTGTAGAATCTCATCCTTCTTGGACCTGAATCTATAAAGATCTTGGACCTGAATCAGTAGGAAATGGATGTCATTGAAGCCTTTGATTCGGGGAGAGATGGTATAAAACATGGTTTAGAAACCTAAAATGGATGGTAATTTATGAAATATGACAAAGAAAAAATATAAAGACCACCAAGGTGCCCTAATCTATTTGGTTCAGTGGATAGAGTGTGGGCCTGCAGACTCAAGGGTCCCTGGTCAAGGGCATATACCTTGGTTGTGGCATATCCCCAGTAGGGAGTGTGCAGGAGGCGGATAATTAATGTTTCTCTCTCATTGATATTTCTAATTCTCTATCCCTCTCCCTTCCTATCTGTAAATATATATATATACCACTGAGGTAATGAAGATGTTCCTACAGTGGTCCATTTGATAAATCCATGAGTAAATGAAAAAAGAAAAAAAAAGGAAGAGGCAAATGCAAAAGTTAGCTTAGCAGAAGAACAGGCAGATATTGGCACCTGACAATAAGATAGCAAGGAGTTAGGGAGGAGGACATAGGAAGTGCGTGTGGTTAAAAAATAGACATTTTTAGTCTTTGAAACTGGAGGATACTAATGGTACTTTGAGAAAATCTCAAACATCATGATAGGGAGGAAAGCACAAGGGCTTTGCATATGGCAGGTTTAAATCAAATCACCTTTCTGTCTCTGCTGTACAAATTTGGTGAGACTCTAGGTCTCATTTTCTTCATCTATAAAATGGGTTTTCAGTATTAAGATTAAAATTTTACTTAGCATATACATCAGTTTTGTGTCATTTCTTCAGTATCTTTATTCCACATATTTTTCAAGCAACACAAATTCTACCGTAGATGAGCAATGATGCTAATCTCCTACCTGCTCATCTTACCTTTGGAAAGGTTATTTTTTAAACATCCCTTCAAATTCCAGAGCAGGAGATCAAGTAGAAGAATTTTAATGTGAATTTCAGTTTCATATATAAATCATCCTGTCATTTTTAGCACTGCAGCTGAGTTGCCTCATATTAGCTGGAGAAGATCATGAATAAATTTGCAGCATGCTGCACAGGGGATTATGTGTACATGAAATAATTCTTATTGGCAATTGCTTTTACAATTCACTGCACAGAAAATTTAACACGAGGGCACAGAATCCCATTTCTCACACTAGAGAGAAGCTGAGAACCACAAACACAGATGTCGAAGAATAGTAGCTATCCTGATGAACCTATCTTCTCTGCAAACCTGTTCAGTTAACAGTCCTAAGATAACACCAGAGGTGCACATCTTTGTTGACCATGACCTTCCAGTGACATCCCTTAGTGCTCACATAAAATCATGATCCTTCAATCTGGTAATTGTGATCGGCCACACTCTGACTCTGATTCATTCCAGAAACTTATCACTAATTTTGAATGTTCTTGTGAAGGAATGATGAACAAGCAATGCGTGTATTGACCTCTGTCCCATGCCCATGGAAGGCATCATCACTTGATTATGATATTTTCCCCTGCTGAACAGTAGCATCTCCACTTTTCTCAGTACATGCTCCAGGCAACAGATAGCAATGGATCAGAGTAGACATACAATTTTAAATATATCTGTTGTTCTGGTTGTCTTCTCCCCTCCCCCCTTATTTTCCAATCCTCATGGCTAGAAACAATTAATTTTCACCTCTAGCTCACCTCCAACTAAATGCTGAGGCCACCCTTTCCAGTCAAGATAAAAGTTTAAGGAACCTCATGTAGTACTTTAGAGGTTCTAAAGCATGGGAGCTTCTTTATTGATGCCACTCTGACCTTATATTTTAGTTCTATTCACTGAGCTTTTGACCTGTTTCTTGGGATCCTTTATAGGTAGTGCCAGATCTAAGTTTATATCTTGGTCACCTGCTAAGTTATATCATTTCTTTGGGACTTAGGTGTTCCCTTGCTTTTAGTAGTCTCTTTAGGGGGCCTGAGTCCTTTCCCTTGATGCCAACTACTTGCATAACTGCCTATTTCCCAGAAAGTTAAATAGCTTTTCTAGTTCTCTGCTTCTATTGGGACATGCTTGGCTGACCTTGGGTTTGGGCATTATCTCCTGCAAGACTTCCTCATATTTCACTTACTGATTTAAGGCTCTTGGTGAAAATAAAATAATACTTGATACTTGTACAGTATTTCTTAGTTGACAGAAATCTCTTCTCCCATCAATTGTATCACACTGTAATTCACTGGGCCCAGATTTTATTACAATTCTACATGAAGCTTAGCTTTAGTCAAATTGATCTCTGTGTGATGATTTTTTTTCTCCCCTGAAGATTTCCTCCGAACATTCTCCCAACCCTGAATATCCTCCCAAGTCCTCCACAAATATTTCCCTCCCTTATTCACTCAGAGCTACGTTAAGCCCTCCCATCTTTATTGAAATGTGCTTCTTATAGCCAGTGTCAAAATTAGTTTTATAGCTTACAACATAAAAACTTTTGAAACTTTGTCTTACAAAATAAAAAGTTTGCAGGTTTTAAAGGGATGCTCAAGGCCAAGTATTTAAAATACCAACTTGTACCCTGGCCAGTGTTCTCAATGGTTAGAACATCAGTCTGCACCACAAAGGGCATGAGGTTTGATTCCTAGTCAAGGATATGTACCTGGGTTGCAGGTTCAATTTCCGGTCCCAGTCGGGACCTGTGCAGGAAGCAACCAATCGATATGTCTTACATTGATGTTTCTCTTTCTCTCTCTTAACCATGAAGATTAACAAAAAATAAAATAACTTTCCATGGCATAAGAGCTTCTTCACTAATCCCCAAGTGTAAACCTAGGCCATGTTTGACCATGCCAGGTTCAAGGAACTCATCACCTCTTCCATCTTTGTCAATATTTAACCATCAAGTAATCTCCTCAGTTACTTTAAGTTTAGTCTCTTAGTCCTAACTTTACTCAAAGTGGAAACAATAACTTCCCCACAAAACAGTAGTCCCTTAAGTATTTAAGATGACTCTATTCTTCAGCACATACGTGGTTAGTTGTCTATTCCTAGTGATAATGCCTCTTCTAGAACAGCCTCTGTTCCTGGGCCAGTACTTCACACTCAGATAGCTTCCTTTCATGTCCTTTCCCTTGTCAACATCTTTCTTCAGTGCTTTCCCGTGCCCACAGGTGTCTGGGCACTACCTGCTGGCCTCTCCCTGATAGCTACCCTGGCCTCCCTACAGAGCCTGCTCTTCTAAAGCAGCACTTCCTATCGAGAGAATTGACCTAAGGGGAGACTTTAAAATTAGTGTAACTGATATTTTGGTTGCCAGTGAATAACTTCTCTATGAGAATTTAGCAAATAGGTACCTGGAAGGCTACCTCTTGCAAAGCACTGATAGCCCTGAATAATGAAGAACAGTCCCAACTCCCTTGTGTCTTCCCAGCTCCCACAAGACATTCACGTAGAGAACAAAACCCAGGCGATAATTATTTGTTTCTAAAAACAAATTGCTTAATTGTTAATGAAGATTATTTTATGGGCAATTTTAATATAAATAGACTTTTCCAACAATACAGTTGCATATAAATTTAGGGAAGATCCTATTTTCCCCTTGTAGTTTCCAAAAATTAGTCACAATTTTAGCAAATCCCATGATGTTGTTCATGGTATTGACATCACCATCATGAAACATCTTAGTCAGTCTGAATTTTTATCAATTGTATTCATGGAGAGTCTACACAAAGAGTCAAGGGTCCATTCCATTTTTTGCAGTAGTGTTGCTGAGTCTCTAAAATGTGAATTACTTTATTTTAAATTACTTTACTTTTGATTCTGTTTATAATAATGGCATTTGAAAATTTAAGTATCTGATTTTAGGTTATATAATCTGTGATTTCATTTCAAGATAATAAGTAATTTACCAGGTATAGTTTTAAAAGGGGGCTATTGGGCCTGAGAGTACTGAAGAGGCATTGCTCCTCACATTCCTATGTCCCTAGATGGGTTAATTACACTAGAAGAGCAAAATACTACATTAATCCAACTGAAGATATCAATACCTGAAACTGTTCATATTTGTTTTTATTTTATTAATAGTAATCTAGGTCTTGGATATCTGGGATGTCCAAGCATCAAACTGCGTTTCATGTATTACCTCATTTAATCGCTACCATAAGCCCAATGATAGGTATAGAAGAGTTCAGTAAGTCTTTACATTATATGGAGGAGTCAGGATTGGGGTCATGTTCATTTGATTCCAAGCCCCTATCTTCCTATCACACGACCTCCTCTTTTTTTCAAAGCATAGTATATCAGCCGAATAGATGTCTGCTTGGCAAATTTCCTTGCAGGAGCACACAGTGAAATGACATACTTTAGGCAATGTGAGAGAAATATTTGGGAGCAGGATGCATCACAGTACTATAGCAATTGATTCTAAGAAAACTCTCTACTTGGTGATAACTTTGCTAATTGACTACATGAACCTCAAGTTGCATTTTCCACCCTTCTGTCACATGGCCGAGCTAGGCCAGGCCAGAGGGGGTCTCTGTGGAAAGCCCTATAGGAGCTGAGAGGCTCACCTCGTTTATTCAAGAGGAAATAAAGGCGTTAAATTCTCCTCTCAAAAATAAGAACTGCTTATTACTTGAGGAAGAGAATGAGAACCAAATTATTATAATTAGTGCTTCAGAGAACTCCAAACACCTCATTAGAATCACAGAAATTTTTCCATTTAAAAATTCTGTTTAGTTTTTTTTTGTTGTTTTTTTTGTTAAGCTAGTGAGTGGATGCACAGAGAAAAGCTTTAGTATATCTTGATGGTATCAGCATTGAGAATTAGAAAAATTAGTACATAAACCTTCAATGTCACTATGAAGTGGCACAATTACATAATCAAAGCACGAAGTCATAACCTTTACCTTTGCCAACACAGAGTTCAGGTTTCATTCAGCCACAAATTTCTGCTTTTCCGTGTTAATGAAACATTATCTAAAGTGTGTGCCAGATTTATCTTCTTTGGCACTTTTAAACATTGTTTCACTCCCAATTTTGGCTATCTGTTTTAAAATAAGAATGTTTTTGACCATCAATGATTTAAAATCTAAGCTTGTGTTTGATTCATAAACTTATCTGGGCATTGCAATATACTGAATATTCAGATGACTAGCTAGATTGCAAGACTATTTATATGAGCATTATATCATTTATACAAATTCGATTTTAATTCAGCACGGGTTAATGGGCCATAAAAATAAAGGGTGAGTCAACAGCAAAAGGAATATGGTTTATTGCCTGAAAGAATGCCTTGGGATTGTGGTTGCTTGATAAGTTAATAATAGCAAAACATTAACTTTCCCCAAGGCCTTTGTCAGTTTCTATGGTGCTCATTTATAAAAGTACACTTAAAATGTATAGTTTAAAGAAGAGAATATATACAATGTGGGGAAATTGGGTGATTTCCTGCCTGAACAATGAAGCTGGAAGCTAAGGTGTACTGACCTGAAGAATCTCGTCTCGCCAGCAGCCTGACAATAGTTCCTCTCCATTTCCATCTGATGGAAAATACTGGCTGGAGATGGATTTTTGTTCAGATGTATTGTCTATAAAATATAAGGAAAGGACAAAAAAATATGTTCCAGACTGGTTAAAAACACTGTAATCACACTTGTAATCAATCTAGTTTAATTGCCTGTTTTTTAAAAGCACAGACCGTTATCTCCCAAAGGTTATCATCACAATGGGAACATTGCTAAATGTATCTACTCAGTTCTCCTACTAACAGCCACAGGTGCAGATCAGAATGATGGGTGGTATGGGAGTTTCTCCTCTTCCTCCAAATAGGTAACAATGAAAAATGTGTCTTCTGATTGGGTTCAAAGGATTTCCCCTAAAATATTATTCTTTAAGGCAGGAGATTTTAGAATAATGAGCAGAGAAACAAAATAAAAATGCTACTTTTAAAAAATTCTGGAAATATTATTTAAGTGTCATTTGTCTGAGACCAGAGACAAAGAATGTGACAACAAGTGGAAATTTTGGGTGAAAGCATTTCCAAAATCCAGATATTTGAGGATGAATGATTAGATGTAGCATTCAACACAAAGCTACAAACATGGGTGAAAAGTGAATGCATGCAATTTATGTGTGGACATTATTTAAAAAGAGAAAAAAGTCTTTACAATTAAAATTGTACCTAAAAATCTTCTTTAAATGTAAGGCTCCATTTAAATATTTGCATTTTAGAAAGATTGACATTTGTATGTAAGACAATGGGAATAGCCCCATGACTGTACCATTGTTATGGAATAATACTCCTATAGCGCAAATGTAGAAACTAAAAGATAAAAATTCACTTTTCAATGAAATTATTCAATAGATAAAAAGAAGCTTCTAGCACCATTACTAACCTGGAGATTTTTGTGACAGGTCTTTTTGGTTCAAAGTTATATGCAATTATTTTCAATGTGATTATCAACTAGCATAAAGCAATGACTCTAAGAACAGTTTATATACAATGATCCAACTCATCAACCCTTTACCTCTGGCATTTGATTGTGAGAAAGATAACCCACATAATGGGGTGGAGGTGCCAGCCACTCACAGGAACTCAAACAAGGCAAGGAGGGTACCTGGTAGGAGAGCAGCACAGTGCAGGGACCTGAGACCATGTGGAGATAGGACAGCTTTCACCTGAGGAAATAAAGTCCAGAGTGAGTGTGGAAGCTCAGGCAATGTGAGGGGGACGTCTGTATGTTGGTTTGCCGAGCAGGAGTGTCACAGTCTAAGTGGAGAAGAGACTGTGACAACAATAGAAGACTAGCTACAAAAAGGGGAATTAATTATATAAGCAAATAAAGGTTTCATAAAATTGTTTCTTCACTGTTGGAAGAGAAGAATTACAATTTTGAAAAAAAAGGAAAACTAGAAAGACTGCTGTGCAGTTGCATTAGGAATGAGATATCAAGATGAAAGTATCATTTTTAATAAAAAGAAAAATGATATGAAATGAGTTAGATGCAAATGTATATATACAGTTATATTTCTATTCTCCCAATAGAGGAAAATTGTCTCATATCTTCCTTACTTTACTTACCTACTTCTGTCCACTAACAGGAGACTAAGATTAGTGACACCTCAGAAACAACTAGCACAACTTGTCCCTCGGTCTTGGCTTCCAATACTATTCTTCTGTATAGAGAACCAGAGCTCTGGAAGAAATGCTTGATTTCAAAACCAGGGCAAGGAGAGTACATAGTGAAAGGCTCTAATATCTTGTGCCAGAAAGTGAAGAAATGCCCTTAAAAAATTGTGGGAACATGTCAGAGTGACACAGAAGTAATCTTAAAGAGGCTCCCAGTGGCCACATCTGGGACAATTTGAGCATTAAAATAATAATGATATCCCTGGCTGGTGTTGCCCAGTGCTTAGAATGATTCTCAATCAAGAGCATATATCTGGGTTGCAAGTTCTATCCCTGCCCAGTCAGGTCCATGTGAGAGGCAACCAATCAGTTTGTCTTTCTCACATCAATTTCTCTCTCTCTCTCTCTCTCTCTCTCTCTCTCTCTCTCTCTCTCTCTCTCTCTCTGTCTCTCCTTCCCTCTTTCCCTCTCTCCCTCTCTAAAAATCAATGGAAAAAATAATGATAATAACTGATTCTTACCCATTGAATAAAAAGAATCCATGAGTTCATACTGTATTATGTATATATTATGTATATAGTAGAGGCCTAGCGCACACAAAATTGTGTGCAAGTAGCTTGGTTCTGCTTGCCTCCGCTGGTCGTCCCACCCTCCACTGCTCATAGCTCTCTGCCGCTATTACCTCACACCCTGCTAGTAGCTCATGCCCCACCCCACCTGCCACAAAAGCTTTTGCTCACAGGCCAAAGGATGAGAGAGGAGGGACTGAGAGGTGTTCAAGGCACCTCCTAGTCACTGGTCTTTGGTCATTATGGTGTTATGACCACTGGGTTTTTATTATATAGATGAATACCTTGATGAGGAATAAGATTTTCATAAAATTTCACACACACACACATACACACACACACACACGCGCGCACACACACACACACACACACACACACCCCACACACAATAGCTATCAATTGTCAAGGGGAAACTGACTTTTCTGAGCAGAGAACTTTCATAGAACAGAACATGCTCTGAGCTATTCTTGCCAAATATGTATAACCTGAATTCAATCATGAGGTAACCTCAGACAAGCCTATTTTTTCTTAGAGTATCAGTTAACAATCATGAGGAATATTGTACAAAATAAATGATCTGTAATCTTCAAAACTTTCAAGATCTTCAAAGTCAAAGAAGTGCAGAACCTTCCAGAGTCAATGAGCAGAAAGATCATAACAACTAAATGCATGGGAGATTCTGAAATGAAATATTTTGCTCCATAAGAACAAATTTTGAACAATTGGAAGCAACTTGAATGAATCTGAGGATTGGCTAGTGGTGCGGCATGAATAGTATTTTTTTTTTCATTTTGATGTTTGCATTGTGACTCTGTAGGGGTGCCTTTGTTTATAGAAAATACAAGCTAAAGTATTAGGGAGCATTGGGGCATCTCATTGGCAGCATAGTTTCAAATAGTTCAGTGGACAAAATGTTTTTATGCTCTATATTTGCAATTTTCTCAAAGAAAAGATTGCTTCTTCAAAATTAAAAAATAAAAATTAAAGAAAAGTCATAGAAGAGAAAGACAATTGTCTGGTGTTTTCTCTTTCACTTATCTCCAAACCCAACAATCTGGAGAATTTGATTTGGGTGGGAGGGGAAGAGAAAACCAAACACATCGCAGCTTGTGATTTCATGGATTTTATAGTATGACTACATTGCCCTTAAAAATTATGTTTTATGACTTCCCTTAGCTATTGTCAAGAACAAGTCGGTGCTTCTTACAATTTATGATGCTCAAATCTCAGTATCATCTTGAATCATTTTATCTTTTTAGGATTTCCAGTGGGAATTAAGATTACTGTATGAATTGAGCAATTCAAGAAATTAGTTACTCCATTTATATCTGTACATATTCAAGAGCATTATGCAAACTTTGGGATCAGTTTATCCTATTGATAGGAAGTATTGTCCTACAATGAGGGGTCTTTTTCATGCCTGAAACTCCATTTTTAGGGGAAAAAATTCTTCGGGTCAAAGCATTCAGTCTCCAGTATTGCTTCCTTTTGGTAGGTGCTATTTATTCTCCACTGTCCCACTATCCCCAAATCATTCTTTACTTCTGCCTGCACTACTCTATGTCTCAGGAGACTGACCTGTAAACCCACTGGCCTCACTGGTCCTCTGGCTCCTTGTGGGTTTGATCCAATTCATAGTTTTAGTTCTCACAGTGGCTGAATTATTTGTTACTGTTTCCATCGAGGCCCTTTACCAGAGTGGTTGTACCTTCCCATGATACTCAGCACCTCATAGCTTCATCTCCTTCATAGGTTCTCTTAACCTGCCACAACTTCTGCAAAAAGTGCCTTTATTAAACTCGCCTCAATGAAACCCTTTGAGGGAGCCATCTATCTCTTTCAGAGCCAGGATTTAGTAAATGAAGAATCCCTAGCTGCTGCAGGCTGCCAGCCAGGTCTTTCCTTCATTCTGTGCTGCCCCCTGGTGGTCAGCACACGTCATAGTGAGCAATTGAACTCCGGGTCTCCTGGTGGAACTCTACAGAGGACACTTTGCATATTAGGCATACACACACACACATACATACATACATACATGTAATATTTTAAATTACTTTTCCTTAGTGTATCAGCTAACAAAATGTAAAATTTGGAAATTAGGAACTAAGGGAATGGTTCATAAGATGGAAAATTTCCTATAGCATGAGGTACAATTGGGAGCAGAGGTATATTCCAGATGGTAGAGTAAGGCGGAACATGCAATGCAAGGATATGGTGAGTTGCCTCCTTAGGAATAGAGAGTGAGAGAAAAATACTATATATCTGCATATAAAAGATGAAAATGAAAATCAATTTGGGTGTACCAATAACATAGGTAGAAATTACATGAGAGGGTAGAAAGTGGTTTCATTTTAGCATCAGCTTGAGTAGTAAACATACTTCATTAACATATGTGTCTACATACCAAACATTAAAACCAGAGAACTGAAACATCTCTAAGAATTTGTTTACTGAAAACTGTTCACATTGTATTGAAAATGCCCTTCAGTTAGGGCAAATCAAGTTAGTGTACAGAACATAATTGCTGACCTCCTTCAAAAGTTTTCATATCCTTTCTCTTTGGTACTATAAAAGTATTATATACCAAGAAGGGAAGGTTAAAATAGTTTTGTTTCTATGTATATTTTAAAGTTGTACCTATAGATGCTAACCTTTTTTTTAACTGCCTAGGGATGGATTTGCTGCTTTTGATAATAATGAACAGCCTGTACTAGTTTTTTTTCTAGAACTGCATTAGAATATTTGTAAAGAGGGGGAAAATATGTGAGAGAGACAACATTTATTGAAACAACCAACTTTTTGATTTGGAAATTAAGATGTGGGTCAGAACTTCCAAGAAGAAGGTCATGTACAAATGAGCTGAAAAGTCAACAAGCTACCAGGGATTTCTCTTAAAACATTCTTAGGAAATAGCCCTTTGATTGGGTTCAGGTAGGAAAAATTAAGACATATGAGTCAGTATGCTATTTTCCACTGAGTAGACAGATTATTATGATCTCTGAATGCATAATAATTTGGCCACTCAGTGTATATCCTGTATTATTAAAGGTTAATATGTAAATTATCCCCTCGACCAGGATTTCGACTAGTAGGCAGGCAGGCTGGCCAACTGCCCATGTCCCATCCCCCTGGCCAGGTTAGCCAGACTCCACCCATGCATAAATTCATGCACTGGTCTCATTATACACACACACACACACACACACACACACATACACACACACTAAGTGGCCAGATTATTATGCATTTAGAGATCATAATAATCTGGCCACTCAGTGTATGTCTCCTATGATACTACTAGAGGCCCGGTGCATGAAAATTCATGCACTGGAGGGGGTTCCCTCAGCCTGGCCTGACCCTCTCACAGTCCAGGAGCCCTTAGGGGTTGGAGGTGACCTGGCAATCAGGGGAAGGCAATACCCCCATCACACCTCTGCTGTTGCCATTGCCAGCAGTGCAAGCCCCGGCCAACACTGGTTACTTGAGCTTCAGTGGTCTTGGGTGGCTGGACAGCTGCCATCCAAGGCTTGTTTGCACATCAGGCTGGCCCTGGGCTGCTAGGGGGCTGAGAGGGGGTTAGGGGGACTCCCAAGACAGGTGTGCGGAGCAGCTGGACCCACCTGGATATGGGCCCAGCCAGGCCATGTGCCTGCCATCCCAGCAGGGCTGAGGGGACTGGGCATTGCCATCTTGTGGCTGTAGGTGCTGCCATCTTTGAGGTTGGGGCAATCAATTAGCATATTCCCTCTTTATTAGATAGGATGGTATTTCAGAATTATTAACTTTTAGTACTAAGATGAATGAGCTAAACTTTGAAATAAACATAATTTTTTAAAATATATTTTCTATTGATTTTTTTTTGACAGAGAAGAAGAAAGAGGGATAGAAAGTTAGGGTTAGAAACATCGATGAAAGAGAAACACCAATCAGCTACCTCCTGCACACCTCCTACTGGGGATGTACTCCCAACTGAGATACATGCCCTTGACCAGAATAGAACCTGGAACCTTTCAGTCCTCAGGCCAACGCTCTAACCGCTGAGGCAAACCGATTAGGGCGAAATAAACATAATTTTAAAAACAGCTTTAACCTGTATATTATTTGTCTGAATTCAGTATTTACAATAATAAAGAAATAAACAAGAATAATTTGATAAATAATTTAATGGAAAAGTATTGGGTGACTTTGCTGTAGGCATATTTGGCTCCTCCACCCTATCTTTTTAGAAAGAAGGAGCTCTGGGAGGTTGGGTGCCTTGCCCAGAATGCAGTTTGCTGGTGGATTAGCATGACTAAAGAGTGTGGCCTGATCTGCCCTGATGCCACCATTTGGCTTGGTCTCAGTTCACAACAAGGCCCTCAAACTCCCCTGCATTCATTTCCTCATCTGTAAAACGGATTTAGAATAATCCTTCATATGGTTATTGTGAATATTAAATCAGTAGCGTATGTGGAGGCACTTTCTAAACCACAAAATGCTTTACCCAATTAGGTGACTACTTTTAAGCATGATATTGCATAACGCCCTCTGTTAACAATCGCCTGGGAGGTGATTCCAGAACTGGGTCCCCATTTCAGGGTATGTGCTTTCCAATCTGCTGATAGCTCACTTCAAAATCACATTCTTGTCTTTCTGAGAAGCAGAGTCAATTATTTTTCCTTCTATATTTGATGACTATTACCTGGCTCATTTCTCATTTCTCCTCACCCTACTATCCCCTATTGTGCCTTCTTGCTGAGTCCTGCAACATGTCTTCCACAAATAGACAGTAAACCCTAAAAAAATTATTTTTTACTAATTCTTGCAATATTCGAATGTTGTTTCTATATTTGTCAACTTGCTCTCCATGATATCCCTACCAAAGATTTGCTGTGGCACATGAGACAAACCTAGACAGCAGGATTGGGCAAACTAATTTACACAGTGTCTAGAAGAGCTTCCCCGACAGAGAGAGGTGTTCAAAGGTGTAGTGAGGCTCGTCGTGATTGTAATGGTCATAAAGATGGCCTCTCATGTGCAGATCTTACTGTAGTCCATGGAGTGTCATAACATTAAAAAAAAATCATGTCAATACCTAAATAGTGATATAATAATGGAAGTGTTTCAGGTGTTCAGAAATCTTAAACATTATGCGCCACCTAGCATGGTTAATTGGATATAACCCCCCAAACATGACTTTATTCAATGTTCCAGATAATACAAAATTAGTTGTAGGCATCACAGTGTGAACACTACAGAATGGTAAATACTCCTCAAATATATTTTCCCACATTAAGTAAATTTGTCTGTGTTTTTTGTCTTCGTTTTAGTTATTAATAAGCATGGTGAGAAAGACAGATCTAAAGACATGGGCATGTTAACTTCAGAACTCCATAGTGGCCTCAGATAATTAAACAGCAGAGGGAATTCCAACATTGTGATTCTGATAATCCCATTATTTTCTGTCCCTTCAACATTTCAATATCACAGGCATGCGATTGCAAGAGTAACCATCAAGTGCATCAGGTATATATGAAATGTGCCTAATAGCCCTAATGAAAAATTTTAAATTGCTCTTCTCTGGCATAACATGTTTTGTTGTAAACCCACTATCCTCACATTCTTTTCTAAATACTCAGAGACAATCCACTGAAAAGAGTTAATGGTATAATTTGGCTAATGATCTACAGTTTCTGAAAATTCCAGAAGATTTGCAATGTATGCTATTCTTCAATCAAAATCAAACAAGCCAAAAACAAAAAACAAAAACAAAAACAAAACAAAAAACGCAATAACAACAACAAAACCCTTAAAGTTTTTATGAGACTATACAATTTAGTTAACATATTCACTCATAATTTTCACATACATAAAGCTTTAAATTGATTTAACTGGTATTATTTTAAATATCCCTATCCTTTACAGTTTGGGACTTTTCTCAGTGGAAGACATTAAAGTGAAATGAAAGTTGCACAGTTTTGCCTTTGACCATCATTACGTCTTATTGCCCAAAAGCCTATGCCTTTTTTGTTCTTGTAGCTTCAAACAAAAAAAGACTCTATTTTTTTTTTTTTGGCAAGCTTTTTTCATGGACTTCATTTGTCATAGATTTGAGGCTTTCCTGACATTGTTCTTTTATGCCTTCCTCCTGTTTCCATTTCATTGTGCATATATCCATCCTACTTATGGAGGATAATCATGTTTCATGTGATTCAGTAGAAGTTTAGTCATAGATGAGTAAGATCAAGTCAGTACAGTAGAAGTGAAAATTGTTACGTGTTTGGTACATCTGAAAACCAACGCACACAACTTTCCAGAACCCCATTCCCTAATGTTTACCACTTCCTCCTTCTTGCATGATTCAGTCCTCAGGAAAGCCTTCCTGGGAAAGTTCCTGGCAGTGGCTCCACTCACTCGGGTCTGGGAAGCCCCGAGAGTCTCCTGAAGCCTCCCCAACATCAGCCCTTTTCACTGTTAGAATGTGTAGGAAACGTCCAGTGTTTTGCAGAGGACATAGTATGAAATGGGCCTTCATTTATTTGTTCGTTCATTTATTCAACAAATATTTACTGAGTTCTCATTATGTGTAGGGCATCATTCTAGGAGGTGCTTGACTTACCTTGGTGACCAAACACACACACACACACACACACACACACACACACACACACACACACACAAACCCCCTGCCCTCTTGCAGCTTAATATTGCAGACTTTCTCATCAGTCTTGAAGAATGAAAAGACAGGGAAAATACACTTCAGCAGAAGCAATAGCACTTGCTAAAGCTGAGTCAGAGAACAGCCTCATAGGTTACAGGAAATAGCTGCAGATCCTTCTAAAATGTTGTAACATAATATACAAGGTGGGCAGCAGCTGGAAGTCTGCAGAGATGGGGACGGTCTTGTAAGAAGGCTCTGGGCATTCCTGAGTCTGCCAAGGTCCCTACATATAATGATCAAGTGTTTGTTGAAATGAAAAGCTATGACATGTTCAAAATGTTATTTTGAGCAATACAGTTGTTTTTTATAAAAAGTATGAGTATACATAAATTTTATAGGTTTTTGATAAATAAATAAAGAAAGGAAAGAATGAGTAACATGAGAACATAGAAGAGTCTGAGTTGCATTTTGGAAAGAGAATTATTGTGTCAGTTTAGAAAGTAGATTTAGATGGGAAAAACAAAACAGGAAGGAAGTGATCAGATTAAAAAGTAGCAAGAGCCCCAGGAAGGAATGATAATGATGAGAATCAGGGCCCCAACACTGCTCCTGGGGCTCCCCTGAAGGGACTCCAAGGGAAGCTGCATTCATTGGAGCACATACAAATGCTGCCCCCTGGAGTTGTGTAGTGGACCAGCCTTGCATGAACTATGGCAAGAACAATGGGAATGAAAAGTCAGAGAATGATAAAAAGAGATTTGGGCAATAAAAGAGAATTAGACTTGCTGACTGCTTGGATTTTTCAAGTTGATGGCTCAAGTAATCATCAGAGCCCTGGCTGGTTTGGATCAGTGGATAAAGCATCGGCCTGCAGACTGAAGGGTCTCAGGTTCGATTCCGGTCAAGGGCATGTACCTTGGTTGTGGGCACATCCCCAGTAGGAGGTGTGCCAGGAGGCAGCTGATCAATGTTTCTCTCTCATTGATGTTTCTAACTCTCTCTCCCTCTCCCATCCTCTCTGTAAAAAATCAATAAAATATATTAAAAAGAAATAAAGTAATCATCAGAAGTCCTGAAGATTACTTCTAGTTTTTCCTTAAAATTTATTTGAGTGACTATAGTGTTCATTCTTTATAATTTATTTCAGAAAGGAAGGGAGAGGAAGAGAGAGATAGAAAAATCAATGATGAAAGAGAATCATTGATTGACCGCCTCCTGTACAACTCCCACTGGGGATCAACCCCACAACCTGGGATGTACCCTGACCGGGAATCGAACCCTGACCTCCTGGTCCATAGATAGATGTTCAACCACTGTGCCATGCTGGCCGGGCTATAGTGTTCATTCTTAGGTTAACATTAACAAACCATAGAATACAGATAACAATTTTGAAAAATTGAAGAAAGGATTTTTTCACTTGTTATTTACTGAAAGCCTAATAAATAGGAAGTTTGCTACTCTATCACTATATGCCAGTAGAATCCACTGCACACTTGATTTCTTTCATGAAAATTTTTCATTTCCCATGATATTTCCCCGCCCCTGGCACTGCCCCCGTGTCCTTTTTTCACCCAGGCATCTGCCGCATTCAAACACTTCAACATACTAGCATGTAGACCAATTTAATACTTGGCCATCTATTGCTTCCTAATTATTTCTTTCTTGCTACTATACAGTCCGTGATACTTATAATTGCCATGAGGGAAAACTCTTCAAAAGTTGGAGGTTGGCAAATGTAAGATGGGGCAATGGAATGAAAATAATGTTATTAAATCTCATCATTCTAAGTTTTGCAAAAGCAAAGACTCCCTCCTAAGAAAAATCTTTAATGTTTTAAATTTAATATTTTCAGTCGAGTGATTTTTGAAATGTCTTCATATAAAAATTAATGTGTTAGAAAAGATAGCAAATGCCTTGCCATCTTAGCATTAGAATGATTAAAAGTCACCGTTCTGCTTTTTGGGGGGCATTTAATTTTTTTCATCTCAGAAGTTTATTGCTAGTTTGTAAGATTTCATGTATCTCGGTTTCTATTTCCAATGTGTGGATGTTATTTCTATATTTGTTAAAAATGTGTCTGCATTTTGCACATTTCTTAGATCATCTTCAGGTGTGAAGTTTCTGTTCAGTTTTTTTAAGTAACTTGGTTTTTAAAATCTTATCTTTACATTAGAAGCTCTAATGTCCTGGGAGCTGATTTATTATTCAGAAGACAGGCTTGATTATTAATGGCTCACTTATTTTAAAAGGAAATTAAAATTGTTTATAAAAAGCCTTGCTAATAAAAATTTGTTGCTGTTCTTCTGGTCATGATTTGAGACCGTTAGCAAGATGAGGAGAATATAAACCAGGTGGCACAATAAATTTGGTTAGAAATAAACAAGGATTGTTTATTTTCCAACCATCACCGAGAATTCTTGGAAGAATAATTTTGGAGCAGGCAAGGATACGATTTGCTGTAAACTGACTCTACACATGAACTCTGTTACTTCAGATGTAGGTTTCATCAGTGAGTCCCAGACAACAAGCAAAAAGCCCTCTTCAATGGGATCATCACAGGTCAAGGTTAGATCATGGACTTAATAAAGATCATCTGACTGCAATATCTGTCACACTAGAGTCAGTGCCATTCACCTCCTGTTAAGCAAGGTCTTCCTTCCTTACTATCCTTACTGCCTGTGCTCTCCTGAAACCGAGTGTACAATGAACACACACAGACCAAAACAATTTGGTCAAAAATATTTAAGTAGCTCTGCAACTCCCCTAGACTAAGTCTGAGGCAGACTTATACACAAATTTTGATTTCATGCCCAGAATCACTCATTTAACTCAACTGCATTGAACTGACAAAGCAGAGGCAGAAACCAAGACAGCAGGAAAGAAACTAGGAGTTAGATAATAAATACATCTCAGTTTAGCCTCAGTCATGTTGACTTATGGCATTGACCTTTCTGATCTCTGCTTCCTTATCCTGAAAACTGGCCAGCCACTATGGTTCAGGAAAGAGGTCAAGTCCAAAAATCATTGGCAAGTGTTCATAATCTATTTATAAGAAACCTAAAGGCCACTTCATGAACTTCACCTTTAATGAGACTTCTTTGTATTGTTGGGGATTCTCATACTTGATGTTGAACTCCTTGAGGACATATCTCCTGGCTCTATTGTAATCATCCATAAAACTTGCATTTTTGCCTCATATGTAAAATAATAAAATCATAGAACCTCACGAAGACCCCAACACTGTCAATCACACATCAGATTCTTCAAACCTTGCTTTATTTATGTCTAATAATCATTGCACTGATTAATTTAATGTGTCAGTTTAGCTAGGCTTTGGTACCAAGTTTTTGGTCAAACACTAGTCTGTTACTGTTACTGTGAAAATGTTGCCGGGAAGATATTTATTTAGATAAGATTAACATTTAGATCGGTGGCCTTTGAGTAAAGCAGATTCTCTCTAATGTTGAAGGAATTAAAAGACTGAGATCCCCTGAGGTAAAGGGAATTCTACCTCCAGATTGTCTTCAGACTCTAATTGTAACATCAATTCATTCCTGGGTCTCTAGGTTGCCTGCCTGCTCTATAGAGTTTGTTTTTGCCAGCCCCCATAATTTTGTAAGTCAATTCCTTTACATTTCTTTCTTTCTCTCTCTCTAGACATGAATATGTTTATCTCTATTTGTGGATCTATATACATACATCTATATCTATATGTCTATATCTGCATCTCTATATCTATAGATCTATATGTACATGTATATGTATATGTATATAGAAAGAGGCTATGGAGAGAGAGCATATGTACAGGGGTAGGCAAAAGTAGCTTTATAGTTGCATTGTGACATTCTTTTGAGTTAATAAAGCTACTGTAATAATTATAACCTGCATTTCTTTTTTTCATAAAAACTGTTGTAAATGTACTTTGGCCCACCCTAGTAGATATACTCTCTATTGGCTCTGTTTCTGAGGGAAACCTTGCTTAATATAACTATCTAGTCATTTCTCAAGTATTTCCAAGTGATCAGGACTGTTTTTGAGATTGGCCTCTAATACAACTTTGGGATTGAATCCTACCTCAAAAAGTTACTGTGATTTTGAGCAAATTACTTGCACCTTTCTGACCTTATCTCCTCATCTGAGAAATACGTATGATGCCAACTAGTTAGAATGTGTTGGAAATTCTAGATGGTATGTATAAAGTACCTATAACATACCTAGTACTTGATAAGTGTTAGCCACCATTTTTATTTGAAAAACCAAATATGAATAAATCCAGCTATCAACAGCACTAGTAACTAATGGCACAGCTAGTTTGAACTCAAATGAATTCATCTTTCTTGGTTATAAATTGACTATATACTCCATATTTAAAGATTATCTTTTGTTGCAATGTTGTCATTCATATTTCAAAGAGATACCTCTAGAATTGAGTCAGTTTCATTTTCTCTGAGGCAGTGAAAGGGAGACTGCTCAGTGGATAGCTCTCCGTGGCTAGTAAGAGCAATGGCTGGTTAGCAGAACCATTATTGCTTTACCGAGAAATTGAGAGATAATTGTTTGAACTGCTGACTAACCAATGGAACTTGATTTAAAAACTAAAGTTTATCAAAGGAGAATCTTTCTAAACACAAGTTCACCAACATTAATCAGCTTTCCCAAATGAATCAGATTTTAAAAAAGTAATAATTACTAGCCTTAATGTATATTGGTGGTATAATTTTTGTATGTGTGGGCTCATATTTTTTCTAAAAACCATAACTATTGAGTAAGTAATTGTTTTCAAAATGTAAGCATTGGATTTTGAAAAGCATATCAGCATTATGGCTGACATTTTGGATATGAAGTCATAGTAAGTTATTAAAGATACCTATTTATTTATTAACTAATTTATTTACTTCCTTATTTCCTCACCCAACTATGTTTCCATTGATTTTAGATAAAGAGAGGAAGGGCAGGGGGCAGGGGGAAGAGGAGGCAGGCGGCAGGCGAGAAGAGAGACAGAGAAAGAGACAGAGAGAGAGACAGAGAGATGCGAGGAAAATCATCAATCTGCCATCTCTCACACGCATCCTGACCAGGAATCGATCCTAAAACCAAGATATGTGTTCTGACCTGGGGTTGAACCCACCCCCTTTTGTTGTACAGGAGGACGCTCCAACCAAATGAGCCACCTGACCAAAGCAAAAAAATGTTTTTAGAAAGAAAAATGGAATTTTGTGTTAAGAATTTGAAATCTTACATTTTATATTTAATTTGATGTCCTGATGTTTTAGAAATCCAGTGTTACCTCACTGCGTTCCTGCTGTAACAGCTTTTACAATATTTCTTTTTCAGTTCCAGGACTCAAACTGTATCAGACAGAACAATTGGACTGTTCATTTATTAATCAGTATCTAACTCCATTATTTTCAACAACAGACACAAGAACAGCTTTCAAGGAATATTTTGTCACCTCTTCTTAAAACACATTTCAATTTTTGCTCTATGCCATGCCATGTTATCAATTTGAAATGTGTTTTAGATTGTCTAACCACTAAGCTGCACATCTGAAACTAATACAAAATAATACTGAATGTAAACTGTAATTGAAAACAATTTTTGAAATTTCCAAAATAAAAAAAGGAATCAAAATAGGCAGACATGATTTTAAAATGAGGAGAGTAAAAAAAAAAAAGCACCAAAACCTTTTATTGAAGGATTATTTGCTTACATAATGTGGACATAGCCAGAACATTACTTACTAAGCTGTATTGAAAATTATTAGTGAAAACCTACTAGATGTCTAGCTTTTTGCCAGGTGTCATTCCTCGAGCGGCAGAAGCTGCTTGCATTAGTTCTTAGCCCATAGCCTGTGGCAGAATAAATAATCAAACAAGAATAGAAGTCACCAGAGACTCTCAGTTCAAACCTAAAATGTTGACTGCAGCACCAGTGACAAGATGCTTACTGAAATCAAGAAATAAGCATAGGAACCCCAGCTAGATATGTACGGAAGGAGACCCATCTATGTTTCTCTCACACATGGATGTTTCTTTCTCTCTCTCTCTCTCTCAAATTAACTTTAAAGAACCATATATTTGGGTAAGGATTAAAAAAAACACAGAGAAGGATCAATCAGAACTTGTCTGAAGTGCTCTGGAAACAATAGATGAGGAGTATAATTTAGGGAATTTTAATATAATTTTTTGGGGGGACAAAAGCTTATATTTAGCTACTATATGTATTTCTTAAGTCTGTTACTTCTGGGGGGAAATTGTGAGAAATTATATCACATTTTTTTGGTCTTTGAAAATAACTAGAAACTTTTCCATAAATGACTTTCACATCCATCACTGGGAGATATTTATTCAACTTTAACATTTATCATTTTAACTCCTTCCTGTTTATTTTGTCATCTCGCATTACTTCTGCAGGGACTTTCTTTTTTTGATTTGTCAACAACATTTTTTTCCTCTGTGACCCTGTGAGAAAGTTCATAAAATCAGGATATAGATATGTAGCCACAGAATAAAAAACTTGATTTTTACATTGACTGGAAGCAACCAACTTAATATTGTTTCTTTCTATGACCTTATGATTATTCAGGAACAAAATTATCTTTCTTTGCTTAAATTTGTAAAGGGCATTTAATATGTTGTTTTTGCTCTTTCTGTCATTTGAATATCATGTTATCTGCCTATTCGTGGGAGCTGTCTTAGCAGTTAGCTCTCATTTTAGGGAAAAAGAAAGAAATTGTGCAATAATATTTCATTTTGTCATCACAGATAACAGATCATGAAACAGTTGTAGCTTCATAATATCCTAAAAAAGAATAGTTCTTAAGGGTGCACATTTAAAAATAATTCTAAAAAGAGAAAGGTAATACTAGCCAGATAGAGTGTTGGCCTGCAAACTGAAGGGTTCCCGGTTCGATTTCAGTCAAGGGCAAATGCCTGGGTTGCAGGCTCCATCCTCAGTGCAGGAGGCAGCCAATCAATGATTCTCTCTTATCATAAATGTTTCTATCTCTCTCTCCTTCTTCCTTCCTCTGTGGAATCAATAAAAATATATTTTAAAAAAGAGAAAGGCGAGCTCTCTGGATTAGTGATTATTTAATATAGCTCTTCTATATTAGTTTTGAAAAATTATACTCTATCAAATAAATATTTTATATCAGAATTCTAGACAGTCTTCGGTATTTATTAAAATTCAAAATATAAGAAGCTAGACTCAAATTTTTAAAATTTCACTTTCGTAGCCTGTGCTCTCTGCTTCATTATGCTCTATGAGGGGCATTCCTAAATCTTAAATTTATTTCCCTGATCTGCCATTCATTCTGTGAACACACTTGATTTGAAAGTCCCTCCTCATGTTTCTTGTGTTCTACTTTCTACCTGACAAAACAGAAGGATGAACAACATATTTATCCACAGGAGTTTTAATGAGATGAACAGATATCACTGCAGAATTTTTAGAAGGTTTTTTTTTTATATTTGAAAGCAGTAGAGTGAAATATCTAAAAATAAGGATTTTGGAGGATAATTAGAATTGTGTTTGTGACTGGATTCTGCCAAATATGAAGAAAATGACCTTGATGAAATTGTAACTTAACCTCTCCAAAACTAATTATCTATAAAATTAGGATAATCACCATACCTCCACAAAGAGTGGTCATGAGGAGTATATAAAAGAGGAGATGGTATTTAACACATCCCGGATCTCAAGGCTCAACAGACATTGATGACCATGTATTATTGAATTAATAAGGCTGATGAATTTATTTTCATTAATTCAAACTGTATTCTTTAAGCTGAAAAGAACGACTAGTGTGATTCTAGTTTCAATCATGTTTCTTAGAATTATGTTGTGTGTCTGGTGGGCAGCTGCAAATAAATGCAGTTTGGGATCTTTGGTGATGAATCTTAGCTAGACATTGCTTGTGAGTCATCAGTCATTGTGTAGTAATTGAAGTTACACATATGGATGATATCACCTACTAAAATGCAAAGAGAGAGAGAGGACATATAAAGTATAGGTCAAGAAGAATATATCTTTTCTTGTGAAATAAGAGGGGTGGAATTATGGATTGGGTATAGATACATATTTAATAATGACTACTTTCTCTGATGAAGATTTTGAGATAAATATTTGAAAATAAGGGAAGAACAGCAGTAGGGCCAGTCAATGAACCAGTTTCAATGATGAATATAATCGAATATAATTCATATGAAAATAAAAGACAAGGTCAGGAAGAGATATGCGGCCTTTAAGAAAGCAACTTAGCTGTTAGCATAACATTTATCTTTCTTCCCTGAGGGAAATGACAAGATCAGAACAAAAGCTTGGGAATCTTAAATTGATTGTAGAGTGCTGGATAAACCATAGGGGAAGAAATTGAAGTCATGGAAACCAGTTGATAGACTACTGCAACAGTGTGATTGGGGCTACTTGTTGAGTGGGGTATAATCCAAATGGTCTGGCCCTTCTGGTCTTCCCTTGGTCACTTCACCACCTTGAACACCATCAATTATTCCCTTCTTCATATGGCTATAAAATCTTTATCCTTCAATTTTCAACTGAAATATTACCTTTTCTGAGTAGCTCTGCTTACACCTGTTCTGATTTTAATGCTCCCCCTCAGTATTTCCAGAGCATACTATCAAGAAACTCATCACACAAGTTCATTTATTTGTCTTTCTCCCGCACTAAACTGCAATCTTCCTAAAGGTGGAACCCAAGTCTTTTTCATGAGATAAAATGATTTTTTTAAAATGTATTTTATTGTTTAGAATATTATAAATATCCTCAATTTTCCCCCTTTGCCTCCCTCCACCCATCTCCCATCCCACCTCAGGCCTTCACCTGTCTATTGTCTGTGTCCATAGCTATGCATATATGTACCAGAAGCCAATTCCATCATGTCATAATTGCAAGAGTTTCATCAAAATGTTGATGGAACTCAGGGACTCAAGAAGGGCTGAGTCACATATGTTGTTACCTGTTGGGAGTGGCTAAAGGCATTTCCCCCAAACTTGAAAAGGTTGATTGTTTGCTGCCAGACAGCTCAGGGCATCTTGCTCTATATGTTATGGCCTACTCTTGGCCAAACACCTATTCTCCATTCTGACAATGCTTTTGTATGAAACCCTATCCTTTGAAGTGTATTATCTCCACCTCGCCTTAGGACAAATTGTGTTAATAAAAAGGAAGGGGTCCTGAGACAAGGAGAACTTAGCTCCTTTAGCTAGGTTCCTCTGACCCCCAATGCCATTCAAAATTATCTTTCATTTCTGGAATCCTGCTTAATCTATGCACAGTCTTTCTCCAGATTGCTGAACCCTTCTTAATGCTGAAACATGAACCCTAGCATATATGCAAATAAATTTTTTGATTATTTCTTCTTTTTCCCTGTCATTTAGCCCATAACCTGGAACATGGTCAAAATTCAATAAGAGTGAGTGAATGAATGAATGAATGAATGAACGAACACATGTATACAGTGGCTAACTAAATATCATTAATATAAGTAACAAAATTATAAATGAAATATGGACATAGCATATTTAATAGTAAATTATGTGAAAATTGGTCTTTTAAGAAAGCAAAGGGTAATTTTTTGCAGTGAAGGTCAATAAATTCTTGTTAAGCCATTCTAGCCATGATTTGCATTCAAATAGTAAGTGTGCTCCTCACACTTGCTTCCAAGTTATTCTGTGAAGCACTTAACAGATGCGTTAAGCCTTTCCCTGTCAGCTGGGAGCCAAGGGGTGAGAAAGTAATGAACATGCTTTTCTTTTAATGTGTTCTTGAACAGGCTTTTCTGTTACAGAACTGAATTAGTCTGACCTTCCCTGCAACTAGTGATGTTTTACAATATTAAAAAAAAAATAACCACCACACAAAAAGCAGTGCTTTTTCTATAGTGAGGCTATGCCTGCGGTCACACCACATCAATGATTTGACAAAATTGGTCTGCTAATAACTTGTCAGAGCTTAGGTATGGTCTGCCAAAGATTATTAGGCAGGAAACTCTAGTGCATTTTCTCTAAGCCTAGAAAAAAAAAAACTTCCTAACTCTAAAAGTATAATTTATTTTAGCATTCTTCTACATCAGTGTTTTCAAACTTTTTTAACAAGTACCCATGTGATCATGACATAGTCATTGTACATATATGTGTATCGACAGTTTCATGGATTTTTCTCCCTTCACTTCTTCACTTCACTCTTCTTTGATTTTATTGAATTTTTTAAAGTCCACTTCAACCCATAGATAGATGTTTTAAAGCATTGATGGGTATCAGTCAGAGTTTGAGGAACACTGTTTTGACTGTCATTCCCTGCTCCAACATGGTAGAAGGAGTAAAATTTAGTCTGCAGAGTAAACTCTGCTGTTTCTCCATGATATGATTTTATTTTCTCTAACTTATTTAATGTAGCTGATCAATTCAGCCAAATTTCAGACCTGTTTTTATCTGTGAGTAAGTTTTATCTGTCAACCTTTTGTGTGTGGTTTTGTGTGTGTGTTGGGAAGGGTGATGAAGAGATAAGAAAAAACATATAATCTGTGTGTGAGCTTTGTCTTGGGATAAGAGGTAAATTTGGGGGTAGAAAAAAGGTAAATGAGACTTTTTAGTAAATAAGACTTTATTCATTTTTTTTTTACTTTAACCACAAGTTAAACACATTATTTACAAATAAAGTCTTGTAATTTAATACATTAAGAGAATCAAAGTGACTCTCATTAAATCTCTATAATCATTATTAACTATTAACAAACTAGTGGCCCAGTGCAAGAAATTCATGCATGGGGGTGTCCCTGAGACCTACCTGCACCCTCTATAATCTGGGACCCCTTGGGGGATATGCACAGAAATTGTACCTAAACCGGCAGTCAAAAATCCCTCTCGCAATCCGAGACTGCTGGCTCCTAACCGCTCACCTGCCTGCCTGCCTACCTGCCTGATTGCCCTTAACCAATCTGCCTGCTGGCCTATTCACCCCCAACTGCCCCCTGCCAGCCTGCTTGCTCCCAATTGCCCTCCCTGCTGGCCTGCTCACTCCCAACTGCCTCCTCTGCTGGCCTGATCACCCTCCAATGCCCCCCCCAACTTCCCTCCCCACCTTGATCCCTAAGCGCCTCTACCTCAGCCCTGCCACCATGGCTTTGTCCAGAAAAACATCCAGAAGGTCTCCTGAAAGGTCTCCCAGACTAATTAGCATATTACCCTTTTATTAGTATAGATAGAGGCCTGATACATGGGTGGAGGCTGGCTGGTTTGCCCAGAAGGGTATCCTGGATCAGGAGGGGGGTTCCCTTGGAAGGCGGGGCAGCATAGGTGAGGGGCTTGTTGTGGTTTGCAGGCTGGCCACACCTTCATTGGGGCAGGGGGTCCCCACTGGGGGGTATGGCCAGCCTGGGTGAGGGGCTGATGGCTGTTTGCAGGCTGGGCACACCCCCCAGAGGGGACCCTCACACCATTGGAGTGTGGCCAGCCTGGGTAAGGGGCTGAGGGCCATTTTCAGGATTGCTATGCCCCCCAGTAGGTATCCTCAACCTGATGGTGGCATGGCCAGCCTAGGTGAGGGGTTGAGGGCCATTTGTAGGCCCCTCTCTAAGTGGCCAGCCCAAGTTACCCAAGATTCCTGCACGCTCAGGTCGGTTTTATGGCTACAGCACACAATGCCCCTCCTTCAGTGACCCAAGCCTACCATGTACTCTGGCCTGCTACGTGGCCACTGCCCACAGGCCCCTCCTTTGACCGCTGGCCCAGGTGGATGAGAAGTTTGGCTTCCTCCATCACCAGGGGCGACCTAAGCCTCCCACCTGCTCTGGCTGGCTCCGTGGCTACTGCCATCTTTGTCCTACTAATTTGCATATTCCCTCCTGATTGGCTGTGGGTGTCCCAGAGTGATGGTCAATTACCATATTTCTCTCTTATTAGTATAGATGTCTCACTTGCTTTTCAATTTTCAAGCACACTTAGCGGATTAAGAATAAATAACTACATAGCTGCTTCCCAACAAAGCATTTAGAATTCTTCAAGGTCCGCATGATTACTTCTTTCTTTACAAGGCTTATTAAAAAGTAAATATTTAAAAATTTTTGTAATGTGTTTCTATTGATTTCTGAGGAAGGAAGGGAGAGAAAGAGAGGGATAGAAACATCAATGGGAATTTGATAGGGGCCTCCTGCACACCTGCCACTGGGGATCAAGTCGGCAACCTGGACATGTGCCCCAACTGGAAATTAAATCTATGACTCAACCATTGAGCCATATAGGCCAGGCACAAAGTAAATGTTAACTTGCCTTTATATAAACAGGGTTGGTAAATAATTGTCTATCTTATATTGAATATTTTCTACGTCTCTTTCACATAGTATGCCACCAGTGGGGGGTTGGAGGTGGTGAAAAAGACCTAGCTAGACCAAAAAAAAAAAAAAAGTCTTGAAATTTACCCTTATAAAGGCCCTTTAAAATAGTAGGTTAGCCAAAACTGTTTTGGCTCAGTGGATAGAGCATCAGCCTGGGGACTGAAGGATCCCAGGTTCGATTCCTATCAAAGGCATGTACATTGGTTGTGGTCACATCCCCAGTAGGGGGCATGCAGGAGGTGGCTGATCAATGTCTCTCTCTCATCGATGTTTCTGGCTTTCTATCCCTTTCCCTTCCTCTTTGTAAACATCAATAAAACATTTAAAAAATAAAAAATAATTAAAAATTAAAAACAAAACAAAACAGTAGGTTAGATCAATTCTCTAAACATTTATGTTCCTATTGTGTCCAAGTCCATGATAATACATGGAGAGAAACAAATGGGAATAGGAGCTTCCAGCATATTAGGGAAGTAATATGGAAAAGTAGTTTGGGAGAAAATTTGTCCTGCGTGAAGAATTTAATGGAGGCATTCATGCTTTCAAAAAATCCTGCAGGTAAAAACTAGAGTTGTGTCTGTTACTTCCTTATAAAAACAGAACCTATAATAGGATCTATAGTGTAAACTTCATACAAAGCTGGTTAAGTTTATGTAGAGCTTAAATTAGCAAACTGAATTTTGTATAATAACTAGTAATGTCTTAGGCCATAAAATGTATTTCCTCTAAAATAGCAATAGCTAAAATTTATTAAGCAATTACCAAGTGCTAGAATCTGTTCCAAATGCACTGTATTATGACAACAATCCAAAGAGGTAGGTAGTACTGTTATCCCCATTTTACAGATCAGATAACTGAGACAAAGAAGTTAAATATTTTACTAAGGTTGTACAGAGTGTACAAGCAGTAGAGCCAAGATCTGAAGCTCAGCAGTATGATTGCAAACACTGTGGTCTTAATCATTACTCTTGAGTTTTATAAGATAAAAGCTCTAGAGATGATCACTTTGGTTTTATTGGTTGGTATCTCATGGAATGGCTCTCCCAGAGTTGTGCTCTGTGCTTTAAATAATGTTACTCTTTCATCATTGTACTAGAGGCCCAGTGCATGAAATTCATGCATGGAGGTGTCTCCAGCCTGCAGCATCTCCAATTGGAGACCACTTGAGGGATGTTCAGTAGTCAGACATCCCTCTCACAATCCAGGACTGCTGGCTCTCAACTGCTCACCTACCTGACAGCCTTATCATCCCCTAACCACTCTCCTGCCAGCCAGATTGATGCCTAACTGCTCTCTTGCCAGCCTGTTTGCCCCTAACTGCCCTTCCATGCAGACCTGGTCACCACTAACTGCCCTCCCCTGCAAGCCTGGTCTCCCTCCCAACTGCTCTCTCTAGCTCTGTGGCTGCTACCATTTTTGTTGGGATTTATTTATCTTCTATAATTGAAACTTTGTAGCCTGGAGTGGAGACCTGGGCCAGCCACGGTGTGTGGAAAGCTTGGCTTCCTCCATTGCCGGGGAAACCCAAACCACCTTCTTGCTCTCTCTGTGGCTGCAGCCATCTTGGTTGAGTTAATTTGCATATTTGCTCCTGAATGGCTGGTGGGCATGGCTTTGGGTATGGCTTGTGGGTGTAACAGAGTGATGGTTAATTTGCATATTACTCTTTTATTAGCTAGGATGTATTTCCATTTCTCTCCAAACACGTCAGTGTCTCTCCACTTCTTTGATCCTAGATTATGGATTTCATTCCAGGTTGGGGTATATGAGACAACTGATGGATGTTTCACATTGATGCCTTACTTTCTCAACCAGCATGGAGCCTAGTCGAGGTAAGAGAAAAGACCAGTAAATAAGACTTAAATGTCATCTAGCTTAACATTCTTCTAACTTACTTTACCATGATTTTTGACTCATTCATGCATCCATTCCACAAATATTTTGTAGCCCTTGCTTTCTGTCAGGTTCTATGCTAGGCAACTGAAAATTTAAAGATGAAATATAGGATTCTGTCATCAGTAAGAAGGATGAAGAGAAATGTAGGAAGAATTATGAAGTAATTATTTTGGAAAATCAACCTTATCTAGGTCTGTGTCCCCATCTGAGTTAAACTGATGTCTCAGTTTAATAAACTATTATTAAAAATGTTATAGTGACACTTCAATTCTCCTTGATAGAAAAATAAATAGCTAGGCCCAGTAGTTATATTGTGAGCAGAAAGTTGATTTAAATTATTTCCTTTCATAAACTAGTCAAGGCTGCTTCCAAACCATTCTCTCCATCTTGATTTTAGGCTCTTACCTCCGTAGAAAGACCATTAGAGATTCTTCTTAGTAACACTCTGTCCATGGGAGATGTGATCTTATATTAAATCCATTCTGCAAAGCTTAGTGCATATACTGCTATACACTTGGACTGGGACTTACTTCATTTCTTCATTGTTAAGCAATATTAGTGAGTAAAAGACTTAAGAAAACTAATGTATAGATAACTTTAAGTGAAATTCAGTGCATATATGCTTTCTTCCTGTGGATAGCTGGAGAAGATGATTTGAATCTGATACCATTTGCTAATAGTGATATAAAAATGCACATTGGAAGAGAAAAATCCAGAAGCATGAGAAGCCCTTAATTATTTTCACACACACACACATAAAACAATGTTTAAATAGACCTCTTGCTGAGGAAAGATTTACACTTTACCTAATAAGTCATTTTAATGACTCATGTTTGAATTGAAATATGAGATATCTAAACTAGTGACTAAAAATACTCAGAAAGTTCCTACCAGAACAGGAAAAGTAGCAGGGAAAAGAATAGGAAGGACAGACAGGAATAAAGCATGGCCTGATTTTTACTTGCTATTGAATTCAAAACTGGACAAACCAACTAACTACATGGAGGTTCTCAATGACAGTTGTCCACTTTGTGTTCAGTTTTTGATATCTACTCCTTGGGCCTCTGCTCTGAGACTGCTAGCCCCAAAGAGATGGAAAGCTGTATGTGGCTGGACTGTTCTTAACAGGCCACACTCTTTCCCATGCCCAGGATTCTCCTCCACTGGGTCTGAGGTTTTAAAGCCTATCTCATGAGATTATATTGATGATTACATGAGATCATGTAAGTCCTGGTGTGTAGTATAAACTCAAATGGTAGTTGCATAAAATTTAAATCTGAATCTGTGCTTTCTATTCTCTCTTCATTAAATATATCATCCAATCCCAAGACTTCACCTATTAAAAAAAGATTATACAAAAGATTATAAAATCTTTTCTCTACAGCCCCAAATTCTCTCTTCATGTGCATTGCTTGCTGAATATTTTCTCTGGGATAGAATGCCCTCACTTTTAACTCAGCATGTTTAAATTATTATATTGCCCCCAAACCCGCTTCTGAATGATAGAATTATCCTTTTCAGTTGCCTAAGGTCAAAACATTGGTGTTACCTTCAATTTCATCCTTCCATTCATTCATTCCACACTTCCTTACTTTCTATAAGGTGTCAGGCCTTATGTTAGCACTAAGACACCCAGTGGTCAATAACCCAGACTTCTTGAGTCAGACTGTTATTGGTGAAACTGAGGCATAATCTTCTCCATTGGATGAGGTATCATCGTGTTATCTCAAGAAAAATAATTTTCTGAGAATCCCACATGTGGATGAGTGATTTTTATTTGTATGAAATTACATTCTTGGCTTTCCAAAGTCTCATTCTGGTCATAGAAGAAGTATAGCTGGGGTTTCAGTAGAGCTAGAAGCAAAGTCAATGTCCATAGTAACTGTTCCATGTTGCAGCTGGGTCCAATTCAGCATTAGGTTAGTTACAGTCTATAATCCGTTGTGTGGGAGCAAATGCCAGGAGGTAGGGGCAAGAGAGCCCCACAATCCAAGAGTCAAGCAACATGCCAATAGCCAAGAGCACAAGAGAACAAACTCCTTTGTTTAAGGAATTAAATATCCCAAATTTTGTGCCTTTGCAGTGACCATATCCATTCTGGTCAATGACTTGTTCAAAGGTGTGATTGATAAACAAGTACCTTCTCAATGTCACCCTAACTTTACTGGGCATGTGTCTATTCTCCTCCCTGTCCAGTCCCTTTCCCCAGTAATCTGCAGGGACCAGACCAGTGGCTCCCTGGGGAGTGTAAAGCTTTAGCTTCCTGGTAAAGCTGTCCCAGTGACCTGTTTATGATATGTGGCCTTTCCTTTACTCCTTTTCTGTTATTAATAATTAGTTCATTGTAATGGTATCAAAACCACATCTTCCTCATTGTTTTCCTTCTATCAGCTCAACTTTCTTTTTACCCTCCACTGCCATCACATAGTTCAAGCCCTAAAGAGAAGTAGTAGCTAAAATAAGCCTTTCCAGATTTCAGTGCGTCTACACACTCTGCCAGGCACGTTCATGTAAGCCACATCCTTACACAATACTTTTGAATATTTCCTCTTGCCTCTAGCAGAGAGCATGAACTCCTTAACCCTCTGTACTGGGGCTTTTTATTCATTTGCTTTAGCTTAAATCTTTTTCTTTGACCCTGAAATAGAGAAGAGCTCCCTTTTCTTCACTCTTGAAGATTTAGTCCATCTTTAAGATAAGCTCTATTATTGTTTCTTCCCTGAAGCTGACGAGGACTAGACTTCTAGTTCTCACTCATTCTGAACTATGGTTTATTTTGTGAGAAAAAAGAATATCTTGGAATTTTCTTCATTATCAATTAGCACTTTTTAAAGTTCAAAGTCCATTTTTTCTTAGTTTTATTGCAATTTTTTAATAG